>CM054184.1:17730200-18360200 GCA_028829895.1 Sinotaia quadrata
TATTCGTACTGGTTGTCGCTTTGTTTGAATGTAGGATCTCAGCGAGTCTAGCTAGTACGTTATACGCAATTCGCTAGCGTTGCTTTCTATAAAAGCAGGATGATTTTAAAAATAATAATATTGTTAAGCAGAATCAACAAATCAAAATAATTAACCTATCAGAGTGCCTTTATTTTCTTTAATTAAATCAATTACTTAATTAACATAATAAAAATTTAAATAATGCTTATTTCCTTTTAGAATCCTTTAAGAGGTTTCTCTAAGCAATGATCACTTTTATTTGTATAAAAGATATCGCTTACTCTATTCTTTTTAGTCGTGTTTCACTGTGTTCAGATTCTGTATTTCCATATTTATTTTTCTAAAACAGAGATGGTGTAAATTAGTATTACGTTTGATATCTTTAAAATATTATTGGTCACTCCATAAACCAAAGCAGAAGAAGACAATGTTGTTTTTTCATAATTGGGCGCATAAAGTTAAAATGTTATCTAAAATTATTGTAAGGTCATTCTCTTGACTTTTTTTAATTAAAAAATTCCATACTCACTTTAGAAACAAAAAAATGTTTGCCGATTTAATCTTCCTTAAAAAAGAAAAAATAACCAATAGAATGGAAACAAACAAACTATACATTTTTTAAATGAATTTCTTCACGTATCGAAATGCATCTGCTTACTCACTGTTAGGAGCAATTTAACGTCAAATCAATAGAGAGATAGATAAAAATGTTTGGCGACAATTAAGCTGTATGCCAATACTGATTAGCAAGATAATATGGCATTTGTGTCATGATGAACGCATTTGTATATTCACTGAATTATTATTACAATATAATCTAGTAAATTACTACTCTCTTTCACTCTCTTTCATTTTTCTCTATCTGTTTGTTTTATTAACGTGTACACATTCCACGCAAACCACACGACCTCATTTACAGACAAGCATTACATATGAATGAACTAAAAGGATGATAGCATTAATAAAAATAGATTCAAGATTCAAGCATATGACTAATAAACTGCAGGTCATTCTCTTGCCACTTCTTACTAAATACAAAGGCACATATAGAAATATGTATTAATTGAAGCTTTCTTATTATTTCAGGATATATGAAACAAGTTTAAACTTTTAATATTTTTCCTAAAATCAAATAAACTAGTTTAATTAAAGTTTTGAAATAACTGTCAAATCGAGTTTCAATATTTCACATGATTTTAAGAAGTTTCAGTTTGCTTATTTGTTTCAGTTTCAGTTTGGTTATTACATTGCGTATTTCCTTCTTACTTACGGCTTGAAACACTGAAAACAAGAAAAAGTTATGTAGGCTTCTATGTACACAGAGCACATAGTCCTTTGAGGGAGTGCGGTGAATCGATTGATCGCGAAGTAAGTGCTCTTTGCTCTTCCAAGATGCCACACTCCTTAAAATGTCATGCCTACGTTTGATTAGCTGGATTATACGCACGAGTGAAGGCAAACTAACAATGTTTTCTGGTTACAAATTTAACATAGTGAATAATTAATAGCTGATAAACTGTATAAAGTGGGAGCCTCTGATCAATTTTGGTAGAACAAGTTTGAAACATTTATAGAAGACTTGAAAGGACTCCAGTAACTTTTACAGTCGTCAGAGCCAAACTTGCATATAAAGCAATGTACCGCAGAACCGAATCTTCGCAAGTACGTACACACACACACACACACACACACACACACACACACACACACACACACACACACACACACACACATTTAATCCCGAGGAAGAATCGAACCGCAATCCAACTGAGCTGCCGCTTACATCCTTTTACTGTTATTCAGTAAATAATGAGCATATATATGGACTTACAAATAAAATTAATACAAACAGAACTAAATATATGATTTAGAATGCATTTATACGGTATATAAAATACACGCTCCTGCACACCAAAGACAAAAGCATATATTATTAATGTTTTTCACCACGAACGGTATTTGAACCACGCACATCTTCAGCGAGCTGTTAATCTCCGTGACATTTCGTCCTTCACTTACAGTTAATAAACAGTATAACACATACATACTGACTTACGACTTTATATTAAACATATATTGTGTCTTTATTTCCTGTGACTTTTTTCCTTGTGACTTTATTTCCTAAGACTTCATTCTGTGACTTTTCCCCACTACAAATGCAATAACACACTGGCCCTAGTTTTTTTCCTCTATATAAAACTTGATTTGATTGATTGAATGTAGGGGGGGCGCTTCCGGCTTCCGCCGCTTTTGCTCTGGGTGGAGGGGTTGTGGGGGAAAGGGAGGGGTGGTTTACCCCCCTGGCTATGTCAACCTAGTTTTTATCTATTATTTCCAAATGGTCAGCTGTCCGCAAAGTTGTTTTTACTGTTTACTCATTACCTCATGTCTGGCCCGTCAAAATTTTCTAGGTCTCTGAGCTCTTGTTGTTCGGGTAATTATTATTATTAATTATTTTTTAAAAAAAAAACAAACAATATATCCAACACCCTTCTTGTCTTTTCCTTACTTTCCCCCCTTTTGTCACGTGGAGAGTTAATTTTCCTCAACTCTGTCATAGAGGAGATAATGGGCTTTCTTTTGTCAACTCAAAGAGACCATCCCTATTGTTCTCATCTTAACGGTTTATAGTGGGTTTCCAAACACCCCGGACCCCTGTCTCCTTCCTAACAGCCAGGCGGCTTATATCAAAAGTTAATCCTTCCTCCTCGTCTACACTCGTACACGTGAGAACAACAGTACCGATCTTTACTACTGACTGGCGATTGTTGTGCAATCAGTCGGAAGTCCTGCTATTTTTCTTAGCAATGTTACTCTTAGTGAATGGCTACGCATTCCTTCGTACTTCCACCAAATCAACACTGCAGGCATTTATGTACACAAAGGTGTGTACGGTAGACCCAACAGCTCCATACACAATTGTCGTGTTTGAAAAACAAAGGGGTCATTATACGTATATCGAAGTACAGAAGTTATATGACATACATTTAGATACAAAGTGTTACTCGATGCTATTTTTACTGCAATATTTAAGTCATTAAAACACAAAATTTAGCAGAAACAAAACCTAAATCAGGAATACAAGTAAAAAAGTTTTAGAATATATTTATATTTGTTTTTTTTTTTATTTACAGCTAATCCTAACCCTAACATTTCTCTAAAAACAACAAAAACAAAACTGTCTCTAAAATTCCCTCATATTTTTTCTCTAACCTAAAACAAGAGAGTTGTGTATGGAGTCGCTTCTTATCAACGGTGAGCGGAAAAAATGTCACTGGAAAAAAGTCACAGGAAAAAATCATAGGAAATAAAATCACAAGGAAAAAGTTACAGGAAATAAATTCACAATATAAAGTCATAAGTGTCAGAGTGTATCTCTTATAATACTTATTAATTGTGAGTGAAGCAGGAAAAGGCAAGGAGGTTAACTGCTCGTTCAATATGTGCGTGATTCAAGTGTATTTTATATACCGTATAAATGCTTTGTAATACATACATTTAGTTCTGTTTTAATTAATTTTCATTGTAAGTCGGTATGCATGCTTATTATTGAGTGAATAACAGTAAATGGAATTAAGCGACGGCTCATTAGGATCGTGGTTCGATTCTCGCTCTGGGGTAAATGTGTGTGTGTGTGTGTGTGTGTGTGTGTGTGTGTGTGTGTGTGTGTGTGTGACTTGTATATCGGAACATATTATAATTCACGCATTTAATTATATGATTTTTTCATACTTAGTTATATTGTTATGCTTGAAGTCCATAAACAAGTAAATTATAGATAGAATAACAGTGAATGGAAATAAGTGATTGTGCAGAAACTAACCTCTCGCCCAAGAAGATCGTGGTGTGATTCTCTCTCTGAATTAAAGATGTTTTGTTGTGTGTGTGTGTGTGTGTGTGTGTGTGTGTGTGTGTGTGTGTGTGTGTGTGTGAGAGAGAGAGAGAGAGAGAGAGAGAGAGACTGTGTGTATGTGTGTGATTGTAATTTAAAAGAATCTGCCTCTAATCTCTCCGACACAACTCACATAGTAAATAAGATTTAAACTATAGCTCTATGTGTAACCCAATACTACAAGTGTAATTCCAAGAAACGCCAAAGAACTACGCTAAAACAAAATAAGACACCAATGCAATCATATGGTTATAGCATTCAATGCAATATAAACATGTTAGATAGTTGTATGGTAGGTGAGTTTTATTAATATTGCATGTCACCGTTCAAATTTATAGTTACTATATCTTACAGATATGCCGACCGTTTTGATCAATTAGTACTATATATTTCAACTTTATAATCGCCCACTAGTACAAGAACAATAGAACACTATCAATAATACGGCTAACACAGTTCAATTTTCTTTTATCTCGATCGAGAAATAATTTCCAGAAGTGAAAAGAATCTGACGTATTTACATAAAATGAAACTAAATAAAAATGTATCAATGAAATCATGTTTCAAGCAGTCATATCACACTAAACATCTGTTGGTAATGTTTGTTAGGTGATATTTTAAAGAACATTTTATTCACAGTTACCAGCCGTATGTATTAAACAAGTAAAGAGTTGTCGAACAATGCACGTCAGATTGAAGTTTCTAAAAAAAAAAAAAAGGAATACATTGGTTTTGCGAGCTGCATGCTTGGTATACATAAATTCATCGAAGCACAATTATGAACCGCTCTTATTACTGTCAGTAATATCCACTGCTAAAGTTTAAGTCATATTTACTATGTAAGTTGTGTCGGAGAGATAAGAGGCACATTCTTTTAATTTACAGTCACACACATACACACACACACACACACACTCGCGCGCGCGAGCACACTCAAACATACGTACACAAACAAAAACAAAATAAAACATATTTTACTCTGAGCGAGAATCACAACCACGATCCTCTTGGGAGATATGTTAATCTGCGCAATCGCTAACTGTCATTTATTGTTATTCAGTCAATAATATACGTGTTTATGGACTACAGGCATAAAACATGACTATGTATGAATAAATCATTTTATTAAAATTGTGAATTATAATATGGATTATAATATGTATACGACGGACAAATCACACACACATACACACACACACACACACACACACACACACACACACACACACACACACATTTAATCCCGAGGGAGAATCGAACCGCGATCCAACAGAGCCGCCGCTTACTTCCTTTTACTGTTATTCAGTAAATAATGAACATATATATGGACTTACAAATAAAATTAATACAAACAGAACTAAATGTATGATTTAGAATGCATTTATACGGTATATAAAATACACGCACGTGCACACCAAAGACAATAGCGGACATACACGCATACATTATAATTATTAACGTTTTTTCACCCCGAACTGTATTTGAACCACGCACATCTTCAGCGAGCTGTTAACCTCCGTGACATTTCGTCCTTCACTTACAGTTAATAAACAGTATAACACAATCACACTGACTTACGACTTTATATTAAACATATATTGTGACTTTACTTCCGGTGACATTTTTCATTGTGACTTTATTTCCTAAGACTTCATTCTGTGAAAACGTGAATATGTTTCAAATGGGCAAGTTATGGTGTGTGTGTGTGTGTGTGTGTGTGTGTGTGTGTGTAAGAGAGAGAGAGAGAGAGAGAGAGAGAGAGAGAGAGAGAGAGAGAGAGAGAACAAAAAGACAGAGACAGAAAAGAAATTAACAAGAGAAGAGAGAATCTAATCTCTTTGATTATCTAAGTTTCTGTGTCAACAATCACCTAAGGTAGCAAGTCTAGCTGGCGGTACTTTGTATAACTTTGATGTAGAGTTAGGCACACTCAGGCCTACGCTCGCGAAAGTGGCGGAAGCCGGAAGCGCCCCCCCCCCCCCTACACTCAATCAATCAATCAATCAGTCCTACTCTCTGCTTTGTCCGAGTACCTTCTGTTCACGCTTCACAGCGTCTTGAACAGCACGCCAACGCGAAAGACCAATAATCTTAATCCCTAATCCCTAAAGGCATGCTTTACAGTTCACATCCTTATGCGTTCACTTGCTAACAGGAACTACGCGTCCGTTCATAAACAACACAGACAACTTAATATAACTAAGTCTATATTCGTATATATCTGCATTTTCAAGTTTCATCAGTCAAATAAAATTATAATTCATTCATATTTTTAATAGTATTATAATTCAATAAAAACAATAAACTGTTTCCCGAGTGGTACCACTCACGCTGATGATCCCTTGATAGTTAAAAATCGGAAAGAGAAAACGATATACCAGAGTTTGGGCTTAAACTCAACAATTAAACTCCATGCTATTATTTCTCTTCCTTTCAAACTATACATCCTTTTGTTATCCAGTCCGCAGTACCAAGCAATACCTACCAATAAAATTCAGGCGTTTTCAGTCCTAGGGATTTGGCATTGATTGATTGATGGTTGAATGCACAGTGAACCTTTGTTCCATCCAAACCACACCTTTCTTTTTAATTGTTACCACGATCTATCTGTTCTCTCTCTAAAAGTCTCATCTGAGTCTGTGGGAAAGGGTGAGATAAAGGAGTTTAAATTAGTCATCATGTTTCGCTCTGAATAGGGAGGGCATTAAATGAATGTAAAAAAAGAGAAAATGACTGAGTAGACCCGAACTTATCAGACTTTATTTCCAGTCTTTCGAAGATCAGCGGTTTTCATCATTCAGTTCTCACACTTAAAAAAAAAAAAAAGATAAAGGATCTGTGACTGTACTTATTTCTGAAACAGAAAGCATGTACACTGCAGATCGATGTTTTTCAGCTAATCTCTGCAGTACTGTCTACAAAATAAGGTAAGAGATCATTTATTTTGATTACTTTATCATTTACATGTTAGCTTTCTTAATAGAGAGAAATAGTCGGTGGCACTGATTGATGGCAAGAGCAAATACTTCTGTTCTTTTCTTCATCTTTTACGAGGCGGAGGGGTATCAATTTTATGTGCAATTATGTCAGGCAGTGAGTAACCAACGGAGACATTCTTCGCTCTTTAATTGCCAGGCTTGCACGAGCTTTAGTAAACGTAACTGTTTTAGTAAACTAACCATTTTGTTTGTCCTATTTGATGGACTAGATACAAAGCCTAGAACCTTATCTGGGGATGGGGTAAGAATCACACTATCCATCCTGGCACGAATCGAACTCAGCCCCTGAATTAAGCAAGAATTGCTGTGCCTTTGCGGTTGTTCTTCAGTTCAATAATATTGCTTCAGACACTAATTAAGTCCTTCAATTTATGACAGAGTATTTCTTAAATAGAAATTTTAATTCAAAATCCACTTCATTTTATAAGTTTTAACAGAATGGATCTTGAGGAGTCCATTCTACATTACTCAATTTTTATTTTAGACTTGCGACTTTACTGTTTTATAGTGCAAGAGCACTGGACAGTTTCTATCTATGGACAGTATAATTTACGTGTTCATTCGGCCTTCACCCATAAACAAGTGTCGCCCCAAGCCTTATCGTTCTAAATTATAATCGTACTTAAAGACAGCTCTTTATAGTTATAATTTAATTCATCACCGCTGTTACATAAATAAATCTAAGTACAGTGAAATATCGCTATAAGGCGATAATTGGGGTCCATAAAATCGGATTGCATTAATAGTGGGCTTTTTACAATATTTGACTTTTTTCTGTGAACATATACGTCTATTCATGTCTAATGTAAAAGGTTGGGTTATTATGGGACGAATATTAAATGGAATGCATTATTAAGATATATTCAAAATAATGGACGGATATAATATCTATAGGTTTTTACTTTGCGTTAAATAGTTTTACTAATTTTTATTTGTTTGTACGATAATACACATTGTCCCATAATACCCCGAGTGACGTAATATCACGAATTAGGTTACACTGTATTACAACACCGCCAAGCCCAGCCAACATGTTTGCGGCTTTAGTTCTTTGATGTTTATTAAATTGTGAAAATATTTTATCAACCACCGCATTGTCTACTGTTTGGTTTGTGCAACAATTGTATAATAATTAATTAAATATAATCACTAAACTACTTACTGGCCTTACTCATGGATCAGTAATAAGTAACATATCCGATAATGTTTATTTTGGAATAACACTTCAAGAACCTGGTGAAATCCTTACATTTCGGATCGTTTTATATTAAACGTAATATGCGAACTCTTCCCCAAAATGATAATACACTTTTTACACACTATGTTTCTTTAGTTTATTGAAAATAATTTTAAATAAAGAAACATGTACATTATTTATTAGAGTATAATATATGCTTATCTGCATAGCACTGGTTTTAAGCAAATATTGTCCACGTACCTCTAGTTGCATTAAACATTAATTTTCCAAACTCATCACTAAATTACATTTACTGATTTAGTGTCTCGTATAACATGAATTTGAATCTAAATCTTGTATTAAATAGTGATAAATTAAAGAAGCATTACTTTATTTATTTGAGTGACATGTATGCGGTCTGCATGTTGCTGGTTTTTAAGCACTTAATGTCCACCAAAGGATGGTTTTAAAGCATAAACCTTTTACTTTCCAATTTTAATACCAAATTAAATTTGGGACTTTTCAACATACTTTAAAAATTTGAACAATTTATTAAATAGTGATACAATAATGTTAAATAAAGAAACTTAGCTTTATTTATTAGAATGACATATACATGTCTGCGTATTGCTGGTTTTTAAGCAAATAATGTCTGCGTATTGCTGGTTTTTAAGCAAATAATGTCTACGTAAGGCTGATTTTTAAGCATACACTTATTTTTCACAAATTCAACACTAAATAGAAACTGTGGTCCTTTAAAATGATTTTGCATTTGAATCCTGCATTAAATAGAAATAAATTTAAGAAACGTTGCTTTATTTATTACAATAATGTTTAAGTTGCCTGCATATTGCTGCATTGCTGGTTTCAAAGTTTGCATTGTACAAGTAAGGGTGTTTTATAAGCATAACACTTTTACTTTCCAACTTTAATACCAAATTAAATTTGGGGTCCTTAAACATGATTCTGAGTTTGAATCTTTTTTTAAATGGTGAGAAATTAATAGTAAATATAGAAAAAATATAGAAAAATCAAGTTATTTCCAAAATTAACTTACAGGTATGATTACTTTTTTAATTTTTTAATAGCAAATTATGCTCACATAAGGTTGTTTTTAAAAGAAAAAAGCTTTTATTTTTGTAAGTCAACACTATATTGATTTTGTGGTCCTTTAATTTAATTTTGACTTTAAACCTGTATGAAATAGTGATAAATTAAGGAAACCTTGCTTTCCTTTATTTATTTGAGTAACATATATGTTGTCTGCATATTGCTGGTATGTAAGCACATAATGTCCACCTAAGGCTGTTTTTAAAACATTTACTTTCCAATTTTAATACCAAATTAAATTTTGGACCTTTCAACATGCTTTTAAATTTGAACAATTTATTAAATAATGAGACAATGGCATTAAATAATGAAATATAGCTTCATTTATTAGAATGACATATATGTCCACATATTGCTGGTTTTTAAGCAAATGATGTCTGCTTAAGGCTGGTTTTTAAGCAAATGATGTCTGCTTAAGGCTGGTTTTTAAGCAAATGATGTCTACTTAAGGCTGGTTTTTAAGCAAATGATGTCTACGTAAGGCTGGTTTTTAAGTATAAACATATATTTTTCCAAACTCAAGATTTAATTGAGTTTGGAGTCCTTTAACATGATTCTAAATGTATATCCTGATTTAAATAGTAATAAATCAATATAAAAACTCAACAATATATTTTTATTCATACCA
Source organism: Sinotaia quadrata (assembly GCA_028829895.1). NCBI lineage: Eukaryota > Metazoa > Mollusca > Gastropoda > Architaenioglossa > Viviparidae > Sinotaia > Sinotaia quadrata. The sequence continues at coordinate 17,740,028 of CM054184.1, forward strand.
AATTGTGGACTTTTAGATTATAAAATGAGATACATCTATACAAATATCTATTAAAGCAAATGTATTCTTCTACTTTTGATTTATATTTATAACCTATACATTTATTTATGCAGAGTCATGGTTTTTAAAAAGATTCATTTGTTTACAACTATAAAATTGACCATTTTAACTAAGTGTCCACATAATGCTGGTTTTTAAGTACGAGTCCCATAATGCTGGTTTTTAAGTGTATGTGTTTGTCTACATAATGCTGGTTTTAGGGTTATAGGAATTAGGCAGACCACAAAACATGTATATTTTTTGTTATTTGATATTTTTTCTTCAAATTAAGTACGTTTGCTATTAGTGATGTCTAAAAGCAGAATGTGAAAAAAAAATGTTAATTTTATTATTATTATGGGATATACACTGTGTCCACCTAATGCTGGTTTTTAAGCATGGTCTACCTAACGCTGGAAATAGGGTTATATATATATATATACAAAGTACAGAAGATAGATAGATATATAGAGAGACTGACAGACAGACAGACAGATAGATATATAGATAGATCGATACAGACAGACAGACAGATAGATACATAGATATACACACAGACACAGATAGATAGATAGATAGATAGATAGATAGATAGATAGATAGATATTTGGATGGATAGATGGATGAATGGATTTATAGATAGATGGATGGATAGAGCAGCAGCAGTAGTAGTGGTATTAGTAGAAATATAATAGTTGTGTGGCATAGTAAATTTGCTCATCCCTCTATCTATACTTTATATTTTTGTCTTTGTTGTCAATCTTAACATGTCCCGACCTTGGGCACTGCTTAACATGATATGTCTGGAGTAAACAATTCTGATAAAGAATATGATAGTACTGCTGACGTAAACTAACTGGTTTTACGTGGATTCATAGGTTTTATTATCTATTTGTTAAGATTTACAAAAGCAAGACCAGCCAATGGTCTGAGATTAAAATTTACCTGTTGAAAATAATCTTGCATTTACGTAGAGTTGAATTATGTGAGTAGTCTATTACTTCTACAAGTTCTGAACTATGGCGCTTGTAAGTAGTATGCTAATCACATGACATTTTTGAACATGTTCATGACATTTTTATGTTATATTTATTATGCTGTAGACATGTGTCGGGATAATAAATACTGTTGCAGGAAACTGTAATTTGAGATTTGAATGTAAGAAAGAATGGAGATACTGATGAATAAACTGGAAACGTGTTGTTTGTTGCCTGATTATATTGTACTGAAACCTTTTGTTTTCACCAGAATCTTCAGGTTTACATACTTATAAACCACTTCGACCATGGTAGATTGAGAAGTCTCCACCCACAGTGTGTAAGGAGACAATGCTGATTTATTATGTTGTGAACCTTATTTTTGTGATATTGTTATGAAAGCACGCAACATTCTAGTGTGGCCATTTTTTAGACATGGTTATGTGCAAACTATTATCGCTTATTTCTCTATAACTCCATTTGTGACTCTGATAAAATTATCTTGTGATTTCTATTGACACTAATCTGCTGAATTGTGTGTTAGGATATAAGACTGTATCGGCATTGAAATTATTTGAATGTTATTTCGTGGAAATTTTGATATCAGATAATATTTTCATTGTGTTTGTTATATGTATCTGTTCACTTCATAAATTTATTGTTAAATGTATTGACCTTCTTACGCATATTAATAATCAAATGTTAAAGAAGAAAACGGGTGGATGGCGTCTTGCTAAATATAGATTAAAGACCGATTTGATTTCTCCTTTAGTAAGAAATGTTCCACCTATGGAAATATTTTTAATATTGTGGAAGAAAGATAACATTTACAGCGCCCGCTTATCCGCCATGTGCGAGAGACGAGTGGTGTCTACTCGGGAATTATTAATAACATAAATTAAGATTCCCGTCACTTGTAAGTAGTGATGGATGATTAATTCATAACAATCATAACCATTAACTAGGTGGAGTTGGCGTCTGAGAACCACTCCTTACCATCCTGAGTGTAATGGTTTAGTCGAAAATCTGAACGCTACTCTTAGCAAATCCTTGAGAAAACTGCTTGGAAAGACCATGTAATCGGGATGTGTATATGCCAGCAATTTTGTTTGCTTTGCGTGAAGTACCACCCGATTAGACTCATTATTCGCCCTTGGATCTTTAGGGGACATATGTCAATATTGGACAGGGTAGCGTTGTGTCACAAGTTGTAGAGTTACACATTTACTGTTACTATCACAGTACAATTTAAATGTGCTTACCTGTAGGAAACCTATAAATTGTGTATATGAGTAAACAGAAAACATAAATCTTCATTGTCCAATAGTTCCAAGACCAAAGATCGCCTGACATCTGCATAAAAAATAAATTAAAATCCCTGAAAACATTGGATGCAAATACACGACAAATTGAGAAATGGTCTAAAATATTCTACATCCGGAAATAATCCTATACCATTTAACTAGTTCGGCCAACACCGATTAGTAATATATATCCCCATATCAGTGCGAAATTAGGTGTTGTACAAACATTTCTTGTGGGTTTATACATTTGAAAACACCCCATATATTATGTACAATATTAAAAATTGCAGATGTGTGTAATCATTATTTATCATCAAATCAAATCTCAAATCTGCCTTAAACAGCTATTGATGCAAATTTGAAAGGGTACTAATATTTGTCTTTTGCTGATTGCGTTAATTAGTTAAGTCTGATAGGATCTTTGATAACCTAATGGATATAGACAATGTGAAGGTACAGAAGTTATTTAATTCGACACATTCATATACCTGTCCACCCACGCACACTATTTGCTAGACGAAACTTCTTGTCAATGCCTCAGAAAAGTATCAAAGCATCGTAAATGAGAAACTTCTTATAAAAAAATTTCCATTATTTAATTAATTATCATATGATTGTGGATCAGCCTGAACTATCAAATGTTTAATTAAGAATCATATGATTATGGATCAGTGTTACAAGTCTGATAAAAATCTATGTCATGACTTCTTGACCCACTTGTTGTTTTCAAATATCAAAATTTGAAATTCCTTTGTTAAAGTTCTCCCATGATACATCAGTATCGAGAAGCTTCTAGCAAAGAGGTCAGGACGTTATGTAACTTTAGGCCATTGTCTAGATTCTCGAACCAACTACATACCACGTGACCCGTCACGTGACGCACTCTATGCATTTTGATAAATACAGTGACACGCGCTCGTTTTTGTCACTCCGAAATCAAGAACAGCGACCGTCGTACTAACAGCCTGTACCATCGCATATTCGTGAGTCAATAGAGGAACCGATGCTATTGCTCTGAAGATAACACTTCGACTTCTCGCAAAGGTACTGCATTTATTAATTGTATTTTGCATTTTGAACCATGTATGTAATTTTGTGCTATGCATTGCTACTGTAGCTTAAGCACGGTTCGCTTGTAAATGACAAAACCTATAAGTTATTGTATATAAATCATTGCAACTTTAATTTATATAACTTTAAATTCACTAGTGCCAGGAGCGCCTGTGCCCGACATGAATTTCCTATGTAATTCAAATTATTGCGTGTAATTTTAATGTTAAATTGTAAAGCGCTTTGCTTGGTTTGAATTGTCCCTTTGTATGAACTCTAAATTTTAACTTGTAAATATTTGGTAATTCATACGTCATGTATTGTTAAATGTAACATGCATGAGATTTTCTAATCTAAACTGTAAACAAGGCGCTAGTTGAATTTCTAACTCAATGCTTTTAAATACGAATCCTGCTTAGGTTGGCGAACATTAAACGCAGAACGATTACGAAAACATTCTTGTTTTCAGGTCGGTCTTTGGTTCCTAGTCTTTGGTTCCTATTTTCAATGCCCGGTTCTGAACTCTTTGAGTCGAGTTCTTTTCCACTTATATTCCTACTGCCATTGTTGGGAGGGTGCTGACGAGCAGGTCTGCACATCCTTTGTCTACACTTACAGTCTTCGCCCGGCGTGTTAACTGAGAGACAGTTTCCATTTTTATGCTGTGTGCATTGCTGGCAGACAATCAAGTGAGGTAGACCGGTTCGGACTGGATCAAGAACCACGCGGCATAAATCAAAAGCTAAGTCATAGCTTGACGATCAAAAATCACAAGGAACATTTCTCATGGCATATTTCTCACGAACAATGATAAGCGTATACCTTTAATTGCTGAGTAGAATTAGACTTCGCGTTCGTATATTGATTATGTTGTTAATTGTTAAAACTTATTAAATCTTATTTTAATTGTTAAACCCTCTTTGTAGTACATTTTTATGCATCTTAGACCTAATGTTAACACATGGTTTGGATGGGGGCGATTGAGCTGAGTGACGTAACGAATGCATATTAATTTAGAGGAATTTAACGACTCCAAGCCAGCTTTTGTACGCAAATTGTCAGTTTGTAAATCTGTTGTCTGCACTACAAGACGCATTTTTAAGTTAGTCCAATGATAATTTGGGCAACCAGTCTGTGTAGGATAGAGAGAAGGAATTAATTTAAACTATCATTTTTAAAGTCCTTAAAAATCCTAGGCAGGGTCTATAGAGAAATACTGGAAACGTAACAATCAGCCTGAACTATCAAATGTTTAATTAAGAATCATGATTATGGATCAGCCTGAACTATCAAATGTTTAATTAAGAATCATATGATTGTGGATCAGCCTGAACTATCAAATGTTTAATTAAGAATCATATGATTGTGGATCAGCCTGAACTATCAAATGTTTAATTAAGAATCATATGATTGTGGATCAGCCTGAACTATCAAATGTTTAATTAAGAATCATATGATTGTGGATCAGCGTGAACTATCAAAGGTTTAATTAAGAATCATATGATTGTGGATCAGCCTGAACTATCAAGTGTTTAATTAAGAATCAAATGATTGTGGATCAGCCCCAACTATCAATTGTTTAAATATCATATGTTGGTGAATCAACCTGAACTATGAAGTGTTTAACAAACTATCATATTTTGGTAGAAACCTAAATTAGGATATTTTCGAATTCCCTTACGTGATACTAATTTACATGTGGTTGTGACCTATAAATAATTAAAGTTGATGCTTCCATTGTATTTTTCGCTAGTATTTGGGTTCATTTACTTGTAAACAGACGACCAAATTATTATTTTTGATCATGTAACGAGACAAGAGTCCGCGAACGTTACAATACGAATTTTACATAAAATGAGGATAATAACGATATGAACACAAAATGGGGTGGGTGGAATGAAATGAATGAATGAAATATTAATTTTAAAGAACTATATAATTAAAATGGAATTAATTATTAATACATCAAAAGAACATAAGAACATTACACTTTACTACTCTTTCTTAGGACATTGACCTACAAAGCTAATTAGATGTATTGAGAATTCCTTAACAGTTCAATGATGATTTAATTATGAGGAATTTCTCTTGCTTTCCTATGGCATTCTGTTTTCAATTCATGGATGATAATAATAATAGTACTATAGTATATTTATCTCTCACTCTTGAGTTCTATTAACGAAGGCACTTGCTTCTCAGCGTAAAGACATTTCCATTTAACTGTCATGGATTGACTGACTTCACTTGATGATGCACTCTACTAAACGTGGTTTCAATTTGTTTCGTCTGTTTCAACGTAATCGGCACCTTTTGTTCGAACGTTGAAGAATGGATATTGAACGCACAAGACCCACATGTCTAAGGAAATGAGAAATCAGCGTGGCAGAATAGACTTGCCTATCCCTATTTATAAATTTTATATGGTAATTTATTTATTTTTTATTGATGTGTCCAATCTAGTAGTGAGGTGTCCAGGGATGTAATTCTGACGCATACATAAAATTATATGTGTATCATATAGCTGTTATCTCCCTTACATAGCATTGAAGTCAGAAATTACTATGTATTCTGTCAATCGTATACATCTTACGTTATAATCACCCCATTAAATTTAGACATTAGAATCCATAATTTTTTGATTTGGTATTTAGTTTCTCTCTCTCTCTCTCTCTCTCTCTCTCTCTCTCTCTCTCTCTCTCTCTCTCTCTCTCTTTATCTATCTATCTACCTACCTGTCTATCCACCTATCTATCTATCTACCTACCTACCAACCTACGTATCTATCTATCTATCTATCTATCTATCTATCTATCTATCTATCTATCTATCTATCTATCTATCATAAGAGCTAACATTTTTTATATGCAACCTCCTCAGTGCTACATATATTGCAACGTACGTTAATATTCTTTGTCGCTCATAAGTTTGCAGTAAATAGATACAATGGAGAATATACATAAGAGTCCTTAAATCTCCATCATATACCAACTCAATAATCAGCTTGTGCTAGGAAGCAAAAGGGAGAAAATGTTGTAGACTCACAGAGGCTAGTATGCACACACACACACGTTCATTGATGCATGTCACACATTGTTGAATCGAAATTTTCCTCATATCTTTTAAAGTTTCAATTTAATTCATAATTTGATGATGAAAAGTTATTATTCAATTCTATAAGTCATATTATTGGATAAAGTTATTTGTAGTGCATTTGTAATTTTAAGGTAGAATGACGTAGAAAATTGGTTTTATTTGACTGAGGGCGAGGGAACTGAGGTCGATTGTAGTAGCTGCAATTAGAAGTGAATGTACTGTTATTGTTGTTTGATGATGTGACTGTAAATGTTGTTATATGTTGTAGAACTGTGAAATAGTTTACAACGCCAAAATATCCGCCAAGTGAGAGACGTGTAACGTCCGTTGGAGGATTATTAATAATATAAAATTAATGTTCTCAACATTTAAATTATTTATTCAAGATTAATTAATAATAATTATTATTAACTAAGTGGCGCACGTGTCACAGAACCACTACCCATTAGATGAACAGTGCGTACGTAAGTTTAATGTGCAATCATGAGTAGCTAGACTACAGTAGATTATTTCCACATTCCCATTTGGCCATGACTCCGTTTTGTGATTATTTAACCTTAAGAGTTACGTAATATTGAATCTGCTTATTAATAGGTGTCATGTGTTGATAAAATGTGGTTGTACATGATTTGAGTAAGTTTATCAACTTTGCATTACAGAATACCAGAGCTGCTTTTTAAACAGATCTGGTTTACATATAATTTACTCCTAAACTTCTAATAGTTATGTAATGCTTAAAATATTTAAATATACTACAATAAGTTGTCTTTAAATCCAACTCTTTCCAACCATATAATTTCAGGGAAAACATACAAAATAAATTAAATAATTATGTTCTTGTGCCATGTCCAAACCATTCTCAAATGAATAAATACTAAAATACAGAAAGAAAATAATATATCTAGTCTACAAAAACATGTACATACAAACTGCAATCCATTTCCTATCTGAATACACAAGTGTCTATGGTAATTAACAAATGCATTGCATAGTAAAGAACGATTAAAACTGTATACCTAACACAGCACTACAAATTCTGAGCGAGAAATATTGACGTACGCACAACATGCACGTAATGAGTATGAAGATGTGAGATAAGTTTTACTAACGATTTAACGAAACTGTTATCTATATATTTTCACACACCTGACACCGCGCAGATGTTACATACTCGCGAGTATTGAAAACGTATAATGCCTGAGCTAAAAATAGACACCCACTCATGATATAATATCAGTGAATACTGTTTGTAAGCTAGATCTCTGCCAAACATCTGCCAGCTAATTTTCGTGTTTTTTGCATTACTCAAAACGGATCTGAGCACCTTTACAAAGAAATTTTTTAAATTCAAATTACTTCTAATTTCTCTGTACATCTAAATCTAAAATGGAGATAGCATGTGCGTACTAAGCATGATTTCTACTTAATTTAAAAACATTTAAATAAACATTGTTAATACTAATAATCTTTGACCTATTAGACTGTTCCTAAAAATAAAAAAAAACCACTCTGTAGAAAGATCGTAAATAGCAACCAAGAAGGCCGTTTCTAGAGTGACAATAATTTTATTCGTCTAGCCTGCTATACAATCGGCTTGCCTATCGCCTGAGCTAACGATAAGGATTGTTAACTTCACAATCAGCTTGCCTATCGCCTGAGCTAACGAGAAGGATTGTTAACTTCACAATCAGCTTGCCTATCGCCTGAGCTAACGATAAGGATTGTTAACTTCAAATACAACAGAAATCATCGCCTTCTAAGCCAGCATCTACTTTCCAAAATGAAAAACCCAAGCAGCACACACATTGCGAGGAAATCGTAAATGTCCTCTCCATTTACTATAATTATGTTACATAAGTTTTAATATTTTATCACACACCAGATACAATAATGCCCTGCAGTTAATTTATGCAGAGAACATACCATAACAGCTTACCAGAACTTGCAAAACATATTCTCCATTCATTATATTTAGCGCAAATTTTCAGATTTTATTAAAACCGGAGCTAATCTACTCTTAAGTGCATGTATTGGGAGAGTAAAACATAAGACGGGCATTGAAATCATACTACACCCCCACCACCACACGTACTATATAGTGAAATGGAGCTGAATTACGTAGCAAATTTCTTGACTGACAGCATGACTAAACATTCAAAGAGGCACAGTAAATAGATTTTTAAGTAAAAAATAAATTGAAAAGGGTGACCCCGCTGCCACATACTTAATGGTTAAAATAATTATTAATTAATTAGCCATCCATAACTAATTAGAAGTGATGATAATCTTACTTATGTTATTATTAATTCTCCATCAGACACCATTCGTCTCTCACTTGCTGGATATGCGGGCTCTGTAAATATTTTTCTCTCTTCTACAACTTTAAAGACATTTACCATCACACAACATTTCCGTAGGTGGAAAACGTCTTACTAAAGGAGAAGATAAATCCGTCTCTTAATCTATATTGATACAACCACCATCAATCCATTTTCTTCTCCAACAAAAAGGTAATCGATCTGTGTAAGAATGTCAATAGATTTAACAATATATTTATTAAGTCAACTGTTACGTGTCCAGTTTTTATTTGTAGACCCTGCTTAGGATTTTATGGAAACTTTAATTTACTTGATTAAATTAATTCCCTCTCTTCACCCTAAACAGACTGGTTGCTCAAATTATCATTCGACTAAGTCAAAAATGCGTCTTTGTAGTTAAGACAACAGATTTACGAACTGACAACTTGCGTACAATAGCCAGCCTGGAAACCGTTAAAACTCTCTTAAATTAATATGCATTCAAAACGTTCATTTAGCTCAATCAACCCCCATCCAAACCACTCGATTAGGTCTATATGCATAAGAATCACTACGAAAGAGATTTTTAACAAGGTTTAAAAATAAATTTAATATTTAACATGTAACGATAACAATTAATTACAAGCACGAAGTCTAGATTTAACAGTAGCAAATAAATCAGTGCTTATAACGAGTTATAGTCAATGTTTGTAGAAAATGAATTGCCCAATAGTCTTTTGGTCTCAGGAGAACAGAACACTACTCATCTGTGCTCATGAATGCCACGAGGTCTCCAAACTGGTTAGATCTGGTCCACATCACTTTGATTCATCGCTGGTACTGCCCGTAGCATCAACAGTCAAACGTCCCTCAGTTACTCCACTAGGCGACGAATGTAGGCGAAGAATCGTTAACCGAAGTTAACACGACGTACGCCAACGTAGAAACGTAGGCAAGTGATATGAAGACATGCGAGTCGACATATGGCCCAAGTGTAGGTTCAAGTAGAACAAGAACCAAGAAGAAGTAAGAAGAACAAGAAACCCGCTCTGGAAACAAAATTGATTTCCATGAGCGATTTGCGTTTGTGTTCGCAAACCCAAGCACATGTTTCTTATTTAAATGCTCTGAATTTAGAATCTTCGACTATCGTGTCGTTTACAATTTAAATATAATCATATTTAAAGATACGGTGTGGTTCACATATGTGTTACTGTGACAGACTTCTGACCAGAATTCTTGTCATGAACTTATGACCCACATCTGAAACTCGAATATCATATTCGAATTGAATTCCTTTGTTAAAATCCTAACGTCATGCACTGCATGAGGGAAAAAACAATAGTGAGTACATCCCTTGTTATATAACTTTAGACGACAGTCGAGAAAGTTCTAGTCATGTGATACATTCATGCACTACAATAAATACTCTTGACCCAGAAGGAACATAGGAACCTGAGTTTGTGCAATAAAGTCTATTTTAAGAAGGTAACTGTGACGCAGAAAATGCAAACTATAAAATATTAAATTTGAAATTATTTAATTTTTTCTTTTCTTAATATTTAGAAAGGGTTTTCCCATGATAAGAGAAATTCTTTCATGAGAAAAAACAAGTCTTTGAAGTAACTGTCTTAGGCAGCCAGGACAAAGGGACACATGTTTGCGTCGGTTAGAAGCGAACTGACTTAACCAGGGTGTGGGAGGGTGGACGCTCGACAGGGGTAGACAATCTATACGAAACACTTTCGCATCTCCAGGCAGACAATGGCGACGATACTTCTAAAGACGGGGAACACTTTGGTCTCACAATAGAGTCGGAGATTCAAAGACAGACAAACCACCTACAGTCACGTGCACGCAGACGCATGAGAAGGGAAGACACTTACGATTACGTAACAGAGACGTATGACGTCAGGGGAGAGCGACCAGCGATCTCAGATCGAGCAGCTTCTAAAGAGTTAACCGCATATCCTAACAAGCTAGCCTTTCAGAAGACACACTGAAGCGAAACTATCGAACAATAGTCGAGCAAGAGAGTAACAGTCTATCCTCAGGGCAGATTAGTACGTGGAATTTTGCGAATAGCTTAAATAGGCCGTCTCGGGGCTGCTAGCTCATCTATCTGTTATACCAGGGATCTCGTGTTTTGCGTCCTCCCACGATTAAAAGCAAGCCAGATTGTCTGAGATGGTAAAAACTTATGTTTGTACATAGATAAAATTTATCTTTTCTTATTTGCACTTATAGATTTTCATTTAATTAAAATTGATACTGTAATTGCATTTTTTCTAGCAAGAAGGAAGTAACTTATGTGAAAAGAATTTAAATGAGAACTAATGTTAAAATTGCAGGTTTAGGATATTTAAATTCACGAGACTGATGCGTGGCAAACATTCACTTGTATATTTACAGCTGAAGGACGCTTACAGTAAAGCCTACTGACGCCTACAGTAAAGCCTACTGTAACGCCTATTGTTATGCCTACATCTGCGTTTAATTGTACCGTAACGCACACACAAGTGGAAGAGGATCCGAACGAAGGGTTTTTTCCGAGGAATTCGACTCTGGCCACAACCGCTGTTGAAAAGGGGCGATCAGGACGAATTTACGAAGTCTTGTCTGTCGAGGGGATAAGCGCACATGTCAGGACCAGACGACCTGGATCGTTGATGTTTTGATCTACGTTGGTTGTCATTTACTGGACTGGAATTTTGTGATAAATTCGGGACATGTGTGAATTCGAACATTCGTGACACTAAGGACCTGAGGTAATTTCAGAACTGTTCCAGCAAGCTGTAATTTATGGATATACATACTGGCCGGGAGCACGCAAATTATCAGGTGATCTAAATCCTTGTTTTGTCTCGTGGAAACCTGTAAATGTTCTGTGATTTTGTTAATTTTTGTATTGTTCTTCCTGTTTTCTAATTCTTATGAATGTTGCTATAATCTTTTTTTTTCTATAATGTGTTTCTGAAATGTGAAGGAGAAATTCTAATTTAAATCTCTAATTTCAAATCTTGTAAACTTAATTTGTCATTCATTTTTTCTCTTTAAATTAAGAATTACTAAATTGTATTTTGTTATAAGAGACAGATAGCCGGGAATACTCTTTTCTAAAGTAACATGTTAATTTTCTTGTGAGATCTGCGAATCTCGGATTCTGCCTATGTGAAACCTATTTGAAATTCTTAAACTTAATTTGTTATTATTCTTTTATATTTTAATAAATTTTGTTAAATTTAATAACTTGCTCACTCAATTACGTAACTGAGGCAAATGTGTATAGGGGACAGTGGGGGCTCGTAAAATTGACGTAATTTACGTTTTGACAAAGACAGTCATTTCTTAGAGCAAGTCTGTCACCTAATAGGGGAGAAATTGTGAGGGCCTGGTAACGACTTTGAGACTGAAGAATAGGTTCGTTCAGTTAGGAGTCGGTTATCTGGACGGGTAACACTTGGGGTGGGAGACGTAATTAACGACGTACCCCAGGGCTTGACCTAGTCACTCCCAGACTGCAGAAGACAAAGACCCTGTCGTGGACCTAGTGTATGATTGTAGACGGATTGGAAGTGGAGAGGTAATTAATTCATATTTTAATATCATCTTCATTAAATAATCATTGACACTAGCATATCCATTCACATAACTGGAGTCATCTGGTAATGTCCTTGGAGTCCATTTCACAGTAACACGTCTACTTCTTACAATGATATTGCATTTTACTATTTGTATTTTTGTATATAATAATTTATGTATGTATATTATGCGAATTAATGCAATTTTCCTCCAAGCATACGTGATTCAATAGAATGGCTAAAGCCTAAAGATTTCATGGTATATAAATTAATTGTAACCTTTTAACTTTAATTTGTATAAACCTTAATTCTCTTGTGCTGCAGAAACGCCCGTGCACGTTGTGAATTTCTATGTAATTCAAATGATTCTCTTGTGTGCAATTTCATTGTTAATTGTAAAGCGCTCATATTTAATTTGAATTATATTTTGTTCTCCTTGTATGAATTCCATTTTTGATGAAGTAAATGATTGGAAATTCATACGTCTATGTAATGTTAAAAATAACACACATGTGAATTATATTGTATCTTTTATGAATATAAATATATTGTAAAAGACACGATAGTCGAAGATTTAAAACTAAGCTCATTGTATCAGTCACACATGCTTGGATGATTTGCGAATGTAACCGCAAATCACTTATAGAACCACGCTATCATTTCACATTGGGTTTGGTTTTCTTCTTCTTCTCTGCCTTATAATACGTTTACGTATTATTGTCAGCTTCGCATCATTTGGATGCCCATTCCTTTGTAAAAACATTGGTGAACGACGTACAATTCCGCGTCGCCATTGTTGTTGATGCTATGCTATGATGGTTCATTAATGTGACATGTCGGGAGACGACAAGGTTACTGGAAAACTATGACCATACGGCACAAGCATCACTTGATACGTGGCAGGATCGAACTGTCCTTAGACCATGTGTACATCAAGACTACTGAGAAAGATGAGTAACTAAAACTGAACTCTGAATCAATTGAAAGTGCTGGCAAAAACAACTCTTTAAAACAATAATACTCAAGCCGATTGAAACTTGCCTTAGTTTAGATCTGAAGCTGTGTCTTCGTAATTTGATTGTTATTGTTAAATATTATTAAATTCTTTATTTGTTAATACCTCTTTCGTAGTGATTTTTATGCATATAGACCTAATTCGTGGTTTGGATGGGGGATCGACTGAGCTAAATGAACCTTTTGAATGCATAAAGATTTAAGAGAGTGTTAACGGTTTCCAAACCGGCTATTGTACACAAGTTGTCTGTTCGTGAATCTGTTGTCTGTACTACAAAGGCGCATTTTCATATGAGGCGAAAGATAATTTGAGCATCCTGTCTGTTTAGGGAAAGAGGGGAGATTAATTTATCTAATTAAATTAAAGTACTGTAAAATTCCTAAGCAGGGTCTATAAATAAATACTGGACATGTAACAGTTACATTTAACATTACATGAACGTATGAATTTCCAAACATTTACAGCATTGAAATTGGAATTCACACAAAGGAATAATTCAAATTAAGCATGAGCGTTTTACAAATTAGCATGAAAATTATACGCAAGAAAACAATTTGAATTACAAGGAATTCGCAACGTGCACAGACATTCCTGCGGCACAAGTGAATTTAAGATTTATACAAATTAAGGATAAGAAAGAGTTACAATAATTCATATACAAATGAAACCTTTAGATTTGTCATTTTACAATCGAATCACGTACTTCGGCTAGAATGCGATAATCCTGTACAAAATACATACATCAATTCAATTACAAAATACAATTAACAAATGCAATAATATTTGTAAGAAGTAGACGTGTTACCTCTGAAAAGTAGATTACTGCTTCAAGCAACGGGTTCTCTAGCATGACTCAACAATAGGCGGTGACTAGCTAGGTAGCTGACTTGTTTGTCGACCGGGTCTGTGTGTGCGAGTGACAATTTTACCGCGCGTTATCGTATTTATCAAACTGTATTGAATGCGTCACGTGACTGGTCACATGGTATGCTTGTTGATTCGAACTTACTGGACAATGGTCTAAAGTTACATAATACGTTTGACCTCCTTGCTAGCTTCTCGATACTGGTGCAACACGGGAAAAGCTTTAACAAAGAATTCGTTCAAAATTTGATTTTGAATCAGCAAAACTGGGTTAGGAGTTCATGACACAGAATTTGCCAGAATCCGTCACATCAACAATCAAATATATAATGAAAAAGAATACTTAACATCAATATTTCCATGAAACTATTTTCAAATACCTTTAATATCTATACAGACATTTATCCCAAAACACAATTCAACATATTAGTGTCAATACAAATCACTGGAAGGGAGTTATAAGAAATAAGCAATACTAGTTTGTACCTAACCTTCTTCAGACACTGTTTCAAGAATCTTTTGTGTGTTTTTATAGCAAGGACACCAGTTTATTGTTTACGTTATTACTGTCAATTCCATGTGTTTACCTTCTCATGTTGTAGAGCACTGGTTAGCTCTATTCACTCAAGACTAACATGGGACTCCTTTACTGTATTAGTTCCTCAAACAGAACACAATACCATACAAGGCATACATTGTAGCAATTTCCAGGAACTTCCTTTCTACCAGAAATTGCTTGATGTAGTCAGCATACTTTGCTACCATACATCAAATGAGTGCAGTGTATTCCTTATACGTATACACTTTTCTATTCAAACAGTTCAGTAAAGCGAATGCAGATCTTAGTATACTGGACAAGAAGATGAAAATTTTAAATTAACAGGTTGTATTGTATATTCAAGCACAATTTATTTCCTTTCTTGGAATTACAGGGCATCGTGAAATAGATAATTTCACATTAAAATTATAATAAATGAGCAATTACGTAATACGTCGCATCTTCTGCATGACTGCACTATTTAATCTGTATAAATATTAACATTGTATAAAGTAGCTGTACATTTGGGAACGCGTGTCTCCGACCATTTAATAAAGTTTATTAATCGCGTGCAGCTGGCACACAATGAGTGAGCAGTGAAGAGCAACGAGCAGAACAACAACAATTTAACAATAGTGATAAATGGGAGCTTTTGCGTTAACAGGCAGCAGAGACTAGTATCAGTGCATGTTAATTAGCTATATAGAGTATACTTGATACTTCATAGACTAGTATCAGTGCATGTTAATTAGGCTACATAGAGTATACTTGATACTTCATAGACTAGTATCAGTGCATGTTAATTAGGATATATAGAGTATACTTGATACTTCATAGACTAATATAAATGCATGTTAATTATACTAAATATGGTATACTTGATACTTCTTAGACTTGAGGTCCAATGTGTCAAAAGCCAGAGGCATAAGGAGCTAGGTGATCAAGTTGATGCAGCGTAAGATGAAGTCCATCCTCGCATTTGTAAACATAAGATCGAAATTCAAAACTAAAGGCTATTTAAAGGGCCCGTCTCTGAGAACTTAGAACATTAAACAGAATAAACGTGTTAAGAGAGTTGGCGGAATGAATGAAGAACGAATAAATGTGTGTCAAACGAACCAGAGCATACAGGCATGATGCATCACATCTACAACAATAATGGCAGAGTGCCCTTTTAAGTTGGATTATAAATACGTAACGACCGATGGAGAGAAAAAACGACGAAAGGAACATGTCAGCAGCCTGCCAAAGAAAGCAGAGACTAATATTGTGACACAGCAACTTATGATACAATGGACATGTATTGCACGTATCTGGCAGGGGATCTCCAAAGAATCAGTGAAAGTATTTTGAAAGTATATTTGTCACCAGGTTCAATCATGGCAAAGAACCCGTACACTGGGTCATGTGCACACCAGCAAACAGATAAATAATTTACACAACAAAACATCGACACGTACGTCCAAAACAAAACACGTCACCCCTTGTGTCAACAAACTCAAATAGACACAGGGATAAATTAATGGAAGGAAATATATGTATTTTATCTTGGTCAAGAAAGACAAAGATATTCACACTTACTGAACTGTATACACTCCAAACTGCACTAATGCCCGTGAGACTCCCTGGGTCGTTCAACCAGACTCCAGCGAAAGCTCCATAAATACAAATTAAATATGTTTCTAACATATATTTATACTTTTTCCCACCAATCGATCAGACTTTCTTATCAGACACATATACACTGTTTACATGCACCTGTATCCTATTGATAAATCATCAACATACTTTCATAGTAGTACATTTTATACATACCAGTGACGTGACATTCCTTGTTATAAACAGTAATTGTATTTAAATCAAAACCGCTTTAATACATTTATTACAAACTGTTATCAGAGTCCAGAATAAACGTGCAGTAAAATACTGAAATAGAAAATCAGTATAAATATATGGACATATTCAAATGAATGAATACCAGAACAGTATATCATTTTCTTATGAAACCTTCACTATACTTTCACAACAGTCACATGTCTACTGCAAATAATAGCTTTTCCGTATCCAAGTGAAGCAGAGTTGAAATTATGCGATATGACATAAGTAATTATAGTTGATTATAATAATTGAAATCGGAACTCTAACTAAAAACAGCACCCCGTAAACAAAGTGGAGACACTTCTCACCTAAGACCAGAATCCCCTTCCTTAACAAAACTCAACATATCTAATCCCCAAATTGAATTGCTAAAAAGCTTGGTTTATGACAAGCCATCTTCCATATTTTATTTAAGTGATTGTGCAGAAAGATGTAATTGTCTAAAGTAGACGCCAGCTTATGTCTTCTAAGGGGCTACCTGTTTCATACTTGTGGTAATCTACATGAGTAATATTCTAGTCTTTATTCTAAAGTGAAATCCTTATCTGCTTATTCATATATGAGAGAGAGAGAGAGAGAGAGAGAGAGAGAGAGAGAGAGAGAGAGAGAGAGAGAGAGAGAGAGAGAGAGAGAGACAGAGAGAGACAGAGACAGAGAGAGAGAGAGAGAGAGAGAGAGAGAGAGAGAAAGGTGCATAATAATCACAAGATATCTTAAATAATGTTTACACCAATACATTACATGTAGGGTATTGTATTAAATCAATAAAAATGTGACATACAACCACATATACATATTCAACACATACCTGTCGTAGCCGAGGGTTGACACAGTTCTGTTTAAGCTTGGCGAGGACACACAACTAAAATGTGTTGCTTTTTTAAAAAAAAATTGTAAAAGTGCCGTACGTCTGCAGTAAACATTTACTGATTATAATTCCCTGTACGTACAAAATAACGTCATCTTTTCAAGTACTGTCGGTCACTCCACTAGCAAAATTTCTTAGAGAAAGGAGCGAGCTCTGCTGTGAACGTCATAATCCCAAAGTTATTATGGAACTATATAACAGTTTATTTGATCTTTAGTGCGTCCAGCGTGTAAAAATTGACACGAATTCAAACTCTCTGCAGAAGACAGTTTCTTTAACTATCACATAACACGCTTCTGTACATCACGCCCATATCGTTTTCTACTCCCTGCACCATGTAGTGGGCTTTTAAATAGATCACGGTCACGGTAAACTGGCCTAGGCCGGAAGCTCTTTCCAAATTCAGTTAGCCAGGTGCCCGTTTGCTTTGAATTTAGTGAAGCGGTACACACAGGCAATGAAAGCGCTCTAAAATACAAGCTAAGAAGATCGCTATTTGAAATGTTAATGTAGGTTTATTTTATTGCTAGACTTGATCTGGAAGTTTATTTATACAACTAGATATAGGTAAACGAATTTTGTTAATTTTGAATATGGCTAATTAGTAAAGCAGTCAGAAATATAACAAAAGTATTTCAATGCATTACGACATCAGCAAATAGTTCCAGTTGTAGCATATTGCTTTTCTTATTGGTTTGATTCACTTCTTAAGACAGTTGTTTTGTCCACACAACATAGATTGATTTTATAAATCCACTCTTTCATTTCCTCCTGACATGTCGATTTCAGAATAATTAATCCAAAACTATGTATTTTATGGCTGTTTGTATATGAGAAAAATATTGAAAGTATGGCTTATATAAAACGTAAAATTCCCCTTTGCACATCGTGTATCATATTATACATATTGTACTAAAGGGTTCAATTTTATAAATTAAAGAAAACACTAACAAGTATGTCTACAATGTATTTCAGTGCAATGATATAGCCACTCTACAATATATTTCAGTGCAATGATATAGCCACTCTACAATGTATTTCAGTGCAATGATATAGCCACTCTACAATGTATTTCAGTGCAATGATATAGCCACTCTACAATGTATTTCAGTGCAATGATATAGCCACTCTACAATGTATTTCAGTGCAATGATATAGCCACTCTACAATGTATTTCAGTGCAATGATATAGCCACTCTACAATGTATTTCAGTGCAATGATATAGCCACTCTACAATGTATTTCAGTGCAATGATATAGCCACTCTACAATGTATTTCAGTGCAATGATATAGCCACTCTACAATGTATTTCAGTGCAATGATATAGCCACAGCACTTTTATCACAGAACTGATTGGAAGAAACATATTCCACAGGAGCCTTGGGGAACGTAACATCTGAACTGGAAGGCTTTCTGAATAAACTCCCTGGAAACCACAGACTTGCTCCACTACTCAAAGCAGCGCTCCTCGGAAGTGCCCACATCCTCTGTAAAACCTTGGATCTCCCAGAATCTTGGTAAGATTCCGAGACCTTGGATCACAACCGACAGTCAAACAGAAGAAGAAGAAGAAGAAGAAGAAGAAATAATAATAATAATAATTTCTTTGACAGTGACTATAACAGCACAGTGTAAATAGTCATTTCCTGAAAGCAACTATTATAAATATTGTGAATGTGTAATGAACGTGAAACAATGATACAAAGAAATATAAATTGTGGTGGTTTTACAATAAAGGATCTCTAGTTGGCACCAGCAGACTCATATATACATCCGAATCATAGCAAATACACGCCATTAAGCAAAGGACCAGTACTTCATGTCCCACACCATTAATATTAGTCCAGGATCATTTATTATTTCATCAAGCAAATAATTCCAAGATCATTGGTAAATTTATGCAAATGAATCCAAGATTAACATTTACTCCATGTATATAAGTCTAGTGTAATTGATTACGTCACTCAAGTAATTGCAGGTTCGTTGATTACTGCCTGTTAATTATCCCAGGGTCGTTGATTACTTCATGCAAATACCCCCCCCCCCCCGGATGAATGATTACTCCATGATGCAAAAAGAGCACACTTATTGTATTACGTGTCACGGGGCTGCTATCTATACATTCATGCCAATGAGAGCAATACTGTGCTGTATACGCTAGAATGCAACATAATGCAGTATTACATTATAGGTCATGACGGGAGCAATGAATGTTGTGCTGTTTACGCTAGAATGCAATGGAATGCAGTGTTACATTATAGGTCATGACGGATGGAAGCTCGGGTCAATACCGAAGGTCGTTAAACAAAGTAGAACAACAAAATAATAAGCTTTATTATGCACAAGAAGTGTAATCCTTCATAAATTGAATCATAGGCTTAAAGTATATATCAAGCTACGTTGAACAGTTCTAAAGACATTGCATAACACTTCGCATTTTAGCAACAAGTAATATTTGTATTAATGCATATCAAATGGGACGCATATTCAATGTAGTTTTCCTATGCCCAACTGCAAGACTTTTCTTATGATATGAAAATGGCAGATACATGTGTGCTTACATTCATAAGTCCCAAGAAAGAGATATTGCATACTTGTTAAATTATACATTATAATGTTTTAATGAATCGGAATTAGGATTTAAATGACCGAAATATTGAAATTTCAGAGTTATATCGACGACAAACGTAATGTCGTATTATATTGCCTCTGTGGTCATTTGAGCGGAAATGTTTACTTTCACATGCACGAGTAAATGCTTGAAGGAAGGAAAATATGAGTGGCAAGCGTTATTTGAATGAAATTTACATTAATCAACTTGTTGCCAGTCGGCTTGTATAGCAGTGTAGCTTGAACAGAAAACAATCTCTACTTAGTCACGATAAAGAGATTAGGGAGACGCATGTACTTACGTGTGTTCTACTGTCATCAGAGGTCAAAGGAAGCGAGGTAAAAGTTTACATCAGAGTGGCTATAATGAGTTAAATTCAAAATTGTTTCTGAGAAAACAAAGATCTTTCCTCTCATAAAGCCGGGAAAGAGAAGAGTGTTTAATAGGCAGGCGTTCCCCAGAAGGTAGAAAATGTTCACCAGAAATAAAACCGAATACTAAAATTTTTGAAAGGTGACATTGAACTACTGTGAGAGAGTGACATTAATAATTTGAAATATATTTCTTCTCCTGAGTTGTGTTTTCGAAGGATGGACGTAAGTTATTAATAGTTGCATTTTAATATGATTTTATTTCAGATGTCGATAAGAAGTATTTAAGATGCTAGAAATAAGTAGGGAATTGATTTCAGATATCGGTAAGAAGTATTTAAGATGCTAGAAATAAGTAGGGAACTGATTTCAGATATCGATAAGAAGTATTTAAGATGCTAGAAATAAGTAGGGAATGGATTTCAGATGTCGGTAAGAAGTAATTAAGATGCTATAAATAAGTAGGGTGTTACATGTCCAGTATTTATTTAAAGACCCTGCTTAGGAATTTTGCAGAAACTTTAATTTAATTAGATAAATTAATTTTTCCCTTTACCCTAAACAGACTGGTTGCTCAAATTATCTTTCGTCTCATATGAAAAAGCGCTTTTGTAGTACAGACAACAGATTCACGAACAGACAACTTGTGTACAATAGCCGGTTTGGAAACTGTTAACACTCTCTTAAATCTTTATGCATTCAAAAGGTTCATTTAGCTCAGTCGATCCCCCATCCAAACCACGAATTAGGTCTATATGCATAAAAAATTCACTTCAAAAGAGGTATTAACAAATAAAGAATTTAATAGTTAATATTTAACAATAACAATCAATTACAAAGACACAGCTTCAGATCTAAACTAAGGCGAGTATAATCGGCTTGACTTTTACTGTTAAAAGATAGTTTTGCCAGCATTTTCGATTGAATCAGACTCCGGGTTTTAGTTACTGAACTTTCTCAGTAGTCTTGATATATACGTGGTCTAAAGACAGTTCGATCCTTCCACGTACCAAGCGATGCTTGCGTCGTACTCATCAGTAATTTTCCTGTAACTCGTCCTCACTCGACAGTTACGCTAGAGATGTGCTAGACGTGACATCATCAACAGTGGTGACACGGAATTGTACTTCGTTCATCAGAGTTGCACAAGAACATGCCACGCACTCAACGTGATGCAAAGGTGGCAATAATACGTAGAACGTATTATAAGGCTGAGGATAAAAACCTGCGCTGAAAATACAAGTGTGGTTCTATAAGTGATTTGCGTTTACATTCGCAAACCATCCAAGCATGTGTGATTGATACAACGCGCTTAGTTTTAAATCTTCAACTATCGTGTCTTTTACAATATATTTATATTCATAAAAGATACAATATAATTCACATGTGTGTTATTTTTAACATTACATGAACGTATGAATTTCCAAACATTTACTTCATCAAAAAATGGAATTCATACAAGGAGAATAAAATATAATTCAAATTAAGTATGAACGCAAGAGAATCATTTGAATTACATGAAAATTCGTAATGTGCACAGACATTTTAATTTATATACAATGAAATCTTTAGGCTTTAGTCATTCTATCGATCACACATGCCTGGAGGAGAATTATGGTAATTTGCACAAAATACATACATAAATTCATATACAAAAATACAAATAGTAAAATGCAATAACATTGTAAGAAGTAGACGTGTTACCTTCTTAAAGTAGACTTTACTGTACAAGACTTGGGTTCTATGTTCCTTCCTGACTCAGCAAGATTTCGGTGACCAAGATGCTCGAGAGCCGGGTGTATGTCGACCGGTTTGCGTTATGAGTAAAGAATATTATCGCGTCAAGAGTATTTATTGTAGTGCATGAATGTATCACGTGACTAGAACTTTCTCGACTGTCGTCTAAAATTACATAACAAGGGATGAACTCACTATTGTTTTTTCCTCATGCTGATGCATGACGGTAGGGTTCAAACAAAGGAATTCAATTCGAATATGATATTCGAGTTTCGGATGTGGGTCATAAGTTCATGACAAGAATTCTGGTTAGAAGTCTGTCACATAGGGAATGGACTTCAGAGAAATTATCTTTGTATTTTGACGGCTTTGTTGTCGAAGTTTGAGACTTTTGAAATATTTAAGCATTCCTTCTATCACAGTAATTGACTTGACTGAGGCTATAGATTCTTTCAGAGTCTGTTTGATGATCCCTTCGCTATCTATAGAATGCCATTGGTGTCAGGCCTAAAATATAATGATTTTCTGCTTTGCAGTTGTAAAATCCTCCAAAGTGTGTTTAAGTGTGATGATAAATATCCTACCAAAGACAACCCTATATCAGAGTTATATCTTGGTTATCTTGTCTTTCTTCATCTTTTTCGTGTTTGGTTGTTTTCCTGAGCTTTTTGGTTTGTCGTCGTCGTCGTTGTTCCTAGTTTGTGTCTCTCTGCTTTCTGGAGTGGTGGTGGGAGTTTGGGTTTTCTTGTCCTCTGCAGTAGTGGCCGGGGTTTGGGTGAAAGCCCATCTAGTTTCCTCCTTTTCCGTTTGTGAAGAGCGTGTTTTTGCTATCGGCGTTATTTTCCAGATGATGTCTGTCTGTTTCACAGTCTGTTGATGTAGTTTTTTTCTGGTTGCGTTGTCAGGTGCTTGTTTAAAATCTTGTGGAGACCAATTGTTACAGAACACTTATTCACTGCTATTCTCTCAAGGCTATTCTGGCGCTCTGAAATAATACCAGAAATTGCTTGATGTAGTCAGCATACTTGGGCACCATACTTCACCACAGTGCACTTACATTTACACACAGCAATAGATACTTATCTTGTCTACCATGGTCGTATCAGTTTATTATCAGTAATTCAGATAAAACAAGAAAAGGCTGCTTTTTCCCTGTAAATTATAATCAGGGAACAAACACTAACTTTCAAGTTTATTATTTTTAATTCCATTCTGTATTACATTCAAGTCTCACTTACAGTTTCCTGCAACAATATTTATTAGCGTAATACACACATATAACATATTAGATAAAGATTAATAGTTTTGTTAGCAGGTTTACTAAAAACAATATCAAGTACTTAAAATGCTACATATAAGCATCATAGTTCACAATTTGTACAAATAATTGTCTGCTCGTATAATACATTTCTAATAAAACACGAGCATAATATATCAATAGTCCATTCTCTCTCAATCAGTCAGTTAACTCACCATTATACTGCCTTTCATTAATGCACTTCTTGCCACACCAAATTTAAAGTGATTAGACAATAGAATTCTCTATAGCAGGTAAACGTTTGATCTTAGCCCATTGGGTGGTGTCGTTCATGTAAATCTTAAATTTTGGATAATAAAAACTACTCATCAATTTGGAACTGGTTTGGAGTGCGTGAGCAACTTCTAGAATACTCTCAAATCGAGTTGTTTACTCCAACTCTGATAAGTACAAAAAGACATCATAAAGAGTGCCCAAGGTCGGGTCACTTCGACAAATTAACAATTTATATAAGAAATAAGTCTAGAAATTACTCTAGGCAGGTGACTCCGCCACAATGATAGTAGTAGTAGTAGTAGTGTAGAGGTCCATTGTGAAAGTGTGATTTATCATGAAATGTACTCTGTACTGAATGTGAAAGTAACTTGCTAGTGTCTTAAATATTTTCATATCATAATCATCCGTGAACTCATTTGTACTCTATTTTAGGAAATATGTGAGTTTGTAGGCATGTCTCTTCAATCTACACCATTCTTCTTTACCGCAGATTGACTTAAAAAATATTCTACGACCAGCACATGAATTGTATAGTTAAGCTCATTTTAAATGTATTAGAACATAAAATTATCTGTACTAGAAGTATATAAATCCTACTAGACTAAGAGAGTTTCCCCTGGAACAAGAGCACCAGTATTTCATTTAATCGAAATTGTCTTTTAGAAAATCAAGACGGATTTAATCTTAAACTAAATAAATTAGCAGTGCACTATCCACTTAGGTTAAAATGAGTTTTATTTCAGTGGTAACAAGCGACGCATGTTGCGAACTGACATTTTCCACGTTTTATTCTCTTTTTCTTCTGCAATTGATATGTTCTAAGAAGGAATAAACACAAACTATCCATACCTATTAATAACATGGATTTGGGATTACCGCCCACTTGTCAATTATCATTGATAATAATTGATGATAATTCATCAGCTTGTCGCACATACTGACGATGGAGACGTGTTCGGCTCCATCTATTTGCTAATAGACGTGCGCTCTCACACAGTCACATCCATATGTGCTTGCAAACACTTTCTCTCATACACCAACTAACGAGTTAAATTCACATTCCCGAAATGATAGTGCACATCAAAACTGTAACTTAAACCGCATGCATTATTTAGCACATTTATATATGTGTCTTTCTCTGTGTCTCTTTCTCTATGACACATTCACACTCATACGAGTCGTGTGCACTCACTCATATCGACGTTCATATCTATGACTTTCATATTAGTAGGTAGCATGCGCACTGCCATAGCAGTTATAAATATAGATGTTTGTGGCCAAATTCCGGCTTTCATTGCTAACGCTATAATCTAACAACGAATAACTCGCATTTTATGTTGTTTTCTGAAGCCAATAATCATAAACAGAAGCACTGGAAAACACTCTGCAGTGCGTGGATGTACATAGAAAGAGAGAACATGTTTTAAAAATACATTAAATGATTCTTCTTTTAAATTTTTTTTTTAGTTAAACGAAGTGGCTGTCATCATGAAGTATCATTCGCTTAAAGATAGTGATTGTTCGTCTTGCGGCTATGAAATACTCCAAAGATTGTTTATGTATGCTGATAAATATCCTACAATTGACAACCCTATACTAAAGTATGACAGAGTAAATTTGCCTATCACTATTTTTAAATTTAAACTATTGACTTGTCAGAGTAATCCGATCTTGTGCACTTGTTAAGAACGTATTTTTGAAACTTTTAAGAGTTTGAAGTAAAAACCCTGAATAAAGAATGTGCTAGAAATTGCTGATATAGTGCAAACCAGTGAGTAAGTTTTATTATCTAATGGTTTTGATTTACGAGAACTAGACCAGTCAATGGGCTGAAATATAAAAAAAAAATCTTGTTGTAGACAAAACTACTGTCTAATCACTTTAAATATGAAGAGGCAAAGAAGAAGTCTGGTTTTGAATGGTGGCTGTTATCTTGATGATGAGTGAGCTGACTGATTGAGAGAGAATGGATTTACAAATACTTCATTCACTTTTTCAATTTATATGTTATACTTGTGTTTTAATAAGACTTATTAATTGAGTAGACTATTATTCCTATATAAGTTATAATTGTGTTTAATAAGACGTATTAAGTGAGTAGACTATTATTCCTATAAATGTTATACGTGTGTTTAATAAGACGTATTAAGTAAGTAGACTATTATTCCTATATATGTTATACTTGTGTTTTAATAAGACGTATTTAGTGAGTAGACTATTATTCCTATATATGTTATACTTGTGTTTAATAAGACATATTAAGTGAGTAGACTATTATTCCTATAAATGTTTGAAATAAGATGCTCGAGTGTAGAACGCTAACACTCGCCATTGTTTTGATATGCTGTATTTATTACGCTATATATCGGGCTGTTAAATACTGTTGCAGGAAACTGTAAGTTGAGGCTGTAATGTCAGATAGAATGGAGTTATAAAGTGATAAACTGGAAAAGTGTTTATCCCCTGATTATATTTTTAAGAGACAAAGTGCTATATGAACCTCTTGGTTTATTATTTATAAACCGCTATGACCGAACAACCACGGTAAAGGCTGGAAGCAGTGAATAAGTGCAAGAACACACTACACTCTACTTATGTGTGGTAGCAAGATTTGTTGACTACTTGAACAATGTCTAGTATAGAGACGTTCTTGAACATCGCTTTAGACGTGCTTTTACAAATGATGTTAGTATTAGGCACCTCCTCTCTGGTCGGGGTGGTTATTGTCTGAGTCACATTTGTTGTTTCCTCTTTTGTATGCTTAGTAGACTATCTCTGGAGAGCATGGCTTACTCCTGTGACATGGTTTGTGGCTTGGTCTATGTCTTCAGAATTTTCAAAGATTATCAAGTGTATCTTGTGAAAACCTTCATCAAGGTCCGAATCTCTGTGTCACAAAACGGGAGGCTCGTTACAAGCCGACCCGAGCTGAAGTTAGAGATGCAAGGGGTGAAGTCTATTTTTGGCCTGCTCCGGTGCACCTCCAAGAAAAGCCCGTGACGTGTGCCAGTACTACGTCGCGTCAAGTTGTTACATAGACACACATGACATACTCCATTGATGTTTGGGTGGGGCCCAATTTATTAATGTCATGCCAAGGAACGTTTTATTGGCGGTGTGTGTTGTGAGTGTGTATCATAAATGTGAATAAATGGACGAACAGACGAACGGTGTAAAACAATAGTACAAATTCTTTCGTCCCTCTCAAAAACTATGAATAACAAGAGAGTTGAAAGATGTTTAAATCAGGTTATTTATTTCCCGATTTAAAAGGGGCACTACTCTTTCGCACAGTGATTAATCATTCATTCAACTTTCCAATGTCATGCACTCTGTGGGAAATAAGGGGAGATGAAAATGATGAAATTCAAAATATAAAATAAAGATTAATTACACAATTCTTATGCGGCAAATGTGGCCGCTTTAACAATAGTTTACATGTAAAATAAGCATTACTTTTAACATTAGAGTTCTTATTTTGCAAACGATATAATAGTGTTCATTTTCTTAAGAGTCCTGAGTTAAGTATGTGCGCGTTAGCCGTGCTAATGATTACTCACTATTAATGTCAGAGTTCCAAGGAGACGACGTAAGCTCACACGTCACTTATAAGCGGCACTTCAAAGTGAAGATCACACGCAATTGAGGCGTGCATTACAGGTGAAGATTCTGCAGGATCTAGGCACCACTTTCAGATTATCACTGGGGAGAAATCTGAAATTCAACTGACTGTTGTCAGTCTCGATAATTGTCGCTGTTTCTGGTTGTCGTGGATACGGACACCCCAACGACGTTTAGCATTATCGGGCGGATTCGTCCAGTGGGATGTGTCGTCGCATTACATTGAGTGTAGAAATCCGGATTGTCTGTAAGAAAATCTCGGTGCTAGCCTCTCAATTAGCGGGATAGACTGCCAAACGAACTCAGACAGGGGGAAGACAAAATTGGTCCCTCGTGTCGTTAACTGCATACAACCAGCGTCGCATGCATCGGGTTTTCTTTGGACAGTGAACTTTCCACTTTGCCAACAATTATACTGAGTAATTTTGCCTCGTCACTCAATATATGGCATCAGACGGATGGAAAACGGATGGAAAGAGATTATTGCAGCTTTCCTTTATGAAATCTCTGTACATGAGATAATTCATACGTGAAGTTAGACTGGCTTCAGACGAATCGACGTTTTCAACATTGAGAGTAAAGTCTTCATTCTGCCTCTTATATAGCCTTCACTGAAGGTTTCTAAAACTTCCAGAAGCTATGTCCCGTGACATGATTTTTGCCTTGGATATAAAGTGGTAATTGCGATGCACGCGTTTCTGTAGCCAATTCTAATTGCGCACTGGCCACTTCCCTTGTCAACAACACGTGACTCGAAGTGCGCAGTTGTCCCAATCATTTAATATACATATCTTTCACAAACTAATATATATTCAATATGATAATTAACACACACTGCGTCACGAACGTCTGTCTACTAAAGAGATCTTAGGTGACCGTTACTGGAAGTTACATGCTACATACGAAAAATAACAAAACTCGGGTTACTTCAATTAGTTTTGTTAGCGGTTTTTTAAAATGAAATAAAATATAATTTCGGTCCCTCATTTCCTGTGACAACCCCCTTCTTAAAATTGATTGGAGCTCACAGAGTGGAAATCAAATAGGAACAAAAAATTTTATTTCACACGATAGTCCCCACAGGAATTTTATGCGCATCTGTGGAGAGACTATCCTCTCTCTTGTTTATATCGCGGTTATGGCATGCCGGGATAATGCATCGGCACCCGAATTCTCTCGGCCCGCGATGTGTTCGACAACGAAGCTATACTCCTGTAGCAGGAGTGTCCATCTAGTTAGCCTAGCGTTATCATACATGCTAGTGCGCAGATATGTCAGCGGCTTATGATCGCACTGCAGGATGAATGGTTTAGAGTACAGATAAGCACTAAATTTCTTGAGTGCCCATACGATTGCTAAGCACTCTTTTTCAATCGTAGAATACCGTGTCTCACGATCTAACAGTTTCTTAGAAGCGTATGCTACCGGTAGGTATTCGTCATCTGTCTCTTGGAGAAGTATGGCACCGAGGCCTTCGTCTGATGCGTCGGTCCTGACAATAAATCTTTTGTCAAAGTCTGGTAACTGTAGGACGGGTTTACTGGTCAAGATGTCCTTCACCTTTTCGAGGGCGGTGCTACACTCGGCCGTCCATCGTATTTTCGTAGGTTGTTTGTTCCCAGTTAAGTCCGTCAATGGTTTAAGAAGCGTACTGAAGTTTGGGACAAATTTTCGGTAGTACCCCACTAGCCCCAAAACTGCCCTGACCTGTTTCTTTGTAGTCGGTAAGGTCATGTCACGAATGGCTGCAGTTAAGTCTAGATTTGGGCCTATATGTCCGTCACTTATGATATGGCCAAGAAACTCAATCTCTCGAAAGCCCGCGCGTACTTTGGAGGGTTTCACGGTCAATTTATGGCGCTCGAGAATGTCAAGTAGACCACTCACTGAGGATAAATGTTGGTCCCATGTTCCTGTTGCTACCAGTATGTCATCAAAGAAATTCAATGCGTTAACGCTCTCTAACGGTAACTTTCGCATGAAGCGCGCAAATGTTGCGGGTGCGTTCGCTAGTCCGAACGGTAGTCGGCAAAACTGAAATAAGCCTAGCGGGGTTGGAAATGCTGTTTTTGGTCTGTCGTCAATAGCAACTGACAGTTGCCAGTACCCTTTGCACATGTCAAACTTCGAAAAGTAATGTGCCTTGGTTAGTTTTGCGAATAATTCGTCCTGATTTGGGATGGGTTCCGCATCGAATTCAGTTATCTCATTTAACTGTCTGTAGTCCACACAAAAACGAAGCGTACCGTCTTTCTTTTTAACTAAGACGACCGGTGATGAATATGGGGAGATTGAATGTTCAATCACGCCCTGTTTTTGCATTTCACGCACCTGTTCTGCTATGTACTTTGTGCTCTCATATTTCTGTGGGTACTGTTTTAAGCGTATCGGTTTGTCACTTAAAAGTTTTATGCGGTGTTCAACCAAATCTGAGTGGCCCGGTTGGTCGGTGAATATGCGCGCGTGTCTGTGTAAGAGTTTTGACATTGCGTCGCGCTGTTCGACAGTTAAGTTCGAGTCAATCTCGACTTGATCGACTGTAACTGCGGAGTTAGGCTGGGTTTCGGCGGACATCATGTCTGTTCTGAAATTGGAGTCTTCCAATTGTATCAGTGCGACATTCACGTTTTGTATCTGTTCGTCGTTGCGTTCGTAGTAACGCTTGAGCATATTTATGTGATAGATTTTCTGCTTATTTCCTATCTGTATGCTGTAGTCGTTCTGCTTCACACGCTTAATAACGCGGTAGGGTCCACGCCAGTGCATTTGCATGCGGTTGTTATGTGTGGGCCGCAAGAGTAACACGAGCTGACCTGGTTCGAGGTCACGTTCCACAGCCGTACGGTCAAAATTTCGCTTGTATCGGGGTTGTTTTTCGCGAATGTTTTCCTGTGCTAAGTGACATGTCTCGGTCAGACGTTGACGTAGTTCGGCTACGTATGTGTGAACATCTTTACCATCAGTCACAGTGTCTCCCTTGACCCATGTTTCTTTTATTAGCTTAAGGGGACCCCGAGGTTGCCTGCCGTATAGTAGTTGGAATGGTGAGTAGCCCGTACTCTCTTGTGGGAGTTCGCGATACGCGAAGAGTAATGGTGCTAGAAAACGTGGCCACTGGTCGGGTTGTTCCGAGGCCATTTTAATTAACATTTTCTTTATTGTACCGTTGAAGCGTTCAACGGCACCATTAGACTGAGCGTGATATGGTGATGAGAACAACTGTTTACACGCCAGTAGACGCATTGTTTCAGCCATCATTGCTGAGGTGAATTGAGTGCCCTGGTCACTCAATATTTCTCGGGGAACGCCCGTGCGAGAAAATACGTCTATTAAAGCGTCTGCGACTTCGATTGCTGTGATGCCCTTTAATGCGACTGCTTCTGGATATCGTGTTGCAAAATCCACGATTGTTAGGATATAGCGATATCCTCCTTCGGCCGCGGGAATGATTGGGCCAATAATGTCTACTGCGACTTTTAGGAATGGTTCCTCTACTGTTGGTACTATCTCGAGGGGAACTCGACTGACACGCCCTCGGTCGATATGTTGTTGACACTGCGTACATGTACGAACGTACGAGCGAACATCCCTACTCAGGCCTGGCCAAAAGAAGTCTTCACGAATCCGCTGCTCAGTGCGCCGCGCGCCCTGATGTCCAGACATGATTGAGTCGTGTGCAAAGCTTAGAATCAGCGGTCTGAGTGGTGTAGGGGTAAATAAACACGTGGTGCTTCTAGTATCATTTTCCTTATAGTCGGTGCGCCGAAACGCTAGTCCGTCCTTCAGGAAATACGTCATTGTTGCGTACTTGCTGGACGTAATAGTGTTTTTCCGTGCCAGCTTTAGCATTGAGGACAAGCTTTTGTCTTCCTGCTGCAGGTGACTGAGTTGACTTGGGGTCAACTGCGGGAATGTATTCTCGACTATCTTTAGAGCTGGGGGTCCTTGTTTACTACGTTCCCGTTGTGCTCTAGTGGTTACGGGGAGAACAGGATAGATGCCATCAGTGTGTGTGTCACACTGCCCGGGCGATAGTATGAATCCGAACTGCATGTCTCTTATCACTGCGGCGGTGACTGTTCCGGAAAATACGGGTGACGTAACATGTACAGTGGCTCTTGGACATGTACTAAGGTGTCCCATAACACATCGAATGCGGACACTACCTCTTAGATACTGTTCAGGGCGTACAAGTTTAGCATTTATGCAGCTTATGGACGCGCCTGTATCGACCAGTATTTTGACTCTTTTTCCGTTTACTGTAGCCTGTTGGGTCTTTAGAGTTGCACCTGTTTCAGTGCATACCTTTACATCACGTGGGCTGGGACAGTTCTGAGAACTATGCCCCTTCCCTTTGCAAGTGTAACATGTCATAGGCGGGGAGTCACGTGTGTGACGTCGTACGTCTTGTGACTTAGTATATGTCCGCTGTACCGGTTCGGGTTTGTCCGATTTCGTCATCGGTCGGTTCAATTTCGGTGTATACTTCTGCCGATTTGTAAGAGGAGGGCGTGGTGCACTCCTCGTAATTACCGGATCAGGGTAATCATTATACGTGTCTGCTAACTTCAACATATCACAGAAGTTAGTCGGGGGATTTCGCTGCAAATATGTCGTCATTGCAGGCGGAGCAATATGGAGAAATTGATCTCTTAATATCAAATCAAATAGGCCCTCATATGTCTTCTGGATGTCTGTCAAATCAATCCATCTATCAAGATAATGGCGTAACCGGGTACCGAAGGCTTGCATGGTGTCATTTGCTTTAGGTATGGCTCTCCTAAACATTTTTCGAAAGCCTTCTGCTGTACATTGAAAAGTACGCATCAAACCCGTTTTGAGATCTGCATAAGTAATAGCGGGATCGCGCGTTAGATCAGTAAATGCGCGCGAGCTTTCACCTTGAAGTATTTGACCGAGTTGTTGTTTCTTTTCAATGTCAGTGTAATTAAAGTTGGCAATGAAGCTGTCAAAGCGTGTCAAAAACTCGTCAATCGTCTCGACTTCATGGTTGAAGAAAGCTAGCCGTGTCCGGGGTTTATTTAATTCGGCCTGTTGCTTAGCAGTCCCCTCTAACAACTTCTCTCTAGCTGTTAACTCTTGCTTAGCTAATTCAAGCTGTTCCTGATGTGCTTTAGCTTTTAATCTAAGCTTTTTCTCTTCTGCTTCCTGCCTTTTATCTTCTAAATCCCTAGCAGACTGAATCTTTAATAACTCTATTTCTCTTGCCTCTTTAGCTCTTTTTTCCTCTAGCTTATTTTTCTTATCCTCTAATTCTCTAGCCTCTTTCGCCCTTTTCTCCTCTAACTCTCTCGCCTCTTTCGATCTTTTTTCCTCTAGCTTATTTTTCTTATCCTCTAGTTCTCTAGCCTCTTTCGCTCTTTTCTCCTCTAACTCTCTCGCCTCTTTCGATCTTTTTTCCTCTAGCTTATTTCTCTTATCCTCTAGTTCTCTCAGAGTTTGCATCTCTAGCTGTTTAGCTAACTGTCTCTTATCTTCTAGCTCTATAGCCTCTTTCGATCTTTTTTCCTCTAGCTCTCTCACCTCTTTCGCCTCATTTTCTTTCGCAACATACCATTTAGTTATCTCCTCATCCACGTATTTCTTTAGGTCGGCTTTCTCGTACCCGAATTCTCTGCCCATAGCCATGAGTTCTTTCTTTATGTTTACTAGCTCGGCCATTTTTAAGATTGCTAGTTATCACGAGTATGGATAAAGTGACTTAGAATATTCGCGGGATTTTGACCTCTGTCGGTCACAAGTGGTGCAATGGTGTGTGTATGAACACCAGCCACCACGTGATTAGGGTTATTACAAACACGAGTAAAAGAAATCCTAATCGGAAATTTGCAAAGTTAGCAAAATTAGCAAAACAACAGTTGCTAATGTAGCGTACAAAATATCGATCTATGTACGTCTAAACACGAGTCGGTACGCGTTAACGATAATAGCGTAAAGATTATAAAACTTATTTCAACACAATAATAAGTCTTATCAAAATCCAGTTCACCTAA
The DNA here is from genome assembly GCA_028829895.1 of Sinotaia quadrata. NCBI lineage: Eukaryota > Metazoa > Mollusca > Gastropoda > Architaenioglossa > Viviparidae > Sinotaia > Sinotaia quadrata. The sequence goes on from CM054184.1 coordinate 17,773,421, forward strand.
GTCTCAATAGCAAAGCCCTAACATGCAATAAACAATGCATAATGGTGATGAGATAGAAAAGCAGGAAAGAGATGATACTTTCTTACAACAACACAATTTACCTTGTCAGATCACGGTCAGTGGTCACCAGATGTCACAAAACGGGAGGCTCGTTACAAGCCGACCCGAGCTGAAGTTAGAGATGCAAGGGGTGAAGTCTATTTTTGGCCTGCTCCGGTGCACCTCCAAGAAAAGCCCGTGACGTGTGCCAGTACTACGTCGCGTCAAGTTGTTACATAGACACACATGACATACTCCATTGATGTTTGGGTGGGGCCCAATTTATTAATGTCATGCCAAGGAACGTTTTATTGGCGGTGTGTGTTGTGAGTGTGTATCATAAATGTGAATAAATGGACGAACAGACGAACGGTGTAAAACAATAGTACAAATTCTTTCGTCCCTCTCAAAAACTATGAATAACAAGAGAGTTGAAAGATGTTTAAATCAGGTTATTTATTTCCCGATTTAAAAGGGGCACTACTCTTTCGCACAGTGATTAATCATTCATTCAACTTTCCAATGTCATGCACTCTGTGGGAAATAAGGGGAGATGAAAATGATGAAATTCAAAATATAAAATAAAGATTAATTACACAATTCTTATGCGGCAAATGTGGCCGCTTTAACAATAGTTTACATGTAAAATAAGCATTACTTTTAACATTAGAGTTCTTATTTTGCAAACGATATAATAGTGTTCATTTTCTTAAGAGTCCTGAGTTAAGTATGTGCGCGTTAGCCGTGCTAATGATTACTCACTATTAATGTCAGAGTTCCAAGGAGACGACGTAAGCTCACACGTCACTTATAAGCGGCACTTCAAAGTGAAGATCACACGCAATTGAGGCGTGCATTACAGGTGAAGATTCTGCAGGATCTAGGCACCACTTTCAGATTATCACTGGGGAGAAATCTGAAATTCAACTGACTGTTGTCAGTCTCGATAATTGTCGCTGTTTCTGGTTGTCGTGGATACGGACACCCCAACGACGTTTAGCATTATCGGGCGGATTCGTCCAGTGGGATGTGTCGTCGCATTACATTGAGTGTAGAAATCCGGATTGTCTGTAAGAAAATCTCGGTGCTAGCCTCTCAATTAGCGGGATAGACTGCCAAACGAACTCAGACAGGGGGAAGACAAAATTGGTCCCTCGTGTCGTTAACTGCATACAACCAGCGTCGCATGCATCGGGTTTTCTTTGGACAGTGAACTTTCCACTTTGCCAACAATTATACTGAGTAATTTTGCCTCGTCACTCAATATATGGCATCAGACGGATGGAAAACGGATGGAAAGAGATTATTGCAGCTTTCCTTTATGAAATCTCTGTACATGAGATAATTCATACGTGAAGTTAGACTGGCTTCAGACGAATCGACGTTTTCAACATTGAGAGTAAAGTCTTCATTCTGCCTCTTATATAGCCTTCACTGAAGGTTTCTAAAACTTCCAGAAGCTATGTCCCGTGACATGATTTTTGCCTTGGATATAAAGTGGTAATTGCGATGCACGCGTTTCTGTAGCCAATTCTAATTGCGCACTGGCCACTTCCCTTGTCAACAACACGTGACTCGAAGTGCGCAGTTGTCCCAATCATTTAATATACATATCTTTCACAAACTAATATATATTCAATATGATAATTAACACACACTGCGTCACGAACGTCTGTCTACTAAAGAGATCTTAGGTGACCGTTACTGGAAGTTACATGCTACATACGAAAAATAACAAAACTCGGGTTACTTCAATTAGTTTTGTTAGCGGTTTTTTAAAATGAAATAAAATATAATTTCGGTCCCTCATTTCCTGTGACACTCTGGAATTTATTGTGTAGTCAAGGCAAATGCTATTTTTCTCTCCCATCTTCTGTCTTCCTTAATATCTTCCTTAATATCAGCTCTTGCTTGTAGTCATCTAGATTAATTATAGTCTAGATCAGAGTCAACTTCTTCACAGTCGTCATCTTCTTGAAAGTCATCTTCTTCCTCTTGCTTTTTTTCCTCTGCCTGCTCGGAAAAGTGCATCAAGATGTGTTTGGCTGAGACTCTAGTACCTCGTCTTTTCGGTAATATCCAAAAGATTAATGGTAAATGAGTTTTGTCCCAGTGAAAGCGCAGGATCGAATGGATATTATAACCCACCTATCAATTGCAGACATGATCCAGTTGCTTCTCAACCACATTTACTGCTCACCTGTATCCGTCTACGCGCAACACAAAGGGACACCAGGGACAGTCGTGACATCAGCAACAACGATGACAACGCCACCAGTGAGGAGGCCTGGTAGTGGAACAAACTGAGCGTGTGTACACACTAGACACGGACTTGGTCTGGTGTGCTAATAGACTGGGCTCTGTAAGACACTTCTACTCTAATTCGGTTTAATGTAAAAGTGTAAGAATATTGGTTGTTATGGTTGTAGCAGTAAAAACTAGCAGTAGTATTACAATATTAGGTATTGTGGTTGTAGCAGTAAAAACTAGCAGTAGTATTACAATATTAGGTGTTGTGGTTGTAATGACTGCTAGCAGTAATACTTGAATATAAAGTGCTCAGTCACTTTAAGTTTTTCTGAACTAAACACACATACACACACACACACACACACACACACACACACACACACAAACACACACTAAACACACACACGAACAATACCACACGTTCAAACACGCACATGCACACTCATTAAGAAAAACCTACACACGAATATACATGCGCATGCGTAAAGAAGCGAAACACACACATAATCAAATTGCTTATCTTTTCAAACCTTACGCAGAAAATTACGTGCTAGGCTTTAATTAAACCCAACGGAAGGTAATTTTGAAACAGTCACTTTGAATAAACTAAGAACACACACACACACACACACACACACACACACACACACACACACAAACACACACACACACACACACACACACACACACACACACACACACACACACCACAAACCGCAAACACGAAGACGCACAAATACTCATAAACACATACATTAAGAAGAAAAAATCACACTTGCACACACACACACACACACACACACACACACACACACATAAAGAAGCAAAACGCATACATACACACACGTATACTTGAACAAAGAATTACTGTTGACAAACTTAGAATGTCTGTATTCAACTCGGTGAAGCAATCACAAACAAGACAGTGTAATTCAATCTAGTGCGCTTGGGTGTGACAATAATCAACAGAGAAGTATGTACCGTTTCATTGTTTTCAATTACGTCACTCATTAATCACGTCCCATCATCTGGGAAAGATTCTGAAAGTGATATAAATCTTAAATCAACAGTGAGAGTCCATTGTTACGTTAGCATGCGGTTGGCTGCACCTGTGTAGAATCAACCTTCAGTGAATGACGCATGACAACCCAAGACATTGGCCTCAGCGAAGGAGAGACACAGGTGTAACCGCCAAAGGTACATATATGAGACTTCTGGAAGTTATTGATTGCAGAGGCCGAATGTCCAAATGGGGATGCATCTATCTGCTACTGACATGTTAAGGCGTAGTTCTAAATGACTTCACCCTTTAAATAAATGTACTTAAATAAATTTACTTTAATCTGCTAGAGTTAGAACATTCCAAACTGAGGGTGCAGGTGTCTAACTATTACAGTTTTGTTTAATGTTCATTTATTAACATTGTTTGTATAACAAATATTACTGTAGTAAATTCCTTTTATATATAATTATATTGCTTTCCGACGAATAAGCGGGGTGCCGTTGAGTACATTTCAGTAAAGACTGCATGTGATTAATGCACGATTAAATTAGATTTGAACTTTCAACTTTGATTGCAAGGCTGGCTCCGTCAAATGTAAATGGCAATAATATAAAATAAAAAGATTTTGAAGGATTTTGGCTGCTGACTTTTGACACGTTATTGTTGTATAATGCTAACACTAGAGAGTGTAGCCACGAAACGGTGACATCACAGCCTTCTTAATCCGGTTTTCTGTCTTATTGCGAATTACACTGCAACCCTGGTACAAAGTCCTTTGTCACACCGTTTAATTGTAATAAAAACAAAGCTAAGTTAAGACAAAGTATTTAATTGTAATAAAAACAAAACTAAGTTAAGACATATTATGTTTAATGTAATAAAAACAAAGCTAAGACAAATGTGTTTAATTGTAATAAAAATAAAGCTAAGACAAATGTGTTTAATTGTAATAAAAACAAAGCTAAGACAAATGTGTTTAATTGTAATAAAAACAAAACTCGGTTATTATGTCTTGTTGCGGAATGTCTGCATATCGTATTGCGAGGTAATCATTTTAAGAAATAATAATTATTATATAGTTTGATTTTAAATACGGACTTATTTTTAGTTTTATAGCTGTAGACGAATAGTTGTACATTTGGAAGATATTGCATTTGGAAACTCAAAGCGTGAGATAAATCTTAATCAATAATGATAACGTCCTTTGTTTTGTCAGCATGCGGCTGGATACAACTGCTTAGAACCAGACTATGCATGGCAACCCCAAAACAATGGCTGCAATGATTGAGATACACAGATTTAACCAAAGGAAAATATATATGAGACTTCCGGAAGTTGGTGATTGCAGAGGTCAAATGTCCGAACGGGGAAGCACCTAACTGTCACTGACATGTTATAGCGTAGGCCTACATCTAAACGATTGGACACTTAACTATATGAACTTAAATAAACTTGCATTAATCTATTAAAATGGATATTGAATGATCACGTCTGTGTAATTATAGCACTTTGTTATGAACATTTATTTACATTATTATTAAGAGAACAAAATATTAAATTAGGAAATTCTTTGAAACAGCTCTAAACCATAATGAGTATGCAGTCGGTTCTATATTTAGATTAATTATTGCTTTCCCGATGAATAAGCGGGTTGACGTTGACGACTCTTCAGTGAAGATTGCATGTGATTTACGCACGATTGGATTAAATTAAAATTGATCTTTCAATGCTCCATGCAAGACACCGTCAAATTCTTAGCGATAATAAAGTATGTTTAAGGCTTTTTGTATATTTTTGGCTGCTGGCGTGTGTTACATTACTGTTATTTGCTAAGACTGCAGAATTAGCCACTAAACCGTGACAGCGCGGACTTGTTGAATCCGGTTTTGTGTCTTCTCGCAAATTACATTGCAAAATAGGTAGAAAAGTATTTGTTACTCACTAGCGCACTAGATTAATTTACAATGTCCTCTTCGTGATTGTTGCACCGAGTTGTAATTATATCAACAGTATGTCCATGTTCACGAATGCTTGTGTATTTGTGTGTGTTTTCTTTTTAATGTGTGTGCATGTGAGTGCTCATGGTTTGTTTGTGTAAGTGTGTGTGTCTGTCTATCTGTGTGTGTTTGTGTGTGTCTCTGTCTGTGTGTATGTTTGTGTGTGTCTGTCTGTCTGTGTTTGTGTGTGTATGTGTGTGTTTGTGCGTGTGCGTGTGTATGTCTATCTGTGTGTGTTTGTGTGTGTGTACGTGTGTGTGTCTGTATGTGTGTGTTTGTATGTGTGTGTTTGTGTGTGCGTGTGCGTGTGTGCGTCTGTGTGTGTTTGTATGTGTGTGTTTGTGTGTGCGTGTGCGTGTGTGCGTCTGTGTGTGTTTGTATGTGTGTGTTTGTGTGTGCGTGTGCGTGTGTGCGTCTGTGTGTGTGTGTGTGCGCGCGCGCGCGCGCTTTATTTCAGGCATATTTATAGTGGCCGACACTAACAAAATTACCGCCCTTTGTGGTTAAGTGTAGCACGTAATTTTTTGTGTAAAGACAGAAAAGATAAGCCATGTCATTAGTTGTGTGATATTTTATTCTTTATGTGTGTGCTTGTTTGAACGTGTGTAACGCGGATATTGCGTGTTACTGTGTGCGTTTAGTTCAGTCAAAATAAAAATGACTGAACACTCAAAACATTACTCCAGTTTGGGTTTAATAGAAGCTTCCCACGTTATTTTCTGTATAAAGTTAGAAAAGATATGCAGAATGATATATTTCATGCATTAAACCAATGACAATCCATAATTTTGTAGTATAAAAAATGTTAAACAAATGTGTGTAACAGGTGCGTGTGCAATTTTATCGCGAGAGAGATTGACAGAGAGGACAGATTGACAAACCTACATAGACGAAGATATATACATAGATAGATAGATAGATAGATAGATAGATAGATAGATAGATAGATAGATAGATAATGGATCAACATAACTTAAAACATTATGAATTCAATCTTAAATCTACTCAATTACAGACGCAAACCAGAGTGTAACAGAATATGATCTTCAATACCTTTAAGTTAAATAATTCTTTCTTACAGAGTCATGGACTCATATTTTGTTTTTAACGTTGTTAAAATGAAATGTTAATCTAGCACAAATACTAACTCTTTGTCTAGAAATAGGGATAGGGAAATGTACTCCGCCACACACTTCTCTTCCTCTCTCTCTCTCTCTCTTTCTCTCTCTCTCTCTCTCTCTCTCTCTCTCTCTCTCTCTCTCTCTCACACACACACACACACACAAACACACAAACACATAAACACACACAGACACACGCCAACACTCGTCCACACTCACTGTCATTCACTGACATGCACATGCTAGCATATACACTTTCACTCACTCACTTACACGTGTATACATTCGCAAATTAACGAGTTACAATCTCCATTTACCTGAATGTAAGGGTACAGTTAGGACTATTACTCACGAAATGTATAGTTTATTCATGTCTTTGTCTTTCTTGGTCTGTCTGTCTCACTCTCACACGCATGAAAACATGCGCAGATACTCGCGTGCACCCACTCATACACACCCTCAATCGCAATTAAACAGTTAATAATCTCCAGGATCGCGTGTAAAGGACGACCCAATTAAAAAACTGATATAAAATAGTATCATGTATCTGTAGGCTTTCAATTGCACCACACAAAGGGGAAAACGTGGGCGGTAACAGAACAGCAGGTAATGTATTTGTAACGACACCATCCACATAACATAATGACCTTGAATGGTATGTGCGAAAATGGTCTCCATTAGAGATATGCCTGCTAGATTTGATATAAGGGTTGATAGTACGTGACAAACTATATGTTTCATTTTGTTTTATAATGCGCCACGTAAGTGACCATAAGACATGGAATTGGGCGTGTGACTATGACCCTAACACAAGGAATTGGGCGTGTGACTATGAATCTAAGACATGGAATTGGGTGTGTGACTATGAACCTAACACAAGTAGTTGGGTGTGTGACTATGATCCTAAGAGAAGGAATTGTGGGTGTGGCTATGACCCTAACATAAGGAATTGGGTGTGTGACTATGAACACTAGATGTGACAGGTATCTTCGCCCAATTCCTTTATTTGTCACTTATTATCATTTACATTTTCTATTTATAGAATGTTTATTATAAAATTGTGGAGCACTGATTATATGTAGTGAAAGTTTAAATGTAGACATCGTGCACTGCAAGGTAAGGATAACATCTAGAGAAAAGTGTAGTAGTTTTCCCCAAACCCATAATTAGAAAATAGCCTAGAGAAGGGGTCACCAAACTACGGCCCGCGACGTCAGTTCATCAGGTCCGCCGACGGTACTTGGATTTGCTTGATAAGACGTATGGAACACGAGACGTGACACAATTTAAATTTAAATATTATAGTTAGAATACTAGGTGATCTTCACTCGTGCAGAGAACTCCTGGCTGCTATGTGCCTTAAATTTTAATTTATTGTAATTATATTTTCTTGTTTATTGTAATGTTTGTTTATTTCGCGCCATCCCAAGTCCTTCCCAGGTTCGTGGTAGAAAACTTTTTTCTTTCACTGCTTCAAAGAGTTTTGCGCCACAATCGCCGAAGATGTCAACCACGATATTCCGAAAAAAATATTCGTCACTTGCAGAAACATATTTTGGAGAGATTTTCAGATCCTGATAGAATTGAGAGTGACATTCTTCTGTTCCAGAATCCGTTTGATTGTAACCTTGATGATGTGCCAGTTGAACATCAGTTGGCGTTCATTGATTTGCAAGCAAATGACTTGTTGAAAGAGAAGCACAGAGAAGGAAAACTTGTTGAATTTTACCACTGCTTACCTGATGTTGAGTTTCCTAAACTGAAGAAATTTGCCTCTGATATGGCATCAGTATTTGGAACAACTTATGTCTGTGAGCAAACATTTTCAAAAATGAAGTATGTGACGTCAACACATTGAACAAGGTTGACTGATGAACATTTGAAAAGCAATTCTCTGATTGGATGTAACAATTCTCTTGATTGGATGTAACAATTCTCTTGATTGGGTGTAACAATTCTCTTGATTGCATGCAACAATTCCAAACCAAACATTGATGATATCTTGAAAGCCAAACATCAGTTTCACAAATCTCACTAACCTTTTGTGCTGCTTAGTTTGTGAGATTCGGATACGCACACTCTAGGTCTGAATGTAACTATCGTTTTGCTAACGATGACTTCTTTGATAACTTCTTTGGAAAATAAATATGTTGGTTGTCTTTGATTTTTGTGCATTGCACGCCACTCACCCATGGAATGCTAAACTTTGTTTTTCGTCTTTTTTTCCAAGAGTTTCGTTCTGACTTGCAAGCATTGTACAAAATGATTATGAGGCCCGCACTTGTCATTTTGTCAGTTATCAGGCCCACTGTGAAAAAGGTTTGGTGACCCCAGGCCTAGAATAAAAAGTGTAGTAGCTTTACCCAAACCCATACTTAGACAATAGCCTAGGTAACATTTCAAGTAAATGGTAAAAATGTAGTAGCTTTACCCAAACCCATACTTAGACAATAACCTAGAGTAATATTACAATCGATTGGTAGAAGAGGTGTCGTTCTTAGGGAATTCAACAGTCAAATTTTCATTGAATATAGCGAGTCAGCTACCGGAGTTTGTCATCAATAACCACCTTATTGGTGAGGATAAACAGTTCTAGGAAGATCTGTAATTAGCGAGCTAGTTATGTCTGACCAAGGCCCTGATGAGGGACAAACACAACTGACCAATATGAGTTAGGGAGGAAATGGCTTGTTTGAAAAAAAAAATCCCCATTTTCGTCACTTGTTTCGAAGCGTTCGTAAAGATCACGTGTTCTTTGGAAAAGTCCCCGCTATGTGACGTATTTGCGCTGTAAACGTCATTCATGAGTAAATTCAGAATCGTAAATTTGTAATTTGTAACTTTCATGCTTTCTTTCTGCTAAATAGAAATGTAATTTTCATGTTGTTTTATTTTTTAATGTACAACTTTGTATACTGTCTTATAATCCTAAGATTTTTTTTCTGTTTATTTTGCAAAGTATAAATTCTATGTGATTTAGTACTGACTGATATATTTGTTACTAATATGTGTAAGTCATTGCCGGGGACTTTGTGAAAAATGTTCTCTTAAGGATTTCTCATAACGTGATGAAATGCATCCTTGTTCAATTATTTTTGATCATGTTTGAATATGTACGTAATTGATAAGAGAAAACGTCCACTACAATTTCTTGTTTATTTAAAGGCATAATAAAGTTGTAATGCCGACAGTCAAGGCAGAGAATAAGATAACTCTTGGAATAATTCTGTTGAAAATGTATGTAGACAGATGAGAATCCATACAGAGCCCTTATGTACAAAAACTGTTTTCAAGAAAGAATTGGCAACATTTTGATCTTGATCTTTGGTCTTTTTGGTCTGGGTCTTTGACCTCTCAAACATTACAGCATTTTGATGCCTTCATTTTCATCTCCCTAACCACAAGTGCAGCAGTTTAACCTTCGCCTCTTACGTCACGGCGAAAGCCTTGACTTGAAAGTCACGTGATCATTCATTTTGTAAACAAACCCCTTACATTCTAATTTCTGGTGATGTAATTTATTTGTGTGTTCGTTTATATGTCATTTCATTGATGAAAATTGCAGATGAACATAGGTCATTCCAGGAGCGTTCTACGTGAAGACTGGATATACCATAAGTGGACAATTATAGATAGTTATCAAGAGAATGTATGCTAAAAATTATTATGAAGTATGTAGATAATGTATATTATTTATAAAGTGTATTCTTTGTTAAACACCCACGGTCTGAGTGACATGCTTTTAGATAAAGAGATTTATAGCAGCGGGTGTGCGGGCCGTCATTTAATAAATCGGACATCAAATCTCAAATATGGGCGTTCCCACTTTGACCAACTCGTTGTTTAAAAAACCTGTTGCACTAGGTATATGGCGTGTGACTGTGAAACTAACACTAGGTATATGGTGTGTGATGGTGAAACTAACACTAGGTATATTCTGTGTGACTGTGAAACTAACACTAGGTATATGGTGTGTGATTGTGAAACTAACACTAGGTATATTCTGTGTGACTGTGTAACACTAGGTAGAGGATGTATAACTATGACCCTAACACAAGGAATAAGGTGAGTGAATGGAAACCTAACGCACAAGGAATAGGGTGTGTGACTAGCACTCTAAAACAAGGAATGTGATGTATGACTAGGAACCTAACATAAAGAATAATATGAGTGACTAGGACACTAACACAAGGAAGAAAATGTATGACTAGGCCCTAACACAATAATATGTGTGACTAGGACACTAACACAAGGAAGTAAATGTATGACTAGGCCCTATCACAAGGAATAATATGTGTGAGACTAGGACACTAACACAAGAAGAAAATGTATGACTAGGCCCTAACACAAGAAGAAAATGTATTACTAGGCCGTAGCACAATATGTGTGGCTAGGACACTAACACAAGGAAGAAAATGTATGACTAGGCCCTAACACAATAATATGTGTGACTAGGACACTAACACAAGGAAGTAATATGTGACTAGGACACTAACACAAGGAAGTAAATTCATGACTAGGCCCTATCACAAGGAAACACTAACACAAGGAAGAAGATGTATGACAAAGCCCTAACACAATAATATGTGTGATACAAGAAAGAAAATGTATGACTAAGGCCCTAACACAATATGTGTGACTAGGACACTAACACAATATGTGTGACTAGGACACTAACACAAGGAAGAAAATGCATGACTAGTTCCTAACAGAAAGGAATAATATGTGTGTGCATGAAGAAAACACCTGGTATATGGTTATAACCATGAACCTAACACGTGACATATGGTGTGTGACTGTAAACCTACAATATGTATGTGACTTGCCCTATTGGCACTTCCCATAGAAATGAATTCGAAAGCATCTGAATATGCAATTTGTGTCATATATTTATTGTTGGCGGTGCGGCACTGATAGCTTTTAAAGGCTGAATCATAGCCGGCGAGTTTTAAGAAAATGGTCTAACTCGTAATACATGGTAGCTCCCCCATCCCACCCCAAATTCTTTGAAGACTGTTTATCTATACTCAGATTTCGTAGTGATTATCTTTATTTGACTTTAGTCTCTTCCCATATTTTTTTCTGCTATTCAGCTTACGAGTTACATTTTATTCTCTCTTCACAACTTAGCAATACGAGATTAATCTATTCATACATGTGTACCCACTGTAAGCAAAGTCTCTTTAACCTGTTCAAAAATACGTTCATGTGACTGCCAGCAGCCTTATACTACTATTATAAAGTCCGCCGGCATTGAAGCTAAACCAGTTTGAATGACTCGCCTTTACTCAACTTATTTGACACAATACTCTCTCCCTTTGCTACTTGTCCGTGGGTACGTGAACAAAAACGCACTTTCATGAGTGCTTTGAGAGTTGCGGTTGACCGGTTTCAAACTGTGTTTGTTTAGACCTCAGAGGATTAAGTACGGTGCAAAAGACTAGTATGTCGTGTTCAAAGATCCTTTCATGCTGCAGGGTGTGTTCAGTCGGCAATTGTCTAGAATGAGTATTCATTACATTTAATTCTGCAGAAGTATGTAAAGAGAATAGATCACCCATGTGTGTATTTTCTAATTCCAGCACTACTCCTAGTGTTTATATTAACGTATTTAATTCTTTTATTTAAGTTTCCTTCTTGTCTTATTTACATTCTCGAAGATTATTGATTTTTTTCAAATTCCTCTATTTTTTTTAAATACACCGTTTACCCATCTCCTCTCTGTCTGTCTGTCTGTCTGTCTGTCTCTCTGTCTCTCTCTCTCTCTCTCTCTCTCTCTCTCTCTCTCTCTCTCTCTCTCTCTCTCTCTCTCTCTCTCCCCCACCACAACCCACCACACCACTTATTCGTACTCAAGGAAAGACTCCTAGTTTTCATGCATGTATCAGCTTAACTCTTGGACAAGATGGAGATTGCTTGATGTAGAGTGTGCCTCTCTTTAATACCCGGGATGATTTATTTTTATATGATTAGCTCACATGCGATCTAACTTCAGTTAACAATACACTAACAACAACGTAAAGAGATGTTTAACATTTTAACAATTATCAATAAAATATATAAAGCAAGGAAATAGGTTATATTTATGAAAGAATTGCACAAGTGTCTCATCACATATTTGTGTGACTTAACACAAAAATCGTCTTAAAAGTTTCATTTACTGATTGTTCACAGTTCTGTGGATGTGCAGTGCTGGAATTCAATACAATGTGATTTCGATTTCCACTTATTTGTGTCACCATTTTGGGTCGTGATGATCCTTTCTATTGGATACCCAGTATATGCAGACATTTTATGTAATGCCAGTACTTTTGAACTAAAGTTAAAATCGTTTTTAAGTCTTCAAGGAATATTTCGGACACGATATTTGTAATATTAAAGAGACATTTCCGAGTTTTGTGTAATGGGTCTTCATGGAATATATCGGTCACAATACTTGTAATATTAAAGAGACATTTCCGAGTTTTGTGTAATGAGTATCTGCAAGTTAACCGATTTAAGACCGCAGTAGATCTAAGAAACTTAAGAGTTATAAGGACTTGAACGCAATGAAGTATTATTTTCCGTATGTTGGCATAACAGCAGAAATGTACATTCCCAGTAGACGAGTTATTGCTTTATAAAGAATGAAAGTTGGAGTCACAAGTATTACTTCAACGGGGTCTGCATTAATCAGTTTGTTTGCAGTAAAGAATGAAAGTAGAGTCACATGTATTACTTCAATGGGGTCTGCATTAATCAGTCTGTTTGCAGTAAAGAATGAAAGTAGAGTCACATGTATTACTTCAATGGGGTCTGCATTAATCTGTTTGTTTGCAATAAAGAATGAAAGTTGGAGTCACAAGTATTACTTCAACGGGGTCTGCATTAATCAGTTTGTTTGCAGTAAAGAATGAAAGTAGGAGTCACACGTATTGCTTCAATTTGATTTGCATTAATCAGTCTGTTTGCAATAGAGAACCCGAACAACAATAATGCATGAATAAGAAACAAACAGTACTCAGTCCCGATAAAGAAATTCTACAAATACACGTGCTTACGTTTTCCCAAATATCCATCAGGTTTCAAAGGGAAAGAGGGCGGGCAAAATTTACTGTAATTGATTGGGAAGTGAACTAAAGCACCAACGGGGTATCTAACATTTCTTCTGAGAAAAAAACAATGATATTTGCTCTCATAAAGCTGCACTAAGAAAAGAAGTGTGTAGTAATTTATATCGCATTGTCTTATTTTCAATGTTTTTTCCCTCACAATCTCAAATTGAATCCTTTCTATGTCTTTCTTTTTCAGCCATACGGTAATTATATATTAAAAGACAACTATTGCACTAGTCAGACGGTTCTCACTTCAAGACTTGCTCTGGTCGACGATTGTGGTCTAAGAGTAACCAGGACAAGTTCTTGATTTAAAAATTCAACTTTGTCACGTTCATCCCTTCCCGTTTTCTTTTACAACTTGGCTGTGCTCTTTTTTTCGTAAGCCTCGCATGAACACCATTTCCATAGTCTGGTCCATTCACATAACTTCTATTGTTAACAAGGTATGATGCATAATGTAACGCGGAAAATGCAAACACAATACATTGAATTAATTAAATGTATTTCTCCAAACTTTTCTTAAATTTAAAAGTTTTCTTATGACAAAAATTAATTGAATTTTTGCCATGAAAGCCAGGTAAGCCGTTTAAGCAACCATCTTTGGTCCAGCCAGGAACAAAAGAACAAAATACGTTTGAAGCTGGTTAGCAAAGAGCCGACATAAACAGGGTGCGAGAGGGGGGACACTCAACGGGAGTAGCCAAGTTACGTAATCACTCTCACATCACCAGACAGACAATGACGACCAGCGCATCGCAGTTGTCATCTGTAAGGGCCAAAACTTCCATAGGAATGCCGTCTATAGTGCACGACCACTGAGCCTTGACTATTGCACAAAAGGGAGAATAAAGGAGTACATTTTGCCTGAGGGTCAAAAGTCAGTGCGATGCCCGATGCAAAACGCAGAACAAATAAATACCCGACTCAGCCCAAAATAATTATTCTGGAGAAAAATCAGTTTCCCATGCTTATGACTTCCCACGGAAAAAAAGACGAGAATAGGCACACCTGAAATGGTAAAATTCTATCTTTGTAAATAATGATTTTATGTTAAAGATAATTATTACAATTTTCCTACAATTCATTTTTATTCTTGTATTTTTAAATTTGACTTGTATTTGTAATGTCATTCTTGGTATAACAATAAGATTCAAACAAACAAATATGTAAAGGAATTTAATATGAGGACCAGGAATGAAATTACATATTTTGATTAAATATGACATGAGCTGATGCATACGCAAATCTTTATATGTTTTATCAGTCTCGGAAGTCAAATGGTCAAACGAGTCAACCGTCAACTAACAACCGCCAACAGGCAACAGTCAAGAGTTAACGCCAACTCGGAGAGGTGAAGTTACTGGGAAAACTCCATCTACCACGTTGCTCAACTACTTGGGACTTAGAGATCTCGGCAGTTTACCCTGGTCTGAAGTCCAGTGTCACTTGGTATTTTCACTACTGCATAGAAATCCTAGTCGTCGGGGAGACAACCGATGGATAGCAAGTAGAGATTCGTCTGAAGCCAGGATCACTTGTCTATGGAAAGACAGAATGCATACTGTGTTTTGCGTGATGCAAATTAGAGAATTTGTGATGGTACTATCAGGGAGATAGGTGCTAAATTACAGACTCACTATGATAAAGTTCTATAAGTGAAGGCTAACGAATGGACATACAAACAACAAGAAGTGACTAAGTATTGAGAGTTGAATTAACGTTGATCATCTACATCAGTGTAAAAGCGTTAAGTGTGTTGTGAAACATTCTTTGTTGATTACAATAACTGTGAATGTGTAAGAACTGTACCTAAGTTAATCAGAATTCTAAAGGAACTGAAGTCGTGTGAACATTTTAGCAGAGTGCTGAATAAAGACACTGTTCCAGACTTGATGCAGACGACCAGCATTTCAAGCTACCAGGACTGTCACAGGGAACGAGGAACAGAAATTATATTTTATTTCATTTTAAAAAACCACTAACAAAACTAGTTGAAATAACCCGAGATTTGTTATTTTCATATGTAGCATGTAACTTCCAGTAACGGTCACCTAAGATCTCTTTAGTTAGACAGACGTTCGTGACGCAGTGTGTGTTAATATATCATATTGAATATATATATTAGTTTGTGAAAGATATGTATATTGAAAAATTGGGACAATTGCGCATTACTGGTCACATGTTGTTTACGAGGGAAAAGGCCAGTGCGCATTAGAATTGACCACAGTAAAGCATGCAACACGGACAGCACTTAATATCCAAGGGAAAATCGAGTCACAGGACATAGCTTCTGGAAGTTCTGGAAACCTTCAGTGAAGCTATATAAGAGGCAAAAGGAAGATTTTACTCTCAATGTTGAAGACGTCGATTCGTCTGAAGCCAGTCTAACTTCACGTATGAATTATCTCATGTACAGAGATTTCATAAAGGAAAGCTGCAAAAATATCTTTCCATCCGTTTTCCATCCGTCTGATGCCATATATTGAGTAACGAGGCAAAATTACTCAGTATAATTTTAGGCAAAGTGGAAAGTTCACTGTCAAGAAAAACCAATGTATGCGACGCTGGTTGTATGCAGTTAACGACACGAGGGACCAATTTGTTCTCCCCCCTGTCTGAGTTTGGTTTGACAGTCTATCCCACAATTGAGAAGGCTAGCACCGAGATAACAGATATCTGGGTTTCTACAATCAATGTAATGCGACGACACATCCCACTGGACGACTTCATCTGATAATGCTAAACGTCGTTGGGATGCCCGTTTCCACGACAACCAAGAAACAACGAAGGTTATCGAGGCTGACAAAAGTCAGCTAATTTTCAGATTTCTCCGCAGTGATAATCTGAAAGTGGTGCCTAGATTCTGCAGAATCTTCACCTGTAATGCGACGCCGCAATTGCGTCCTATCTTCACTTTGAAGTGCCTCTTATAAGTGACGTGTGAGATTACGTCATCTCCTTGGAACTCTGACATTAATAGTGAGTAATAATTAGCACGGCTAACGCGCATACATACTTAACTCTAGGACACTAAGAATATGAACATTATTATATCATTTGTGAAATACGAACTTTAATGTTAAAATTAATGCTTATGTTATATGTGAACTATTGTTAAAGCGGCCCCATTTGCTGCATAAGAATTGTGTAATTAATCTTTATTTTATATTGTGAATTTCATCATTTTAATCTCCCCTTATTTCCCACAGAGTGTATGACATTGGAAAGTTGAATGAATGATTAATCACTGTACGAAAGAGTAGTGCCCCTTTTAAATCGGGAAATAAATATCCTGATTTAACCATCTTTCAACTCTCTTGTTATTCATAGTTTTTGAGAGGGACGAAAGAATTTGTACTAATGTTTTGCACCGTTCGTCTGTTCGTCCATTTATTCACATTCATTGTACTCACTCACAACACACACCGCCAATAAAACGTTCCTTGGCATGACATAAATAAACTGGGCCCCACCCAAACATCAATGGTGTATGTCATGTGTGTCTATGTAACAACCTGACGCGACGTAGTATTGACATACGTCACACGGGCTTTTCTTGGAGGTGCACCGGAGCAGGCCAAAAATAGAATTCACCCCTTGCATCTCTAACTTCAGCTCGGGTCAGCTTGTAACGAGCCTCCCAGTTTGTGACATCTGGTGACCACTGACCGTGATCTGACAAGGTAAATTGTGTTGTTGTAAGAAAGTGTCATCTCTTTCCTGCTTTTCTATCTCATCACCATTATGCATTGTTTATTGCATGTTAGGGCTTTACTATTGAGACTTAGGTGAACTGGATTTTGATAAGACTTATTATTGTGTTGAAATAAGTTTTATAATCTTTACGCTATTATCGTTAACGCGTACCGACTCGTGTTTAGACGTACATAGATCGATATTTTGTACACTACATAGCAACTGTTGTTTTGCTAATTTTGCTAACTTTGCAAATTTGCGATTAGGATTCCTTTTACTCGTGTTTGTAATAATCCTAATCACGTGGTAGCTGGTGTTCATACGCACACCATTGCACCACTTGTGACCGACAGAGGTCAAAATCCCGCGAATATTCTAAGTCACTTTATCCATACTCGTGATAACTAGCAATTTTAAAAATGGCCGAGCTAGTAAACGTAAGGAAAGAACTTGTAGCTATGGGTAGAGAATTCGGGTATGAGAAAGCCGAGTTAAAGAAATATGTGGATGAGGAGATAGCTAAATGGTATGTTGCGAAAGAAAATGAGGCGAAAGAGGCGAGAGAGCTAGAGGAAAAAAGATCGAAAGAGGCGAGAGAGCTAGAGGAAAAAAGATCGAAAGAGGCTATAGAGCTAGAAGATAAGAGACAGTTAGCTAAACAGCTAGAGATGCAAAACCTGAGAGAGCTAGAGGAAAAAAGATCGAAAGAGGCTAGAGAGCTAGAAGAAAAAAGAGCGAAAGAGGCGAGAGTTTTTAAAGAGAAAGAAATCCAAGATATGAAAGAAATAGAGTTATTAAAGATTCAGTCTGCTAGGGATTTAGAAGATAAAAGGCAGGAAGTAGAAGAGAAAAAGCTTAAGTTAAAAGCTAAAGCACATCAGGAACAGCTTGAATTAGCTAAGCAAGAGTCAACGGCTAGAGAGAAGTTGTTAGAGGGGACAGCTAAGCAACAGGCCGAATTAAATAAACCCCGTACATGGCTAGCTTTCTTCAACCCTGAAGTCGAGACGATTGACGAGTTTTTGACACGCTTTGACAGTTTCATTGCCAACTTTAATTACACTGACATTGAAAAGAAACAACAACTCGGTCAAATACTCCAAGGTGAAAGCTCGCGCGCATTTACTGATCTAACGTGCGATCCCGCTATTACTTATGCAGATCTCAAAACGGGTTTGATGCGTACTTTTCAATGTACAGCAGAAGGCTTTAGGAAAATGTTTAGGAGAGCCATACCCAAAGCAAATGACACCATGCAAGCCTTTGGTACCCGGTTACCCCATTATCTTGATAGATGGATTGATTTGACAGACATCCAGAAGACATATGAGGGCCTATTTGATTTGATATTAAGAGATCAATTTCTCCATATTGCTCTGCCTGCAATGACGACATATTTGCAGCGAAATCCCCCGTCTAACTTCAGTGATATGTTGAAGTTAGCAGACACATATAATGATTACCCTGATCCGGTAATTATGAGGAGTGCACCACGCCCTTCTCTTACAAATCGGCAGAAGTATACACCTAAGCTGAACTGACCGACGACGAAATCGGAAAAACCCGAACCAGTACAGCGGACATACACTAGGTCACAAGACGTACGACGTCACACACGTGACTCCCCGCCTATGACAATGTAAACTTCCTTTTTTTTCTATTCTAAATGTTCTTGATACGTTTCATTCTTAACTAGAAAGTATTGATGATATTTTCCCATATAAATCGTTTAGAATTATTGAGATTATTCTTTTACGACTGTAGTCCTATTAATTGTTAAAGGGACTAATTGATAGAGAAAATATTCTTTTCTAAAGTAATAAGTTTTCTTGAGAGATCTGCGAATCTCTGATACCGCCTTGAGTGTAAACTAATTGTTATTCATTGAAATTGATTTATTATTATTCTTCTTTATTTTAATAAATTATTGTTAACTTTACTTACTCACTCTTGTTACGTAATAGAGGCAAATGTATAGAGGGTGACGTGGGGGCTCGTAAAAATTGACGTAATACAAAAAAAGACACATTTCTTAGAGTAATTTCGTCATCTAATAGGGGAGATAATTGTGAGGGACTGATAACGACTTCGAGACTTACAAGAATAGTTCAGTTAAAAGCCGGTTATTTGGACGAGTAACACCTGGGGTGGAGACGTAATTAGTGACGTACCCTAGGGCTTGACTTAGTCACTCCCAGACTGCAGAAAGACAAAGACCCTGTCGTGGACCTAGTGGATGATTGCAGGAGGAATTGAATGTGGAGAGATAATTATTTTAGAATTTAATATCATCACGCATTGAGAAATCATCGACGCTAGTAGTACCATTCACACATACCATTTCTTAGTCTGGTCCATTCACATAATTTCTATTGTTAACACGGTATGATGCATAAGTGGCGGAATAAATGTGTCTATCCTTATTTCTTATATAAATTGTATTGTTAAATGTCAAAGTGATACGACCTTATGCACCGCTTATGCTGATAATTGTAAGTGTCAGATTTAGAGTAAACAACATAGATAAAGAATATGCAAGTCCTTGATGATGTAATCTAAACCAGTTTAAGATGAATGAATAGTTTTTATTATCCAATGGTTAAGATTTTCAAGAACGAGACCAGCCAACGGGCTGATATCAAAGTTTTACCTATTGAAAGGAATTTATTTTCTAATCACTTTGTATTTGAAGTGGCAGAGGTCCGGTCATGAAAGGCGGTCATTCGCTTAATGGAGAGTTAACATACAGATTGAGAGAGAATGGACTTCGTCCATAATTGATATGTTATACTTATATTTTATAGAGAGATGTATTTTGTGAGTAGACTATTATTTCTACAAAATGTGAACTATGTTGTTTCTATGTAGTATATTAAACACTTGACACTACTTCTAGTGATCATGTTCTTAAAATTATGATGAATTTATTATGCTGTACGCGGGTATCGGGCTAATAAATATTGTTGCAGGAAACTGTAAGTTGAGATTTGAATGTAAGAAAGAATGGAGTTAGAGATTAATAAACCCAAAAGTTAGCGTTTGTTCCCTGATTATTTTTGTATAGGGAAGAAGCAGCCTCTTTTTTCCTTTTACCAGAATCTCCAAGTTAAATGATTCATAAACTGTTATGGCCGTTGTAGATTCGAGAAGTGTCTTTGGTGTGTATGTGTGAAGATACACCACACTCTGTTGATGTATGGTGGCATAGTATGCTCGACTACATCATGGAATTTCTTGTAATTCTGTTGAAATGTACGTTAGCATGTGAGTATCACTTTTGGATGACTTAATCGATTGTTCAGCCGCTATAGCCACAATTACCTTAATATTAACCTAGTAAATATGACAACTACAAAGGGAATATTGTTTGCTGGTCCCATTTTATCTGTTTGGTCTCTTCTTCCTGCGTTCATTATCTTCTACTGTGAGCTGTCTGGACCCAACTTGATCCATAGGTGAGCAATGCCATCAAAAGGAGCTTCATATGAACAATACAGAAACACATTTGGATTGTTCATCTTCAATTGAAGATCAAGCTAAATTTATCCTCAAGTCCACTCACTATTGATAATTAATCTGTTGTTACATACTTTGAACAAAAGGGACAGTATGGATAGTGAACGTTCTCATTTGCTTATTGTACGTGTACCTTGAAATAAATTTTATTTTCATTCTTTATACTATTAAAGTTTTCTCTCATCATATCCCACATTTTAAGTAATTATTGGAACAATCATTTAAAGGAATAATGTGGGGTGAGCTGTAAAAGAATTAATTTTGATAATTATTACGACCAAGAGGGAAAGATACGATTGCCAGTTCCAGAAGGCATATCAACTAATTCAATTGTCACTATACTGAATAATTAGCTGTCTCATAAATGCAAGCAGTAGGATTTAATATATGGATTGTAAGAGTGGATTAGGCTATGGGCTAGTATCAGCATTAAAAGCAATTCATCAGTTTCATAATTAATATTTTTGTTAATTAATGCTGAGATAGGTTCGTTAAAATAATCCCACATGTGACAGTCAGGAATCTGAAAAGATATAAATAAATCAAGAAGTATGAGAAACTATTTTCAACATCCAAAAGCAAAGAGTTTGGACATATACACTCTCAACAATACAAACGCATTTTACACGGCAGAAACACTTAGATATCATATAAACATGCTTTCATATACAGTGTTATTAGCAAATTACCTGCATACATATAAACATATTTGGTTTCTTTGATCTGCATATATACTACACACAATTTGTTCTATTTCCCATATTGTATACATTCCAACTCCCACTTCTACTGCATGTTTCTTTCGCCACTCACACCCTGGAGTAATTCATGAAACTCAAGGAATTTAGTGCTGCTAGAAGTCACACATAGTCTTACTTTAAGGTATTTCACCTTTTGCAATTATAATAGGAGGTTTATCTTCAATAAGACAATCACGATTTATTTTTCTTGAGCTAACTTTATTCCCTTTAAATTGGAACTGTGTTACATATGTAAGCATGTTGTTTGTGTACTATGTTTTATACTGTTTGTTATTGCAATATTCTTAATAGTAGTAGTGGTAGCAGCAGCAACAGTAGTAGTAGTAGTAGAAGAAGTAGTAGAGTAGTAACAGTAATATTAGTCGTAGTTTCTCTGTTTTCAAGTATAGTATACTTTGACATGTTTTCTTTACATTATAATTTTTAAACGCAACGTGAGGCTGAAGCATCCCAAGACCGAGACTAATTTAGGATAAAAAATATAATGCGATGTTGTGGGGTGACAGCGAAAAGAAAAGAAAAAATACGGATAGAACCTACGGAGGGTGGTTGAGTGCGTGCGCCAAACCGATGCGACCTTTGTTACCCACTTCCGCCAGCCCTCCCATTCGAACAATAGTGTGAGGCTGTGGTCCCACTGGGACACTCCAGACAGCGTATGGGGCGAGATAACCAACGCCAGCTCCAGTGCTGAAGTCAAACTGCTATCAAAACACACACACACACACACACACACACACACACACACACACACACACACACACACACACACACACACACACACACACACACACACACACTCACACACACTCACACATACTCACACACACACACACACACACACACACACATGCACACACTCACACACACACACTCACACACACAACATCTATAAACGTCGCTTCGTACACTGGAATCCAATAATTTTTGCCTCTTTCATATGTAGGTCTTTTCCATAAACAGTGCAATCTTAACATTTCTGAAATAATATCGATATAAATTGTGTATGTGTGTGTGTGTGTGTGTGTGTGTGTGTGTGTGTGTGTGTGAATAAGCAGTATTATTACGTGTAATGGCAGTCTGTACTGTTCCATTTTAATGGTAGAAAGACACATGAGAAGCAAGCTTGCTATTTAAAAAAAAAACAAAAAAACAACAACAGCAAATGGGGACACAAATTGCATTGTACGATAATAAAACTCGTCTATACAACAGCAGATAAGCATCACTTTTTTCAGTGCTACTTCATGCAAGCAAATAGCCAACAGAGAAGTATGTACTGTTTCATTGTTTTCAATTACGTCACTCATTAATCACGTCCGAGCATATGGGAAAGTTTGAAGGTGATATAACTTGAGAGTGAGAGTCCATTGTTACGTTGGCATGCGGTTGGCTACACCAGTGTAGAATCAGCCTTCAGTGAATGACGCATGACAACAGCAGTGAAGGAGAGACACAGGTGTAATATTTCTGGAAGTTATTGATTGCAGAGGCCGAATGTCCAAAAATGGATGCACCTATCTGTTACTGACATGTTAAGGCGTAGATGTAAATGACTTCACCCTTTAAATAAATGCACTTAAATAAATTTACTTTAATCTGCTAGTGTGAGAACATTCCAAACTGAGGGTGCATATGTCTAACTATTACAGTTTTGTTTAATGTTCATTTATTAACATTGTTTGTATAAAAATATTAATGTACTAAATTCCTTTTATATATAATTATGTTGCTTTCCGACGAATAAGTGGGGTGCCGTTGAGTACATTTCAGTAAAGACACGTGATTAATGCACGGTTAAATTAGATTTGAACTTTCAACTTTGATTGCAAGGCTGGCTCCGTCAAATGTAAATGACAATAACATAAAATAAAAAGATTTTGAAGGATTTTGGCTGCTGACGTTTGACACGTTATTGTTGTATAAAGCTAACATTAGAGAGTGTAGCCACGAAACGGTGACATCACAGCCCTCTTGAATCCGGTTTTCTGTCTTATCGCGAATTACACTGCAACCCTGGTACGAAGTTCTTTGTCACAGGCAAGCGCACTAGATTGAATTACACTATCATGTTTGTGATTGCTTCACCGAGTTGAATACAGAAATTCTAAGTTTGTCAACAGTAAGTCTTTGTTCAAGTATGCGTGTGTGTATGTATGCGTTTTGCTTCTTTATGTGTGTGTGTGTGTGTGCATGTGTGATTTTTTCTTCTTAATGTATGTGTTTATGAGTATTTGTGCCTGTTCGTGTTTGCGGTTTGTGGTGTGTGTGTGTGTGGTGGTGGTGGTGGGTTCTTAGTTTAGTCAAAGTGACTGTTTCAAAATTACCGCCCGATGGGTTTAATTAAAGCCTAGCACGTAATTTTCTGCGTAAAGTTTGAAAAGATAAGCAATTTGATTATGTGTGTGTTTCGCTTCTTTACGCATGCGCATGTATATTCGTGTGTAGGTTTTCCTTAATGAGTGTGCATGTGCGTGTTCGAACGTGTGGTATTGTTCGTGTGTGTGTTTGTGTGTGTGTGTGTGTGTGTGTGTGTGTGTGTGTGTGTGTGTGTGTTTAGTTCAGAAAAACTTAAAGTGACTGAGCACCTAATATTGAAGTATTATTGCTACCTGTCACTACAACCATAACACCTAATATTGTAATACTACTGCTAGTTTTTACTGCTACAACCATAACAACCAATATTCTTACACTTTTACATTAAACCGAATTGGCATAGTGATTGAATAAAAGGAACTTAACAAGAGAACAATAATAAATCCAGTACAAAGCCGTACAAGTGTCTTTGTTTATTGCCACCTATTCTAGTAACACACATAACAAAATATTTATAAAATATGTAATGAGATGAAATAAACGGAGACGTTCGTGAGACTTTAATAATGGAACCATAAATTAACATTGTAATTAGTGATGGGTGATTAATTAATTTAAAAATATCATAATCATTACTAAGACTCGTTGCTGTCACACTATGTATGATTTTTGCCACTTCGTTGTGTCTTTTGGTGTATTCTGTTCCAGGTAGAACATGGCATACACATAGTATATGTTTTGCTGCTTCATTCAATGTTTTTAACAGTCTGCCTTTGAGATTAGTGATTTCGTGTTTAGTGATTGTTGTTGTGCTGCTGGTATCAGTGCTCCTGTGTCTGCTTTTAAAACATTTCCTTTTAACCATCTAAATGTTGATTGTTTTGTTGATAATTCATCAGCTTGTCGCACATACTGACGATGGAGACGTGTTCGGCTCCATCTATTTGCTAATAGACGTGCGCTCTCACACAGTCACATCCATATGTGCTTGCAAACACTTTCTCTCATACACCAACTAACGAGTTAAATTCACATTCCCGAAATGATAGTGCACATCAAAACTGTAACTTAAACCGCATGCATTATTTAGCACATTTATATATGTGTCTTTCTCTGTGTCTCTTTCTCTATGACACATTCACACTCATACGAGTCGTGTGCACTCACTCATATCGACGTTCATATCTATGACTCATATTAGGTAGCATGCGCACTGCCATAACAGTTCTAAATATAGATGTTTGTGGCCCAATTCCGGCTTTCATTGCTAACGCTATAATCTAACTACGAATAAGTCGCATTTTATGTTGTTTTCTGAAGCCAATAGTCATAAACAGAAGCACTGGAAAACACTCTGCAGTGCGTGGATGTACATAGAAAGAGAGAACATGTTTTAAAATGCATTACATGATTCTTGTTTTAAATTTTTTTTCCCAATCAAACGAAGTGGCTGTCATCGTGAAGTATCATTCGCTTAATAATAGTGAGTGTTCGCCTTGCGGATATTAAATCCTCCAAAGATTGTTTATGTATGATGATAAATATCCTACAATTGACAACCCTATACTAAAGTCAGAATAATCAAATTTTGGGCACTTCTTAAGAACGTATTTTTGAAACTTTTCAGAGTTGGAAGTAAACAACCTGAATAAAGAATGTGGTAGAAATTGCTGATGTAGTGCAAACCAGTGAGTAAGTTTTATTATTTAATGGTTTTGATTTACGAGAATTAGACCAGTTAATGGGCTGAAATTTAAAAACAAATTCTTGTTGTAGACAAAACTACTGTCTAATCACTTTAAATATGAAGAGGCAAAGAAGAAGTCTGGTTTTGAATAGTGGCTGTTATCTTGATGATGAGTGAACTGACTGATTGAGAGAGAATGGATTTACAAATACCTCATTCTCTTTTGCTATTTATATGTTATACTTTTGTTTAATGGTGGCTATGATGATGAGTGAGCTGACTGATTGAGAGAGAATGGATTTACAAATACTTCATTCACTTTTGCTATTTATATGTTATACTTGTGTTTTAATAAGACGTATTAAGTGAGTAGACTATTATTCCTATAAATGTTATACTTGTGTTTAATAAGACGTATTAAGTGAGTAGACTTTTATTCCTATAAATGTTTGAAATAAGATGCTCGAGTGTCCGAAGCTAACACTCGCCATTGTTTTGATATGCTGTATTTATTACGCTACGTATCGGGCTGTTAAATACTGTTGCAGGAAACTGTAAGTTGAGACTGGAATGTCAGATAGAATGGAGTTATAAAGTGATAAACTGGAAAAGTGTTTGTCCCCTGATTATGTTTTTAAAAGACAAAGTGCGATATGAACCTCTTGGTTTATTATTTGTAAACCGCTATGACCGAACAACCACGGTAAAGGCTGGAAGCAGTGTATAAGTGCAAGAACACACTACACTCTACTGATGAGTGGTAGCAAGATTTGTTGACTACTTGAACAATGTCTAGTATAGAGACGTTCTTGAACATCGCTTTAGACGTGCTTTCACGCATGCTTATGAGAGAACTTCAAACCACCATCTCGTCAGGATTGTTCAGTATTGAATGTTAAGTTCACAACATTACTGAGGATTGAATTATTTTTTTTCTTCCGCCCAAAGTAAAAATTCCACAATGAAAGAGTGTCTAAGTTAATGTGCAACTCTATTATGTATTTCATGAATTTAGTTATTTTTTCATAAATAAATTGTCAAAGTCAACCCATATTTAACAAACATGCTTTTGTTTTCTTATTTATTGGTTATCTTAGCACATGTGAAAATATAGTTCAGTTAATCCCTTTATTTCTTTTGTGCAAATAAAATCATTTTTTGCAGATTTCTTACGTCATTAGTAAAAGGCTGTCTTTGTATCAATGTTTTATTACAACATTAGACATTCTCTCTTCAAAATCAATAAATTTTGTTTAAGTTAGGTCTATAAAATGCACAGTTTCTACGTACCATCTGAACATCACGATTATATGCTGTCAAATCAAATTAAATTCATTCTTTCCATAAATATGCTTTTAACTTTTCAATTTTATTAATTTTCCCTTTATAACAGTCCCAGTATACTACCAGAGTGGATAGTTTTGAGAACAGATTTAAAAATGAAAGCATAGAACGTGACGTTTAAGGGAGTTAACACATGAGTCTGTGAATATTGTTACGGGAAAAAAAGGATAATCATATGATTTTTTTTCATTAAAATTGTTACATGTCCAGTTTTTATTTAAAGACCCTGCTTAGGAATTTTACAGAACCTTAATTTGATTAGAAAAATTAATTTCTCCTCTTTCCCTAAACAGACTGGTTGCTCAAGATATGTTTCATCTCATATGAAAATGCGCCTTTGTAGTACAAACAGATTCACGAACAGACAAACTTGTGTACAATAGCCGGCTTGAAAACCGTTAACACTCTCTTAAATCTTTATACACTCAAAATGTTACATTTAGCTCAGTCGATCCCCCATCCAAACCACGAATAGGTCTATATGCATAAAAATCACTACAAAAGAGGTATTAACAATAAAAGAATTAATAGTTAATATTTAACAATAACAATCAATTACGAAGACACAGCTTCAGGTCTAAACTAAGGCAAGTTCAATGTGCTTGAAAGTTAATGTTTGAGAAAGTTATTTTTGCCAGCACATTCGGTTGATTCAGAGTTCGGTTCAATTACTTATCTGTCTCAGTAGTCTTGATGAACACGTGGTCTAAGGTCAGTTCGATCCTTCCACATATCAAGCGATGCTTGCACTGTACGATCCGTAGCTTCCAGTAATTTGTCATCTCTCGACTTGTTACGCTAGAGATCCGTCATGGCAGAACATCATCAACAATGGCGGCACAGAATTGTAATGTCGTCCGTCCAAGGTTGAATAAAGGAACACACACCCAACGTGATACGAAGGTAGAACGTATTATAAGGTAGAGAAGAACCCGCTCTGAAATAAGAGTGTAGTTTCTATGAGCGATTTGCGTTTACATTCGCAAATCATCCCAAGCATGTGACTGATACAATGCGCTTAGTTTAAAATCTTCGACTATCGTGTCTTTTACAATATATTTCTATTCATAAAAGATACAGTATAATTCACATGTGTGTTATTTTTAACATTGCATGAACGTATGAATTTCCAAACATTTACTTCATCAAAAATGGAATTCATACAAGGAGAACAAAATATAATTCAAACTAAACATGAGCGCTTTACAATTTAACAATGAAATTACACGCAAGAGAATCGTTTGAATTACATAGAAATTTGCAACGTGCACAGACATTCTGTGGCACAAGAGAATTAAAGTTTATACAAATTGTCGCGGGTGTGCGTTGCTGGTTTGTTGCTGGCCCCTATCTCCTCCTCTGTGGGTAGGGGGGGGGGGTCAGACCCAGTAGCCGCGACTTGCCGGGATCACATTGAATGATCAGATGTTGATGATCATTCTCACACTCAGACACCATGAATAGTCTTGTGGGGGTTAGGATTAGCTTTATTCTGAGATGTGGGGTAAAATGTGAAAAGCCGGCATGAGTGTGTGTGAGCAGGCGTGTGAGTGTCGTGTGAGGGACGTACGGAACGAACAAACAAACAACCGCACCAACATACACTTTCAAAACCCGAGAAAGGAAGCCCAACTCTTGAAGAAGAGTTAACAAAGAATTTAATTTTTTTTAAAAAGATTTTAAAATGGAAAATTGGGCTTAACTCACACGGTGTTAGTCATTCATTCGGTAACATCCACACACGGCATCCATGGGGCAGGAAAACATGAGCGATGGAAAATGAAATAATAATTTAAAAATATGATGAATAAACTACAATAATCAAACAATAAACGGTGATGACCGTTTTCACTACTTCTGCCAAAATCGAGTGGCCCATAAATACTTTGGGCATAGCCCTACTACAGCACAACCAGCGGTAATCACCGCAGAAAATATCTAACCTTAAAATTTACTAGCTTAAAATTAGTGGGTGGAAAACCCAATGTCAAAGAATGTTAATCTTGCTTAGAACTGCAAAAATTATCCATTAAATAAAAGTCAAAGTTAAATGTTCATGAAAAATAATTCAATGATGAAAAACGTTTATATTCTCTCTCTAACCTATCTAGTAATGCACCTCTAATAAAATTTTTCCTACTTACTAGTGTTACACGCTGAATCGTCAACGCAGGAACACACAATACAAGAAACGAAATAGTCACAATTGCCGACAAACACAAAACGTTACAGTTTCTGTCCTCTGAAAAATAACATGCTTGGCGATGAAAACTCGGTTTACGGAGAGTGCAGTACGTACGTACAAACTTGCGACTTGCGAATACTCGTCCCACGTTGCCTAACGCTGGGGTACCCGGTTCTATGACGAAGAACACGGAAGGCTGTCTTCCACGACAGTAACAAAATGGAGCTCACGGACACCTGTCTTCTGCGATGGTTCCAAGATCCAAAATCTATCAACGGACACCTGTCTTCTGTGACGGTCCAAGATCCAAAATCTATCAACGGACACCTGTCTTCTGCGACGGTCCAAGATCCAAAATCTATCAATGGAGGGCTGTCTACAGCAGCAGCAGCTCCGATACGTGAGTGGCGTCGAATATTCTTCTCTCGGCGCAATCCTGGTCCCTTCAGCTCATTCCCCTGATGGCCAGCTATTGCCCAAGTTTCGGATCCAAATGTACAATAGTAAGGACAAGCTTTAAAGGCTGCCACGATGAATTGAGTGTGACCAAAACACACGTCTAATTCTATATTCTATGTGGAGAATATTCAGTTCATTTCCTCCCCGGTCATAACGGTGATGGAAAGATTGTCCAGACTCAGTGTAGGTACGATGGCCTTACACCTCTCTGTAGTCCGGACAGACGCACACTAAATTAAAATAGCTCCGTCAGTCCTCTTATGCAAAATCATTTCTCACTCTCTCTAAGATCAAATTCCCGCGTGTATTCCTATTTTACCCACACTAAAAAGGTGCATTACACTGAGGTGCACTACTTCTAGTGATATAATCCCTAATTAAACTTGTAATAATAATTGATAATAAACATCAAACACATTTTCAAGATACTGTAATCACAATTTTGAACATCTAACTCAAATAATTAATCATTTGTATTTTTATAAAATTATTGGAAACATGAAATTACCAAACTTGCTGACGGTGTACACCAACACAATAAGCAGACAACTTGACAGTAAATGTAAACAAACGCGCTGACTGCGCACGTAATTAAAGACGTCATTTTGCTAGCAGAGGACACTTGCTAAAAACTAACGTCTGTTGCGTTGCACGGTGGCCAAGGGTAAAAATTAATTTTCTGATTATCTCCCCCTTATTCCGTGACACAAATTAAAGTCAAAAAGGTTACAATTAATTTATATGCAATGAAATCTTCAGGCTTTAGTTATTCTATCGAATCACGTGTGTTTGGAAGAGAATTGTAATAATCCTGCACAAATACGTACATGAATTCATATCAAAAATACAAGAGCAATTGCAATAATATTGTAAGAAGTAGACATGTTATCTTCTAAAAGTATAATTACTGCACAAAACATGGGTTCCTATGTTCCTTTCCAACTCAGCAAGATATTCGGCGACTAAGGTGCTCAAGAGCTGGTGTGTGTGTTGGCCGGTCTGCGTTACGAGTAAAGAATATTACCACGTCAAGAGTATTTATTAAAGTGTATGAATGCATCACGTGACTAGATCACGAGGTATGTTTGTTGATTCGAACTTTCTCGACTGTCGTCTAAAGTTACATAACAGGGTCGAACTCACTGTTGTTTTTCCTCATGCTGGTGCACGACGGGAGGGTTCTAACAAAGGAATTCAATTTGGATATGATATTCAAATTTCGGATGTGGGTCAGAAGTTCATGACACAGAATTCGGTCAGAAGTCTGTCACACCCCTTTGCTTGTTTAGGCGTTTATCTTACCATAAGATAAATGCCTCCTACAAATTATGGGTTATAAAATGTAGAAGTCCAAAGGAGAAGAAAAATTTTATGATTAAAAAATTTCAACATACTCTAGAATAAAGTAACGCGATGAAATAATCGGTTTGAGATTAAAGGCGCTCTCATACGATATTCTATACTACAGGAAAAGATTCGTAAAGTCCAGTTAAACAGTTAAACAGACATTCTATCATATTCCGGCATTTCAATGTACTAAGCTCTGCTCATGTAGTCGTCACCTACGTTCGCAGTTCCTTTGATGTAGTGGATGTTCGCGTCGTACTTTGTCAAAAATAACGACCAATGCATCAATCTGTTATTTGTATATTTGGCTTGCCCTAAGAAGGCCAAAGGCTGGTGATCGCATTCATTAACAAAGGTTTTCCTGTACAAATAGTTTTCGAACTTTTTGATAGCCCAAACTATCGAGAGACATTCCTTTTCGCTAGTGGTGTATTTTTGTTCAGCAGCAGTGAGTTTGCGACTGGCATAAGCGACTGGGTGCTTAATGTCATTGTGTTCTTGCAGTAACACAGAACCGAGTCCTGTATTGCTAGCATCTGTCCTTAACAAGAATGGCTTTGTCAAATCTGGTAGTTTAACTATTAAGTCTGAAGTCAATCTTGATTTCAATGTGTCAAAAGCGTTTTGGCATGCTTCGGTCCACTGTACTTTTGTCAGCATATTTTTACATGTCAAGTCAGTTAACAGACTAGCGATGGCACTGAAATCAGGTACGAATTTGCGGTAGTAGTTTGCAAGTCCAAGAAAACTTCTAACTTGTGTTTTAGTTAGTGGTTGTGAAGCTTCCTTAAGTTGGGTTATTTTAGTCTCACTTGGCGACATAGTTCCCTGGCTTAAACGGTGCCCCGAGAAGTCTAAAGAAAAATGCATGATTTCGCATTTCGTCGGGCGGGCAGTGAGGTTAGCTTGCTTTAATCTAGTGAGCACATCTCATAAGAGTGTCAGATGCTCTTCCCAAGTCAGGGTGCCTAAGATTAAATCATCCATAAAATTCTCAACCCCTCGTCCATACAACGGTTCTAACAGTGATCGCATCATTTTGGAGAAAATTCTCGGAGCATTCGAAACTCCGAAAGGCATAACTTTCCAAGTGTAGTTTCCTACAGGTGTAGTGAAAGCTAGTATGTGTCGATCTGTGTCCTTGACCTTGATTTGCCAAAAACCACGTGACAAATCTATCTTAGTGAAGTAGTGAGCGTTAGATAACTTAGTGAATATCAGATCTGGGTCTGGGAGAGGTTCAGCACAAAATTCGGTCACCTGATTAAGTTTGCAGTAGTCTACTCAAAAACGGAATGTATTGTCACATTTCTTAATCAGAACGATCAGTGATCCATAGGCATTGTCAGTCTTCTCTATCACCCTTAAGTCTAACATTGTCCTAATTTCCTGTCTAACATCTTCTACTTCCGCATGTGGCAACGGATATGGTTTTAAGCATATCGGCTTGTTGTCAGTCAGCTTCAGTGAAAATTCTATTAAGTCTGTCAAGCCTGGTTTGTCTGTCAGTGTCGACGAGAACTCGTATAGTAATTCTGTCACTTCTCTTTTCTGTTCTTCAGTCAAGGCGTCATTTACCTTAACGTCTCTAACAGTTTCGTCCGTCTGCAAAGGACAGTTCGGTAAAGTACCAGTTACGCTATCACTCCCCCCTTCCTCCTCCTCCTCCTATTCGAGTTTCAGATGTGGGTCAGAAGTTCGTGACACAGAATCTGGTCAGAGTCTGTCACAAAGATAACAAGAGTAAATTTTCATAATTTACAATAAAAATAGAACAAGCAATCTAATACAAAATATATTTTTACAGATCATACACAGATCGCAGGAGCCCGCTGGAATAGAGTACGGTTCTATCAGCAATGTTTTTATCACATCCTTTCGTGGCAGACAAAAAACAACGGTTATTATAATTCGACCTTGATCATTAATATACAAACTGACATGATTTACAAATGGGATAAAATGTCCCCATCTATGCTCTTGTGGGTTACAATAACTACAAAACGGTTTTATATTAGTGCAGACTGAATGAACATACCACTACAATCAATGTACACATTACAATGAATTCATATAATCGTGGTAAATGCACGACACTTGTTTAAGTTTAACATGTCATATTTTCTATCTCCACTGTACATTTCTGAAAGGAATGGGCGTTAGTTTTCATGCAAAAATCAAAATAGGAATGCATGAATATACTTACAAGCATTCTTATCGCAATATTTATATAGAGTTTGATATTCTTACCTATATGTTGTAACTAAAGTTGTTTCCTTCACTCAATCCTTTTCTACCCTTGGGTAAGGGTACTATGTACATGAATAATCTTTCAGCGTGCTTTCAGTCCTACTTATAGACGTCTACGTACGCCCACAATTCTAAGTTTTAATCTAGGTCACTGACAGGAAAACATACCTCCATATACAGAGATTGAGCATCCGTTAAGAAGCTATTCTCTTTCCTCTCATCTTTTGATTGCCCAGAATGGTGGTCGAATGACCTATACCCCTGATGCAAAACAAAGTCTGTTATAGCATCATTGTTTGCAAGACTGATTTCACGGTATGATACTTGTTATAGAAAAAAATGAAATTAATAAAAATATTAATTTAGTCCGGGCATAATTTGCCGAGACATCTCTAACAGCCATTCTATTATTCTTTTTTTCACATGTAAATGTTAATAGCAATAGCATTTGTAAACACGTTCTTATATGCACATACACACACTCACACGCGTACATATTATCAAACTCTTGGTTTAAGGGGAGATAATTCAGAGATATGCTATAAACGGGTTCTATGTTAGACAAGTGATTTTTCGATGTGTGAATATTACGTTTCGTATATTTTGCATACTAATGCGTCCAATAGGCTAAACACTGTACTAAGATAAAACATTAGAAATTGTAATATAGAACAAATGACTGTAAAATTAACAACTAGCCTAAAATTCTTTTAGAAATATACATAAACATGTTGCACTATCATTGATATAATAAGTATTGCAGTTTCATTCAAATGTTACATCATTGAATGATACGTTTTAAGGAAGTATGAATACCTTTGTCTTCTTTAAATAGATATGTACTGTTTGCTTGTAAAGGATTAGTCAATGTCGATACGTTTTTGTTTTTTTTTAATGCAGTCCTATCGTTCATTATATTTAAATATTACAGACATTCAATTGTTTCACATCTAAAATTAACACAGAATTATGTCCATATACAAATAGTATTGTAGACATGGAATACTTCAACATAGAAAATACTTCTGATGTAGGTGTCTTTGAGAGCTATTCTTCTCAGTTAGAGTTATTGGCCGATGATGGGCAACTTCGAAGAATGGTAACCATTCTGGATGTAATGTCTGGTAGTGGTATTATGTAACCCTGAATCAAAACTGAGCAAAACGAGAGCCACATATTTTGTGCATTATAGAGTAACTGTGTGTATATATATATATATGCACACCTTTTACAGAATAAGTGCCAGCTGTAAATCTGCTTGCCATTATCAGTAGTTTATCGATTATACTCTACAGCCAAAGAATGCACATGTTTTCAGAATCATTCATGACTATGACTAACAGTAATAAGATTAACTAGGATTAATTTTTTTTAAAGTGTCTCATCCAATTTTGGCATAGATAAGCAATACAAATTCTGATCTCAATCTGAATACATTGATTCACTAATGATTAAGATAATACAGTTTCAATATTGTACGAATCAGGATGACATTTCTTATAGCAACGTAAAACTGCACACATAATTAAATAGAAACATGGTCTACTGGATGAAGAAAAAATATAAGGAATATTTTCGACAGTTTAAAACAAAGTAATCTGTTCAAAGATGGCGCTGTCACGAACAAGTGTTCTCAATCATATAGTTTGTAATAAGTCACTATCTTCCCTATTCAGACGATGATCCCATGTGCCCTTCTTAGCATGTCCAGAATCTTCCAAGGGCTCACAAACATGCCGTGACGAATCTTCTAGAATTCCAAATGCACTTTAAGGAGGTTTCCCGAATTTCACGTATGGGTTCACTCAACACACTACAAGACATTTTTAAAATAACCCTCGTGAATTCTCGAGACCAATTATCAGATTTTGCCATATTGGATTTCGAACAGAATTCACGGGAATCAACTTACAGCAATGTTTGCTGTTACGTTTGATGATAATGTTCGATTCTGACACCAACGTAATCAAGTATAGTACAGCACAGTAGCCACTGCCGCCTGAAATGAAAGGGAAGAAAAGGCCAGCTTCTCGGCAAAAGTCAAATTAAGGCAGTACTAAATTTCAGGCATATTTCATCTCTAAAACCCTTTCTCACTTACAAACATCCGCAACTTACAAACCCTGCAACAATTTCATTATCCCAGTACACACACAGCATAAGAAACACAACATCAATCAAAATTCACAAGTATAATGCAGAGTGAAGATAAAGTAATTAACATAGAAATAATGGTTCAGTTACAAGAATTATCTATGTTACATCAGAGATCAATAGTAATCATGTATGAAATATTTCAAGTCAATATTTTCTTTATCGCAAACGATCGCCTATATGACCGGACTCCAGTTAAATTCAAATTCATAGTGATTAGAATATTTTCCAACAAAGAAAACTTGGTCCATCACCATTGGATGAATTTGTTATAAACGAGATTGAGACTATTAGTCAGAAATAAACTACTCATCTAGTTGGAACTGGTTTTGATTACATCAGCAATATCTTGTCTATTTTCCATCTGAGTTATTTTTATTTTCTTATGTGATACCCCAAAAATAGGTCACTTTGACAATTTAACAATTTCTATAACAAATAAATCTACAAATAAGGATAGGCAAATAATCTCCGCCAAAGATAGACAGACAGATAATAGATCTATGTATACATAGATAGATAGATAGATAGATAAGATAGATAGATATATAGATAAATAAATAAATATATAGATAAGTAGATGGATAGATAGATGGATAGATAGATAGATAGAAGGATGGATGGATGGATGGTTGGATAGATAGATAGATAGATAGATAGATAGATAGATAGATAGATAGATAGATAGATAGATAGATAGATAGATAGATAGATAGATAGATAGATAGATAGATAGATAGATAGATAGATAGATAGATAGATAGATAGATAGATAGATAGATAGATAGATAGATAGATAGATAGATAAATCGTGTTTCCTGTGTGTTTTGATCAAATTCATCTACATTTCACGTTGGTATTTGACAGAAAGTAATGCTTCTCCAGTAATTGTACAGTACGCATTTGTGTGTAAGCAGTGTTTAGAGACTTAGAGGATTTTTCATGTTATTGTGTTTTGGATTATTTCCTAAAGTTATTTCAAGAATTAGGTGTTGTAGTGTAAACGTTTTGCTTGTTTTCCTTTGACGTGTAAGTGTAAAATGCCATTTGCTAATTCTTTTTCATACATTGATTTATCCTGAATACAGCGCAGATGTTGTGCTATTTATTTTTTTAATGTGTACAAATGATGAAAATCACCTGTTAGACAACCGATTTCTTAATTAGATTTTATTTCCGTATGCAGTCTACATCATGTTTTGTTTTACACCCACAAGTTAATGGGTAAATATTTTTTAAAGAAAAAATACATCTCCTAGTATGTGTTGTGCATTTACCAATCTTCACTGTGCATAATTTTATTTCATATTCTCGTTGCCGTATTGAGAAGTATTATATATTGTGCATTTATATAATATTACTTCTGCCACACGTTGCAGTACTGAAGGTTGGCGAAACTACCTGTACACCTAACGCGGAATGCACGGCGAACTCCGACTGCATAAATGGAGTGTGCACGTGCTCTACAAACTACCTTCCTCAAACGAGCGGTCTTTGTTGTGAGTTTATTATTATAATCACTAATTATAAGTGACGCAATATGGCATTCTTTAAGGAATGTATACACTAATTCTATGAATAAACGAATATTAAAATGACAGAATTGTACATCATGACAGATGGAAAGATAGACAGACAGACAGATAGATAGATAGATAGATAGATAGATAGATAGATAGATAGATAGATAGATAGATAGATAGATATGTACATACATACATATATACATACACCAATGCTACTTCTACACTATTTGTGAGAGTGTTTTTGTGTGTGTATGTATGTGTGTATATGTATGTGTATGTGTGTAAGTGTGTATGTGTGTGTATGTGTGTGTGTGTGTGTGTGTGTGTGTGTGTGTGTGTGTGTGCGTTTATTTATCAAATTTATCAATAACAATTACCGCTAATCAAATCAAACATTAATAGAATCTTGCATTTAAAATCTCGCTGAATACATTTTCTAAATAGCTCGTAGCAAAACTCAATTCAAGATAAATAGAAATTGTTTCAAAGTCGGTTAGGTCAATATATTTCAGATGTGTGCAATGGTATAATAAATTACAAAATGCTATTATAGGCAGGCTAGCAAAATATGAATATTTAATTTATACACTTGCAGATCTATAATATTCCATGATTCCATGGTCGTATTTGAAGTATAGATTTCATCAATTACGTCCGTATTTGACATTCATTTAGAGAGAAATAATCCTATGCATAAAACAAATTTAAGTCTGAAAGATTTAATTACAACAAATGAACATTCGAACCTTCGCATTTGCAAACGTCTACCTTTTGATGATACAATTCAACACTCAATTATATACATCGGTTTTGAATTATATCTACACAAAAGACTTTTAGTTTAATTTTATAAATCTTGCACAATCTTTTAGTAAACCGTTTTTAAGAACCAGCTGAATGTATTTCGATATGATATGAACATGTGTTTTTGAACTATTAATAAGTCTGTTTCTCGTTACCTGATAATTAATATCAATGTATTTTGAAAGGATCACCTAGTTTTTGTGCGTGCAATAATACGAAGGTGGATGTGTACATGTGTGTACGTGAGCGTGAGAGAGAGAGTTTGAGTGTGTAGGTATTTGTTTCTATTGGTATGTCTGTGTGTTCGTGCATTTGAACGATCCATTATCCAACTGATCCTCGTCTACAAATGAAGCGTCCTTTCTATAAAGTGTCATTGCTAAGTACTTTGGTTCATAATATTACTAACTAAAGTACTGTTCCTAATCTTACTAACTATAGTACTGATATTTTTTCTTATAACCTGTTTGCAAAAATGAATAGCTCAAATCAATGTATGTTAGAGGAAAGTATTACTATGGAGAACATTAAAGTCATTAGTTAATGACCATTCGATTTGTCATTTTTTTAAAGTAATCATAATACAAAGTCCCATACTACATCTTCTTATACGATTTTCCTTCTAACTGAAGTTTACTTTATATTTAAGTTTGCTACTGAAAGAGTGTAACGATAAACACGTAATTTATATTTATGTATTTCTTAATATCTATTGCGTATTTATCAATAGTACATTTACATATTTTTATTTATTATACATATTGCAGTACTGAACACTCTATTGCTTTATGTTACATATTTTGCTGTGAGATGGGCAAGGGGATAATTCGCCGCCACCCCACACCCCCGGGCCACTCGTAAACTTAACCTAACCCCAAAGCTCACCTTCATCCCGACCACACATGTTGGAAATAAGGAAGAGTGTTAGTGTGTAACGGAAGTATTACAAATAAAGAACTTAAGAATAAAGCTCGGAACCATCTAGAAGGTTCAGCCAGTCTTATTAATTAAATACAGGAGCCAGACTACAACATATAACATACAAGTGACCCACGCCAACACGAGTGGTCTGAATATCAATAATTAAGTAATGTTAGCTTATATACAATATTACTGTAACTAATTAATGCCCGGGAGAGCCAAGGACGTTATCTCAAGTTGGGTTGTTCGCATTTGGACTTATACATCTCTTTATAACTTTTATGATATTTCAGATCGTCGTGGAATCTATAACCAAGAATCAAGTAGAAAATATAAACTACGAGTGCGCAGAAGATATGGAAAAATCTGCATATTCATTTGGAACTGGTTTAGTTTACTACAATTTACTTGCATATTGCATTTTATTGTTTACTTCCAACTCTTACAGTTGAAATATCAGCATAAGCAGTGTCCATGCTCGGGTCATTTTGACATTTAACAATTTAACAATTACGTTTAGAAACAGATAGGCAAATTTATTCTGCCCACAAGTTATATAGTAATATTCAGTTTCATTTTTTCAAATTACTAAAATAAATCACTTTACACTCACTTATTCGTATGTTTTTCTTCTGCATGCTCATTAATTTATACTTTAAATTGTTAGTGAGATTAAAGCGACCACATATTTTTAACTTGAAATTTATTTCATGTTATAGATTGAGCATTTTTCCATTTATGTCTATACATATTTTAAATTTTAATTTATCTCCTAGTATATTTGTTCATTTATGTAATATACATATGTATAATTTATCTCTGCCACACGTTGCAGCAATGAAGGCTGGACAAATTACTTGTACATCTGACGCATACTGCACAGCGAACTCCGTCTGCTTAAGTGGAACATGCACGTGCTCAACAAACGATGTGGCACAAAAGAGCGGTTTTTGTGGTAAGTTTACTAAAGTACTTATGATTAGGATACGCATTTTTGTTTTTTGGTGTTTTGGTGTAAGATCACCAAATTAATCACATGAATAATAAATGAAGGAAAATGAACACGAATAATTACGAAATATTGTCTTCACTAAAAAAACAATAGCATTCTCAGTGATTTTTCAAAATAACAGTATAAACTGTGTGAGTCATAAAAGGACATAAATGTGTGTTCTGAATAAAATTACAATGGTCATTAATAAAACAAATTAAATGTGTGAATAACTCTCCAATCACATATACGACAGATATGTATACAAGAAATCCGGAACTGTACAAACAATTGTCTGAATATAGATAAGTGTATTTTTAAATTTTCAGAGAAAGATTATCTTTAAAGATAATCATATTAATTATTAATTATTGCGACCACATGTTACTTACGATGTAAATTCGTCAATAGGTTTATGTGAGGAGACAAAATATATTGTACAGTAACTTTATATATTTATTTTTAAATGACCTGTGATAGTAAATAGAATGATATCTTCTAGGTACTGTACATATATTTTTCAGATGAACACACTTAGGAGTAGATAGGTATATATATAAATAGATAGATAGACATACAGAGAGAGAGAGAGAGAGAGAGAGAGAGAGAGAGAGAGAGATGTATTATACATGTATGCATACATACGTATATACATTCATGCATCAATGTTACTTCTATACTGTTTGTATGGGTATTGTGTATGTGTGTGTGTGTGTGTGCGCGCGCGCGCGCGTGTGTGTGTGTGTTAGTGTGAGTGTGTGTTTTTTGTGTTTCTGTGTGTGTTCGCTTGCGAGTGCCTGTGCATATGCATTGTCTCTTCCATTTTGATTTATATCTACACACTCTCTTTGTGATTAATTTTATGAAACTTGCCAAATCTGGACGTGAACCATTCTCAAAAGTGAACCATTTTCAAACTTCATCTGAATTAAATCAGAAACTTTTAGCAAAGTTTTTTTTGAAAAAATAGTATGCATGTTTCTATTTACCTGATAATTAATACAAACGTATTTTGAAAGTATTACCAGCTATTGTGCGTGTGTGAATAGAAACGTGAATGCATGCATGTGAGTACGTGTGTATGCCTGTTTGAGTGTATGTGTGAGAGCGTGCGCACGAGCAATGAATAACAATTCACATGGAGCGTCTTTGCTATAAACACGTTTGTCAAGTGTCACTGTTAATTTCTTTGATTCCTACTCTTACTAATTAAAGTACCTACATTTTTTTAAAACCAATTTCCAAATATGAATAGCGTACGTCAAGGTATGCTAGAGTAATCTAAGGGAGATAAACGGAATTATACATTAGGAAAAATGGTAATTATTTTAATATTAGGTTCTGATAAATTCCATGTGCGTATTCATAAATTTCGTGTTGTAGAGTAATCATTTTAAGTCTTGCGAGGGAAAACAACTTGTCAAGTCACATTTTTAAATGAACGATATTTATGTCAACACTTAAAATGCATTGTTTAGTGATCTTTTCATTTGTCTTTTATTTTCAGGAAGATTAAGTATAATTATTCCTAATAAGATAGCAACAGATATTTAACAGATGCTAAGAATGACATTTTAAAGTAATTATAATACAAAGCCACATACTGTACCTTCTTTTTTGATTTTCCTTCTTAAGTTTACTTTAGATGTTTAGAAGTTTACTTTAGATGTTACTTTACTTTATATGTTTGCTGCAGAAAGACGTAAACGAGGACATATACTATGTATTTATATTTGTCTTACCAACATTGCACACTTGTCAGTTGTACGTCTACATATCTGTATTTTTTTTTGCACGTATTACAGTACTGAAGGCTGGACAATCTACCTGCTCAGCTGTCGCAGATTGCACAGCGAACACTGCCTGCACAAGCGGAACATGCACCTGCTCAGCAAACTACGTGGCACAAACGAGCGGTCTTTGTTGTAAGTTTACTACAATAATATTGAACGGGGAAAATGCAACACTGTCCTGTTCACATGTCAGTCTTTAATCGGAGGCAATGGAAGCAATACTTTAATTTTTTTTTAAATATCTTTAGACGAGTGTTAAATTGACTGTTTTTATGAATAATAAGAGACCGGCCATTTAAAAACACACACCGTTGCCTTATAGACATTCAGACGTCTTCGAAATAAGGAAGATATTTAGCGTATAATGGAAGAGCATAAGAATAAATATCGGATCCTCCGTCATAATATCAAATTGACGAGACCCCATCCGCCTTCTATAAGAACCAGTCAAAAATGAACTATACATTTATTAAATAAAAGCAATGAAGGAAACGTACTTAAACGAATAGAGTTGGAGAAAAAACAATTTACTATTTAAGAAGAAAGTTCCAATACTCTCCAAATATCTTTATTACTACAGTAAAATAATCAAAGTAATAATCTTTTATAATCAATCAAATCTTCTTTTTATCACGGAATCAAAGCGGGTAAATATAGTAAGAAACAACAGTTAAATTCATTATCTGGTTTATGAGTAGGCTTATTGCTGCACTGCGTCCTTGTTGCAATGTCACAAATTCGCTTGTCTCACAATTTGGACACTGGTTTAAAACTGTGTCCTTAGCCATACACAACCCAAAACTGCTGTCATGAACCCGGAGTGAATTTCTCAAAATCAGTGGTCTGGTTCCAGTTCCCTAAGTACTGGTTCCTGGCAGAAATTCACCACAGCTAAATCTGACAACCCTGTTGTTTGTGGTTGTAGCGATCGATGTCGGAGCCCATGTACTGGTGTAGATCAAGGAGGTGGACAGTAGATTTCTTTAGTCGAAGTTGGCAGTCCAACAAAGTGGATATAACATGAAATGTATGAGTCTGTAAAAACAGTAAATTCTCATGTCCAAACTTCTACACTTCCATACTTTCTCTATACTAGCATTCTCAACTGTTTACTTCCGCAATAAAATCATTTGCCCCATTTTCACACAACACGGGCATAAATACAATCATAATTGAATTCACAATTAACATTCCACCAGGAACATGTCATATCGTCAACCATGCAGTATACACAATCTTTCTAATTATAAAGCAATAAATCAATAGTTCAAAATACACGAAAAGAATTCTTATTATAAATTTCAAATCCATAAAATCAATAGTTCTATTTACATAAGAAATATTTGTAAGTCTAATTCCTAGCATTCTTTTCTATCAGTCAAATGACTCACCAGTAAACTAACAGTTCACCATTAAGACCGGACTTGATGATCGAAGAATCGATGTACTGAGAGAGAGAATCAACTGGATATTTATGCTATATCGTCTGCTAGAGTATGGTGCCTGGGTGTCTGGGGTTTTAGGATACATGTCAGCCTGGACATCATCGGTTACCTGCCTGTGTCATATGCCATTTAATTTACAAGGGAGATCATCTGACGTCTCATTTACGTTATCTTAGTATTCCGATGCTTCGGGAAAATTACTTACCACTTCGCTACATCCCACAACATTTTATTTTATACATTAATTATTTCATAAAAATGAGGGGACAACTTTGCTCATCACATGAAATAATATTTTAATTATTTAAATCAAGTTAATATTAAAACGAACATAGTATTTAAAATCTCGCTGAAAACATATTCTAAATAGCTCGTAGCAAAACTGAAATAATGAAAATAAAAATTGTTTCAATGTCGGTTAGGTCAAACTACATCAGATGTGTGCAATGGTATAATAAATTACAAAATGCTATAATAGGTAGGCCAGCAAAATATGAATATTTAATTTATACACTTGCAGATCTAAAATATTCCATAATTCCATGGTCATATTTGAAGTATAGTTTTCATCAATTACGTGTGTATTTGACATTCATTTTGAGCAAAGTAATCCAATGCACTAAACAAATTTAAGTCTGAAAGATTTAAATACAACAAATGAACATTAAACCTTCACATTTGCAAACGTCTACCATTTGATGATACAATTCAACACTAAATTATATACATCGATTTTGAATTATATCTACACAAAAGACTTTTTGTTTATTTATATTTTAAACTTGCAAAATATGTAGTAAAACATTTTAAAACTGCTGCTGAATTAATTTCATATGATTTAAGAGTGGTTTATTTGAGATATTAATGTGTATGTGCCTCGTTACCTGATAATTAATAAAAACTATTTTGAAAGTATCACCTCATTTTGTGCGTGCACGAGTACAATGTGTGTACGTGCGGGTGTGATAGAGTGTTTAAGTGTGTATGTATGTGTGTCTTCTCTGTGTGTGTGTGTGTGTGTGTGTGTGTGTGTGTGTGTTCGCGTGTGAGCGATCCATTATTCAGCTGATCCCCGTCTACAATGAAGCGTTTGTCAAGGGTTATTGTTAAGTACATTGATTTCTAATATTACTAATTATAGTACTGATCATTTTTGTTATAACCTGTTTGCAATTGTGAATGGCTCACATCAATATATGTTAGA
This sequence comes from Sinotaia quadrata, assembly GCA_028829895.1. Taxonomy (NCBI): domain Eukaryota; kingdom Metazoa; phylum Mollusca; class Gastropoda; order Architaenioglossa; family Viviparidae; genus Sinotaia; species Sinotaia quadrata. The sequence continues at coordinate 17,817,330 of CM054184.1, forward strand.
GTAAAGTATTGGAAAGAAACATTTATATTAGGAAAATAAACTTTAATAAATACTCTTGACGCGGTAATATACTTCACTTGCACACAAGACCGGCCAGACACACACATCTGCTCACGTAGCATCTTAGTCGAATTTGCTGAGTCAGAAAAGAACATAGGAACCCGTGTCTTGTGCAGTAATTCTACTTTAAGAAGGTAACACGTCTACTTCTTATAATATTATTGCATTTGCTATTGTATTTTTTATATGAATTCATGTATGCATTTGTGCAGGATTATTACAATTCTCTTCCGAACACACGTGATTCGATAGAATGACTGAAGTCTAAAGATTTCATTGTATATAAATTAATTGTAACCTTTTTGACTTTAATTTGTATAAACTTTAATTCTCTTGTGCCGCAGAACGTCTGTGCACGTTGCGAATTTCTATGTAATTCAAATGATTCTCTTGCGTGTAATTTCATTGTTAATTTGTAAAGCGCTCATATTTAATTTGAATTATATTTTGTTCTCCTTGTATGAATTCCATTTTTGATGAAGTAAATGTTTGGAAATTCATACGTTCATGTAATGTTAAAATAACACACATGTGAATTATATTGTATCTTTTATGAATATAAATATATTGTAAATGACACGATAGTCAAAGATTTAAAACTAAGCGTATTGTATCAGTCACATGCTTGGGATGATTTGCGAATGTAAACGCAAATCGCTCATAGAAACCACACTCTTATTTCAGAGCGGTATCACGTTGGGTGTGTGTTCCTTTATTCAACCTTGGACGACAATGTTACAATTCCGTGCCGCCATTGTTGATGATGTTCTGCCATGACGGATCTCTAGCGTAACAAGTCGAGAGACGACAAATTACTGGAAGCTATGGATCGTACAGTGCAAGCATCGCTTGATATATGGAAGGATCGAACTGACCTTAGACCACGTGTTCATCAAGACTACTGAGACAGATATGTAACTGAACCGAACTCTGAATCAACCGAATGCGCTGGCAAAAATAACTTTCTCAAACATTAACTTTCAAGCACATTGAACTTGCCTTAGTTTAGATCTGAAGCTGTGTCTTTGTAATTGATTGTTATTGTTAAATATTAACTATTAAATTCTTTTATTGTTAATACCTCTTTCGTAGTGATTTTTATACATATAGACCTAATCGTGGTTTGGATGGGTGATCGACTGAGCTAAATGTAAAGTGTATAAAGATTTAAGAGAGTGTTAACAGTTTCCAAGCCGGCTATTGTACACAAGTTGTCTGTTCGTGAATCTGTTTGTCTGTACTACAAAGGCGCATTTTCATATGAGACGAAAGATAATTTGAGCAACCAGTCTGTTTAAGGAAAGAGGAGAAATTAATTTATCTTATTAAATTAAATTTCTGTAAAATTCCTAAGCAGGGTCTTTAAATAAAAACTGGACATGTAACAGTATAATAGAGGATCTTAAAAATAAAACTCGGAGCCCTTTGGTAGGTACAGCCAGTCATGTTAATTAAACACAGGTGACATACAACAACATATAACATGCAAGTGACCCACGCCAATACGAGTCTAAGTATCAATAATTAAGTAAGATTATATACAGTATGACTAGATAATTAATTAATGCCGGGAGAGATATGCAGGTTACCTCAAGTTAGTTGTTCGCATTTGAATTTATAAATATATTCATAATTTTTTATGATATTACAGATCTTGATATAACCAAGAATTAAATACAAAATATCAACATATCAACTACGGGTACGCTGTAGATAATGAAAATACGCGTATTCATTTGGATCTGGTTTATTTTACATCTACAATTTTCTTTCATATTCTTTACCTCAGTTGCTTACTTCCAACTCTTACAGTTGAAATATCAGCATAAGCAGTGTCCATGCTCGGGTCATTTTGACATTTAACAATTTATATAACAATTAAGTTTAGAAACAGAGATAGGCAAATTTACTCTGCCACAAGTTATATAGTAATAATTTGTTTCATTTCTTTCAAATTACTAAATAAATCTCTTCACACTCACTTATTCGTATGTTTGTCTTCTAATTGCTCATTAATCAATAGTTCTTCATTAACGAGCGCAGTCCGTAAAGTGGGGGACATAATTTGCTTATAGAAATAAAATATATATTTCCGCTGTACTGAGGTACAAATGCATTTGGGAATTCTTGTGTATGCAACAGTAAAAGCAATTCTGTTATAATGGTAGTAGTAATAATATTAGAAGCAGTTGTAATGGTGGCAGTTACAATATGCGTTGTGCTAATGGGTAGCATAAGCAGTTGTAATGGTTGTAGTTATGGGGTAGATCTAATATTTTGGATCCTGGTGTTAATCTAGTTAAAGTATAATCTGACTAGTAAGGTTATCAACACAGAAGGAAATTATCTTCTATATATATTACTGCCAAAATGTATGTGATTTTGCTTACCTAATTAATATTATATTCTAACTATATTTTATATTATTGCATTATGCTTATGATATTAAAATGTATGTTGAACATGTAAGTAAGATTGTTCTGTCAGAGAACACAAGAAGTGGATTTCTTATCCATGTGTATTTTATTAGCAGATCGGTATCTAGACTGAGACTTTGTCTGAAACTCACTCTCACATTCATTGGCCCCAGTCTTTATTGAAAGCTATTGCTCACTTTACTGAAGAATGATTTGTTATTTGAGATGCGTGCAATCGATATAAATTTTCATACTGAATACTGAGTTAGCAGCCATGATTTATCAACTGCTTAGAATTTGTTTTCCGATCAATAATATCTACTTCTTATTTCCTATTAATAATTGGTGTTCCTATTTTAAACGAGTATGCTGTCAATATTGGCAATCAGTCACTCATACGATTCACCACACTGAGAAACAGCTAAAGAGTAAAACAATATTACTTTCTAAGTTACTCTCCTTTTCATAATGTATTCTCAGTTACTCCCCTTTTCATAATGAATTGTTTCCACTCTCTTTTTTCCTGCTCGATTCTCTCGGTCTCTTCCCACCCTATTTCTCTCAGTCCCTGATTCAACTCTTTTTTTCTCTCTCAGTCAGCGTCTGCATGTATGAATGTATGAATGTGTCTCTGTGTGAGTGTGTCTGTCCTCTTTTTTTCTCTATTAAGTACTCTAATATTACACCTACTTCAATATAGTAACCGCATATCTAATACTAATATGTATCTAGAAATCGTTGTCAGTACGAGAATCCACAATCGGAGATTAAACAATTACAATATAGACTGATATTTTATAATTAAAATTAAAATCAATAACTTTCGTTTGTGAAGTAATAATAGTGGTAGTGATGTCACGGTAGCAGTACGCCTTTGGAAAAATTTGAAACGCATCCATATATTTTCTAATGCGAGTATGCTTATTAATTTGTTTTCATTGTCTACGGTTGGAGAAAGTATCCTAAGCTGAGAAATCACTCACAATCAACAAGAGAAGCATTTTTATTTTCTAAAAAATCACAAAAAACATTTATTAATTAAATCAGAAAAGAAAACGACAAACGGCATTGCGACTTTTTCAACAACACGCTATTGTTTCACCTCAGTAAGCACAATTCGAAAATAAATAGTTTTTTTCACAGTAAGGTGTGAAGGAAAATCAGTGAGTAAATAAACATACGTACGGACACACAGAGAAACTCATTATTCATTTTTAAGTATTATTAAAAAAATACTGATTTTTGTATTGCTTGCCTTCGGATTTCGAAACGAATCGTAAATGACCACACAAAAAAATAAGTGCAAACCGTGAATTATTTAGATATATGCATACATAAGTGTGCTAAATATGAAAAAAAAAGATCCAGAAAATCTATAGAATTCTTCTTATAGAATGAAGAATATAACAGCCGACACTATCAGTGTGGTGAGGGAGACCTTGGTGATTATGCCAGCATCTTTGAAAAGAAAAGAAAAATATATATATAACAGTTTGATAAGAAAAACAAATCATCTTTTAAAAGAAAAAATAATATAATAAAGTTTGAAAACGAAAACAATGAAACTGAAACACAATCCTACAATCATTCCCGTAACAGTATTCCTACTATCACCATCATTATCCGAACTTTTCAATTACACGTACATTTCATTCTCTATGTCTGTATTTTTCTTTATTTTATGACTTTTCTTTCTTAAAAGTGAGAAGTACATTTAACTGTTTGACTGTTTTATTATAATTATTTTTGTATATTTTTCATTTAAAAGTAAAAGGAATCGAACATAAAATCTTTCTTTGTCTAGAAAAACGACTTTTGAAAATCTTTTAATTTAAACTTACTGCAGAGTCGGGCTGAGTAGGAATTCCATGTTGTTTCAATTGATTCCAACAATGGCCCGGTGCATGCACTCTTCACGCAGGAAATGTATGTGGTAAAAGCACTTTGCAAAAAACAAATATTAAATTATACCAGTAAGAAAGGAATATTTAATAATGCTGTGTTGGTAATCGTTTTCAGAAAGTTAATTAGAATATGTATCGAAAAGAAAATAAAGCAAGCAACACCACGCTCATCTACACAAATTCAAACATGCGGAACTACAAACAAATTCTAGGTAGAAAACTATTTCAGTGAGAGAAAAGCACACACACACACACACACACACACACACACACACACACACACACACACACACACACACACACACACACGCACACGCACGCATGCACAATTATCATGGATATATATTCCTGCTCCCCTATTAGAGTTCCTGTACTCAGTCCACAAACCTTAACTCTAGAAAAATGTTCTGGTGACACAAATAATAAATCTGAGGAAATAAGATGTTTTGCTGTCACAAACTTTATATCTAGAAAATAAGATGTTCTGGTGACACAAACCTTAACTCTGAGGAAATAAGATGTTGTCTGACCAAAACCGATTGAGTTTGCTATCCATTCAAACGTTACTTTAACAAGGGAAAAAGACATAACGATTGTTCTAGTAATGGTTAAATTAATATTTTTATGCTTAAATAAAAAGTCTTAATTGACTAGTCTCGTGGATTTTAAATGGTGAATAAAATAGGTTTAAATATAATTTTGTTTTTCAATTGCTGGAATGGAATATTTTATAAAATCGTCACACTATTTATCTTTCTCTCGTCATTTATACGTGTCATTATAAATGCATTATAAACCTTACCTGCATGCTGCGCTCGTTGATTGGAGTGCATTCGTTATATTAGGATAGCATGTGTTTAAGTAAGTGGTGTTACAGTCACTTTTTACTTCAGGTAAAACTGAAAGAATAAAAGCGAAAGGAATACAACTAGTGTACCACTTTAATAAAACTGTCAGGAACATTCAAAATGAAATAGAAAAGAATACTTTAAAAAAAATAAAGTAACAGTAGAGCAAGGTAATGTAAAGAACATAGTATTTATTTCTAAGTATAGATTTGCGATAATGCTTCAAAATCAGATCTCAACAAGATATCAACTTGTGCATATGTATGAATATATGCACATTAATGCAAATACATGCACGCATAATGTCCATCGGATGAATGAATGGATTGCTGATTAATATCATCGCAGACCTGAATACAACAATCCTGAAAGTAGATTGACCCGAAAAATAATAATCAGATTATCTTTGATTGTTATGTATTGTTCCCATATACCACAGCTGCATTATGTTAAAGCAAAGCACGAACATCTTAAGCAAACAAAGAGAAAGAGAACAAAATTGATATGCTTACCGAAAAACAGCCAACAAACTGTGCACTTCATGACTTCAGATACAGGAGATCTAATTCATCTTTAGAACTAAGACTCTCCTTGAAACTGATCGACTGCTTTACTATATTTTTAATCAGTTATTAAAATATTCGAAATAAATCATTTGTCATATGCCAAGCAATTAGTCAGAGATACTAAACAAGTGTGAGAGATACTAAACAAATGTCATAGAAACTAAACAAGTGTCAGAGGTACTAAACAAGTGTCAGAGATACTAAACAAGTGTCAGAGATACTAAACAAATGTAGTAGATACTAAACAAGTGTCAGAGGTACTAAACAAGTGTCAGAGATACTAACCACGCGCGCGCAACCCCAATATATATGAAAAAGAACATGTGTTTGTAGTGTAATTAGTATATATTATTATTCTGATTGTATCAGTGCGAAAGATGAGGTTTGTGATTAGAGTGAGAGCAGAACATTGACTCGAATCAAGTGACACAAACATATATAAAACTTTTTCGAGGTAAAAAAAAAACTCATTGAGTTAATAATATGGGCATAATTATGATAGTACTATAAAACCAGATATGCTTGAAGAACACACAAAAATTACATCAAGATGAAAATATAAATAGAGAAAATCCAACACATCTCAAACGAAATTAATAGATGATGAAAATAAAAATTAAACATATTTTAATGTACAAAATAAAGCATTAGGCGATGTAATTTCGGAATTTAATTACCACTCAATTTTAATCCCAGTATAAAAGATTATTTTTTTTCTGTAAAAACATTTATACCAAGAAAGATGTTTAAAATGAATATGTAATACACATTCAGGATTTGCAGTGAGACAGAAATATCTTACTGCATGTACTGTTGTCACTGCTGGCCACAAAGCCACATTTGCATGAACATCTTGAAGACTTGCATTCGGCATTGACTATACATGATGCGCCAATTGAGCTGCATTGTTCACCAATCAAAATCACTGCACGAGCATACAATTAAAGTTAGTACATCTATGCCAATAGCATATCTCGAAGCGAAACGTAATGGAACTTTAGCCATTAATAATATGACATTAAGGAAAATAAATATATAATGAATCGATCTCTGTACGGAAAGTAGTTTTAGGTAAGATGAACATTGAATATGTCTATTTATAGTTACATATTGGCACAAACAATATAATGTCTTTTTTTATAGAAATTATAACTATACATTATATAATTATACACTCGGCATTGGTAATACATGATGCGCCACTGGAGCTGCATTGTTGACCAATCAAAAGCACTACAATAGCAGGGGAAAAAATCACAATAGCTACGTCATTTGCATTTTAAATGGAAATTATAATGTAATTCGAAACAGGCATATGTCATTGAAGGAATTGAATATTCAACAAAGCAACATTTCTCTGTGAAAATAAAATTGTTTTGTTTACATCGATACCAGAAATGTCTTATTATATAATAAAAATCAGTTTTAAATTATTCTTTCACCAAACTAAGTTACAAAAAAGCTATAATTGCATTAAAACCATAAAACAATATTTGTAAATCTAATTGTTCAGCAAGGGTAAATAATGAATGGCATAGTAAGTTTATTTTATAATTTAAAATATCAATAGAATACCTAAATATTAAAGTTTTATTACTTCATTAAATTACATGTAAATTATCTGTGAAATAAAATATAGTTTCAATCTGTGGAAAAACCAAATTGGCATGAAAACATTTGCATTATTGTTAATGGAAAGTATCATAATCCGAAGAATAATAGAAATATATGATTTAGTCCTTAAAACGTGACCTGTATAGTATTATTCGTGACTATTGTTATTAAAACATTCGATAAATCCATTACACATTCGCCAAAGCAACCAGAGCTAACATGTGTGTGTGTGTGTGTGTGTGTGTGTGTGTGTGTGTGTGTGTGTGTGTGTGTAGATATTTCTATTTAAGGAATAATTACGCTGATTTCATGTAGTGCACGTCATGGTAATTGCAAACATATTATATTCATCACTGAAGTATATTCTATTATTCTGTAAATGAGAAAAAATATTTGTTTGTAATTTCATTAGTATATATTACTATTTGTGATATCATTTAAATATTCTAACTTATTTTATAATCAGCATTTATATTCAGATAGTACATATTTCCGTAAAATGACAGTCAAACTCTGCTCACAAATCACAAATACTGAAACATTCCGTCTAGTCTTTCGTGCCAAGTGATTATTCCAACTGTGGCACTTACTAAAATACCATTAATAATATGGCATTAAGAAATATAAATATATAATGAATCGATACTCAGTACGTAAAGTACTTTTAGGTAAGATCAAAACTGAAAAAGTCTATTTATATTGACATATTAGCACTAACAATATGCTGGTATTTTTTTTAATAGAAATTATAAATATACATTATAAAACTATAAATGAATTAGTAGTATAAAACAACCGCACATATTTACTAGGGTGAAGCGTAAATATTACTATTAATCTTTCTGATTGTCAACAAATTACGTTATTTTGTGATTGTATCCGTGCACAAGACGTGCGTTGGGAGTAGATTGAGGACATCTCTCGAACTCATATCACGTGACTATATATTTTGTAAAGCGTTTTCTAATCTTGATGACTTAATAATATGGACACCATTAAAATTATATGAAAGATAGAATGTGATAAAAGATTAAAGGGAATTTAAAACATGGATATCAACAAAAATTCACAACAGTTAGTCATTTACTTTTTTAATGGAAATTATCATGTAATTCGAAACAGGCATATGTCATTCCAGGAACTGAATTTTCAACAAAGCAACATTTCTGTGTGAAAAGAAACTTTTTTGTTTACCTCGATACCATAAATGAATTATTATATAATAAAAATCAGTTTACAAATTATTCTTTTCACCAAACTAAAAAACAAATATAATTTTATTAAAACCATAAAACAATATTTGTAAATCGAATTGTTCAGCAAGGGTGAACAATAATGAAGGACATAATAATTTTTATTTTATAATTTAAAATATCAATAGAATACATATTAAAGTTTTATTACTTCATAAAATTACCTGTGGTTTATCTTTGAAATAAAATATAGTTTCAGTCTGTTAAAAAACCAACTTGGCAGGATAACATATGCATTCTTGTTAATGGAATGTATCATCCGAAGAATATAATAGGAATATATGATTTAGTCCTTAAAATGTGACCTGTATAGTATTATTCGTGACTATTGTTATTAAAACATTAGATAAATCCATTACACATTCGCCAAAGCAACCAGAGCTAACATGTGCGTGTGTGTGTGTGTGTGTGTGTGTGTGTGTGTGTGTGTGTGTGTGTGTGTGTGTGTGTGTGTGTGTGTGTGTGTGTGTGTGTGTATTTGTGTATAGATATTTCTATTTAAGAAATAATTACGCTGATTTCATGTAGTGCACGTCATGGTAATTGCAAACATATTATATTCTTCACTGAAGTATATTCTATTATTCTGTAATTGAGAAAAAATATTTGTTTGTAATTTCATTAGTATATATTACTATTTGTGATATCATTTAAACATTCTCACTTATTTTATAATCAACATTTATATTCAGATAGTACATATTTCTGTCGATTGTGCATTTTAAGTAAGTAGATTTATCTTTTATCAGTTACTTGAGTGTGTGTGAAGTTATTTTTGTAAAACCAGTCAGACTGCCTTACAGTTAGTTAGTCATGTGTCCATGATTGATTTTGTTTTGTAATTTTAATATTAAAGAAACACTGAAAGAATATAAGTAAATAGATATTTTCATATAAATGATTCAAAAAAAATAATGGCACTTCATCATATAAGGTTTTTATTTCATATAAAAGAAGAACTAGAAATAAAAAGGGAACATAAGATAGAAGAACTAAAAATAAAAAGGGAACGTAAGAGAGAAGAACTAGAAATGAAAAGGGAACATATGAGATAAGAACTAAAAATAAAAAGGGAACATAAGAGAGAAGAACTAGAAATAAAAATGGAACATGAGAGAGAAGAATTAGAAATATAAAACAACGAAAGTAAGAAAATATTACAGATAAAAGGAAAAATATAAAGATTGAAAGACGGGTATCATTTGCCCAGTTAGAAGCCTATGATAAAAGAAACAGAAAGCTTGGCTTAAATCAATTGAACATACAAGACGATGCCATAAAGATGTGTGAGAGGGCAGCTAAGGATCAGGAAGATAGGAATTCCATTTTCCATTCTTTTAACAAAATGAGGAAAACATTGAAGAGTATGTGCTAAGGTTTGAGCATCCACTGTGAGATTAGATCTACCAGGAAATCTTCGGCTTAATTACTTAGTGTCATGAATGAAAAGAGAGGATATATTGTCTTTAATAGGATCCAAGAGGAAGCCACAACATATGAGATAAATAAGGCTGAACAGTTAGAGTACTTCAGTGTAGAGTGAGACATACAGACATAGGTTTCACTATTTTCACAAGCAGCTAGTAAGCTACATAATGTCTTAACCAGATGGTTAGGACTAGAAGTAAAGATTAGCAGTGGGAAAGATGTTCGGAATCAATTTGTGGTTGGCAAATTACAGACTACGTGTCCTCCCCAACATTTAGCTTATGTTAAGGATAAAGGACTAAAGAGTTTGACAGATACAAGATATATGGGAAACATACTGATCTGACAGCAAGGTATAATTCTGAAACTCACTAAACCATTACTAAATAAGTGATGCACAAATAAAGGAACCACCACAAACCAAGTAGAGTATGCACATCACCACATCCTTCATGATAAAAGCGAGAGTACCCACACCTCACCCCAAAGACAAAGATGTTTGGAACAAACCAGTAGTATGTGTTTGTTGTGGCAAACCAGGCAATATTAAACTTTATGGCCCATATAACATAAATGTCAGAACCAAATGGCTCTACTTAAATGGATATTGCATTCCAGTCCTATGCGACACAGCAGAGAAGAGTTAGTAGTACACCCTATCCTAGTGAAGGAAAGTGACTACACTGGACAGTTTCAAACAATTACTCAAGGCAATAGTGTGAAAGTTAAAGTACCCATTGTGATGGTAGACATAGATAGCAAGTATGCATATGGATACATTCATGCTTTAAAGTGAGTTGAGAGTGCTGTCAGATGATGTAAATATCTTCGCAATGGTGAGGACACCCCAGATTCGCTCGACAATGTGTGTGTACTCACACACAAGCAAGTATGCAGTTCAGGAAGTTGCAGTTAGGGGCATGTATGAAGGTATGCAACATGAACCAGGAATGGTCAGTGATAAGTGTGAAGGTGATGCACTGATGACATTGGCTGAAATAGTTGTTGCTAGGGCATATCACCAAGAAGTCACATCAGACTCAGTCATGGCAGGGCAGATAATTGTTTCTGACTGTCTGATTTGGCTGAACCTGAGGGGTAAAGTCATACTAGAGCAGCACAATTGACAGAAAATTCTCTAGAGAAATGTCAAGAGAAGACCAAACTCTCAGGATCGGAAGTGTCTAAATCTTTCAACAAACTTATTGAGTTATGATGGAAGGATGTTATCTTGATTAATAAACCAGAAGGGACTGATATTAGTCAGTGGATGTTACCCTGAGCAATAGATCAAATGTGGTGTATTTGGCTAATGACCCAACCACTGCCAGTCATCTAGGACCATGCAATGTTAGCTCATATGGATGCTGTAAATTGGCCAGGTATCATTTGATATATCGCTCAGTACTGTCAGTCATGTGATATCTGCCAACAAGCAAATAGGGAAATGGAATGCCCAGATACACTAAGTGAAACCACAATTATTAATATTCCTTTAAGGCATAATACAATCGATCTCCTTGGATAATTTGTGCCCTCATAAGGTTGAGGCCTCAGATGGATTCTCACTCTCATTGATTATTATATGCAATACCCTTAGGCAGTTCGTCTTAGGTCTCTTAGTACCATGTCAGTAGCTAATACTCTCTTCACCATTTTCTTCCATGTAAGATTTCCAAATGAAACTTTGGACAGTTGAGGAATCCAATTCAGGAGTGAGGTAATGAAAGAGATTAATCAACTATAGAAAGTAAAGCAATTTAAAACTACTACTTACCATCCGATGTGTAATGGCTGTGTCAAAAATATGAATTCTACTATTAATTAGTCCTTGAGACAACTCTGCATGGAAAGTGCTCATGATTGGGATATATATTTGTATAAACGTTTGTTTGCGTTGCATGAAGTACCACGAGATTTGACACATTGTTTACCCTTTAAACTCTTGTACTGTAGAACCATTAAGGGCCGCCTATCTATATTATGATGATATTGGACAGAAGGTATGTTAGTGGAATCCATAAAATGTACATATCAACACGTTATCGAACTTGTAAACTGTTCTGATAATTTATACCAGAAAGCTACCGAGAATATACACAAAATAAAAGCTTAACAAGCAAGTGTGTACAACTGTAAAATGAAAACATCTAGCATTGAAATTAGTCTGCAGGAAACTGTAAGTTTCGATTTGAATGTAAGAGAGTATGGAGTTTAAAAGGAAACGAACTGGAAACTTAATAGTTTGTTATCTCTTGATTATAATTTTAGAAGGACAAAGCAGACTTTCCTTGTGTTACTTGAATCTCTGGTTTACTAAATGTAAACCTCTATGACCCTGCTAAAGGCAGGAAGAATTTACCTTAGTGTGTAAAGTAAGGAATACACTACTCGCTGTTGATGTATGGTGGCGAGGTGTGCTGACTACATCAAGTAATGTCTGGTACAAGAAAGTTACTTGAAATTGCTAAAATTGCTGTTTAGTTTGAAAGAGCGACATGTTAAATGAATGCACACGTTACCTTCAAGAGTATAGCAGCAAATCAGTATTTTCTACAATGTGAGGAGTTAAACATGTGGGATTTACATGGACAACAAACTTTTTGAAAGCACCCCAAAAAAGACAATTGTGTCTTCATCTATACAAATTATGTAGAAGATATTATCGTTTATGTATTTTCATTGAAATATTGATGTCAGTAAATCTTTTTCATTGTATTTGTTATACGAAATTTGATTTTGATTTAATATATTTATTGACCTGCTTGCATATAATGATACATTTATGATGGAGAAGAAAGTGGGTGGATTGGGGGCTCGCTAAATATACGTTAAAGATGGGCATGTCTTCTCGTTTGGTACTATGTTCCCACCTATGGAAATATTGTGTGAAGGTAAATGATAGTCTTTCATATAGTGTAAGAGAGAAAAAATTTACAGAACCTGTATTTCCGCCAAGAAGTGAGAGAGACTAGTGATGTCTGCTGTACAATTATTACTGACATAAATAAAGATTTTCATCACTTGTAATTAGTTATGGACAATTAATTAATAATAAACATGTCCATTAACTAAATGGAATTAGCACCACAGTTTGTAATTTTATTATTGCACTTTATATGTTTTATCCATTTTATCTGACATTTCTCATATCTTTTATTTTATTTGGAGAGAAAATATTTCCTAAAATGACTTTTATTTAGCAGAGATATTCACTCAAAAACAAATATTTAAACTTTATGTTCAGTATTTGTGACAGAACGCCACCTTAGTTACACTAAATTAAATTTTAAATTGAAAATGCATCACGTTTTCAATTTCGAAATAATTCAAAATTATCATACAGCATGTTCCATTGTCACTGCTGGCCAGAAATCCAGTGTTGCATGTGCATCCTGAAGACGTACACTGTGCATTGTCTATGCAGGGTGCGTCACTTGAGCTGCATTGTTGACCAATCATAAGCCCTGTAAGAACATGAAAATATACATCACAGCGATTTCAATAGCATTTATCCAATCTCAATTAATGGAATCTTAACCACTGATAATATATCTCGAGTGTACATAATTTTTCAATATACCATCGATACTATTTGAAATAAATATTGAATAACATCGATACCACATATAACTCTTCTTCATGTATAATTTTACCAAAAACACTTTCTACTGCTTAAAATTAGAAATATAATATAGGCATCGTATTGCAACATCCTCAATCAAATTAGTCAAGTACGAAGCATCGAAACTGGACTAAATTAAACTAAACTAAATTAAATTAAATTAAATTATATTCATTTCAATTCAATTCAATTAAAATAAATTAAATAATTAAATTATTAAATTAAATTATTAAATTAAATTAAATTAAAATAAATTAAATAAAATAATTAAATTAAAATAAATTAAATAAAATAATTAAATTAAATTGCTTTAGACAATATGAACATTGCAGTGGTAAAATATTATAATTACTCATATTTTTTAAATGCAAATTACGATAATCTAAGAACCATTTTTTGCCTCTGATTAAATCCTGAAACAGAAGTTATATATCTCTGTTTAAAGAGATATTGTTGTTTATAAATATTAGTATTAAAATACTTAAATGTGTCAATCTTGGAAACTCCTTATCTCCTTATGATGGTATTTTTGTAATTGTCAGAGATGGAATAAACAACTCGAGTTGAAAATATGCTAATGCACTCCAAACCAGTTCCACCTGGATAAGTCTTTTTATTTTTCAATGGTTAGGATTTACGAAAACGAGATCAGCCATGGATTGAGATCAATCATTTACCTGCTGTTGAGAATTATTTTCTCTAATCACTCTGAGTTTGGTGTAACAAAAGAGATACATAGAGCCTGTCTACGTCTGCTTTGGGGTGTAAGGCTTTATGTATTGTGAGTTGTTTGTTTTCTTAAACTACTCACAATACATAAACAAAGCAATCAACGTACAAATGGTTGAAAGAGGCAGGATTGAAAGCAGAAACAGAAGCACTCATAACAGATGCACAAGATCAAGCACTCAACACCAAAGCACACAAAACGAAAATCATGAAAATTTCAATTGATTCCAAATGCAGACTCTGCAAATCCATGGATGAGACAACAAAGCACATACTATCTTGATGTCACGTTCTGGCTGGAACGGAATACACCAAACGACACAATGCAGTGGCAAACCACATACATAGAAATCTGTGTGAGAACTATGCATTGCCCTGAATCCATTAAGTCAAGTGATCCAGAAAACAGGGTTAGGATACAAAATGAAAGCAGGACAGGTTATCAGCCATCTACTGTACATGGATTATCTCAAGTTATACGGTAAAAATGAACGTGACATCACATCACAGATCTGCAGTGAAGACATCAACATGAAATTCGGCCTTCAGAAATGTGGAAGAATTGTCATCCAGAAAGGCAAGGTCAAAACAACAGAGGGCCTGCAATTCGACATCGGAAAAATCAATGATGTTTCAATAGAAAATGGATATAAGTATCTTGGGATATTACAACATCAAGAAAATATGCAGAGAGAAGTGAAGTCCAAAGTTAAGAGAGAATATGAAAAACGTGTTAGACAAGTCCTGAAATCCAAGCTAAATGGGGCGAACAAAATACAAGCCCTTAATGCATACGCAATACCTGTAGTAAGCTACACTGGAGGTATCATAGATTGGACAGCAAATGAAATAAATGAACTGGACAGGAAAACAAGAAAACTACTCACAATACATAAAGCCTTACACCCCAAAGCAGACGTAGACAGACTCTATGTATCTCGAAAAATGGGAGGCCGAGGTCTCAAGAAAATTAAAAATGTCATTGAAGGAGAAGTCATTGTCCTTGTGGACTACATCTGGAATAACAATAAAGATGATCCACTGAAAGAATTAGTAAAAATGAGTGGACTATTCCAATCACCAGAAACAGACAAAGAAACATGGAAGAAAACAACGAAGCAAGAACTAGCACATACCTGGAAACAGAAACCTCTACATGGCCAATATGTACGACAAGCAGACGAAATATCAACAAAGGAATCAACGTACAAATGGTTGAAAGAGGCAGGATTGAAAGCAGAAACAGAAGCACTCATAACAGCTGCACAAGATCAAGCACTCAACACCAAAGCACACAAAACGAAAATCATGAAAATTTCAAATGATTCCAAATGTAGACTTTGCAAATCCATGGATGAGACAATAGAACACATACTATCTGGATGTCAGGTTCTGACTGGAACAGAATACACCAAACGACACAATGAAGTGGCAAAACACATACATAGAAATCTGTGTGAGAACTATGGCATAAAAACCCCAGAAAGAGCATGGATGCATCAACCAGAAGCAGAAACCGAAACAGAAGGAGTCAAAATACTGTGGGACTTCGAGATAAGAACAGATAGGGTGATTCCTGCACGAAGACCAGACATTGTAGTTCTCAATAAGGCCAACAGAACAGTATCATTCATTGATGTTCGCTGTTCCAAGTGATAGAAACATAAAAACAAAAGAAAGAGAAAAAATAGAAAAATACTAAAACATCAGATCAGAAATCCAGAGACTGTGGAATGTAAAAGCAGAAGTGATACCTATAGTGATAGGAGCCTTGGGGAACATAACATCTGAATTGGAAGGCTACCTGAATAAACTCCCTGGAAACCACAGAATCGCTTCACTACTCAAAGCACCACTCCTCGGAAGTGCCCACATCCTCCGTAAAACCTTGGATCTCCCAGAATCTTGGTAAGATTCCGAGACCTTGGATCACAACCAACAGTCAAACAGAAGTCTTGGAAAGAGGCGTAATAATAATAATAATAAATAGAAAAAAAAGTAAAAATACCAAGACTTCAGATTAGAACTTCAGAGACTATGGAATGTAAAAGCAGAAGTGATACCTATAGTGATAGGAGCCTTGGGGAATAATACATGTGAGTTAGAAAGGCTATCTGAATAAACTCCCTGAAAACCACAGACTCGCTACACTAATATACAACTAAACTTTGCGAATAAATGTATTGAACAATAACAAACTTTCAGCAACTAACATAAAACAGTGGCTATTGGAAGATGGTTTACTACATTTTATTCATTTCTTACCTTCACAAATTATATACGTTTTAATGCACAAATACTATACCGCAACGGCTATCACTTCTGACAAGAGATCCATTCTTGCAAGTGCAGGTCGATGATGAGCACTCTCCGTTGACTACACATGGCACGCTACCATCACAGGATTGACGAGCCAGACGCCCTGTTTAAAATAGAGATAGATAGATAGCCAAATGCCACCTAATTAATGGCTATTATTATTAAAAATCCATGACTAATTACATGTGATGACAATCTTAAATTATTTTATAAATAATTCTTCAGAACACACCACTCATCTCTCTCACTTGACAGATATGAACGTACTGTAAAGGATTTATTCTATTGCCCTATGAAAAAGACAAACATTTAACATCAGACAATATTTCTATGTGGTAAACGTCTTAACAAAGGAGAAGATAACTCCATCTTTTAATCTTTATTTAGCGAGCCTCCTTCCACCCACTATCTTCCCAACATATGTTTATCAATATGAGTGAGAAGGTCAATGTATTTATTAAATCAACAACCAATTATTTATACAAGATATGAATATAATCAAAGAGCATTGACATTTACATCACTTCACAACAATGTAGTGACAAAGACCACCATTGAAAAGGTACATTGACTTTAATTATTTCTCTAAATCTCCATTTTCATGCCTATGATGAATCTTATCTATGAACGTATGCAACATTATTTATTAGCCCGATACATGCACACAGCTTAATAATTTCTGAACAGGATCACAAGAAACAATGTCAAGTGTTTAGCTTACTACATATAAGCATCATAGTTCACAATTTGTAGAAATAATAGTCTACTCACATAATAGAAGTCTACGTAAAACAGTATAATTTATCAATAGCAGAATGCTTGAAATATTTCAAAGTCCATTCTCTCTCAATTAGTCGGTTGACGGTTGCCGTTCATGACCTGACCTCTTGCCACACCAAATTCAAGTGATTAGACAATATATGTTAAGGATCACTTTGTAATTGAAAAATTACAGACGTCATGTCCTCCAGCACTTTTAGCTTATGTTGAGGACAAAAGACAGAATAATTTGACAGGGAGGTTAGACGCAGCTGAGAGATACAAAGAAACACATGGTACAAGTGTTAGTCTGACAACTAGGCATAATGTTGGACCATGTGGACCAGTTAATGAACAATTTTGATGCCTACATGCCTGAGTGACAAGCCAGATAATATACCTAACATGGTATCCTCTCTCAAACCTCTCCATTTAGTTAGATGAAAGTTAAGGTTCCCTCTCGTCACCCCCATGGGAAAAAACGAACACGAGTAGTCACCCAGACAAAGGTGTTAAGAATGAACCAGTAAGAAGATTTGACTGTGGTAAGCCTGGCAATATCGGTGCCCAGGTAACATTAATGTGATTGATCCTGGTGGCGGACCTACTTATCATGCAAATATTAATGTATACTGTGTCCCAGTTCTCTGTCATACTCGTGTAGAGTATGAAAGTCCAGGTGAGAAAAATATGATGACATTGAGGAGTTTCAAACAACCACTCTAGCTAAATATGTAAAAGATAAATTATCAATTGTGATTATAGACAAGGACAGTAAGCACTTAAGCAGACGCATTCAGGCTGTATGTCTCAAATATATATTTTCAAGAGTCCGATCATGGGTTTAAATATTTTCTTAGTGGAGAGAACGCTCCTGATGTTCTGCATACCATTTGTGTACTCATAAACAAGGGGGGGGGGGGAAGATGCACAGAAAGTGGCAAAAAAGACTCATGTGAAAGCATTCAAGTCCAACCAGAAGTGATTAGTAAAGAGTGTGAAGTTGATGCTCCAACGACTTTGGCTGAAACTGTCATTGGTGGGGTATGTCACCAGGAAGGCACACTGGACGAATCATTCATGGCAGGGCAGATGACTGTTTCCGACTGTAAGACTAGCTGAATTTGAAGGGGAATGGGCCCTTCTCTAGGCAGCACAATTGACAGATAATTCTCTAGAGAAATATCACGCGAAGACTAAACTATCGAGGTCGTATGTATCCAAATCCTCTGGAAGAGATGGTGAGTTTCACTGGAAGGATGGTCTCTTGATTCGTAAACAGGAAGGGACTGATAGTAATCAGTTCGTGGTGTCGAGTGAGTGTGCTGCATTGGGCCCATGACCCACACACTCTTGTTCATATTGGACCAAACAAAACTTTAGTGTATATGACGGCTGAGTTTTATAGGCCAGGTATGATGGGGAATGTCTCTAGTTACTGTCAGTGATACAATATCCACTAGCAAATGAATAGGAAAATGACATGTCTTGTTCCATTAGGTGAAACCACTATGATTGACATTCCTTTTAGGCAAGTAGACATTGGTCGTTTTGGAGAATTCATTCCCTCCTCAGGTCAGAAGCAGTTTCTCTTAGCTGTATTAGCATTGCATTGGTAGCAAATCCAATAGAGAGTTAATGAAATAGTGCAATCAACTAGTGGAAGTAAAGCAGCTTAAACCTACTCCTTAACACCCTATGTGTAATGGTTTAGTCAATAATCTATTTGTAATGAGCAGTAGACACAGAAGGATAATATAATGTTACATGTCCACTATTTATTTAAAGACCCTGCTTAGGAATTTTACAGAAACTTTAATTTAATTACATAAATTATTTTCTCCCCTTTCCCTAAACAGACTGGTTGCTCAAATTATCTTTCGTCTCATATGAAAATGCGCCTTTGTAGTACAGACAAACAGATTCACAAACAGACAACTTGTGTACAATAGCCGGTTTGGAAAAAGTTAACACTCTTAAATCCTTATGCATTCAAAGGTTCATTTAGCTCAGTCGATCCCCCATCCAAACCACGAATTAGGTCTATATGCATAAAAATCCACTACGAAAGAGGTATTAACAAATAAAGAATTTAATAGTTAATATTTAACAATAAGAATCAATTACGAAGACACAGCTTCAGATCTAAACTAAGGCAAAGTTTCAGTTCGCTTGACTATTACTGTTTTAGAGTTTATTTTTGCCAGCACTTTCGATTGATTCAGAGATCGGTTAGTTACTCATCTTTCTCAGTAGTCTTGATGCACACGTGGTCTAAAGATAGTTCGATCCTTCCACGTATCAAGCGATGCTTGCGTAGTACGGTCGTAGTTTCTAGCAACCTGGTCGTCTCCTGACTTGTCACACTGACGAACCATCATAGCGTAGCGTCAACAACAATGGCGACACGGAATTGTACGTCGTTCACCAATCAGGCATCGAAACAATATGTAAACGTATTATAAGGTAGAGAAGAAGAAGAAACCAAAACCCGATCTGAAAGATAGTGTGGTTCTATAAGTGATTTGCAGTTACATTTGCAAACCAGCCAAGCATGTGTGACTGATACAATGCACTTAGTTTTAAATCTTCAACTATCGTGTCTTTTACAATATATTTATATTCATAAAAGATACAATATAATTCACATGTGTGTTATTTTTAACATTACATGAACGTATGAATTTCCAAACATTTACTTCATCAAAAAAGGAATTCATACAAGGAGAACAAAATATAATTCAAACCAATTATGAGCGCTTTACGAATTAACAATGAAATTATACGCAAGAGAATCATTTGAATTACATAGAAATTCGCAACGCGCACAGACGTTTTCTGCGGCACAAGAGAATTAAGGTTTATACAAATTACAGTTAAAAGTTACAATTAATTTATATACAATGAAATCTTTAGGCTTAGTCATTCTATCGAATCACATATGCTTGGAGGAAATTATAATAATTCGCATAAATACATACATAAATTCATATACAAAAATACAAATAGTAAAATGCAATATCATTGTAAGAAGTAGACGTGTAACCTTCTTAAAGTAGACTTTACTGTACAAGACTTGGGTTCCTTTCGTTCTATGTTCCTTCTGACTCAGCAACATTTCGGCGACTAGAGAGGTGCTCGTGTGTATATCGGCCGGTCTGGGGTGGCGAGTAAAGAATATACCGCGTCAAGAGTATTTATTGTAGTGCATGAATGCATCACGTGACTAGATCATGAGGTATGTTGTTGATTCGAACTCTTCTCGAATGTTGGCTAAAGTTGCATAACAAGGGATGAACTCACTATTGTTTTCCTCATGTGGTGCATAACGGGAGGGTTCTTAACAAAGGAATTCAACTTATAAAGCTTGCAACATTATTCATTAGCCGGATAACGTAATCAGAATAGTGAACATAGAAATAATGGTTCACTTACATAAATCATTCTCCAATTCGAATCATAGTTCAATAGCAAACATTTTTAATTTATCAGCCAGTAAACCTTTCACCATAATACGAAACGAAGAACTATTCAAAAGACAAAAACAAAATGTCTGTTTTAAGACATATGAATAATTAATTCAATATGGTTTATAAATAAGAGATTATTAATTCAATATGTCTCAATACATACTTAGCATTAAGCAACATATTAATTTCTCTCATTTTAAATTTGAACATGATTAGTGTCACGGAAATGAGGGAAATATTAATATTTGTTTTCTCTCCCTCTAAGTATCTTCTAACTCTAAACATTAACAAACAGCCAATTTAGATTTAAACAAAGAAAGGGGTGAAAATGACCATTTTGTCAACAATGTGAAACCTAAGTGTAGGGACGCTAGCTGAGGAAAATAGGTTTCATGCTGGAGAATGGAAACAGTGTAATTAAATGCTGGCTTGACCCTCTGTGGTCAGGACCCATGCGCATAAATCCGTGTCAGTGTAGAGTACATGGCGGGGAGTGTACAGGGAGTACTTGAGAAAGCGCTGGGAGGCCGATTTTGTCCGTGAAAAGGGGCAGGCTCTGAGTTTTGGAAATGTAAACAACTTTTAAGAATCACTACTTAGGTTTCACATTGTTGACAAAATGGTCATTTTCACCCTTTTCTTTGTTTAAAACCAAATTGGCTGTTTCGTTAATGTTTAGAGTTAGAAGTTACATAGAGGGAGAGAAAAAAAATTATTAATATTTCCCTCAATTCAGTGAAATTAGTCATTTCTCCAGATATATACGCACTATTTATCATTAAATATATAAATAATTTTCCATTGTTAAAAGTCAGAGACATGACCCGTTAAGTCTCTACAATTAAGGAAATATAAACGTAAATCACATGCAAAATATCATTATTATTTCGTTTGTTCTTATCATCATCAGTATTTATTTAAAAAATATTAGTCCAGTAATATAATCTGGCAATAGGAAATTGACAATTAAAAGTACCTACTGCAACTGCCATCAACAACAGAAATTTTGTTAGTGCAAAAACATTGATCTCCTGCAGAAAAGCAAGAAGCTCCATCAACACAATCTTCAGAGTCCGTCACGCAATTTATATTCACTCTATATTCTGAAAAATAAAGCATATTGACTGGCATAAATCATACGTAATCATACGAATGGATTAAATGCATGTAGAAAAAAAAAAGAAAAATATATTAAACTAATTTTGTTTCTAATTTTGTGTATCGATAAATGCCTAAAATGTTAAAAGTGGACACATTCCTTTAACATAAAGCGTAAATTCAATTTCACATTTAAATAGTGAACACGCATAATCATATTCACATTATTTATATTTATGTACTGTTTACGTTATGGGTTTAATTTTGGACACTGAAGTGTTTATTCTCTCCTGAGATTAACTTAAGTGTTAATTTGTTGTCGAGAATATTGATATGCAATCTTAAGGTTCATTTCGTAGCGTCGATAGGTTCATTAATATTATCGATGGCATAGTGATGCATTTCCAGTGTTTAGAATCGTTATCAAGAGGTCACAAACATACACTTAAAACATTTCCAGTGTTTAGAATCGTTATCAAGAGGTCACAAACATACATTTAAAACATTTCCAATGTTTAGAATCGTTATCAAGAGGTCACAAACATACACTTAAAATATGAATGACAGCAAACGCGAGGATTTAATGATTAATAGTATTATAAAATAAAATCGGGTAAATACTACAAGTGGCGGATTCTTCGAGAAGTATATGTATGGTATTTCATCAAGCTATTTAATTAATTAATCAATACCTGAAGACACCTTACTTGGAGTTGACAGAACACGTTTTTCACATTCACACCCAGTCAAAATCGGTTTATATCATGTATAATTCATGTATCATTCATACCCAGTCAAAATTGGTTTATATCATGTATAATTCGTGTATCATTCATACCCAGTCAAAATCGGTTTATATCATGTATAATTCATTTATAATTCATGTATCATTCATACCCAGTCGAAATCGGTTTATATCATGTATAAATACTCCTGTAAAGACATGATTTCTAATAATTCGTCACAAACTCCAAAAGTTCAAACTATTACTACTAAGATCAATGTTATAGTTCTTAAAAAAATAAACCATCATTTCTTTCCATTCCAGTTCAAACTGTGAGAGCCACTTCAGTGTAAAATCATTCAACACTCCAAAATTATGAATATGATTCCAGTCCGAGTCACCCTACACTTTTAGAAACAGAATGTGTACAAGCACCTAAGGTTCACGACGTTATCGTGTTGTTTGTTCGATATATTTATGTATTAGATATCGTATCAATTAACGCTCTTTCAAAGATTTCCAAGTTCGAAGAAACTTCACGTTAACTCTCGTTTAAATACATATTAGTATCAACTCTGACAACGTTTAAAAACATATTTTAATACAGTGATTAATCTGAAGATATTTTATATTAGATTTCTATTTACAATTTATTTCTAATGCCCTTTAATGCTCGTAATCTATAATTCTTTTATTATTCACTGCATACATGAAAATTAGTAAGACAGGCTATTTCAATAAAGGAGTTTTCCAATGTGATTATCTTCAGCGTCATAGTGGTCATCAATCCTGTGAAACGGATTATACATTTACACTTACAATTAGAGAGAATTACTGGCTAAAGTTTAAGTGCTCTTAAAGGTAAATTTGTTTAATACCCACATAATCGCATATCCATTCATATGTACATACTAGCTTGCCACTTACTGCATAACTTATAAGTTTCATGACAGGCAAGATCCGTGTCACACTCTTTAGTTAAGTTACATGCTCCATTGAATCCAACACTGACGACAACTTTGAGAGGAAAAAAAACAATGTTATAAGTGCAAATTAGTCTGTATGGCAACGAGAATTGTGAACATGATAAATACATAAATATATATACAAAGTACAGAAGATAGATAGATATATAGAGAGACTGACAGACAGACACACAGACAGATAGATACATAGAAATACACACAGACACAGATAGATAGATAGATAGATATTTGGATGGATAGATGGATGAATGGATTTATAGATGGATGGATGGATAGAGCAGCAGCAGTAGTAGTGGTATTAGTAGAAGTATAATAGTTGTGTGGCATAGTAAATTTGCTCATCCCTCTATCTATACTTTATATGTGTAGATTGAGAAGTCTCCACCCACAGTGTGTAAGGAGACAATGCTGATTTATTATGTTGTGAACAATATATTTGTGATATTGTTATGAAAGCACGCAACATTCTAGTGTGGCAATTTTTTAGACAAGGTTATGTGCAAACTATTATCGCTTATTTCTCCATAACTCCATTTGTGACTCTGATAAAATTATCTTGTGATTTCTATTGACACTAATCTGCTGAATTGTGTGTTAGGATATAAGACTATATCGGCATTGAAATTATTTTGAATGTTGTTTCGTGGAAATTTTGATATCAGATAATATTTTCATTGTGTTTGTTATATGTATCTGTTCACTTCATAAATTTATTGTTAAATGTATTGACCTTCTTACGCATATTAATAATCAAATGTTAAAGAAGAAAACGGGTGAACGGCGTCTTGCTAAATATAGATTAAAGACCGATTTGATTTCTCCTGTAGTAAGAAATGTTCCACCTATGGAAATATCTTTAATATTGTGGAAGAAAGATAACATTTACAGAGCCCGCATAACCGCCATTGCGAAAGACGATTGGTGTCTACTCGGGAATTATTAATAACATAAATTAAGTTTCCCATCACTTGTAAGTAGTGATGGATGATTAATTAATAACAATCATAACCATTAACTAGATGGCGTTGGCGTCTGAGAACTACTCCTTACCATCCTGAGTGTAATGGTTTAGTCGAAAATCTGAACGCTGCTCTTAGCAAATCCTTGAGAAAACTGCTTGGAAAGACTACGAGATCGGGATGTGTATATGCCAGCAATTTTGTTTGCTTTGCGTGAAGTACCACACGATTAGACTCATTATTCGCCCTTTCACCTCTTATATGGATGGATCTTTATGGGACCTATGTCTACATTATGATAATATTGGACAGGGTAGCGTTGTGTCACAAGTTGTAGAGTTACACATTTACTGTTACTATCACAGTACAATTTAAAAGTGCTTACCTGTAGGAAGCCTATAAATTGTGTATATGAGTAAACAGAAAACATAAATCTTCATTGTCCAATAGTTCCAAGACCAAAGATCGAAGACCAAAGTTCCTCTGATGTCTGCATAAATAAATTAAAAACCCTGAAAACATTGGATGCAAATACAAGACAAATTGACAAATGGTCTAAAATATTCCACTTCCGGAAATAATCATATACCATTTAACTAGTTCGGCCAACACTGATTAGTAATATATATCCCCATATCAGTGCAAAATTAGGTGTTGCACAAACATTTCTTGTGGGTTTATACATTTGAAAACACCCCATATATTATGTACAATATTATAAATTGCAGATGTGTGTAATTATTATTTATCATTGTCGCCACCCACCTCCTCTCCGGCAAGGGGAGGGTGGTGGCTTGTCGATGCCACGTAGGACTTGCATAAAGAGAATTACAAATCCGCACACAGAATACCAAGATGATTGTTTGGCTGTAATTTTATTCTAAGTGTAGGTTACGTATTGCCAACATGTTTGCATGTGTGCTTGCATACGGGTAGAGGTGAAGTGTAGACAGCACAGACGACACAACGTATAGCAACGACAACAACCACTCTTTGGAAACCATAGACAGGAGAAAGTCTCAATGTCAGAGTACAAGTTCAAATTTATTGGTCTATGGGTTTCCTCTCACACGTTGGTTAGTCAGTCAGCCATCCACACTCGCACCCATGGGTAAGGGGGAAGAAAGAAAGCGAATGATGAATGATGAATAAAATAAAAGAAATACAAAATTCAATTTCTTCATGCAGTACTACTTCTAACATTGCCTAGGCATTTTACAACATAATGTAACAGTCATTATTTCGTTCTGGCACAGAAGTGATACCTATCGTGATAGGAGCCTTGGGGAACATAACATCTGAATTGGAAGGCTACCTGAATAAACACCCTGGAAACCACAGAATCGCTCCACTACTCAAAGCAGCGCTCCTCGGAAGTGCCCACATCCTCCATAAAACATTGGATCTCCCAGAATCTTGGTAAGATTCCGAGACCTTGGATCACAACCGACAGTCAAACAGAAGTCGTGGAAAGAGGCTGAATAATAAACATGGAAGAAAACAACGAAGCAAGAACTAGCACATACCTGGAGCCAGAAACCTCTGCATGGCCAGTATGTACGACAAGCAGACGAAATATCAACAAAGCAATCAACGTACAAATGGTTGAAAGAGGCAGGATTGAAAGCAGAAACAGAAGCACTCATAACAGCTGAACAATATCAAGCACTCAACACCAAATCACACAAAACGAAAATCATGAAAATTTCAAATGATTCCAGATGTAGACTCTGCAAATCCATCGATGAGACAACAGAGCACATACTATCTGGATGTCAGGTTCTGGCTGGAACGGAATACACCAAAAGACACAATGAAGTGGCAAAACACATACATAGAAATCTGTGTGAGAACTATGGCATACAAACCCCAGAAAGAGCATGGATGCATCAACCAGAAGCAGTCACCGAAACAGAAGAAGTCAAAATACTGTGGGACTTCGAGATAAGAACAGATCGGGTGATTCCTGCACGAAGACCAGACATTGTAGTTCTCAATAAGGCCAACAGAACAGGAATAATCATTGATGTCGCTGTTCCAAGTGGTAGAAACATAAAAACAAAAGATAGAGAAAAAATAGAAAAATACCAAGACCTCAGATTAGAAATCCAGAGTCTGTGGAATGTAAAAGCAGAAGTGATACCTATAGTAATAGGAGCCTTGGGGAACATAACATTTGAATTGGAAGGCTACCTGAATAAACTCCCTGGAAACCACAGAATCGCTCCACTACTCAAAGCAGCGCTCATCGGAAGTGCCCACACCCTCCGTAAAACCTTGGATCTCCCAGAATCTTGGTAAGATTCCGAGACCTTGGATCACAACCGACAGTCAAACAGAAGTCGTGGAAAGAGGCTGAATAATAATTATTAATAATAATGTTTAATACTGCAAAACATTATAATTCCCTTAGTCATATATAATTATATATTTATTTAGTTTTGTAAATCTGATCTTGCATGCATTGAGCATATCATAATGTCTTCAAAGTACAACATATTTTGATATTTCTTATAACGATATACGCAAAATAATGATTTTTAATTATCACTTACGAAAACTAATAACTCTATTTAAAAAGTCATCTTTATATGAAATTGAGAATATTTTTTAAATGGTTATTTATTTATTTTTTATTGATGCGTCCAATCTAGTAGTGATGTGTCAGGGATGTAATTCTGATGCATACATCAAATTATATGTGTATCATATAGCTGTTCTCTCCCTTACATAACATTGAAGTCTACATAGTAATTTCTGTCAATCATCTACTTATTACGTTATAATCACCCCTTTAACTTTAGTCATTAGAATCCATATATTTTTTATTTGGTATTTATTTTCTCTATCTATCTACCTATCTATCTATACCTATCTATATATCTATGTATATGTCTATCTATATATCTATCAATTTATGTATATATCTATCTATATGTCTCTCTATCTATTTATCTATCTACCCACCTATCTATCTATCTATCTATCGATGTATCGATCTATCTACCTACCTACCTATCTATCTATCTTTCGATCGATCTATCAATTTATCTATCTATTTATCATAAGAGCTAAGTTTTTTGATACTGCAATTTCCTCAGTGCTACATATATTGCAACGTACGTTAATGTTTTTTTTTTTATCGCTCATAAGTTTGCAGTAAAGGGATACAATGGAGAATATACATTGTCGCCACTATACTCTGGGGTGACTTTGTAATAATGACTTATACCAACTATGTATAATTAGCTAAGATACATCTACAAGTGCCCGTGCAGAGCATGGGTCACTGGTTAAATATGTATATCTGCAACTGTTACGCTGATATACTGGTACGTCGCCAATTTGGCTCCGCCCCCAACTCAGAATTCAGGTGAGATTTTATGGTTATGAATAAATATATATGTATAGAAAAGATTATAATTAAACGAACAGAGGACAAGACGTAATCATTACATTATCATTTGAACTACGAAAATAACGATAGAACTAACAAACACGCGTTTCAAAATAATAACAAGAAATTTAATAAAAAGAAAGTTAACAAGATTTAGAAAATTCAGTTCATCCTAAGCCAGTCCATTGTACTAGAGTCACTTTCCGGATAGGCACTTAGCTTAAGCACAGAAATGACGTCAGTTTTGTAGACTTGAATTTTTCCAGTCAATAGATCGGCACATCCCAATTCAGCCGGGACAAGTAGAACGGCCACAGAGGCACAGCCACACAGGCAAACAACAGGCAGCTATAAACGAGCAGCCGAGAATACACAAAAAAAAGAAAAAACCCTGCAACACAAACAATTGCAAAGCCTAAGTGTCCAGTCCAGTGCTCGATTAATAATTACTAAGTTTGGCATAGGCCTCTGAAAGGAAGAATATTAACATGTTCATAAATAAACATAGTATATAACATCCTAATAAAACTTAACCATTCACACAAATACAAAGACGTTTTTACCTATATAGCCAGGGTTTTCTTCTCTCATATACGACCCAGTGTTGTTTTGGGGCGGACTACCCTTTTCCAGTCGTCACCCTCAGACGATTTTTCAGGAAGTAGTGAAGATAACATTTTCACTGTGGTTTTTATTACCGTGCTTAGACCAGCTTCTGACCTGTTCAATTCATTAGCTCTAAGATGATTTATGTCCCTCTAACAACTCTAACCACCCACTAAGCGTACACACTGACCACACGCTGACCGCCGCGCCCGCAGACATCAAACACCGCTGACATCAAACACCAGTCCCTAAATCTTCCCCACATGTCTCTCATTCGTTTCAGGACTTCCCTTCTCAGTAAACAGGACGCAATAAGCACTCATTCCACAAAATGAAAATTTATATTATAAAATATATATGTGGGAACATTTCCCCATCATACAACATACATAAGAGTCCTTAAACCTCCATCATATAACAGCTCAATAATCAGCTTGTGCTAGGAAGCAAAAGGGAGAAAATGTTGTAGACTCACAGAGGCTAGTATGCACACACACGTACAATCATGCATGAACACATACATATTGTTGAATCGAAATTTTCCCCACATCTTTTAAAGTTTCAATTTAATTCATAATTTTATGATGAAAAGTTATATTCAATTCTATAAGTCAGAATGTTGGATAAAGTTATTTGTACTGCATTTGTAATTTTAAGGTAGAAGGACATAGAAAATTGGTTTCATTTGACTGAGGGCTTGGGAACTGAGGTCAACTTTAGTAGCTGCAAGTAGAAGTGAATGTATTGTTATTGTTGTTTGATGATGTGACTGTAAATGTTGTTTTATGTTGTAGAACTGTGAAATCGTTTACAACGCCAAAATATCAACCAAGTGAGAAACGTGTAATGTCTGTTGGAGTATTATTAATAATATAAAATTAATGTTCTCAACACTTAAAAGTATTTATTCAAGATTAATTATTAATAATTATTAATAACTAAGTGGCGCACGTGTCACAGAACCACTACCCATAAGATCGACAGGGCGTCCGTAAGTTTAATGTGCAATCATGCGTAGCTAGACTTAAAGCAGATTATTTCCACATTCCCATTTTGGCCAAGATTCCGTTTTGTGATTATTTAACATTAAGAGTTACGTTATATTGAATCCGCTTATTAATAGGTTTCATGTGTTGATAAAATGTGGTTGTAGATGATTTGAGTAAGTTTATCAACTTTGCATTACAGAATATCAGAGCTGCTTTTTAAACAGATCTGGTTTACATATAATTTACTCCTAAACTTCTAATAGTTATGTAATGCTTATAATATTTAAATAAACTACATTAAATTCTCTTTAAATCCAACTCTTTCCAACCATATAATTTCAGGGAAAACATACAAAATAAATTAAATAACTATGTTCTTGTGCCATGTCCAAACCATTCTCAAATGAATAAATAATAAAATACACAAAGAAAATAATATAGCTAGTCTACAAAAACATGTACATACAAACTGCAATCCATTTCCTATCGGTATACACAAGTGTCTATGGTAATTAACAATTGCATTGCATAGTAAAGAACGATTAAAACTGTATACCTAACACAGCACTACAAATTCTGAGTGAGAAATATTGTCAATACAATGAATTGTGTTATAAATGTAGGACTACAATTTCTGAGTGAGAAATATTGACGTACGCACAACATGCACGTAATGAGTATGAAGATGTGAGATAAGTTTTACTAACGATTTAACGAAACTGTTATCTATATATTTTCATACACCTGACACCGCGCAGATGTTACCTACGCGCAAACTGTTGCGAGTATTCAAAACGTATAATGTCTGAGCTAAAAAAACAGACACCCACTCATGATATAATATCAGAGAATACTGTTTGTAAGCTAGATCTCTGCCAAACATCTGCCAGCTAATTTTCGTGTTTTTTGCATTACTCAAAACGGATCTGAGCACCTTTACAAAGAAATTTTTTAAATTCAAATACGTCTAATTTCTCTGTACATCTAAATCTAAAATGGAGATAGCATGTGCGTACTAAGCATGATTTCTACTTAATTTAATAACATTTAAATAAACATTGTTAATACTTTTAATCTTTGACCTATTAGACTGTTCCTAAAAATAAAAAAAAACCACTCTGTAGAACGATCGTAAATAGCAACCAAGAAGGCCGTTTCTAGAGTGACAATATTCATCTAGCCTGCTATACAATCGGCTTGCCTATCGCCTGAGCTAACGATAAGGATTGTTAATTTCAAATACAATAGAAATCATCGCCTTCTAAGCCAGCATCTACTTTCCAAAATGAAAGACCCAAGCAGCAAACAAATTGCGTGGAAATCGTAAAAAGTCTCTCCATTTACTATAATTATGTTACATAAGTTTTAATATTTTATCACACACCAGATACAATAATGCCCTGCAGTTAATTTATGCAGAGAACATACCATAATAGCTTATCAGAACTTGCAAAACATCTTCTCCATTCATTATATTTAGCGCAAATTTTCAGATTTTATTAAAACCGGAGCTAATCTACTCGTGCATGTATTGGGAGAGTAAAACATAAGACGGGCATTGAAATCATACTACACCCCCACCACCACACGTACTATATAGTGAAATGGAGCTGAATTACGTAGCAAATTTCTTGACTGACAGCATGACTAAACATTCAAAGAGGCACAGTAAATACATTTTTAAGTAAAAAATAAATTGAAAAGGGTGGCCCGCTGCCACATACTTAATGGTTATAATAATTATTAATTAATTAGCCATCCATAACTAATTAGAAGTGATGATAATCTTACTTATGTTATTATTAATTCTCCATCAGACACCATTCGTCTCTCACTTGCTGGATATGCGGGCTCTGTAAATATTTTTCTCTCTTCTACAACTTTAAAGACATTTACCATCACACAACATTTCCGTAGGTGGAAAACGTCTTACAAAAGGAGAAGATAAATCCGTCTCTTAATCTATATTGATACAACCACCATCAATCCATTTTCTTCTCCAACAAAAAGGTAATCGATATGTGTAAGAAGGTCAATAGATTTAACAATATATTTATTAAGTCAGCAATCAAATATATAATGAAAAAGAACACTTAACATCAATATTTCCATGAAACTAATTTCAAATACCTTTAATATCTATACAAACCTTTATCCTAAAACACAATTCAACATATTAGTGTCAATACAAATCACAGGAAGGGAGTTATAAGAAATAAGCAATACTAGTTTGTACCTAACCTTCTTCAGGCACTGTTTCAAGAATCTTTTGTGTGCTTTTATAGCAAGGACACCAGTTTATTGTTTACGTTATTACTGTCAATTCCATGTGTTTACCTTCTCATGTTGTAGAGCACTGGTTAGCTCTATTCACTCAAGACTAACATGGGACTCCTTTACTGTATTAGTTCCTCAAACAGAACACAATACCATACAAGGCATACATTGTAGCAATTTCCAGTAACTTCCTTTCTACCAGAAATTGCTTGATGTAGTCAGCATACTTTGCTACCATACATCAAATGAGTGCAGTGTATTCCTTATATGTATACACTTTTCTATTCAAACAGTTCAGTAAAGCGAATGCAGATCTTAGTATATGTCACAGTCTGATAAAAATGTCATGACTTGCTGACCCACTTGTTGTTTACTTCAAATATTGAGATTTGAAAACCCTTTGTTCAAGCTCTCTCCTATCGAGATGCTTCCAGAAGAGGTCAAGACGTTATGTAACTTTAGGCCCATTGTCTAGGTTCTAGAACCAACTACATGCCACGCGATCCGTCACGTGATATGCTTTATGCTTTCCTATAAATATCGGTAACCGCTTCCGCCTCCTCACTGCGAGAAACAATTAGCTACACCAACTAGCTACTCGAGTCATACGGCAGGCCGACGAGTAGATGAGATAGACACTTCGACTTCTCATAAAGGTACCAATTTTTATCTGATTGTATTCTGTATATCTTAACTATGTATGTATTTGTGCTATGTATTATATTATTTCGCTATATACTTGAGCACGGTTCTTTGAAATGACTGAAAACCTATAAGTTATGGAATATAAATTTATTGTAACTCTTTTCTATTGTAACTTTAATTTATATTGCTTTTAAATTCACTAGAGTCAGAATGCCTGCGCTCAACATGAATTTCTCATGTAATTCAATTATTGCGTGTAATTTTAATTGTAAATTGTGAAGCGCTTTGCTGTTTGAATTACCCCTTTGTATGAACATTAATTTAACGTTGTAACTATTTTCATGATTCATAGTCATGCTGTTAAATGAAACATGTGTGAGAAGATTATGTTTCTAAATCTAAATTGTAAACGACGTGAGGTCCAATTTCTAATTCAGAGCATTTAAACTGGAACATGCTTAAGTGAGGAATATGTTAGCAGAGGCTATATTGGGACACATTTGCTTTCCCCAGGTTGGCCTTGGCTGTGGTTTTGAACTTGGCTTGGCTTGGTTTTGGTTTTGCTTTGCCTTGCCTTGTCTTTGTCCTGTGAACCTGGACAAGTTGTTATTCTGAGAGTCCACACCATTGTAAGCAGCGTCAAGAGTAGACGTATGCTGGTCAAAACTCAAGTACACTAGCGACATAAAAGGACAATCCTCCCTGTATGCCACGTGCATCTACGCTAGAGTGACTATCGTGAGACAGACCGGTACGGACTGGAATACGGAAACCAGGCAAATACAGACTTACAGCTGAGTATTCCTCAGTTGAATTCAAATATCACAAGGAAACAATTGGGCATTTTCCCTTTTGAGAACTTTAAGCACATACGTGCATGAATTAAGAAATAGACTTTTCGCGCTCGTATTTGATTATTGTTAAATTGTTAAACTTTATTAAATCTTATTTTTTAATTGTTAAACCTCTTCGTAGTTAATTTTTATGCATAATAGACCTATAGATCTCTTAGATTGGATGGGGGCGAATGAGCTGAATGACATAACGAATGCATATTAATTTAGAGGAATTTAACGACTCCAATCTAGCTAACGTACGCAATTTATCAGTTTGTAAATTTGTCGTCTGCACTACAATACACACTTTTAAATTAGCCAAATGATAAGTTGAGCAACCAGTCTGCATAGGATATGAGAGAAGGAATTAATTATCTTTAAAGTCCTTAATTATTCTAGGCAGGGTCTATAAATAAATACTGGAAACGTAACAGTATACTGGACAAGAAGATGAAAATTTTAAATTAACAGGTTGTATTGTATATTCAAGCACAATTTATTTCCTTTCTTGGAATTACAGGGCATCGTGAAATAGATAAGTTCACATTAAAATTATAATAAATGTGCAATTACGTAATACGTCGTATCTTCTGCATGACTGCACTATTTAATCTGTATAAATATTAACATTGTATGAAGTAGCTGTACATTTGGGAATGCATGTCTCCGACCATTTAATAAAGTTTATTAATCGCATGCAGCTGGCACACAATGAATGAGCAGTGAAGGGCAACGAGCAGAACAACAACAACGTCACAATAGTGATAAATGGGAGCTTTTGCGTTAACCGGCAGCAGAGACTAGTATCAGTGCATGTTAATTAGGCTACATAGAGAATACTTCATACTTCATAGATTAGTATCAGTGCATGTTAATTAGGCTACATAGAGTATACTTGATACTTCATAGACTATTAGTGCATGCTAATTAGGCTATATAGAGTATACATAATACTTCACAGACCTATATCAGTGCATGTTATTTAGGCTATATAGAGTATACATGATACTTCACAGACTAATATCAGTGCATGTTAATTAGGCTACATAGAGTATACTTGATATGATACTTCACAGACTAATATCAGTGCATATTAATTAGGCTATATAGAGGATACTTGATACTTCATAGACTAGTATCAGTGCAAGTTAATTATGCTATATATGGTATACTTGATACTTCATAGACTGGAGGTCCATGTGTCCAAAGCCAGAGTGATAAGGAGCTAGGTGATCAAGTTGATGCAGCGTAAGATGCAGTCCATCCTCGCATTTATAAACATAAGATCGGAATTCAAAACTAAAGGCTATTTCAAGGGCCCGTCTCTGAGAACTTAGAACATTAAACAGAATAAACGTGTTAAGAGAGTTGGCGGAATGAAGAAGAACGAATAAATGTGTGTCAAACAAGCCAGAGCATACAGGCATGACGCATCACATCTACAACAATAATGGCAGAGTGCCCTTTTAAGTTGGATTATATCTAAGTCACGACCGATGGAGAGAAAAAACGACGAAAGGAACAGGTCAACAGCCTGCCAAAGAAAGCAGGGACTAATATTGTGACACAACAACTTATACTACAATGGACATGTGTTGCACGTATCTGGCAGGGGATCTCCAAAGAATTAGTGAAAGTATTTTGAAAGTATATTTGTCACCAGGTTCAATCATGGCAGAGAACCCGTACACCTGGTCATGTGCACACCAGCAAACAGATAAATAATTTACACAACAAAACATCGACACGTACGTCCAAAACAAAACACGTCACCCTTTGTGTTAACAAACTCAAATAGACACAGGGATGAATTTTGCAGTAATATTAATTTAGGCAAGATATATATCTTAATGGAAGGAAATCTATATATTCAATCTTGGTCAAGAAAGACAAATATATTTACACTTACTGGACTGTATACACTTCAAACTGCACTAATGCCCGTGAGACTCCCTGGGTCCTTCAAACAGACTCCAGCGAAAGCTCCATAAATACAAATTAAATATGTTTCTAACATATATTTAGATTATTCCCCCCCCCCCAAATCAATCAATCAATCTTTCTTATCAGACACATATGAACTGTTTACATACAACTATATCATCAGCATAGATTAATAGTAGTACATTTTATACACACAAGTGAAGAGGCATTACTTTTTATAAACAGTAATTGCATTTAAATCAAAGCCGCTTTAAATAATTTATTACAGACTATTATCAGAGTGCAGAATAAACGTGCACTAAAATAATGAAATATAAAATCAGTATAGATATATGGACATATTCAGATATTGAATACCAGAACATTATATAATTTTCTTTTTAAACCATCATTATGCTTTCACAATAGTCACATGTCTACTGAGCAAATAACAGCTTTTCCGTATCCAAGTGAAACAGAGTCGTACTTATGCGATATGACATAAGTAATTATAGTTGATTATAATAAATGAAATCGGAACTCACATGCACCCCGAAAACAAGGTGGAGACACTTCTCGCCTAAGACCAGATCCCCCTTCCTTAACAAAAACTCAACATATCTAATCGCCAAATTGAATTGGTAAAAAGCTTGGTTTATGACAATCCATCCTCTATCTTTTATTCAAGTGATTGTGCACAATGATGTATTTCTCTAAAGTGAACGCCAGCTTATGTCTTCTGAGGGGCTACCTGTTTCACACGTGTGGTAATCTACACGAGTAATATGCCAGTCTCTATTTTAAAGTGAAATCCGTATCTGCTTATTCACATATGTGTGTGTGTGTGTGTGTGTGTGTGTGTGTGTGTGAGAGAGAGAGAGAGAGAGAGAGAGACATAATAATCACAAGATATGGTAAATAATGTTTATACCAATACATTACATGTAGGGTATTGTATTAAATCAATAAAATGTGACATACAACCACATATACATACTCAACACATACCTGTCGTAGCCGAGGGTTGACACAGTTCTGTTTAATCTTGGCGAGGACACAACTAAAATGTGTTGCTTTTTTTTAAAAAAAATGTAAAAGTGCCGTACGTGTACAGTAAACAGTTACTGATTATAATTCCCTGTATACACAAAATGACGTAATCTTTTCAAGTACTGTCGGTCACTTCACTAGCAAATATTTTTAGAGAAAGGAGCGAGCTCTGCTGTGAACGTCATAACCCCACAGTTATTATGGAACTATATAACAGTTTATTTGATCTTCAGTGTGTCCAGCGTGTAAATATTGATACGAATTCAAACTCTCTGCAGGACAGTTTCTTTAACTATCACATAACACGCTTCTGTACATCACGCCCGTATCGTTTTCTACTCACTGCACCATGTAGTGGGCTTTTAAATAGATCACGGTCATGGTAAACTGGCCTAGGCCGGAAGCTCTTTCCAAATCCAGTTAGTCATGTGCCCCTATGCTTTGAATTTAGTGAAGCGGTACACGCAGGCAATGCAAGCGCTCTAAAATACAAGCTAAGAAGATCGCTATTTGAAATGTTAATGTAGGTTTATTTTATTGCTAGACTTGATCTGGAAGTTCATTTAAACAACTAGATATAGGTAAACGAATTTTGTTAATTTTGAATATGGCTAATTAGTAAAGCAGTCAGAAATATAACAAAAGTATTTCAATGCATTATGACATCAGCAAATAGTTCCAATTGTAATATTACTTTTCTTGTTGGTTTGATTCACTTCTTAAGACTGTTGTGTTGTCCACACAAAATAGATTGATTTTATAAATCCACTCTTTCATTTGTCTTTCTTTTGCTCCTGAGATGTCGATTTCAGAATAATTAATCCAAAACTCTGTATTTTATGGCTGTTTGTAAAGGAGAAAAATATTGAAAGTATGGCCTATATAAAAAGTAAAATTCTTCTTTGCACATCGTGTATCATATTATAAAAATTGTAATAAAGGGTTCAATTTTATAAAAGAAAAGAAAACACTAACAAGTATGTCTACAATGTATTTCAGTGCAATGATATAGCCACAGCACTTTTCTCACAGAACTGGTTGGAAGAAACATGTTCCACAGGAGTCTTGGGGAACATAACATCTGAACTGGAAGGCTTTCTGAATAAACTCCCTGGAAACCACAGAATCGCTCCACTATTTAAAGTAGTGCTCCTCGGAAGTGCCCATATCCTCTGTAAAAATTCGATCTCCCAGAATCTTGGTAAGATTCCGAGACCTTGGATCACAACCGACAGTCAAACAGAAGTCGTGGAAAGAGACTGAATAATAATAATAAGAAGAAGAAGAAGAAATAATAATAATTTCTTTGACAATAACTATTACATCACAGTGAAAATAGTCATCCCCTTGAAAGCAATATTATAAAAACTGTGAATGTGTAATGAACGTGAAACAATGATACAAAGAAATATAAATTGTGGTGGTTTTACAAAAAAGGATCTCTAGTTGGCACCAGCAGACTCAGATATACATCCGAATCATACCAAATACACGCCATTAAGCAAAGGACAGTACTTCATGTCCCACACCATTAATATTAGTCCAGGATCATTTATTATTTCATCAAGCAAATAATTCCAAGATCATTGGTAAATTTATGCAAATGAATCCAAGATTAACATTTACTCCATGTATATAAGTCTAGGGTCATTGATTACGTCACTCAAATAATTGCAGGATCGTTGATTACTGCCTGTTCATTGTCCCTAGGGCGTTGATTACTTCATGCAAATACCCCCCCCCCCTGGATGAATGATTACTCCATGATGCAAAAAGAGCACACTTATTGTATTACGTGTCACGGGGCTGCTATCTATACATTCATGCCAATGAGAGCAATACTGCGCTGTGTACGCTAGAATGCAATGGAATGAAGTTTTATATTATAGGTCATGACGGATGGAAGCACGGGTCAATACTGAAGGTCGTTAAACAAAGTAGAACAACACAATAATATGCTTTATTATGCACAAGAAGTGTAATCCGTCATAAAATGAATCATAAGCTTAAAGTATACATCAAGCTACGTTGAAAAGTTCTAAAGACATTGCATAACACTTCGCATTTTAGCTACAAGTAATATACGTATTAATGCATATGCATATTCAATGTAGTTTTCCTATGCCCAACTGCAAGACTTTTCCTATTATATGAAAATGGCAGATAAATGTGTGCTTACATTCATAAGTCCCAAGAAATAGATATTGGATACTTGCTAAATTATACATTATAATGTTTTAATGAATCAGAATTATGTTTTAAATGACCGAAATATTGAAATTTCATAGTTATGTCGACGACAAACGTAATGTAATATTATATTGCCTCTGTGGTCATATTAGCGGAAATGTTTACTTCTGCATGCACGAGTAAATGCTTGAAGGAAGGAAAATATTAGTGGCAAGTATTATTTGAATGAAATTTACATTAATCAACTTGTTGACAGTCGGTTTGTATAGCAGTGAAGCTTGAACAGAAAACAATATCTACTTAATAACGATTAAGAGATTAGGTAGATGCATGTACTTACGTGCGTCCTACTGTCATTAGAGGTCAAAGGAAGCGTGGACATAGTTTACTACATCAGAGTGGCTAGTGAGCTAAATGACCAAAATGAAATTCAAAATTGTTTCTGATGAAACAAAGATCTCTCCTCTTATAAAGCAGAACACAGAAGGTTGTCTACTAGGCAAGCGTTTCCCAGAAGGTAGAAAGTGCTCACAAGAAATAACACCGAATACTAAAATATTTGGAAGGTAACACTGAGCTACTGTGAGAGAGTAACATTAATAATTTGAATTTTATTTCTTCTCCTGAGTCGTGTGATCGAAGGATGAGCGTATTTTATTAATAGTTGCATTTTATTTCAGATATCAGTAAGAAGTAATTAAGATGCTAGAAATAAGTAGAGAATGGACTTCAAAGAAATTATCTTTGTATTTTGACGGTCCTACTGTCGAAGTTTGAGACTTTTGAAATATTTAAGTATTCCTCTATCACAGTAATTGACTTGACTGAGGCTATAGTTTCTTACAGAGTCCGTTTGATGACCCCTTCGCTACCTATAGAATGCCATTGGAGTCAGGCCTAAAATATAATGATTGTCTGCTTTGCAGTTGTAAAATACTCCAAAGTGTGTTTAAGTGTGATGATAAATATCCTACCAATGACAACCCTATATCAGAGTTATATCTTGGTTATCTTGTCTTTCTTCATCTTATTCGTGTTTGGTTGTTTTCCTGTGCTTTTTGGTTTGTCGTCGTCGTTGTTTGTAGTTTGTGTCTCTCTGCTTTCTGGAGCGGTGGTGGGAGTTTGGGTTTTCTTGTTCTCTGCAGTAGTGTTACGTTTCCAGTATTTATTTATAGACCCTGCCCTAGAATAATTAAGGATTTTAAATATAATTAATTCCTTCTCTCATATTCTATGCAGACTGGTTGCTCAATTTACTATTTGACTAATTAAAAGTGTGTCTTGTAGTCAGACGACAAATTTACAAACTAATAAATTGCGAACTTTTAGCTAGATTGAAAACAGTTAAATCCCTCTAAATTAATATGCATTCGTTATCAACATTCTGCTCATCCGCCCCCATTCAATCTAAGAAAATCTATAGGTCTATTATGCATAAAAATTAACTACTAAGAGGTTTTAATAAAAGAAAATAAGATTTAATAAAGTTTTAACAAGTTAACAATAATCAAATACGAGCGCGAATAGTCTATTTCTCGATTCTTTGCGCGTACATGCTTTATCGGTTAACTAACGAATTGCCAATCAACTGTCTTTTCGATATTTGTATAAACACTGAGTAATACTCAGCTGATTGTCTATATCTGCCTGGTCTCTTTACTCAGTCAGCCAGTCTATTTTCACAGTCTCACTACAGCGACGACGCACGTGGCGCCTAGGAAGGTGTTCCTTTATGTTGCTAGTGAACTTGAATTTCAGTGGCGTGGACCCTCAGAAATGAACTCACACTTTGAGCTCAGACCAGTTAGTACCAGACGGAACAAGGCAAGGCAAAGTAAAGCCAGGGCAAGGCAAGGGCCGACCTGGAGAAGTAACGTGTTCTAATGTAATTTCAATTTAACACGTTCCTACTCAAGCATGTCCCAGTTTAAAATGCGCTGAATAAGAGTTTCGACCTCGTGTCGTTTTACAATTAGATTTAGAAAAAATGTAATCGTCTCACGCATGTTTTCGTTTAACAGCATGACGTATGAATCAATAAAATAGTTACAACGTTAAATTAATGTTCATACAAAAAGGGGTAATTCAAACCAACAAAGCGCTTCACAATTTACAATTAAAATTACACGCAATAATTGAATTACAAGAGGAATTCATATCGAGCACAGGCATCTGGCTCTTAGTGAATTAAAACAATATAAATTAAAGTTACAATGGAAAAAGAGTTACAATAAATTTATATTCCATAACTTATAGGTTTCTCAGCCATTTCTCTGGACCATGCTCAAGCATATATGGAAATAATATAATACATAGCACAAATACATATTTATAATCAAGATATGCAAAATACTATCAGATAAAATGGTACCTTTTTATGAGAAGTCGAAGGTATGGTTCTCATCTGCTGTCGGCTGCCGCATGACCCGAGTTAGCTGATGGAAATAGCTAATGTGTTCTCGCAGTAAGGGAACGGAAGCGCGTACCCACATTTATAGAAAAGCATAATGCGTATCACGTGACTGATCGCGAAGTATGTAGTTGGTTCGAGAATCTGGACAATGGACCTAAAGTTACATAACATCTTGACCTGTTCTAGAAGCATCTCGAAAAAGGGAAGCTTTGAACAAGGAGCCAAGGGTTTCAAATTTCAAATTTGAAGTAAACAAGACAAGTAGGTCACCAAGTCAGACATTTTTATCAGACTGTGACAAGTAGTGGTTGGGGGTTGGGTGAAAGCCCATCTTGTTTCCTCCTTTTCCGTTTGTGAAGAGTGTGTTTTTGTTAGCGGCGTTATTTTGCAGATGATGTCTGTCTGTGTTTCACAGTCTGGTGATGTAGTTTTTTTTCCCGGTTGCCTTGTCAAGTGCTTGTTTAAAATCTTGTGGAGACCTCATGTTATGGAACACTTATTCACTGCTATTCTCGCAAGGCTATTATGGCGCTCTGAAATTATACCAGAAATTGCTCGATGTAGTCAGCATATTTGGGCACCATACTTCAACAGAGTGCACTTACACTTACACACAGCAATAGATACTTCTCTTGTCCACCATGGTCGTATCAGTTTATTATCAGTAAATCATGCTTTTTCCCTGTAAATTATAATCAGGGAACAAACACTAACTTTCAAGTTTATTACTTTTTAA
Source organism: Sinotaia quadrata (assembly GCA_028829895.1). Lineage (NCBI taxonomy): Eukaryota > Metazoa > Mollusca > Gastropoda > Architaenioglossa > Viviparidae > Sinotaia > Sinotaia quadrata. The sequence continues at coordinate 17,859,151 of CM054184.1, forward strand.
TTCCATTCTGTATTACATTCAAGTCTCACTTACAGTTTCCTGCAACAATATTTATTAGCATGATACACACATACAGCATATTAAATACAGATTAATAGTTTTGTTAGCAGGTTTACTAAAAACAATATCAAGTACTTAAAATGCTACATATAAGCATCATAGTTCACAATTTGTAGAAATAATTGTCAGCTCGTATAATACATTTCTACATAAAACACAAGCATAATATATCAATAGTCCATTCTCTAGCAATCAGTCAGTTAACTCACCATTATGCTAAACAGCTGCCTTTCATTAATGCACTTCTAGCCAAACCAAATTTAAATTGATTAGACAATAGAATTCTCCATAGCAGGTAAACGTTTGATTTTAGCCCATTGGGTGGTGTCGTTCTTGTAAATTTTAAATATTGAATAATAAAAAACTACACATCAATTTGGAACTGGTTTGGATTGCATGAGCAACTTATAGAATATTCTCAAATCGAGTTGTTTACTCCAACTCTGATAAGTACAAAAAGACATCATAAAGAGTGCTCAAGGTCGGGTCACTTCGACAAATTAACAATTTATATAACAAATAAGTCTAGATATTATTATAGGCAGGGGTACTCCGCCACAGTAATAGTAGTACTAGTAGTAGTAGTAGTAGTAGTAGTAGTAGTAGTGTAGAGGTCCATTGTCAACATGTGATTTATCATGGAATGCACTCTGTACTGAATGTGAAAGTAACTTGCCAGTGTCTCAAATGTTTTCATATCATAATCGTCCATGGACTCACTTGTACTCTATTTTAGGAAATATCTGTGTTTGTAGGCATGTCTCTTCAATCTACACCATTCTACTTTACCGCAGATTGAATTTAAAACAAAATAGAATATTATACGACCAGCACATGAATTTTATAGCTAAGCTCATTTTAAATGTATTAGAACATAAAATTATCTCTACTAGAAGTATATAAATCCTACTAGACTAAGAGAGTTTCCCATGGAACAAGAGCACCAGTATTTCATTGAAATTGTCTTTTAGAAAATCAAGACGAATTTAATCTTAAAACTAAATAAATTAGCAATGCACTATCCACTTAGGTTAGAATGAGATTTATTTCAGTGGTAACTAGCGACGCTTGTTGCGAACTGATATTTTCCGCGTTTTATTCTATTTTTTCTTCTGTAATTGATATGTTCTAAGAAGGAATAAACACAAACTATGCATACCTATTAATAACATGGATTTGGGATTAACGCCCACTTGTCAATTATTATTGATTTCATGAACGGCTAAGACGAGGTTGTATGGGCACACCCAAAATCACTGGCGCGTGATTATGCAGTCTGAAGCACCTCTATAGCCCTAAACACCTATTAGAAAGAAACGCAGCCAGGCAATACTAGTCCTCCCTACATTTGTATGTATGCGAAATTTTGTCCTGGGATTTGGCTAGTTAACTTTTTAAAAACCTGGTAGGAGGAGACCACCTGCTCACGACATAACGTGCCCAATTAAAAAGAAATTGAAACGAAAGGAATATGGTACACGTCACGTGCTTTTCAACCCGTATCAAACCTGGCAGACTCATCTTTCATGCTCACACTACAGAACGTTTTCATGTGGGTGTGTCGTTACACACACATTACCTGGGGGTTTTGACATATTTTTCCCTGTATTGTAATTAACTGCCGGTTTTGTGAATTTGTTACTGATAAAGTATATTTGTTTTGAGCATCTAGTTACAAGTTAGTCGTCCTCAGAATCTCACGCAAACATGCATACATTGAAAGTAAGATTGGGTCATTCTAGAGATATGCTAAGGAGACGATCAGATGGTTTTGATTTGTTGCATTGACTTTCTATTTCCAACTTTGAATGGTATGCTTAGTCATATGCATTTGCAGCAGACAACATAGTCGCTGGATACGGTATCAGTACAAGGCGCTTTTTCTTTTTTAATGATGATAGCAGCTTCTGCCGATATCACTGCTTAGCATATTGTGTGCCGCTGTTGGTAGAGTTGATGATGATGGTGATGAAAGAGTGAAGAATAGTGGACAGAAAAGTGTAGAGAAGTGAAAATTAATTGTTGCCTGTTGTCCGTTGCAGTTATGTCTGGCCGGTAGAGACACTCACTGACTCGGTATTCCGTATGCCAGTGTTACATGTCCAGTTTTTATTTAAAGACCCTGCTTAGGAATTTTACAGAACTTTAATTTAATTAGATAAATTAATTTCTCCTCTTTCCTTAAACAGACTGGTTGCTCAAATTATCTTTCGTCCCATATGAAAATGCGCCTTTGTAGTACAGACAAACAGATTCACGAACAGACAACTTGTGTACAATAGCCGGCTTGGAAACCGTTAACACTCTCTTAAATCTTTATGCATTCAAAATGTTACATTTAGTTCAGTCGATCCCCCATCCAAACCACGATTAGGTCTATATGCATAAAAATTACTACGAAAGAGGTATTAACAATAAAAGAATTTAATAGTTAATATTTAACAATAACAATCAATTACGAAGACACAGCTTCAGATCTAAACTAAGGCAAGTTCAATCGGCTTGAAAGTTAATGCTCAAGAAAGTTATTTTTGCCAGCACATTCGATGGATTCAGAGTTCGGGTTAATTACTTATCTTTCTCAGTAGTCTTGATGAACATGTGGTCTAAGGTCAGTTCGATCCTTCCACGTATCAAGCGATGCTTGCAATACACGATCCGTAGCTTCCAATAACTTGTCGTCTCTCGACTTGTTACACTAGGGTTTCATCGTGGCAGAACACCATCAACAAAGGCGGTATGGAATTGTAACGTCGTCCATCCAAGGTTGAATAAAGGAACAAGCACCCAACGTGATGCGAAGGTGGCAATAATATGTAGAACGTATTATAAGGTAGAGAAGAACCTGCTCTGAAATAAGAGTGTAGTTTCTATGAGCGATTTGCGTTTACATTCGCAAATCATCCAAGCACGTGACTGATACAATGCGCTTAGTTTTAAATCTTCGACTATCGTGTCCTTTACAATATATTTATATTCATAAAAGATACAATATAATTCACATGTGTGTTATTTTTAACATTACATGAACGTATGAATTTCCAAACATTTACTTCATCAAAAACGGAATAATTACAGGGAGAACAAAATATAATTCAAATTAAGCATGAGAGCTTTACAATTTAACAAAGAAATTACACGCAAGAGAATCATTTGAATTACATAAAAATTTGCAAAATGCACATACATTCTGCGGCACAAGAAAATTAAGGTTTATACAAATTAAAATCAAAAGGTTACTATTAATTTATATACAATGAAATCTTTAGGCTTTAGTCATTCTATCGAATCACTTATGCTCTGAGGAGAATTGTAATAATTCACACAATATACATACAAAAATACAAATAGTAAAATGCAATATCATTGTAAGAAGTAGACGTGTTACCTTCTTAAAGTAGAATTACTGCACAAGACATGGGTTCCTATGTTCCTTCCCGACTCAGCAAGATATTCGGGACTAAGGTGCTCGAGATCTGATGTGTGTCGGCCGGTTTGCGTTATGAGTAAAGAATATTACCGCGTCAAGAGTATTTATTGTAGTGCATGTATGCATCACGTGACTAGATCACGAGGTATGTTGTTGATCCGAACTTTCTCGACTGTCCTAAAGTTACATAACGAGGGATGAACTCACTGTTGTTTCCTCATGCTGGTGCACGACAGGAGGGTTCTAACAAAGGAATTCAATTCGAATATGATATTCGAGTTTTGTATGTGGGTCAGAAGTTCGTGACACAGAATCTGGTGAGAAGTCTGTCACAGCCAGTATTGTTGTTGGTGTTGTTGAAATGGTCGTCCCCGACACACACACACACACACACACACACACACACACACACACACACACACACACAAACACATACACACACACACACACACACACCATACACACACCACACACATATACAACACACACACACACAGCACACACACAACACACACAACAAACACACGCACAACACGCACAACACACACACACACAACACGCACAACACACACACATAAAAATACCACACGTTCAAACACACACATGCACACTCATTAAGAAAAACCTACACACGAATATACATGCGCATGCGTAAAGAAGCGAAACACACACATAATCAAATTGCTTATCTTTTCAAACTTTACGCAGAAAATTACGTGCTAGACTATAATTAAACCCAACGGGCGGTAATTTTGAAACAGTCACTTTGACTAAACTAAGAACACACACACACACACACACACACACACACACACACACACACACACACACACACACACACACACAAACCACAAACATGAACTCGCACAAACACTCATAAACACATACATTAAGAAGGAAATATCACATATAAACACACATGCACACACACATGAAGAAGCAAAACGCATACATACACACACGCATACTTGAACAAAGACTTACTGTTGACAAACTTAGAATGTCTGTATTCAACTCGGTGAAGCAATCACAAACATGATAGTGTAATTCAATCTAGTGCGCTTGCCTGTGACAAAGAACTTCGTACCAGGGTTGCAGTGTCATTCGCAATAAGACAGAAAACCGGATTCAAGAAGGCTGTGATGTCACCGTTTCGTGGCTACACTCTCTAGAGTTAGCTTTATACAACAATAACGTGTCAAACGTCAGCAGCCAAAATCCTTCAAAATCTTTTTATTTTATATTATTGCCATTTACATTTGACGGAGCCAGCCTTGCAATCAAAGTTGAAAGTTCAAATCTAATTGAACCGTGCATTAATCACGTGTCTTTACTGAAATGTACTCAACGGCACCCCACTTATTCGTCGGAAAGCAACATAATTATATATAAAAGGAATTTAGTACATTAATATTTTTATACAAACAATGTTAATAAATGAACATTAAACAAAACCGCAATAGTTAAACACCTGCACCCTCAGTTTGGAATGTTCTAACTCTAGCACAGTGGTCCCCAACCTTTTCATCGCCGCGGACCGGTCAACGCTTGATAATTTTACCGCGGCCCGATGATGTGGGGGGACGTTGATTGTTTATATTTTAGATTGTTTTGATTTAATAATTTTAATTTAATTGTATTTAAACGTGCCTTCAAATTAAAATACAGTTACACCAAAAAATGAATATAAAGTGATTTAACATTTTAACTCACTAGAACGCTAAATCAGAGAGAACCCTGAGCTTGTTTCTTTGCAACGAGACGGTTCCATCTGGGGGAAATAGGAAACAATTACACCCGAAGTGAGTTGCTTATGTCCATCCGTTGTTTTGTTTTGCTTGCTGTCACTGCAGAAAACCCCGCTTCACACAAATAGGTTTCGGAAATGGCAATACGGATTTAAGTGCTGTGGTGGCCGTTGTTGTATTGGCAGGTGAGGAGGTTTACAGAGCCCAGGATAATACCACATCGTCTGTACTTAGTTTGTATGTGCGCCCAGGATGTTCACTCCCCACCCTGTAATGTTCACCAGTGGTGTTGTTGTTGTCGTTGGCACTGTTGTTGTTGATGTCCCCGGTAGCCGTTGGACTGTATGTAGGTGGGTGTTGGCGGCAAGCATTAGTTGAATTAGATCCGCAATGGGGTGGTTATAATATCCCCACTGCATGTGATGTTGCTCACTGTGCTGCCACCGTTGTTGTTGTTGTTGTCGGCGGTGGTTGTTGTCGCAGCGCTGCCGTTGTTGTTGTGGATTCTGTTGTTGTGGCTGTAGTAGATGATACTGTTATTGTCGTCTGATGTGTTGTGGCGGGCACCTTCTTTTTGATTTGGGGCTCCGTTCTGTAGTGTTTCCTCGTGTGTCTGTTGTGGTTGTCTTTGTTGCAGTCCCTGGTGGTGACTCTGGCTGTAGATTGGGGGCAGTTGGTTTAGTCGTTGTTGTTTTTTTCTTATGGTGTAGTTGGAGTCGACTTCTGTTTCGGTCTTTGCGTCAGTTGTCTTCACTTCTTTTTCTGTTTGTATTTTTCTTTCTTGCGTCTTGATATGTACCGTTTGTGTGCTGGAGATTTTTTGGCGTTTCTTCTTATTTTCGGTGGTAGTTGTTTTAATTTCTTTTTCTTTGCTGATAGAGCTTGTAGTCTGAGTTTCCTTATTATCTGTTGTGGGTTTTTGGAGTTTGCGAGAATGCCTGGCTGATTTCTTGTTTTGCTGTTTGAGTTGAATTCACTTTGGCCGTAGGTGGAATTTTCCAGATGATGTTGGTGTTTATTCCACTTTCTCTTGTAGTGGCTTGTAGAGTTTGGGTGGAAACGTGGCTTTTTCCTTTGACTGTTTGAGTTGTGCCGTCTTCTTGTGTGGGTTTTCGTGTTGTTTTCTCCTTTTCCGTTTGTGAAGAGCGTGTTTTTGTTGTCGGCGTTATTTTCCAGAAGATGTCTGTCTGTGTTTCACAGTCTGTTGATGTAGTTTTTTTTTCGTGTTGCCTTGTCAGGTGCTTGTTTAAAATCTTATGGAGACCAATTGCGGTTAAGATGGCTTGTTGTCTAGTGTAAGTTCATCTTCTGTTTTTGTGTGGAAGAGGGTCAACAGCAAATTAGTGAACGCATTTTTTAGTTCAACGTTTTTAGTTTCTAGTGTGAAGGTGAAGGGGGTAACTTTTCGTATGCCCCCATTTTCGGTTGGTTTGCTGATTTCACAGCAGTATTTTGTCCAGTCTTCTCCTTTGTACTTCTTAATGTTTGCATCTCTTCAAGCCTCTTTTGCCGTATCTGTCTCATCTGGGCTATGCGCTCGTTTGTGAAACAGAAAGGGCCGTCCGCATCTTCTGTGACTGACTCAGAATCGCGTAAAATGTCACTAGGTGGAGTGGGCAGTAGTGGCATTTTTGCCAGCCCTGAAAAGGGCTGAGTCTTAGTGCTGGTTTGTCTGGTGTGGCGCTTTGACATGACTCTCCTCCCGGCGGTCCAATGAATGGAGTGCGTTCGTCGGTGGTCCGAAGCGAAGTGTGTTGGTGTGGTTGGGAAGTAGAGCTCGAATTCTTTAAAAGCAAAGACAGATGATCGTGCACCAACTGGGAGAATGAATGCTCAGGCTCAATCTCGTCCATGGAAAGTCACACAAACCCGAAAGAAATACACCAGAGTAAAAATAAAATTGAGGGGCCCTGTACCATTTGGTCCGCGGACCGGTACCATATGGTCCACGGACCGGGGGTTGGGGACCACTGCTCTAGCAGATTAAAGTAAATTTATTTAAGTGCATTTATTTAAAGGGTGAAGTCATTTAGATCTACTCCTTAACATGACAGTAACAGATAGGTGCATCCATATTTGGACATTCGGCCTCTGCAATCAATAACATCCAGAAGTATCACATTTATGTACTTTCGGAGGTTACACCCGTGTCTCTCCTTCACTGCTGTTATCATGCGTCATTCACTGAAGGGTGATTCTACACAGGTGTAGCCAACCGCATGCCAACGTAACAATGGACTCTCACTGTAGATTAAGATTTATATCACCTTATCAAACTTTACCAGATGATGGGACGTGATTAATGAGTGACGTAATTGAAAACAATGAAACAGTACATATTTCTCTGTTGGCTATTTGCTTGCATGAAGTAGCACTGAAAAAAGTGATGCTTATCTGCTGTTGTATAGACGAGTTTTATTATCGTACAATGCAATTTGTGTCGCCATTTGCTGTTGTTCTTGTTTTTTATTGTTTTTTTTTAAATAGCAGACTTGCTTCTCATGTGTCTTTCTACCATTAAAATATTTAAAATGGAACAGTACAGACTGCCATTACACGTAATAATACTGCTTATTCACACACACACACACACACACACACACACACACAATTTATATCGATATTATTTCAGAAATGTTAAGATTGCACTGTTTATGGAAAAGACCTACATATGAAAGAGGCAAAAATTAGTGGATTCCATTGTACGAAGCGACGTTTATAGATGGTGTGTGTGTGTGTGTGAGAGTGTGTGTGTGTGTTTGAGTGTGTGTGTGTGTGTGTGAGTGAGTGTGTGTGTGTGTGAGTATGTGTGTGAGTATGTGTGTGAGTGTGTGTGTGTGAGTGTGTGTATGTGAGTGTGTGTGAGAGAGTGTGTGTGTGTGTGTTTGAGTGTGTATGTGTGAGTTTGAGTGTGTGTGTGAGTGTGTGTGTGTGAGTATGTGTGTGTGAGTGTGAGTGTGTGAGTGTGTGTGTGTGTGTGTGTGTGTGTGTGTGTGTGTGTGTGTGTGCGTGTGTGTGTGTGTTTTGATAGCAGTTTGACTTCAACACTGGAGCTGGCGTTGGTTATCTCGCCCCATACGCTGTCTGGAGTGTCCCAGTGGGACCACAGCCTCACACTTTTGTTCGAATGGGAGGGCGGGAGGGAGGGCTGGCGGAAGTGGGTAACAAAGGTCGCATCGGTTTGGCGCACGCATTCAACCACCCTCCGTAGGTTCTATCCGTATTTTTTCTTTTCTTTTCGCTGTCACCCCACAACATCGCATTATACTTTTTATCCTAAATTAGTCTCGGTCTTCGGATGCTTCAGCCTCACGTTGCGTTTAAAAATTATAATGTAAAGAAAACATGTCAAAGTATACTATACTTGAAAACAGAGAAACTACGAATAATATTACTATTACTACTCTACTACTTCTTCTACTACTACTGTTGCTGCTGCTACCACTACTACTATTAAGAATATTGCAATAACAAACAGTATACATCATAGTACACAAACAACATGCTTACATATGTAACACAGTTCCAATTTAAAGGGAATAAAGTTAGCTCAAGAAAAATAAATCGTGATTGTCCTATTGAAGATAAACTTCCTATTATAATTGCAAACGGTGAAATACCTTAAAGTAAGACTATGTGTGACTTCTAGCAGCACTAAATTCCTTGAGTTTCATGAATTACTCCAGGGTGTGAGTGGCGAAAGAAACATGCAGTAGAAGTGGGAGTTGGAATGTATACAATATGGGAAATAGAACAAATTGTGTGTAGTATATATGCATATCAAAGAAAGCTTTAATATGTATATATTATATGTATGCAGGTAATTTGCTAATAACAGTGTATATGAAAGCATGTTTATATGATATCTAAGTGTTTCTGCCGTGTAAAATGCGTTTGTATTGTAGAGAGTGTATGTGTAAAACTCTTTGCTTTTGGATGTTGAAAATAGTTTCTCATACTTCTCCATTTATTTATATCTGTTCAGATTCCAGACTGTTACATGTGGGATTATTTTAACGAACCTCTCTCAGCATTAATTAACAAAAATATTAATTATGAAACTGATGAATTGATTTTAATGCTGATACTATCCCATAGCCTAATCCACTCTTACAATCTATATTTTAAATCTTACTGCTTGCATTTATGAGACAGCTAATTATTCAGTATAGTGACAATTGAATTAGTTGATATGCCTTCTGGAACTGGCAATCGTATCTTTCCCTCTTAATTAATTAAAAATATTAATTCTTTTACAGCTCACCCCACATTATTCCTTTAAATGATTGTTCCAATAATTACTTAAAATGTGGGATATGATGAGAGAAAACTTTAATTGTATATAGAGACAAAATAAAATGTATTTCAAGGTACACGTACAATAAGCAAATGAGAACGTTCACTATCCATACTGCCCCATTTGTTCAAAGTATGTAACAACAGATTAATTATCAATAGTGAGTGGTCTTGAGGATAAATTTAGCTTGATCTTCAATTGAAGATGAACATTCCAAATGTGTTTCTGTATTGTTCATATGAAGCTCCTTTTGATGGCATTGCTCACCTATGGATCAAGTTGGGTCCAGACAGCTCACAGTAGAAGATAATGAACGCAGGAAGAAGAGACCAAACAGATAAAATGGGCCCAGCAAACAATATTCCCTTTGTAGTTGTCATATTTACTAGGTTAATTTAAAGTAATTGTGGCTATAGCGGCTGAACAATCGATTAAGTCATCCAAAAGTGATACCCACATGCTAACGTACATTTCAACAGAATTACAAGATATTCCATGATGTAGTCGAGCATACTATGCCACCATACATCAACAGAGTGTGGTGTATCTTCACACTTACACACCATAGAGACTTCTCGAATCTACAACGGCCATAACAGTTTATGAATCATTTAACCTGGAGATTCTGGTAAAAGGAAAAAAGAGGCTGCTTCTTCCCTATACAACAATAATCAGGGAACAAATGCTAACTTTCCAGTTTATTAATCTCTAACTCCATTCTTTCTTACATTCAAATCTCAACTTACAGTTTCCTGCAACAATATTTATTAGTCCGATACACGCGTACAGCATAATAAAGTCATCATAATTTTAAGAACATGATCACTAGAAGTAGTCAAGTGCTTAGTATACTACATAGAAACAACATAGTTCACATTTTGTAGAAATATTAGTCTACTCACCAAAATACATCTCTATATAAAATGTAAGTATAACATATCAATGGCAATATGGACGAAGTCCATTCTCTCTCAATCAGTATGTTAACTCTCCATTAAGCGAATGGCCGCCTTTCATGACCGGACTTCTGCCACTTCAAATACAAAGTTATTAGAAAATAAATTCCTTTTCAATAGGTAAACTTTGATCTCAGCCCATTGGCTGGTCTCGTTCTTGAAAATCTTAATCATTGGATAATAAAAACTATTCGTGCATCTAAAACTGGTTTAGATTACATCAGCAAAGACTTGCATATTCTTTATCTATGTTGTTTACTGTAAACCTGACATTTACAATTATCAGCATAAGCGGTGCCTAAGGTCGTATCACTTTTACATTTAACAATACAATTTATATAAGAAATAAGGATAGACACATTTACTCCGCCACTTTTGCATCATACCTTGTTAACAATAGAAGCTATGTGAATGGACCAGACTAAAAAATTATATGCATCATACCGTGTTAACAACGGAAGTTATATGAATGGACCAGACTAAGAAATGGTGTGCATGCGAGGCTTACGAAAGCAAAGAGCACAGCCAAGTTGTAAAAGAAAACAGGAAGGGATGAGCATGGAACACGTGACAAAGTTGAATTTTTAAATCAAGAACTTGTCTTGGCTACTCTTAGACCACAATCTTCGACCAGAGCAAGTCTTGAAGTGAGAACCGTCTGACTAGTGCAATAGTTGTCTTTTAATATATAATTACCGTATGGCTGAAAAAGAAAGACATAGACAGGATTCAATTTGAGATTGTGAGGGAAAAACATTGAAAATAAGGCGATGCGATATAAATTACTACACACTTCTTTTCTTAGTGCAGCTTTATGAGAGCAAATATCTTTGGGTTTTTTTTCTCAGAAGAAATGTTAGATACCCCATGGTGCTTTAGTTCACTTCCCAATCAATTACAGTAAATTTTGCATACTCTCCCTTTGAAACCTGATGGGTATTTGGGAAAACGTAAGCACGTGTATTTGTGGAATTTCTTTATCGTGACTAAGTTCTGCTTGTTTCTTATTCATGCCTTATTGTTGTTCGGGTTCTCTATTGCAAACAAACTGATTAATGCAAATCCCATTGAAGCAATAGTTGTGACTCCAACTTTCATTCTTTATTGCAAACAAACAGATTAATGCAAATTTCATTGAAGAAATACATGTGACTCCTACTTTCATTCTTTATTGCAAACAAACAGATTAATGCAAATCCCATTGAAGTAATACGTGTGACTCCTACTTTCATTCTTTAAAGCAATAACTCGTCTACTGGGAATGTACATTTCTGCTGTTGTGCCAACATACGCAAAATAATACTTCATTGCGTTCAAGTCCTTATAACTCTTAAGTTTCTTAGATCTACTGCGGTCTTAAATCGGTTAACTTGCAGATACTCATTACACAAAACTCGGAAATGTCTCTTTAATATTACAAGTATTGTGTCCGATATATTCCATGAAGACTCATTACTCAGAACTCGGAAATGTCTCTTTAATATTACAAGTATTGTGTCCGATATATTCCTTGAAGACTCATTACTCAGAACTCGGAAATGTCTCTTTAATATTACAAGTATTGTGTCCGATATATTCCATGAAGACTCATTACTCAGAACTCGGAAATGTCTCTTTAATATTACAAGTATTGTGTCCGATATATTCCATGAAGACTCATTACTCAGAACTCGGAAATGTCTCTTTAATATTACAAGTATTGTGTCCGATATATTCCATGAAGACTTAAAACGATTTTAACTTTAGTTCAAAAGTACTGACGAAATAAAACATTGTAATGCTTAAGGAGAGCATTACATAAAATGTCTGCATATACTGGGTATCGAATAGAAAGGGTCATCACGACCCAAAATGGCGACACAAATAAGTGGAAATCGAAATCACAATTCCAGCATTGCACATCCACAGAACTGTGAACAATCAGTAAATGACATATTTATGACGATTCTTGTGTTAAGTCACACAGATATGTGATGAGACACTTGTGCAATTCTTTCATAAATATAATCTATTTCCTTGCATTATATTTCATTGATAATTGTTAAATGTTAAACATCTCTTTATATTGTTGTTAGTGTATTGTTAACTGAAGTTAGACCGCATGTGAGCTAATCATATAAAAATAAATCATCCCGGGTATCAAAGAGAGGCACACTCTACATCAAGCAATCTCCATCTTGTCCAAGAGTTAAGCTGATACATGCATGAAAACTAGGAGTCTTTCCTTGAGTACGAATAAGTCGGGTGGTGGGTGGTGGAGAGAGAGAGAGAGAGAGAGAGAGAGAGAGAGAGAGAGAGAGAGAGAGAGAGAGAGAGAGAGAGAGAGAGAGAGAGAGAGAGAGAGAGAGAGAGAGAGAGAGGGGAGATGGGTAAACGGTGCATTTAAAAAAAAATAGAGGAAAATGAAAAAAAATCAGTAATCTTCGAGAATGTAAATAAGACAAGAAGGAAACTTAAATGAAAGAATTAAATACGTCAATATAAACACTAGGAGTAGTGCTGGATATAGAAAATACACACAAGGGTGATCTATTCTCTTTACTAGGAGTAGTGTTGGATATAAAAAATACACACATGGATGATCTACTTTCTTTACATACTTCTGCAGAATTAAATGTAATGAATACTCATTCTAGACACTTGCCGACTGAACACACCCTACAGCATGAAAGGATCTTTGAACACGACATACTAGTCTTTTGCACCGTACTTAATCCTCTGAGGTCTAAACAAACAGTTTGAAACCGGTCAACCGCAACTCTCAAAGCACTCACGAAAGTGCGTTGTTGTTCACGTACCCACGGACAAGTAGCAAAGGGAGGGAGTATTGTGTCAAATAAGTTGAGTAAAGGCGAGCCATTCAAACTGGTTTAGCTTCAATGCCGGCGGACTTTATAATCGTAGTATAAGGTTGTTTGCAGTCAGTTGTTTGCAGTCACGTGAACGTATTTTTGAACAGGTTAAAGAGAGTTTGCTTACAGTGGGTACACATGTATGAATAGATTAATCTCGTATGGCTAAGCTGTGAAGAGAGAATAAACTGTAACTCGTAAGCTGAATAGCAGAAAAAAATATGGGAAGAGACTTGAAGTCAAATAAAGATAATCACTACGAAATCTAAGAATAAATACAATCTTGAATATATGAGGTATAAATAAATTAGCATGTAACGAGACGGTAACGTAACGGTATGAACAAATGCGTAACAGACGTGTTTAATCGTCGGAAACAGAAACAAGTCTTGGTATTAAAACGGAAATAAAATATGAAACGAAATCGGAATGCAAACGAATTTTAATTGAAAAACCTTTAAAAGATGCTCAGTTTGGAGAGCTAAGGCGTAATTTAAAACTAAGATCTCACTTATACATTTGAGTCTTGGAAACAAGATGAGGGCTAGATCTAAGTTAGAGACTAACATATTGTGAGGATGGGAACAAAATTAATCTACATACACAGTGTACATTAAGACAAATATAGTGACTGAATTAAGTTATATTAGTCTCTGTGTATTCATTTCTTTCTTTCTTTTTCTTCAAAATCTGTAAGTCTGCTAGTTGCAATATGGTGCTTTTCCAAACCAAACCAAATGTAGGCCTAAACATGTATTTTTTTAAAAAAGGGGGAAATGTATAAATGTATACTAAAAGTAACAATTATTACAAAGTAAGTAGACAACCGATCCACATCGGTTATATAGATCTGACATTTGTTTTTGATAGGATTATTTTATTGTGATCAATGAAAACAAGTTAGTTCATTTATAAAAAGATAAGACGTATTCTAAATATAGAAATACGATACATGCTTTGACGTCAAACGAGACTGAAAACAAGGACCTTTGACCTACTTGGAAAACAAAGTGCGAAGGTGCATTGAGTATAGATATACACTTAAACCGTCTTCAAAGAATTTGGGGTGGGATGGGGGAGCTATCATGTATTACGAGTTAGACCATTTTCTTAAAACTCGTAGGATATGATTCAACCTTTAGAAGCAATCAGTGCCGCACCGCCAACAATAAATATATGACACACATTGCATAGTCAGATACTTTCGAAATCATATCCATGGGAAGTGCCAATAGGGCAAGTCACGTACATAGTGTAGGTTCACAGTCACACACCATATGTCACATGTTAGGTTCATGGTTATAACCATATACCAGGTGTTTTGTTCATTCTCACACGTATTATTCCTTTCTGTTAGGAACGAGTCACGCATTGTCTTCCTTGTGTTAGTGTCCTAGTCACACATATTATTGTGTTAGGGCCTAGTCAAATATTTTCTTCCTTGTGTTAGTGTCCTAGTCACACATATTATTGTGTTAGGGCCTCGTCATACATTTTCTTCCTTGTGTTAGTATCCTAGTCCTACACATTTTATTCCTTGTTATAGAACCTAATCATACATTTTACTTCTTGTGTTAGTGTCCTAGTCTAGTCCTACACATATTATTCCTTGTTATAGAACCTAATCATACATTTCACTTCTTGTGTTAGTGTCCTAGCCACACATATTATTCTGTATGTTAGGTTCCTAGTCATACATCACATTCCTTGTTTTAGAGTGCTAGTCACACACCCAATTCCTTGTGCGCTAGGTTTCCATTCACTCACCTTATTCCTTGTGTTAGGGTCATAGTTATACATCCTCTACCTTGTGTTAGGGTCATAGTTATACATCCTCTACCTTGTATTAGGGTCATAGTATACATCATCTACCTAGTGTTAGGTTCACAGTCACACACCATATACCTAGTGTTAGTTTTACAGTCACACACCATATACCTAGTGCAACAGGTTATTTTAAACAACGAGTTGGTCAAAGTGGGAACGCCCATATTTGAGATTTGATGTCCGATTTATTAAATGACGGCCCGCACACCCGCTGCTATAAACCTCTTTATCTAAAAGCATGTCACTCAGACTGTGGGTGTTTAACAAAGAATACACTTTATAAACAATATACATTATCTACATACTACATAATAAATTTTAGCATCCATATATTCAGATCGATATAGTTCAAAGTCTAAACGTTCTCTTGATAACTATCTATAATTGTCCACTTATGGTATATCCAGTCTTCACGGTAGAACGCTCCTGGAATGACCTACGTTCGTTTGCAATTTGCATCGATCAAATGACACATAAACGAACACACAAATAAATTACATCACCAGAAAGTAAGCGGTTTGTTTACAAAATGAATGATCACGTGACTTTCAAGTCTAGGCTTTTCGCCGTGACGTAAGAGGCGAAGGTTAAACTGCTGCACTTGTGGTTAGGGAGACGAAAATGAAGGCATCAAAATGTTGTAATGTTTGAGAGGTCAAAGACCCAGACCAAAAAGACCAAAGATCAAAATCAAATTGTTGCCAATTCTTTCTCTTGGAAAACAGTTTTTGTACATAAGGGCTCTGTATGGATTCTCATCTGTCTAGATAAATTTTCAACAAAATTATTCCAAGAGTTATCTTATTCTCTGCTTTGACTGTCGGCATTACACCTTTAATATGCCTTTAAATAAACAAGAAATTGTGCTGGACGTTTTCTCTTATCAATTACGTACATATTCAAACATGATCAAAAATAACTCAACAAAGATGCATTGCATCACGTTATGAGAAATCCTTAAGAGAACATTTATCACAAAGTTCCCAGCAATGACTTACACATATTAGCAACAAAATAGATCAGTCAGCACTAAATCACATGGAATTTATACTTGGCAAAATAAACAGAAAAAAAAATCTTAAAAAAAACACATGAAAATTACATTTCTATTTAGCAGAAAGAAAGCATGAAACTTACAAGTTACAAATTTACGATCCTGAATTTACTCATGAATGACGTTTACAGCGCAAATACGTCACATAGCGGGGACTTTTCCGAAGAACATGCGATCTATACGAACGCTTCGAAACAAGTGACTTTTTTTTTTCAAACAAGCCATTTCCTCCCTAACTAATATTGGTCAGTTGTGTTTGGCCTTCATCAGGCCCTTGGTCAGACATATATGGCTCGCTAATTGCAGATCCTCCTAGAACTGTTTATCCTCACCAATAAGGTGGTTATTGATAACAAGCTCTGGTAGCTGACTCGCTATATTCAATGAAAATTTGACTGTTGAATTCCCTAAGAACGACACTTTTACCATTTAATTATAATGTTACTCTTGGTTATTGTCTAAGTTATGGGTTCGGGTAAAGCTACTACTATTACCATTTAATTGAAATATTACATAGGCTATTGTCTAAGTATGGGTTTGGGTAAAGCTACTACACTTTTTATTCTACGCCTGGGGTCACCAAACTTTTTTCACAGTGGGCCTGATAACTGACAAAAGGACAAGCGCGGGCCTCATAATCATTTTGTACAATGCTTGCAAGTCAGAACGAAACTCTTGGAAAAAAAGACGCGCAAACAAAGTTTAGCATTCCATGGGTGAGTGGCGTGCAATGCACAAAAATCAAAGACAACCAACATATTTATTTTCCAGAGAAGTTATCAAAGAAGCCGAGGTTAGCAAAAATATATTTACATTCAGATCTAGAGTGCGCATAATTGAAAATAGTAAATTTAAGACACATGGCAGCCAGGAGGTCTCTGCACGCGTGAAGATCTCCTAGTATTCTAATTATAATATTTAAATTTAAATTGTGTCACATCCCGTGTTCCATACGTTTTATCAAGCAAATTTAAATTGTGTCACATCCCGTGTTCCATACGTTTTATCAAGCAAATTTAAATTGTGTCACGTCTCGTGATCCATACGTTTTATCAAGCCAGTTCAAGTTCCGACGGCGGACCTGATGAACTGACGTCGCGGGCCGTAGTTTGGTGACCCTTGCTCTAGGCTATTGTCTAGTTATGGGTTTGGGAAAAACTACTACACTTTTCTCTAGATGTTATCCTTACCTTGCAGTGCACGATGTCTACATTTAAACTTTCACTCCATATAATCAGTGCTCCACAATTTTATAATAAACATTCTATAAATAGAAAATGTAAATGATAATAAGTGACAAATAAAGGAATTGGGCGAAGATACCTGTCACATCTAGTGTTAGGTTCATAGTCACACGCCCAATTCCTTATGTTAGGGTCATAGTCACACACCCAATTCCTTGTGCTAGGGTCATAGTCAAGGCACTTACGTGGCGCATTATAAAACATAATGAAACATATAGTTTGTCACGTACTATCAACCCTTATATCAAATCTAGCAGGCATATCTGTAGTGGAGACCATTCTCGCACATAACATACAAGGTCATTAAAGTTATGTGGATGGTGTCGTTACAAATACATTACCTGCTGTTCTGTTACCGCCCACGTTTTCCCCTTTGTGTGGTGCAATTGAAAGCCTACAGATACATGATACTATTTTATATCAGTTTTTTAATTGGGTCGTCCTTTACACGCGATCCTGGAGATTATTAACTGTTTAATTGCGATTGTGTGCGTGTACATGAGGGTGTGTATGGGTGGGTGCACGCGAGTATCTGCGCATGTTTTCATGCGTGTGAGAGTGAGACAGACAGACCAAGAAAGACAAAGACATGAATAAACTATACATTTCGTGAGTAATAGTCCTAACTGTACCCTTACATTCAGGTAAATGGAGATTGTAACTCGTTAATTTGCGAATGTATACACGTGTAAGTGAGTGAGTGAAAGTGTATATACTAGCATGTGCATGTCAGTGAATGAGAGTGAGTGTGGACGTGTGTTGGCGTGTGTCTGTGTGTGTGTGTGTGTGTGTGTGTGTGTGTGTGTGTGTGTGTGTGAGAGAGAGAGAGAGAGAGAGAGAGAGAGGGGGGGAAAGAGAAATGTGTGGCGGAGTACCTTTGCCTATCCCTATTTCTAGACAAAGAGTGAGTATTTGTGCTAGATTAACATTTCATTTTAACAACGTTAAAAACAAAATATGAGTCCATGACAGTAAGAAAGAATTATTTTACTTAAAGGCATTGAAGGTCATATTCTGTTACACTCTGTTTGCGTCTGTAATTGAGTAGATTTAAGATTGAATTTATTAATGTTTTAAGTTATGTTGATCCACTATCTATCTATCTATCTATCTATCTATCTATCTATCTATCTATCTATCTATCTATCTATCTATCTATCTATCTATCTTCGTCTAAGTAGGTTTGTCAATTTGTCCTCTCTGTCAATCTCTCTCGCGATAAAATTGCACACGCACCTGTTACACACATTTGTTTAACATTTTTTATACTACAAAATTATGGATTGTCATTGGTTTAATGCATGAAATATATCACTCTGTATATCTTTTCTAACTTTATACAGAAAATAACGTGGCAAGCTTCTATTAGACCCAAACTGGAGTAATGTTTTGAGTGTTCACTCATTTTTAATTTGACTGAACTAAACGCACACACAAACACGCAATACATACGTTACACACGTTCGAACAAGCACACGCATAAAGAATAAAATATCACACAACTAATGACATGGCTTATCTTTTCTGTCTTTACACAAAAAATTACGTGCTACACTTAACCACAAAGTGCGGTAATTTTGTAAGTGTCGGCCACTATAAATATGCCTGAAATAAAGCACACACACACACACACACACACACACACACACACACACACACACACACACACACACACACACACACATACACACACACACACACACGCACACACACACACACACACACAAATAAACCATGAACACTCACATGCACACGCATTAAAAAGAAAACACATACACAAATACACAAGCATTCATGAACACGGACATACTGTTGATATAATTACAACTTGGTGCAGCAATCACAAAGAGGACACTGTAAATTAATATAGATCGCTAGTGAGTAACAAATACTTTCCTACCTGCTGTGCAATGTAATTCGCGAGAAGACAGAAAACCGGATTCAACAAGTCCGCGCTGTCACGGTGTAGTGACTAATTCAGTAGTCTTAGCAAATAACAGTAATGTAACACACGTCAGCAGCCAAAAATAGACAAAAAGCCTTAAACAGATTTTTTATTTATTGTCGCTAAGAATTTGACGGAGTCAGTCTTGCATGGAGCATTGAAAGATCAAATTTAATTTAATCCAATCGTGCGTAAATCACATGCAATCTTTACTGAAGAGTCGTCAACGTCAACCCGCTTATTCATCAGGAAAGTAATAATTAATGTAAATATAGAACCGACTGCATACTCTTTATGGTTTATAGCTATGTTTCAAAGAAGTTCCTAATTTAATATTTTGTTCTCATAATAATAATGTAAATAAAAGTTCATAACAAAGTGCTATAATTACACGGACATGCTCATTCAATGTTCATTTTAATAGATTAATGTAAGTTTATTTAAGTTCATATAGTTAAGTGTCAAATCGTTGAGATGTACGCTATAAAATGGTCAGTGACAGTTAGGTGCTTCCCCGTTCGGACATTTGACCTCTGCAATCACCAACTTCCGGAAGTCTCCTATATATTTTCCTTTGGCGGTTAAATCTCTGTATCTCATTCATTGCAGCCATTGTTTTGGGGTTGCCATGCATAGTCTGGTTCCAAGTAGTTGTATCCAGCCGCATGCTGACAAAACAAGGGACGTTATCATTATTGATTAAGATTTATCTCACGCTTTGAGTTTCCAAATGCAACTATTCGTCTACAGCTAAAAAAACTAAAACTAAGTCCTTATTTCAAATCAAACTATATAATAATTATTATTTCTTAAAATGTTTACCCCGCAATACGACATGCAGACATTCCGCGACAAGACGTAATAACCGAGATTTGTTTTTATTACAATTAAACGGTGTGACAAAGAACTTCGTACCAGGGTTGCAGTGTAATTCGCGATAAGACAGAAAACCAGATTCAAGAGGGCTGTGATGTCACTGTTTCGTGGCTACACTCTCTAGTGTTAGCATTATACTACAATAACGTGTCAAACGTCAGCAGCCAAAATCCTTCAAAATCTATTTATTTTATATTATTGCCATTTACATTTGACGGAGCCAGCCTTGCAATCAAAGTTGAAAGTTCAAATCTAATTTAATCGTGCATTAATCACATGCAGTCTTTACTGAAATGTACTCAACGGCACTCCGCTTATTCATCGGAAAGCAATATAATTATATATAAAAGGAATTTACTACAGTAATATTTTTTATACAAAATGTTAATAAATGAACATTAAACAAAACTGCAATAGTTAAACACCTGCACCTTCAGTTTGGAATGTTCTCACTCTAGCAGATTAAAGTAAATTTATTTAAGTGCATTTAGATGAAGGCATTTAGATCTCCGCCTTAACATGTCAATAGCAGATAGATGCATCCCCATTCGGACATTCGGCCTCTGCAATGAATAACTTCCAGAAGTCTCATATGTATGTATCTTTGGAGGTTACACCTGTGTCTCTCCTTCACTGAGGCCAATGTCTTGTGTTGTCATGCGTCATTTACTTAAGGCTGATTCTACACAGGTGCAGCCAACCGCATTCCAACGTAACAATGGACTCTCACTGTTGATTAAGATTTATATCACCTTCAAACTTTCCCAGATGATCGGACGTGATTCATGAGTAACGTAATTGAAAACAATGAAACGGAACATACTTCTCTGTTGATTATTTGCTTGCATGAAGTAGCACTGAAAAAAGTGATGCTTATGTGATGTTGTATAGACGAGTTTTAGTACCCAAGCGCACTAGATGGAATTACACTGTCATGTTTGTGATTGCTTCACCGAGTTGAATACAGACATTCTAAGTTTGTCAACAGTAATTCTTTGTTCAAGTATGCGTGTGTGTATGTATGCGTTTTGCTTCTTTATGTGTGTGTGTGTGTGTGTGCATGTGTGATTTTTTCTTCTTAATGTATGTGTTTATGAGTATTTGTGCGTGTTCGTGTTTGCGGTTTGTGGTGTGTGTGTGTGTGTATGTGGGTGGGGGTGGTTCTTAGTTTAGTCAAAGTGACTGTTTCAAAATTACCGCCTGTTACGTTTCCAGTATTTATTTATAGACCCTGCCCTAGAATAATTAAGGATTTTAAATATAATTAATTCCTTCTCTCATATTCTATGCAGACTGGTTGCTCAATTTACTATTTGACTAATTAAAAGTGTGTCTTGTAGTTCAGACGACAAATTTACAAACTAATAAATTGCGAACTTTTAGCTAGATTGAAAACCGTTAAATTCCTCTAAATTAATATGCATTCGTTATCAACTTTCTGCTCATTCGCCCCCATTCAATCTAAGAATAATCTATAGGTCTATTATGCATAAAAATTAACTACTAAGAGGTTTTAACAAAGAAAATAAGATTTAATAAAGTTTTAACAAGTTAACAATAATCAAATACGAGCGCGAATAGTCTATTTCTCGATTCTTTGCACGTACATGCTTTATCCATAACTAATGAATTGCCATCAACTGTCCTTTCAATAATTGCATAAGCACTGAGTAATACTCAGCTGATTGTTCTGTATCTGCCTGGTCTCTTTTACTCAGTCAGCCAGTCTAGTTTCACAGTTTCACTACAGCGACGACGCACGTGGCATCTAGGAAGGTGTTCCTTTATGTTGCTAGCGAACTTGAATTGGCATGGACCCTCAGAAATGAACTCACACGTTGAGCTCAGACCAGTTATTACCAGATGAACAAGGCAAGGCAAAATGCAAGCCAAAGCAAGGCAAACGTAAAGCCAGGGCCGACCTAGGGAAGTAACGTGTTCTAATGTAATTTCAATCTAAGAGATTTCGACCTCGTGTCGTTTTACAATTAGATTTAGAAAAAATGTAGTCATCTCAGGCGTGTTCCATTTAACAGCATGACGTATGAAGCAATAAAATAGTTACAACGTCAAATTAATGTTCATACAAAAGGGTAATTCAAACCAAAGCTTCACAATTTACAATTAAAATTACACACAATAATTGAATTACATGAGGAATTCATATCGAGCACAGCATTCTGGCTCTTAGTGAATTAAAACAATATAAATTAAAGTTACAAATGGAAAAAGAGTTACAATAAATTTATATTCCATAACTTATAGGTTTCTCAGCCATTTCTCTGGACCATGCTCAAGCATATATGGAAATAATATAATACATAGCACAAATACATATTTATAATCAAGATAGGCAAAATACTATCAGATAAAATGATACCTTTTATGAGAAGTCGAAGGTTTGGTTCTCATCTGCTGTCGGCTGCCCTCATGACCCGAGTTAGCTGATGGAAAAAGCTAATGTGTTCTCGAAGTAAAGGGAACGGAAGCGCGTACCCATATTTATAAAAAAGCATAATGCGTATCACGTGACTGATCGCGAAGTATGTAGTTGGTTCGAGAATCTGGACAATGGACCTAAAGTTACATAACATCTTGACCTGTTCTAGAAGCATCTCGAAAAAGGAAGCTTGAACAAAGGAGCCAAGGGTTTCAAAATTCAAATTTGAAGTAAACAAGACAAGTGGGTCACCAAGTCGGACATTTTTATCAGACTGTGACACTGCCCGTTGGGTTTAATTATAGCCTAGCACGTAATTTTCTGCTTAAAGTTTGAAAAGATAAGCAATTTGATTATGTGTGTGTTTCGCTTCTTTACGCATGCGCATGTATATTCGTGTGTAGGTTTTCCTTAATGAGTGTGCATGTGCGTGTTCGAACGTGTGGTATTGTTCGTGTGTGTGTGTTTGCGTGTGTGTGTGTGTGTGTGTGTGTGTGTGTGTGTGTGTGTGTGTATGTGTTTAATTCAGAAAAACTTAAAGTGACTGAGCACTTAATATTCAAGTATTACTGCTAGCTGTCACTACAACCACAACACCTAATATTGTAATACTACTGCTAGTTTTTACTGCTACAACCATAACAACCAATATTCTTACACTTTCACATTTAACCGAATTAGCATAGTGATTGAATAAAATGTACTTAACAAGAGAACAATAATAAATCCAGTAACAAAGCCGTACAAGTGTCTTTGTTTATTGCCACCTTTTCTAGTAATACACATAACAAAATATTTATAAAATATGTAATGAGATGAAATAAACGGAGACGTTCGTGAGACTTTAATAATGGAACCATAAATTAACATTCTTATCTATTGTAATTAGTGATGGGTGATTAATTAATTTAAAAATGTCATAATCATTACGTAAGAGTCGTTGGTGTCACACTATGTATGATTTTTGCCACTTCGTTGTGTCTTTTGGTGTATTCTGTTCCAGGTAGAACATGGCATCCACATAGTATATGTTTTGCTGCTTCATTCATGTTTTTTACAGTCTGCCTTTGAGATTAGTGATTTCGTGTTTAGTGATTGTTGTTGTGCTGCTTGTATCAGTGCTCCTGTGTCTGCTTTTAAAACATTTTCTTTTAACCATCTGAATGTTAATTGTTTTAACCATCTGAATGTTGTTTTGTCGCACATATTGATGATGGAGACGTGTTCGGCTCTATTTGCTAATAGACTTGCGCTCTCACACAGTCACATCCATGTGTGCTTGCATACACTTTCTCTCATACACCAACTAACGAGTTAAATTCACATTCCCGAAATGACAGTGCACATCAAAACTGTAACTTAAACCGCGTGAATTATTTAGCATATTTATATATGTGTCATTCTCTGTGTCTCTTTCTCTATGACACATTCACACTCATACGAGTCGTGTGCACTCACTCATATCTACGTTCATATCTATGACTATAGCATGCGCACTGCCATAACAGTTCTAAAAATAGATGTTTGTGTCCCAATTCCGGCTTTCATTGTTAACGCTATAATCTAACAACGAATAAGTCGCATTTTATGTTGTTTTCTGAAGCCAATAATCATAAACAGAAGCACTGGAAATCACTCTACAGTGCGTGGATGTACCTAGAAAGAGAGAACATGTTTTAAAATGCATTAAATGATTCTTGTTTTAAACTTTTTTTCCCAATCAAACGGAGTAGCTGTCATCGTGAAGTATCATTCGCTGAAAGATAGTGAGTGTTCGCCTTGCGGCTATTAAATCCTCCAAAGATTGTTTATGTATGATGATAAATATCCTACAATTGACAATCCTATACTAAAGTATGACAGAGTACATTTGCCTATCACTATTTTTAAATTTAAACTATTGACTTGTCAGAGTAATCCAATTTTGGGCACTTGTTAAGAATGTATTTTTGAAATTTTTCAGAGTTGGAAGTAAACAACCTGAATAAAGAATGTGCTAGAAATTGCTGATATAGTGCAAACCAGTGAGTAAGTTTTATTATCTAATGGTTTTGATTTACGAGAACTAGACCAGTCAATGGGCTGAAATTTAAAAAAAAAAAACATCTTGTTGTAGACAAAACTACTGTCTAATCACTTTAAATATGAAGAGGCAAAGAAGAAGTCTGGTTTTGAATAGTGGATGTTATGTTGATGATGAGTGAGCTGACTGATTGAGAGAGAATGGATTTACAAATACTTCATTCACTTTTGCTATTTATATGTTATACTTGTGCTTAAATAAGACGTATTAAGTGAGTAGACTATTATTCCTATATATGTTATACTTGTGTTTAATAAGACGTATTAAGTGAGTAGACTATTATTCCTATAAATGTTTGAAATAAGATACTCGAGTGTCGTATGCTAACACTCGCAATTGTTTTCATATGCTGTATTTATTACGCTACGTATCGGGCTGTTAAATACTGTTGCAAGAAACTGTAAGTTGAGACTGGAATGTCAGATAGAATGGAGTTATAAAGTGATAAATTGGAAAAGTGTTTGTCCCCTGATTATGTTTTTAAGAGACAAAGTGCTATATGAACCTCTTGGTTTATTATTTGTAAACCGCTATGACCGAACAACCACGGTAAAGGCTGGAAGCAGTGTATACGTGCAAGAACACACTACACTCTACTGATGAGTGGTGGCAAGATTTGTTGACTGCACAAACAATGTCTCTATAGAGACGTTCTTGAACATCGCTTTAGACGTGCTTTTCCAAATGATGTTAGTATGCTATTTTTCTCTCCCATCTTCTGTCTTCCTTAATATCAGTTCTCACTCTCGCTTGTAGTCATCTAGATCAGAGTCATCTTCTGTCTTCTTTAATATCAGCTCTTGCTTGTAGTCATCTAGATTAATTATAGTCTAGATCAGAGTCAACTTCTTCACAGTCGTCATCTTCTTCTTGAGAGTCATCTTCTTCCTCTTGCTTCTTTTCCTCTGCCTGCTCTGAAAAGTGCATCGAGATGTATTTGGCTGAGACTCTAGTACCTCGTCTTTTCGGTAATATCTGAAAGATTAATGGTAAATGAGTTTTGTCTCAGTGAAAGCGCAGGGTCGAATGGATATTTTAACCCACCTATCAATTGCGGACATGATCCTGCTGCGTCTCGACTACATTTACTGCTCACCTGTATCCGTCTACGCGCAACACAAAGGGACACCGGGGACAGTCATGACATCAGCAACAACGATGACAATGCCACCAGTGAGGAGGCCAGATAGTGGAACAACCCGAGCGTGTGTACACACTAGGCACGGACTGGGTGTGGTGTGCTAATAGCCTGGGCTCTGTAAGACACTTCTACTCCCCTACATCGGGGATGAGCATTTCAACAACACCAACAACAATACTGGCCTACGGAATACCAAGTCAGTGGGTGTCTCTACCGGCCAGACATAACTGCAACGGACAACAGGCAACAATTCAGCTTCACTTCTCTACACTTTCCTGTCCACTACTCTCCACTCTTTCATCACCATCATCATCAACTCTACCAACAGCGGCACACAATATGCTAAGCAGTGATATCGGCAGAAGCTGCAATCATCATTAAAAAAGAAAAAGCGCCTTTTACTGACACCGTATCCAGCGACTATGTTGTCTGCTGCAAATGCATATGACTAAGCATACCATTCAAAGTTGGAAATAGAAAGTCAATGCAACAAATCAAACCCATCTTAGCATAACTCTAGAATGATCCAATCTTACTTTCAATGTATGCATGTTTGCGTGAGATTCTGAGGACGACAAACTTGTAACTAGATGCTCAAAACAAATATACTTTATCAGTAACAAATTCACAAAACCGGCAGTTAATTACAATGCACTTGTGGATTTACCAACGTCACGTCCTTGAAATAAAACTGATACAAAAGCGTCTCGAGTTACTTGTAGGCACTCAGTCACGCATACAGGGAAAAAAATGTCAAAACCCCCAGGTAATGTGTGTGTAACGACACACCCACATGAAAACGTTCTGTAGTGTGAGCATGAAAGATGAGTCTGCCAGGTTTGATACGGGTTGAAAAGCACGTGACGTGTACTTTATTCCTTCCGTTTCAATTTCTTTTTAATTGGGTACGTGATGTCGTGAGCAGGTGGTCTCCTCCTACCAGGTTTTTAAAAATTAACTAGCCAAATCCAGGACAAAAGTTGACATACATACAAATGTAGGGAGGACTAGTATTGCCTGGCTGCGTTTCTTTCTAATAGGTGTTTAAGCTATAGAGGTGCTTCAGAGTGCATAATCACGCGCCAGTGATTTTGGGTGTGCCCATACAACCTCGTCTTAGCCGTTCATGAAATCAATAATAATTGACAAGTGGGCGTTAATCCCAAATCCATGTTATTAATAGGTATGCATAGTTTGTGTTTATTCCTTCTTTGAACATATCAATTGCAGAAGAAAAAGAGAATAAAACGTGGAAAATGTCAGTTCGCAACATGCGTCGCTTGTTACCACTGAAATAAAACTCATTCTAACCTAAGTGGATAGTGCACTGCTAATTTATTTAGTTTATGCTAATTTATTTAGTTTAAGATTAAATCCGTCTTGATTTTCTAAAAGACAATCTCGATGAAATGAAATACTGGCGCTCTTGTTCCAGGGGAAACTCTCTTAGTCTAGTAGGATTTATATACTTCTAGTACAGATAATTTTATGTTCTAATACATTTGGGAGCAGTGGCTCCAGAACTTATAAATAATGATTGCTATCTTATGATAAATAATGCTTAAATGTATCTAGAAGTAGTACTGCATGGATAAATTGAATTTTGTATTTCTTTTATTTTATTTCACCATTCATCATTCTTTCTGTCTTTCTCCCCCGTTTCCCATGGGTGCGAGTGTGGATGGCTGACTGACTAACCAACGTGTGAGAGGAGACCCATAGACCAATAAATATGAATATATACTCTGACATTGAGGCTTTCTCCTGTCTATGGTTTCGAAAGAGTGGTTGTTGTCGTTGTTATACGTTGTGTCGTCTGTGCCATCTACACTTCACCCCTACCCGTATGCAAGCATACACGCAAACATGTCGGCAATACGTAACCTACACGCAAAATAAAATTAGAACCAAACAACCATCTTGGTATTCTGTGTGCGGATTTGTAATTCTCTTTATGCAAGTCCTACTGGCGTCGACAAGCTACCACCCTCCCCTTGCCGGAGAGGAGGTGGGTGGCGACAATTTACACGCTGGACGCACTGAAGATCAAATAAACTGTTATATAGTTCCATAATAACTTTGGTATTATGACGTTCACAGCAGAGCTCGCTCCTTTCTCTAAAAAATTTTGCTAGTGGGGTGACCGACAGTACTTTAAAAAATGACGTCATTTTGTACGTACAGGGAATTATAATCAATAAATGTTTACTGCAGACGTGGCACTTTTACAATTTTAGTTGTGTGTCCTCGCCAAGCTTAAAGAGAACTGTCAACCCTCGGCTACGACAGGTATGTGTTGAGTATGTATATGTGGTTGTATGTCACATTTTTATTGATTTAATACAATAACCGTTAATACACTACATGTACTGGTGTAAATATTATTTAACATATCTTGTGATTAGTATGCACCTTTCTCTCTCTCTCTCTCTCTCTCTCTCTCTCTCTCTCTCTCTCTCTCTCTCTCTCTCTCTCTCTCTCTCTCTCTCTCTCTTATATATAAATAAGCAGATAAGGATTTCACTTTAGAATAAACATCTTTCTGCACAATCACTTAAATAAAATATGGAAGATGGCTTGTCACATAAACCAAGCTTTTTAGCAATTCAATTTGGGGATTAGATATGTTGAGTTTTGTTAAGGAAGGGGAATCTGGTCTTAGGTGAGAAGTGTCTCCACTTTGTTTACGGGGTGCTGTTTTAGTTAGAGTTCCGATTTCAATTATTATAATCAACTATAATTACTTATGTCATATCGCATAATTTCAACTCTGTTTCACTTGGATACGGAAAAGCTATTATTTGCTCAGTAGACATGTGACTATTGTGAAAGTATAGTGATCAGTGACTTACACACCTTAGCTCACCTTTTCAGATTTTATATTATGTCGGTGTCTGTAATTGTAGTAAATGGGGCGGAGCTTTGCAGTCCGGTATAATTCTTGTGCATCACTCTTCATAAAATTGTAGTTAGATGTTGAGTTTGTGATAAATATAGTCAATGGGGAAGAGGTTTACGATTTGGGAATAATGTATGATCTGTACCTTGAATGAATACACCTAGAGTAATTTAGTATGATTTCAATGCGAGTGTTGTGTTTTACTCTCGGAATACATGCACTTAAGAGTAGATTAGCTCCGGTTTTAATAAAATCTGAAAATTTGGTCTAAATATAATGAATGGAGAAGATATTTTATAAGTTTTAATAAGCTATTATGGTATGTTCTCTGCATACATTATCTGCAGGGCATTATTGTATCTGGTGTATGATAAAATATTATGGAGAGGACTTTTACGATTTCCACGCAATTTGTGTGCTGCTCGGGTCTTTCATTTTGGAAAGTTGATGCTGACTTATAAGGCGATGATTTCTGTTGTATTTGAAGTTAACAATCCTTATCGATATTGTGAAGTTAACAATCCTTTATCTTTAGCTCAGGCGATAGGCAAGCTGATTGTATAGCAGGCTAGACGAATATTGTCACTCTAGAAACGGCCTTCTTGGGTCCTATTTACGATCATTCTACAGAGACTGTTCTTTTTTGGAACAGTCTAATAGGTCAAAGTTTAAAAGTATTAATAATGTTTATTTAAATGTTATTAAATTAAGTAGAAATCGTGCTTAGTAGGCAAATGCTATCTCCATTTTAGATTTATATGTACAGAGAAATCAGAAGTAATTTGAATTTAAAAGATTTCATTGTAAAGGGGCTCAGATCCGTTTTGAGTAATGCAAAAAACACGAAAATTAGCTGGCAGATGTTTGGCAGAGATCTAGCTTACAAACAGTATTCACTGATATTATCATGAGTGGGTGTCTATTTTTAGCTCAGGCATTATACGTTTTCAATACTCGCAACAGTTTGCGAGTAGGTAACATCTGCGCGGTGTCAGGTGTATGAAAATATATATAGATAACAGTTTCGTTAAATCGTTAGTAAAACTTATCTCACATCTTCGCACTCATTACGTGCATGTTGTGCGTACGTCAATATTTCTCACTCAGAATTTGTAGTCCTACATTTCTTACACAATTCATTGTATTGACAATATTTCTCATTCAGAATTTGTAGTCCTACATTTCTTACACATAATTCATTATATTGACAATATATCTCACTCCGAATTTGTAGTCCTACATTTCTTACACATAATTAATTCATTATATTGACAATATTTCAAGAAATGTTATCAATCAGATTTTTACCTTTCTTATACAGAAAACGTCTTGGGAATTTTTTTGCTGTGATAATCATGTTTACCAGTGTAATAAATTTTACTTATTTAATTAATTATTTGTACTTGTGTTTTAACTAATTTCGCATAGTTGACCGTTTCCCAAATTTGGAGATTCGCTTTCCTTTTGTGCAAGGTCAGATTAAAACTCATGAATCGAGCATAAAAATTGTAGTTTATCTGTTCCTTTTTTCCTGCATGGCATAAAAGAACAAATCAAACAGTATAATTGAGTTTGAAAGTGGTCTGATTATCGTCTTTCCCCCAAGAAGTATGGTTTAGATTCTGTACATTTCTGAGTTTAAAGTACAACTCAGTTGGCTGATTTGCTGGTACTTATCCTTGTCTTCAGGTAGAAGGAACGTTTTTACCTATGTTGGCTGAATTTATGAGTGCATAAATCTTGAAAGAATGCATGAAAGGAAGAGTTTGATAATAGATTCATTAGATTCAAAATGAGGTAATTTCTTTCAACTTTAAATCCCATTGTATATAGAAATGTTGCAGAGTGGATCAGTTGTAACGTTAGAGATCTAGGTCAAAAGTTGCTTGCTTGCTTGCTTTCTTCCAGTCTCCACATTTGGGCAAATTGCCCAAGGGATTCATGTGGAAAACATTTTGTGACGCTAACGCCACCTAGTTAAAGGTTATGAAATTTCTAATTATTTAATCATCCATTACAAAGGAGAAGTGGTGAGAATCTTGATTTAAATTATTAATAATTCTCCAGGAAACACCACTCTTCTCTCTCAATTAGCGCTGTAGACGTTTTCTCAACTAACACTCCTCTGTGCCTAAATTGTCTACTGCGGTTCTTTTTTGCGGCCAGGGCTTTCAAAATATATTGCATGCTAGTGGTGTGTGAGAGGGAGTCGAAAATGCGTGGGCGTGCAAATCAACAGTGTACGATCTAGCCATGAATAAGAGGATGAGTGGTGGGCAGATGTGGCTGTGCTAAAAAGACAAATATTAGTACACCTTTTAAATTTGCATTATTAGCTGTTGAAAGCAGAAATGATTTGATGATAAATAATGATTACACACATCTGCAATTTATAATATATGGGGTGTTTTCAAATGTATAAACCCACAATAAATGTTTGTGTAACACCTAATTTTGCACTGATATGGGGATATATATTACTAATCGGTGTTGGCCGAACTAGTTAAATGCTATAGGATTATTTCCGGAAGTGGAATATTTTACACCATTTCTCAATTTGTCTTGTATTTGCATCCAATGTTTTCAGGGTTTTTAATTTATTTTTTATGCAGACGTCAGACGATCCTTGGTCTTCGATCTTTGGTCTTGGAACTGTTGGACAATGAAGATTTATGTTTTCTGTTTAGTCATATACACAATTTATAGGCTTCCTACAGGTAAGCACATTTAAATTGTACTGTGATAGTAACAGTAAATGTGTAACTCTACTTCTGACACAACGCTACCATGTCCAATATTTTCATAATGTAGACATAGGTCCCCTAAAGATCCATCCATATAAGAGTTGAAAGGGCGAATAATGAGTCGAATCGGGTGGTACTTCACACAAAGCAAACAAAATTGCTGTCATATACACATCCCGATTACGTGGTCTTTCCAAGCAGTTTTCTCAAGGATTTGCTGAGAGTAGTGTTCAGATTTTCAACTAGGAGTAGTTCTCAGACGCCAACGCCACCTAGTTAATGGTTATGATTGTTATTAATTAATCATCCATCACTACTTACAAGTGATGGGAATCTTAATTTATGTTATTAATAATTCCCGAGTAGACACCAATCGTCTCTCGCACATGGCGGATATAAATGTTATCTTTCTTCAACAATATTAAAGCTATTTCCATAGGTGGAACATTTCTTACTACAGGAGAAATCAAATCGGTCTTTAATCTATATTTAGCAAGACGCCATCCTCCCGTTTTCTTCTTTAACATTAGATTATCAATATGCGTAAGAAGGTCAATACATTTAACAATAAATTTATGAAGTGAACAGATACATATAACAAACACAATAAAATATTATCTGATATCAAAATTTCCACGAAACAACATTCAAATAATTTCAATGCCGATACAGTCTTATATCCTAAAACACAATTCAGCAGATTAGTGTCTGTCGCGGGTTCTTGATGGGGCCGACTCCTCTCTTCTCCTCGATCGGTGGGGGGGGGGGTCAGGCTTACCGCGATTGCCGACGACACATCGAGTGGTAGATAATAATCAACTCTCACACTCAGATACCAACGTATATTCTTGTGGGAAATATATTTACTCTGAGATGTGGGGTAAAATGTGAAAGTCGGCGGTGAATGTGAGTAAGCGTATGAATGTGATGTGTGATGGACGTGCAGAACGAATGACAAACAATCGTATCAATAAACTTTCATACAGAGAGAAAGAAGCCCAACTCTGGTAAAGAGTTAACAAAATAGTTTATTCTAATAGAAGGGGGGCTAACTCTCACACGATGTTAGTTATTCATTCAGCACATCCTCTCACAACATCCACGGAATGGGGAAGAAAAGGAAAGAAGAAAAAAAAAAGAAGAAAAAGAAATATGATAAATGAAATAAAATGACAAGCAGAATTAATAATAGATCTAGCAGTGAAAAACCGCAATACTATCAAATCATGTAATACTATCAAATCATGTACGGAAAAGAGCGGTGATGACCGCAAATAGCAACACTAAAAAGAGCAGCGGTGAAAACCGCAATACTATATCAAATAGTATCAAAATTTCTAATTCCAATTTGTGGGTAAAATCCCACCACAAAAGATGAACACTAAAATTATCTCCACTTAAATTAAATGTCTGTAAAAGAAAATTTAGGGTAAATACCCTATATCAATCATAAATGTTTATATAAAGAAGTGTCAATAATGTTTCAACAGAGTTCTAAATAAATAATAAACTATACTAACCTACCTAAATGAATGCACCCTGAGAAAAGTTCTTCTACTTACTAATTTCAAAGAAAAGAAAATGCACGTCTGCGTTATGAAAAATAAACGTAGTGGTATTGGCCAATAAACTAAGAAAATCACGATGATACCGCAGATAATGTACGAGTTGAGGTTGTAGAACCGTCAGGCCTCGTTGACTGGCACATAGGCTGATAAACCCCGTGGCCCTTTCGCGTTGATAAACGCCGAAAGTATAATTGTAACTCCTCGCTGAAGAATAGCGGGCGAAGTTAAAAGATGGTTGGTATATTGATGAGTGGTGGTGAATATCTCTCTCCCGGCCCAGTCTTGTCCCGTTAGCACTTGGCGCACAGTCACTGATGAACAACCACTGTCCAGGTTTTGAGTCCAACGTATAATACTGGCATCCGATGCAGGTTACCAAGAAAAGAGTTGGGTGCGACAAAACACACCTCCAACACTGTATAATACGTGGAAGATATTCTGGCCTTTCTTCCCCGATTGTGACGAGAATAGAAAAACGGTCCGGACTCGGTGTAGGCGAACCATACAAGACCTCACACCTCCCTGTAGTCCAGAATGTACACACACACATTGATTCAAAATGGCCAGGCGAATTCTTTTATTCTTTCCCTCCCAGAAAAAAAATAACTCATTAGTCATGACTGCTTAGGCTATTGTTCTCGGGTTTTGGTGCATTCATTCTAGGGGTGCATTGACTAAGAAAATAGTTCCTAACTAAATTTATATGTAAGGACTAAAACTGACTAGCTACAACTTCTATCTATTATTAAAATGACTATCCAACCTTAACATAAAAAGACATACAAGTGATTTTAATTATAAAAGTAAAATTACAAAGTAAGCACTCACGCTCTCTAACACTCTGATAAAGCATGAACATCGTACCACTCGCTCATTAATACATTGAAAAAAATGTACACAAAATAAGCAAAGCCCTGACAGCAATTGGGAACAAACTTGCCGTCAGCACATCTAATTAACCTTTCACCTTAACCTGCAGATGAACTCTGAGAGCGTGATAGCGTCCCCGAAAGGGCAACGTATGGACAAAGGGGGAGACAATTTACAGGGACAAAAATAAATTTTCTGATTACCCCCTCCCATCACGGTGACAGTGTCAATAGAAATCACAAGATAATTTTATCAGAAGTCACAAATGGAGTTATAGAGAAATAAGCGATAATAGTTTGCACATAACCATGTCTAAAAAATTGCCACACTAGAATGTTGCGTGCTTTCATAACAATATCACAAATATATTGTTCACAACAGAATAAATCAGCATTGTCTCCTTACACACTGTGGGTGGAGACTTCTCAATCTACCATGGTCGTAGTAGTTTATAAGTATGTAAACCTCAAGATTCTGGTGAAAACAAAAGGTTTATGTACAATATGATCAGGCAAAGAACAACACGTTTCCAGTTTATTCATCACTATCTCCATTCTTTCTTACATTCAAATCTCAAATTACAGTTTCCGTCAACAGTATTTATTAGCCCGACACATGTCTACAGCATAATAAATATAACATAAAAATGTCATGAACATGTTCAAAAATGTCACGTGATTAGCATACTACTTACAAGCGCCATAGTTCAGAACTCGTAGAAGTAATAGACTACTCACATAATTCAACTCTACGTAAATGCAAGATTATTTTCAACAGGTAAATTTTGATCTCAGACCATTGGCTGGTCTTGCTTTTGTAAATCTTAACAAATAGATAATAAAACCTATGAATCCATGTAAAACCAGTTAGTTTACATCAGCAGTTCTATCATATTCTCTATCTGAATTGTTTACTCCAAACATATCATGTTAAGCAGTGCCCAGGGTCGGGACATGTTAAGATTGACAACAAAGAAAACAATATAAAGTATAGATAGAGGGATGAGCAAATTTACTATGCCACACAACTATTATGCTTCTACTAATACCACTACTGTTCCATCCATCCATCCATCTATAAATCCATCCATCTAAAATTCCATTCATCCATCTAAATCCATCCAAATATCTATCTATCTATCTATCTATCTATCTATCTATCTATCTATCTATCTATCTATCTATCTATCTATCTATCTATCTATCTATCTATCTATCTATCTGTCTGTCTATCTATCTATCTATCTGTCTGTCTATCTATCTATCTATCTATCTATCTATCTATCTATCTATCTATCTATCTATCTATCTGTCTGTCTGCCTGTCTGTCTATCTCTCTACCTATCTGTCTGTCACTATCTATCTATCTGTCTGTCTGTCTATCTCTCTACCTATCTGTCTGTCTGTCTCTATCTATCTATCTATCTGTCTGTCTATCTATATATCTATCTATATATCTATCTATCTCCTGTACGTTGTATATATTTATATATTTATCATGTGCACAATTCTCATTGCCATACAGACTAATTTGCACTTATAACATTGTTTTTTTTCCTCTCTAAGTTGTCGTCAGTGTTGGATTCAATGGAGCATGTAACTTAACTAAAGAGTGTGACACGGATCTTGCCTGTCATGAAACTAAAAAGTTATGCAGTAAGTGGCAAGCTAGTATGTACATATGAATGGATATGCGAATATGTGGGTATTAAACAAACTTACCTTTAAGAGCACTTAAATTTTAGCCAGTAATTCTCTCTAAATGTAAGTGTAAATGTATAATCCGTTTGACAGGATTGATGACCAATATGATGCTGACGATAACCACTTTGAAATAGCCTGTCTTACTAATTTTCATGTATGCAGTGAATATTAAAAGAATTATAGATCACGAGCATTAAGGGATAATAGAAATATAATATAAAATGTTTTCAGAGTAATCACTGTTTTAAAATATGTTTTTAAACGTTGTGGGAGTTGATACTAATATGTGATTAAACGAGAGTTAACGGGAAGTTTCTTCTACTTGCAAATCTTTGAAAGAGCGTTAGTTGATACGATATCTAATACATAAATATATCGAACAAACAACACAGTAACGTCGTGAACCTTAGTGTCACAGTCTGATAAAAATGTCATGACTTGCTGACCCACTTTTTGTTTACTTCAAATATTGAGATTTGAAAACCCTTTGTTCAAGCTCTCTCCTATCGAGATGCTTCCAGAACAGGTCAAGACGTTATGTAACTTTAGGCCCATTGTCTAGGTTCTAGAACCAACTACATGCCACGCGATCCGTCACGTGATATGCTTTATGCTTTCCTATAAATATCGGTAAACGCTTCCGTCCCTTCACTGCGAGAAACAATTAGCTACACCAACTAGCTACTCGAGTCATACGGCAGGCCGACGAGTAGATGAGGTAGACACTTCGACTTCTCATAAAGGTACCAATTTTTATTTGATTGTATTCTGTATATCTTAACTATGTATGTATTTGTGCTATGTATTATATTATTTCGCTATATACTTGAGCACGGTTCGTTGAAATGACTGAAAACCTATAAGTTATGGAATATAAATTTACTGTAACTCTTTTTCATTGTAACTTTAATTTATATTGCTTTTAAATTCACTAGAGCCAGAATGCCTGCGCTCGACATGAATTTCTCATGTAATTCAATTATTGCGTGTAATTTTAATTGTAAATTGTGAAGCGCTTTGCTGTTTGAATTACCCCTTTGTATGAACATTAATTTAACGTTGTAACTATTTTTATGATTCATACGTCATGCTGTTAAATGAAACATGCCTGAGAAGATTATGTTTTCTAAATCTAAATTGTAAACTACGTGAGGTCGAATTTCTAATTCAGAGCATTTAAACTGGAACGTGCTTAAGTGAGGAATATGTTAGCAGAGGCTATATTGGGACACATTTGCTTTCCCCAGGTTGGCCTTGGCTGTGGTTTTGAACTTGGCTTGGCTTGGTTTTGGTTTGCTTTGCCTTGCCTTGTCTTTGTCCTGTGAACCTGGACAAGTTGTTATTCTGAGAGTCCACACCATTGTGAGCAGCGTCAAGAGTAGATGTATGCTGGTCAAAACTCAAGTTCACTAGCGACATAAAAGGACAATCCTCCCTGTATGCCACGTGCATCTACGCTAGAGTGACTATCGTGAGACAGACCGGTACGGACTGGAATACGGAAACCAGGCGAATACAGACTTACAGCTGAGTATTCCTCAGTTGAATTCAATTATCACAAGGAAACAATTGGGCATTTTCCCCCTCGAGAGAACTTTAAGCACATACGTGCATGAATTAAGAAATAGACTATTCGCGCTCGTATTTGATTATTGTTAAATTGTTAAACTTTATTAAATCTTATTTTTTAATTGTTAAACCTCTTCGTAGTTAATTTTTATGCATAATAGACCTATAGATCTCTTAGATTGGATGGGGGCGAATGAGCTGAATGATATAACGAATGCATATTAATTTAGAGGAATTTAACGACTCCAATCTAGCTAACGTACGCAATTTATCAGTTTGTAAATTTGTCGTCTGCACTACAAGACACACTTTTAAATTAGCCAAATGATAAGTTGAGCAACCAGTCTGCATAGGATATGAGAGAAGGAATTAATTATCTTTAAAGTCCTTAATTATTCTAGGCAGGGTCTATAAATAAATACTGGAAAATTAACAGGTGCTTGTACACATTCTGTTTCTAAATGTGTAGGGTGACTCGGACTGGAATCATATTCATAATTTTGGAGTGTTGAATGATTTTACAATGAAGTGGCTCTCACAGTTTGAACTGGAATGGAAAGAAATGTTGGTTTATTTTTTTTAAGAACTATAACATTGGTCTTATTACTAATAGTTTGAACTTTTTAAGTTTAGTATTTATACATGATATAAACCGATTTTGACTAGGTATGCATGATACATGAATTATATGAATTATATATGATATAAACCGATTTTGACTGGGTATGAATGGTATCAACTCCAAATAAGGTGTCTTCAGGTACTGATTAATTAATTAAATAGCTTGATGAAATATCATACATATACTTATCGAAGAATCGACCACTAGTATTATTTACCCGATTTTATTTTACAGTGCTATTAATCATTATGTCCTCGGGTTTGCTGCTATTCATATTTTAAGTGTATGTTTGTGACCTCTTGATAACGATTCTAAACACTGGAAATGTTTTAAGTGTATGTTTGTGACCTCTTGATAACGATTCTAAACACTGGAAATGCATCACCTAAGCCATCGATAATAACAGTGAACCTATCGAAGTTTTGAAATGAACCTTAAGATTGCATATCAATATTCTCGACAACAAATTAACACCTAAGTTAATCTCAGCAGAGGATAAACACTTCAGTGTCCAAAATTAAACCCATAACGTAAACAGTACATAAATATAAATAATGTGAATATGATTATGCGTGTTCACTATTTAAATGTGAAATTGAATTTACGCTTTATGTAATAGGAATGTGTCCATTTTTAACATTTTAGGCATTTATCGATACACAAAATTAGAAACAAAATTAGTTAAATTTTTTTTCATTTTTGGCTACATGCATTTAATCCATTCGTGTGATTACGTATGATTTATTCCAGTTAATTTGCTTTATATTTCAGAATATAGAGTGAATATAAATTGCGTGACGGGCTCTGCAGATTGTGTTGCTGGAGCTTCTTGCATTCCTGGAAATAAATGTTTATGCGCTTCCAGAATTTCTGTTGTTGATGGCAGTTGCAGTAGGTACTTTTAATTGTCAATTTCTTATTGCCAGATTATATTACTGGACTAATATTTTTTTAAATAAATACTGATGATGATAAGAACAAACGAAACGAAATAATAATGATATTTTGCATATGATTTACGTTTATATTTCCTTAAGTGTAGAGACATAACGGGTCATGTCTTTGACTTTTAACAAAGGAAAATTATTTATATATTTAATGATATATTGTGCGTATATTTCTTTAAAGAGTGGAGAAATGACTAATCATGTTCAAATTTTAAATGAGAGAAATTAGTATGTTGCTTAATGCTCAGTAAGCATTGAGACATATTGAATTAATAATCTCTTATTTATAAACCATATTTAATTAATTATTCGTATGTCTTAAATCCGACATTTTGTTTTGTCTTTTGAATAGTTATTCGTTTCGTATTATGGTGAAAGGTTTACTGGCTGATAAAGTAAAAATGTTTGCTATTGAACTATGATTTGAATTGAAGAATGCTTTATGTAAGTGGACCATTATTTCTATGTTCACTATTCTGATTACGTTATCCGGCTAATGAATAATGTTGCAAGATTTATAAGTTGTCAATATATGTAAGAGAGATAGGGATTTTAAAGATGATACAGGCCTGAAATTTAGCATTGCCTTAATTTGACTTTTGCTGAGAAAAATCACGCCCTATTCACTTCAGGTTACAGTGACTACTGTATTCTACTCGATCACCTTGGTGTGTGAGTCGACCATTGTCGTCGAACTTAAAAGTGAATGTTTTGCTGTAATTTGATTCCCGAGAATTCTGTTTGAGAGCCCATATGGCAAAATTGAGGCTTTAGATTGGTCTCGGGAATTACCAATGATTATTTTGAACATTCCCCATCATTTTTTGAGTGAATCATCATGAGGGTTCTTGAACATTCCACGTCGTGTGCTTGCGAAGTTCTGGACGATTCTCCATGGTGTGCTTTCTGAGTGCATCGAACATTTTACAAAAGTTGTTTAGTGTGCCTAGAAGGGGTACATTGGGCCGTCATCTAAATAATAGAGACAGTGACTAGTAGCAAACCGATAGATAGATATATGTTAGCATCCTATAAACGAACCTGGTTTAAATGTATTTCTTATCACTACAGCAGAGGGAATACAAGTATATAAACAAGATTTTGCAACAGTTTATGAAGATATCCGTACACTGTTATATTATCCTTCTGTGTCTACTGCTCATTACAAATAGATTTTTGACTAAACCATTACACATAGGGTGTTAAGGAGTAGGTTTAAGCTGCTTTACTTTCAATAGTTGAATAGTTGATTGGACTATTTCATTAACACTCTATTGGATTTGCTACCAATGCAATGCTAATAGAGCTAAGAGAGACTGCTTCAGACCTGAGGAGGGAATGCATTCTCCAAAACGACCAATGGCTACTTGTCTAAAAGGAATGTCAATCATTGTGGTTTCACCTAATGGAAGAAGACGTGCCATTTTCCTATTCATTTGCTAGTGGATATTGCATCGCTGACAATAACTAGAGACATGCCCCATCATACCTGGCCAATAAAACTGAGCCACCATATACACTAAAGTTTTGTTTGGTCCAATATTTCTCTAGAGAATTATCTGTCAATTGTGCTGCCCAGAGAAGGGTCCATTCCCCTTCAAATTCAGCCACAGTCTTACAGTCAGAAACAGTCATCTGCCCTGCCATGAATGAGTCGTCCAGTGTGCCTTCCTGGTGACATGCCCCATCAATGACAGTTTCAGCCAAAGTCTTTGGAACATCAACTTCACACTCTTTACTAATCACTTCTGGTTGGCCATGAATGCTTTCACATGAGTCTTTTATTTTGCCAATTTCTGTGCATTTCTTTGTGAGGAGAGAAACACATTTAATTGACGTGGACAATAAACTTGTGACGTGTATGAAAAGCGTACAAAAAAGACAATTGTGATTTCGTCTATACAAGGTTATATAGATTTTCTTTTCTCTGATAAGAACTATCCTGTGATTTGTATTGACACTATTTGTTGAATTGTGTTTGAAGATATAAGTCTCTGAAGATAATTTATGAATATTATTTTTCATTGCATTTGGTATGTAATTTGATTGTTAATTTAATGAATTTATAGTTAATTTTGTTACCTTCTATACACATATCGATAACCTTATGTTGGTGAAGAATGCGGGTGTATGGGAGCTTGCTAAAATATAAATTAAAGACGGACTTGTCTTCTCCTTTAATAAGTAGATTTCCACCTACATTAAATATTGGGTGACGGTAAATGTTTGCCTTCGATGTGGAGAGAAAATGTTTACAAACAGCATATCCGCCAAGTGGTGTCTACTGGAGGATTATTAATAACATAAATTAATATTTTCATCACTTGTAATTCGTTGTGGATGATTAATTAATTAATAAAAGTAACTGTTACAAGTCTGATAAAAATCTGTGTCATGACTTCTTGACCCACTTGCTGTTTTCAAAAATTAAATTTTGAAATTCCTTTGTTAAAGTTCTCCCATGATACATCTGTATCGAGAAGCTTCTAGCAAAGAGGTCAGGATGTTATGTAACTTTAGGCCATTGTCTAGATTCTCGAACCAACTACATACCACGTGACCCATCACGTGACGCGCTTTATACATTTTAATAAATACGCGACACGCACCCAAAATTGTCACTCCGATCCAGAAAACGGCGACCGTCATACCGTACTTGTACCCGCCGCATTCGTGAGTCGATATAGGAACACCGACGCTATTTTGCTCTGAAGATAACACTTCGACTTCTTGCAAAGGTACTGCATCTATTTAATTGTATCTTGCATTTTTGAACCATGTATGTAATTTTGTGCTATTCATTGCTACTTTAGCTTAAGCACGTTTCGCTTGTAAATGACAAAACCTATAAGTTATTGTATATAAGTTATTGTAACTCTTTTCATTGTAACTTTAATTTATATAACTTTAAATTCACTAGTGCCAGGAGCGCCTGTGCACGACATGAATTTCCTACGTAATTCAAATTATTGCGTGTAATTTTAATGTTAAATTGTAAAGCGCTTTGCTTGATTTGAATTGTTCCTTTGTATGAACTCTGAATTTTAATGTTGTAAATATTTGGCAATTCATACGTCATGTACTGTTAAATGTAACATACGTGAAATCATTTATATCTTCGGATCTAAATTGTAAACGACGCGTTAGTCGAATTTCTAACTCAATGCATTTAAATACGAATCGTGCTTAGGTTGGGCGAACCTTAAATGCAGAACGATTATGAGAACATTCTTGTTTTCAGGTTGGTTCCTGGTTCCTATTCTCAGTTCCTAGTACCTGATTTCGATGCCTAGTTCCGAACTCCTAGAGTCGAGTTCTTCTCCGATTACAGTCCTACTGCCATAGACACGTGTTGACGTGTAGGTCTTCACACCCTTGTCTTCACTCACATTCTTCGTCCGGCTTGGTGACTGAGAGACAGTTTCTACTTATGCTAGTGTGCATTTTGCCGACGATGATAAGTGAGGTGGACCGGTCTGGACTGGATTTGGAACTCACGCGGCATCAATCAAAAGCTGAGTAACAGTGGATTGACCAAAAATCACAAGGAACATTTCTTGGCATATTTCTCAAAGAGCATTGACAAGCATATATTTAATTGCCGAGTAGAATTAGACTTCGTGCTCGTATATTGATTATCTTGTTAATTGTTAAATCTTATTAAATCTTATTTTAATTGTTAAACCTCTTCGTAGTACATTTTTATGCATAATAGACCTAAAATTACATGGTTTGGATGGGGGCGATTGAGCTGAATGACGTAATGAATGCATATTAATTAAGAGGAATTTAATGACTCCAAGCAAGCTTTGTACACAAGTTGTCAGTTCGTAAATCTGTCGTCTGCACTACAAGACATATTTTAAGTTCAGTCGAATGATAATTTGGGCAACCAGTCTGTGTAGGATAGAGAGAAGGAATTAATTTAATCTAATCATTTTAAATACCTTAAAATCCTAGGCAGGGTCTATAAAGAAATACTGGAAACGTAACAGTAAACATTAACTAGTGGAGTTGGCATCACAGAACAAACGTGAAATGTTCTGTTTGCTTCCTGAACTCTAGCCACTCTCACACTCATATTTAAACTCTCTTTCTCTATC
The DNA here is from genome assembly GCA_028829895.1 of Sinotaia quadrata. NCBI lineage: Eukaryota > Metazoa > Mollusca > Gastropoda > Architaenioglossa > Viviparidae > Sinotaia > Sinotaia quadrata. Next base: position 17,902,129 of record CM054184.1, read on the forward strand.
TACAGTTTATTTAAGCCAACCTCTCTGTTTCTTTTATCATCGGCTTCCGGACAACTAGTTCTTCTCTTTCACGTTCGTCTTTCATTTCAATTTCTACTCTATTATCCATATTGCTAAAAGCATAGTCTGTAGCCTCGTGTTCTGAAAGACACAAATCACTGGCTTCCTCCTACACCAACTGCATCCATTTCTTTCTTCCGTTTTTAATTTGTAAAATTAACTGTACCAGTGACGGGAAAGCTTAGCTTGCTTACGAGTTATCTGACTGATTTTACAAAAAGTATCTGCACATGCACTCAAGCTAAATTTAAATCGATTTACTAAAAATGCACAATCATTGTAAACAGCATATTCTCCACAGATGCTCAAGAAACTAGTAAACTTTAAATCTAGTTACTTAAAATACTCAATCAATGTAAACAATATAATCTCCTCACATCAGTAATGGAAACTGTTGTAAATACACTATTGAATCAATAATATACGAGTCAAAAGATTAATCCAGACACTTTCAAAAGAGAAAAAAGAATAGAGAAAGCAAGACAAGTTATAGATAGTATTAAAATAATGAGTGAGATAATATTTTTTTCTTAATGTCTATTTTGCTAGTCAGCTATCTCTTATCTAGCTTTGATTTCAGTCTAAGATTTCAGATTAGGTTCCAAGCACAACACATTTTCAACAATTACATTCCAATTGTTGTTATTTCAACACGAGAATTAGTTTTACAATTTTGAATAAATTTGAACTCATTATCAGACAGAGCCTACCCACTTCATGTGAGGCAACACCACCCTAATTATTGGTTATTATGATTATTATTATTTACTAATCCATAACTAATTTCCAGTGACGAGAATCTTAAAACCATTCGTCTCTGTCACTTGGTGAATATGCGGGCTCTGTAAACATTTCCTCTGTTCCACAACATTAAAGACAAATGCTTACCGTCAACAATATTTCCTTAGGTGAAAATCTTCTTATCAAAGGAGAAAATAAATCCATCTTTTAATCTATATTTAGCGAGCTCCCATCCACCCAGTATCTCTCCAGCATATAGTTATCCAATAAGTGTAAGAATCTCAATAAAATTAACAATAAATGTATTAAAATAGTAATCAAATAATAAACTTATGAATATAATCATAGAGCACATATTCACATTGCAACAATTTTCGATTAACGCTAGACAATCATCCGGGTTATCCTACCACAGATATCAGCAGTCACATTAACGTACGTTCATAGATAAGATTCATCATAGGCATGAAAGTGGAGTTTTAGAGAAATAATTAAAGTCAATGTACATAACCTTTTCAATGATGGTCTTTGTCACTACATTGTTGTGAAGTGATGTAAATGTCAATGCTCTTTTATTATATTCATATCTTGTATAATTGGTTGTTGATTTAATAAATACATTGACCTTCTCACTCATATTGATAAATATATGTTGGGAGGATAGTGGGTGGAAGGAGACTCGTTAAATAAAGATTAAAAAATGGATTTATCTTCTCCTTTGTTAAGACGTTTACCACATATGGAAAAATTGTGTGATGTTAAATGTTTGTCTTTAGCATAGAGGAAGAGAATAAATCCTTTACAGTACCCGCGTATCTGTCAAGTGAGAGAGATGAGTGGCGTGTTCTGAAGAATTATTAATAAAATAATTTAAGATTGTCATCACCTGTAATTAGTTATGGATGTTTAATAATAATAGTCATTAACTAGGTGGCATTTGGCTATCTATCTATCTATATTGTAAACAGGGCGTCTGGCTGGTCAATCCTGCACCACTAGCGCGTCATGTGTAGTCAACGGAGAGTGCTCAACATCATCGACCTGCGCTTGCAAGAGTGGATCTCTTGTCAGAAGTGATAGACGTTGCGGTATAGTATTTGTGCATTAAAACGTGTATAATTTGTGATGGTAAGAAAGGAATAAATGTAGTACACCATCTTCCAATAGCCACTGTTTATGTTTAGGAGCTGATTTTTTGTTATTGTTCAGTGCATTTGTTCGCAAAGTTTGGTTGTATACAGAGATGGAGTTCGAGTTGCAACAGTCGTTCCTCCGCAGACACCCAACTCGCTTGCACACTTCGCTCGTGGACAGTTTTTCCAAGCTATGGTCGCCCGGTGTTGGTAACGAGCTATGGTGCAGACCAACATCAACAAACAAATCAACAAGCAAAAACACAAACTTCTACTCTCGACCTCACAACTCCATGGAGCAAAGGTTAGTTCAGTCTGAAACCTGTGGGATTAAAAAAAATCAACAACCTTCAAAAGCACTCAATGCCATGTTCCAACAACAAACTACAAGCCACAAACACAGATTTCAAGCCGTCAACATTACAATTCAACGCTCTATCATCACGTGATCTGCAGCGCACACCAATCACGTGATCAACAACAAACTCGCACGCTTCGCATCATTCTCCCTGTCATGGCGATTTTCAATGCTACGGTATCCTGAAGCAAGTGGCCAGCCACATGAGGGTTTTAAACTCGCCAGTCCGGATTTCGAGGGTGGCATACACCCTTTGGCGGCTTAAAATTACATATGCCTATTTTGAGACTTAATTCTTATATAATTGTTAAAGTTACCATGACACGTGTTACTGCTTATGCTGATATTTTTAAGTGTCAAAGTTGGAAGTAAACATCTAAGGTAGAGTATAGACTAGAAATTGCTGATGCAATCCAAACCAGTTCCAACTAGATCAATACTTTTTGTGACTACTAGTATCACACTGTTCTTGAAAACCTCAACCGAAGGGCATGGACCGCAAGTTTCTTTGTTGAAGAAACACTCTACTCTAATCACTTTGATTTTGATCATAACTATGAGTCCGGTCATAAAGGTGATCGTAAGCTCATGGCAATTTAACTGACTCATAAGGACTGATAAGGATATGATTTGAATTGGAGAATGTTGTGTGTAATTTGACCAATATTTCTATGTTCATTAATTTGATTACACTGCACATTATACTTGTGAATTTGATCAATGCTAAGTGCTTCTGTTGTGTGTGTATCGGGCTATCGAAATTGTTGCAAAGTTAAGAAAGGAGGTTAGAGATGAAATATGCCTGAAATTTAGTGCTGCCTTAATTTGGTTTTTGCAGAGAAAGCATGCCCTTTCACTTTGCTTTAGGCAGCAGCAGCTAGTGTACTCTGTTTGGTCACATTGTTGTGTGAATCCAACATGTAATCAACTTATCAGTAAAACGTTTTTTCTGTAAGTTGATTCCTGTTAATTCCATTCGAGAACCAATATAGCGAAATTGGTGACTTGAACTTGGTCTTGAGCATTCATGAAGATTAATTTGAATGTTCCTTGGCTTATTGAGTACTACAGATTCTGAAACATTATTCCTGATGTGCTTGATAGGGCATACGAATTTCGAGATGATTTCCAATTGTGTGATTGTGAGTACATTAAAGATTCTGGGACAGTTGTGTAACATGCATGAAGGACACGATGGACCATCATCTGAATATGAAAAGCAGTGACCTGTTGCAAACTGCGTGATTGTTGAAAACGTGCCAGTGAAAGCCACCATTTTTGAACATATTATGCTCATTGAGTTTGATTATTTCACTGAAATTCTACTCTAATTTTCATGATGATATCCATGAACTTGACAATACATTTATGTTAAGAGACAGCTTATGTCTAGGTTAGGATAATTTGAGTGATTGTTGAGAGTTAATTGAAGATTGCTATGGGATGATGTAATTGTGTACGTTCTTTTCATTTGACTGTCGGTTGTGATCCAAGGTCTTGGAATCTTACTAAGATTGTTGGAGATCCAAGGTTTTACGGAGGATGTGGGCACTTCCGAGGAGCGCTGCTTTGAGTAGTGGAGCGATTCTGTGGTTTCCAGGGAGTTTATTCAGGTAGCCTTCCAATTCAGATGTTATATTCCCCAAGGCTCCAATCACTATAGGTATCACTTCTGCTTTTACATTCCACAGTCTCTGAATTTCTAATCTGAGGTCTTGGTATTGTTCTATTTTTTCTCTTTTCTTTTTATGTTTCTATCACTTGGAACAGCGATTTAAATGATTGTTACTGTTCTGTTTGACTTATTGAAATTTCTTCTTCTTCTTCTTCTTCTTCTTCTTCTTCTTCTTCTTCTTCTTCTTCTTCTTCTTCTTCTTCTTCTTCTTCTTCTTCTTCTTCTTCTTCTTCTTCTTCTTCTTCTTCTTCTTCTTCTTCTTCTTCTTCTTCTTCTTCTTCTTCTTCTTCTTCTTCTTCTTCTTCTTCTTCTTCTTCTTCTTCTTCTTCACCATGTATGAAGGTGGACTTCAAGTTCGTTTCAGTATTACCACATAATTTTGCCAAGTGAACATCCCCTTGCATCTAAGGATGTGGTACCTTTTGGGTTTATAGAATCCCCAAATTACCATCTCCTCCACCACGAGATAGAACCTTCAGAACAGCACTCAGACAGAGAGGCTGAATGACTTGTATGTCATTAACTGCATGCAAATGACATTGCTTACATAAGCTCTCCTGAAGCAATGGACCTTTCACTTTGTCATGATGTATTTGAACAAGTTGCCTCAATGTTCATGATACTTGGCAGTAGATGGATAAAAATGATGAGAAAGAGATATTCCCAAGACTTCTTAGTAAACACAACATAAGTTCCTTTATACAAAGTTTCACCACAAATTATTGCTCTTATAAAGTTACTGTCTTCAAGCAAAATTACCGTTCTCTTGAAAATTCGTCTTTCTACCTCTTCTGACAACCACTGCATTCTTGATGTTCCTACTTTAACTGTGGACAAAGTCTAATGTTTCAAATGTTTCTTTGTCACCAATGTTGAATGCCATGCTGCATGACCTCTGCCATACAGTGGGCGTGAACCTCAAAGACTTCCTGTAGTTTGTGCTGTCTGATGTTTTTGACTCTCTACCTCTTCTAGACCTTTGGTTCCCTCTTTATATTTTCTCTAAGAATTCCAGAAGGTTCTAGAAGATTTGCACCTTGTGATCCTTTGTTGCTGATGCATGTGATTTATTTGCACACATTTCACTACCTAGGCAAATTCTATTTTGCATCAGCTAACTTTCCTAGTTTTTGCTTGTCGACAATCATCATATATGCAGGCAAATTTATGAATATAATTGCATTCATTCAATATATAAAATCCCGTTATATATGCATGACATGATATACATATACTATGTCTACATACGTTTGTCTTAACTAAATGAAATTTGGTGAACAAAATAACCTACATATTATACATATGCATTAGGGTATACATAGTTACTCCCCTTTATTCCATGCTTGGCTTGCTCGATCAGCTGCCGTTTGTGACTGGACATCTTGTTGCCCCAAACTCAGAGTGATTAGAGAATATAATTCTCGATGCCGGTAAATGATTGATCTCAATCTCGTTTTCGTAAATCATAACCATTTGAAAATAAAAATACTATATTTTTGGAGTGCATTAGCATATTTTCAACTCGAATTGTTTATTCCATCTCTGACAACTACAAAAATACCATCATGAGGAGATATGGAGTGTCCAAGATCGTGACATTTAAGGATTTTACTACTAATATTTATAAACAGAGATATATAACTTCTCTTTGAGGATTTAATCAGAGGCAGAAAATGGTTCTTAGTTTATCGTGATTTGCAAGTTAAAATTATGAGTAATTATAACATTTTAACACTGCAATGTTCATATTTTCACAAGCAATTTAATTTAATTTAATTTAATTTAATTTAATTTAATTTAACTTAATTTAATTTAATTTATTTTATTTTAATTTAATTTAATTTAATTTAATTTAATTTAATTTAATTTAATTTAATTTAGGCCAGTTTGGATGCTTCATACTTGACTAATTTGATTGAGGACTTTTCAATACGATGCCTATATTATATTTCTAATTTTAAGCAGTAGAAAGTGTTTTGGTAAAATTATACATGAAGAAGAGTTATATGTGGTATCGATGTTAAGGCAATATTTATTTCAAATAGTATCGATGGTATATTGAAAAATTATGTACACTCGAGATATATTATCAGTGGTTAAGATTCCATTAATTGCGATTCGATAAATGCTATTGATATCGCTGTTAAGTATATTTTCATGTTCTTGCAGGGCTTATGATTGGTCAACAATGCATCTCAAGTGACGCACCCTGCATAGACAATGCAGAGTGTACGTCTTCAGAATGCACATGCAAAATTGGATTTGGGGCCAGCAGTGACAAGGGAACATGCTGTATGACAATTTTGAATTATTTCGAATCTGAAAACGTGATGCATTTTCAATTTAAAATTCATATTTAGTGTAACTAAGGTGGCGTTCTGTCACAAATATTGTACATAAAGTGTAAATATTCGTGTTTGATTGCATATCTCTGCTAAATGAAGGTCATTTAGGGAAATATTTTCTCTTGAAATAAAATAAAGATATGAGAAATGTCAGATAAAATGGATAAAAAGTGCAATAATAAAATTACAAACTGTGGTGCTAATTCCATTTCGTTAATGATCATGTTTATTATTAATTAATTGTCCATAACTAATTACAAGTGATGAGAATCTATATTTATGTCATTAATAATTGTACAGCAGACAATACTAGTCTCTCTCACTTCTTGGCGGAAGTACAATTTCTGTAAATGTTTTCTCTCTTACACTATATGAAAGACAAACATTCACCTTCACACAATATTTCCATAAGTGGGAACATATTACTAAACGAGAAGACATGCCCATCTGTAACCTATATTTAGCGAGCCGCCATCCACCCACTTTCTTCAACTTAATGTTTCTACAGTACAAGAGTTTAAAGGGTAAACAAATGTGTCAAATCGTGTCGTACTTCATGCAACGCAATAACACATTTACACAAATACATATCCCAATCATGTGTACTTTCCATGCAGAGTTGTCTTAAGGACTAAGTAATAGTAGAGTTCATATATTCGACACAGTCATTACACATTGGATGGTAAGTAGTAGTTTTTAACTGCTTTACTCTCAATAGTTGATTAATCTCTTTCATTAACTCACTCGTGAATTGGATCCCTCAACTGGGCAAAGTTTCATTTGGAAATCCTACATGGAAGAAAATGGTGAAGAGAGTATTAGCTACTGACATGGTACTAATAGAGCTAAGAGCAACTGCCTAAGGGTATTGCATAGAATAATCAATGAGAGTGAAAATCCATCTGAGGCCTCAACCTTATGAGGGTACAAATTATCCAAGGAGATCAATGGATACATGCCTTAAAGGAATATTAATAATTGTGGTTTCACTTAGTGTATCTGGGCATTCCATTTTCCTATTTGCTTGTTGGCAGATATCACATGACTGACAGTACTGAGTGATATAGCAAATGATACCTGGCCAATTAACAGCATCCATATGAGCTAACATTGCATGGTCCTCTATGACTAGCAGTGGTTGGGTCATTAGCCAAATACACCACATTTAATCTATAGCTCAGGGTAACATCCACTGACTAATATCAGTCCCTTCTGGTTTATGAATCAAGATAACATCCTTCCATCATAACTCAATAAGTTTGTTGAAAGATTTAGACACTTCAGATCCTGAGAGTTTGGTCTTCTCTTGACATTTCTTTAGATACTTTTCTGTCAATTGTGCTGCTCTAGTATGACTTTACCCCTCAGGTTCAGCTAAATCTGACAGTCAGAAACAATTATCGGCCGTGCCATGACTGAGTCTGATGTGACTTCTTGGTGATATGCCTTAGCAACAACTATTTTAGCCAATGTCATCAGTGCATTACCTTCACACTTGTCACTGACCATTCCTGGTTCACGTTGCATACCTTCATACATGCCCCTAACTGCAACTTCCTGAACTGCAGCTTGCTTGTGTGTGAATACACACACACATTGTCGAGCGAATCTGGGGTGTCCTCACCATTGAGAAGATATTTACATCATCTGACAGCACTCTCAACTCACTTTAAAGCATGAATGTATCCATTTGCATATTTGCTATCTATGTCTACTATCACAATGGGTACTTTAACTTTCACACCATTGCCTAGAGTAATTGTTTGAAACTGTCCAGTGTAGTCACTTTCCTTCACTAGGGTAGGATGTACTACTAACTATTCTCCTCTGTGTCACAGAGGACCGGAATGCAATGTCCATTTAAGTAGAGCCATTTGGTTCTGACATTTATGTTACATGGGCCATAAAGTTTAATATTGCCTGTTTTGTCACAACAAACACATACTACTGGTTTGTTCCTAACACTTTGTCTTTAATGTTGGGGTGAGGTGTGGGTACTCTTTCTTTAGTCTTTTTAAATGAAGGATGTGATGATGTGCATACCCTACTTAGTTTGTGGTGGCTCCTGTATTTGTACATCACTTGTTTATTAATGGTTTAGTGAGTTTCAGAATTATACCTTGCTGTCAGATCAAGGCATATATATCTTGTATCTGTCAAACTCTTTAGTCCTTTATCCTTAACATAAGCTAAATGTTGGGGAGGACACGTAGTCTGTAATTTGCCAACCACAAATTGTTTCCGAACATCTTTCCCATTGCTAATCTCTACTTCTAGTTCTAACCATCTGGTTAAGACATTATGTAGCTTATTAGCCGCTTGTGAAAATAGTGAAAACTATGTCTGTATGTCTCACTCTACACTGAAGTACTCTAACTGTTCGGCATTATTTATCTCATATGTTGTGGCTTCCTCTTGGAGCCTATTAAATACCATATATCCTCTCTTTTCATTCCTGACACTAAGTAATTAAGCCGAATATTTTCTGGTAGGTCTAATTTCACAGTGGATGCTCAAACCTTAGCACATACTCTTCAATGATTTCCTCATTTTGTTAAAAGAATGGAAATGGAATTTCACTCTGGCTTCCTGATCCTTAGCTGCCCTCTCACACATCTTTAAAACATATTCTTGTATCTTCAAATGATTTAAGCCAAGCTTTCTGTTTCTTTTATTATAGTCTTCTAAGTGGGAAAATGCTACCCGTCTTTCAATCTTTATATTTTTCCTTTTATCTTCACTTTCAATCTGTAATATTTTCTTACTTTCGTTGTTGTCTATTTCTAATTCTTCTCTCTTATTTTCCATTTTTATTTCTAGTTCTTCTCTCTTATTTTCCATTTTTATTTCTAGTTCTTCTCTCTTATTTTCCATTTTTATTTCTAGTTCTTCTCTCTTATTTTCCATTTTTATTTCTAGTTCTTCTCTCTTATTTTCCATTTTTATTTCTAGTTCTCCTCTCTTATTTTCCATTTTTATTTCTAGTTCTTCTCTCTTATTTTCCATTTTTATTTCTAGTTCTTCTCTCTTATTTTCCATTTTTATTTCTAGTTCTTCTCTCTTATTTTCCATTTTTATTTCTAGTTCTTCTCTCTTATTTTCCATTTTTATTTCTAGTTCTTCTCTCTTATTTTCCATTTTTATTTCTAGTTCTTCTCTCTTATTTTCCATTTTTATTTCTAGTTCTTCTCTCTTATTTTCCATTTTTATTTCTAGTTCTCCTCTCTTATTTTCCATTTTTATTTCTAGTTCTTCTCTCTTATTTTCCATTTTTATTTCTAGTTCTTCTCTCTTATTTTCCATTTTTATTTCTAGTTCTTCTCTCTTATTTTCCATTTTTATTTCTAGTTCTTCTCTCTTATTTTCCATTTTTATTTCTAGTTCTTCTCTCTTATTTTCCATTTTTATTTCTAGTTCTTCTCTCTTATTTTCCATTTTTATTTCTAGTTCTTCTCTTATATGAAATGAAATCTTATCTGATGATGTGCCTATTATTTCGGCCATTATTTATTTTGAATCATATATTTGAAAAATTATATTTATTTATTTTCTTTGAGTGTACTTTCCATATTTAAATTACAAAATAACTGAAACATGGACACATGACTAACTAAATGGAAGGCTGTCGGGCTGGTTTTACAAAAATAATTTCACACGCGCTCAAGTAACTGATTAAAATTAAATCTAGTTACTTAAAATGCACAATCAATGTAAACAATATAATCTCATCAATGATAGAGATATTGTAATACATGTATCAAAATAATATGTTATCAATAAGATATGTTTAAATGATATAACAAATAGTAAGATTTACTAATTAAATTAGAAACAAACATTTTTTCTCAATTACAGAATAATAGATTATTACTTCAGTGAAGAATATAATATGTTTTTAATTACCATGTCGTGCGCTACATGAAATCTGCGTAATTATTCCTTAAGTAGAAATATATATATATATATATATATATAACCCTATTTCCAGCGTTAGGTAGACCATGCTTAAAAACCAGCATTAGGTGGACACAGTGTATATCCCATAATAATAATAAAATTAACATTTTTTTTTCACATTCTGCTTTTAGACATCACTAATAGCAAACGTACTTAATTTGAAGAAAAAATATCAAATAACAAAAAATATACATGTTTTGTGGTCTGCCTAATTCCTATAACCCTAAAACCAGCATTATGTAGACAAACACATACACTTAAAAACCAGCATTATGGGACTCGTACTTAAAAACCAGCATTATGTGGACACTTAGTTAAAATGGTCAATTTTATAGTTGTAAACAAATGAATCTTTTTAAAAACCATGACTCTGCATAAATAAATGTATAGTTTATAAATATAAATCAAAAGTAGAAGAATACATTTGCTTTAATAGATATTTGTATAGATGTATCTCATTTTATAATCTAAAAGTCCACAATTTGGTATGAATAAAAATACATTGTTGGGTTTTTATATTGATTTATTACTATTTAAATCAGGATATACATTTAGAATCATGTTAAAGGACTCCAAACTCAATTAAATCTTGAGTTTGGAAAAATATATGTTTATACTTAAAAACCAGCCTTAAGTAGACATCATTTGCTTAAAAACCAGCCTTAAGTAGACATCATTTGCTTAAAAACCAGCCTTAAGCAGACATCATTTGCTTAAAAACCAGCCTTAAGCAGACATCATTTGCTTAAAAACCAGCAATATGTGGACATATATGTCATTCTAATAAATGAAGCTATATTTTATTTAATGCCATTGTCTCATTATTTAATAAATTGTTCAAATTTAAAAGCATGTTAAAAGGTCCAAAATTTAATTTGGTATTAAAATTGGAAAGTAAATGTTTTAAAAACAGCCTTAGGTGGACATTATGTGCTTACATACCAGCAATATGCAGAATACATATATGTTACTCAAATAAATAAAGGAAAGCAAGGTTTCCTTAATTTATCACTATTTCATACAGGTTTAAAGTCAAAATTAAATTAAAGGACCACAAAATCAATATAGTGTTGACTTACAAAAATAAAAGCTTTTTTCTTTTAAAAACAACCTTATGTGAGCATAATTTGCTATTAAAAAATTAAAAAAGTAATCATACCTGTAAGTTAATTTTGGTAATAACTTGATTTTTCTATATTTTTTCTATATTTACTATTAATTTCTCACCATTTAAAAAAAGATTCAAACTCAGAATCATGTTTAAGGACCCCAAATTTAATTTGGTATTAAAGTTGGAAAGTAAAAGTGTTATGCTTATAAAACACCCTTACTTGTACAATGCAAACTTTGAAACCAGCAATGCAGCAATATGCAGGCAACTTAAACATTATTGTAATAAATAAAGCAACGTTTCTTAAATTTATTTCTATTTAATGCAGGATTCAAATGCAAAATCATTTTAAAGGACCACAGTTTCTATTTAGTGTTGAATTTGTGAAAAATAAGTGTATGCTTAAAAATCAGCCTTACGTAGACATTATTTGCTTAAAAACCAGCAATACGCAGACATTATTTGCTTAAAAACCAGCAATACGCAGACATGTATATGTCATTCTAATAAATAAAGCTAAGTTTCTTTATTTAACATTATTGTATCACTATTTAATAAATTGTTCAAATTTTAAAGTATGTTGAAAAGTCCCAAATTTAATTTGGTATTAAAATTGGAAAGTAAAAGGTTTATGCTTTAAAACCATCCTTTGGTGGACATTAAGTGCTTAAAAACCAGCAACATGCAGACCGCATACATGTCACTCAAATAAATAAAGTAATGCTTCTTTAATTTATCACTATTTAATACAAGATTTAGATTCAAATTCATGTTATACGAGACACTAAATCAGTAAATGTAATTTAGTGATGAGTTTGGAAAATTAATGTTTAATGCAACTAGAGGTACGTGGACAATATTTGCTTAAAACCAGTGCTATGCAGATAAGCATATATTATACTCTAATAAATAATGTACATGTTTCTTTATTTAAAATTATTTTCAATAAACTAAAGAAACATAGTGTGTAAAAAGTGTATTATCATTTTGGGGAAGAGTTCGCATATTACGTTTAATATAAAACGATCCGAAATGTAAGGATTTCACCAGGTTCTTGAAGTGTTATTCCAAAATAAACATTATCGGATATGTTACTTATTACTGATCCATGAGTAAGGCCAGTAAGTAGTTTAGTGATTATATTTAATTAATTATTATACAATTGTTGCACAAACCAAACAGCAGACAATGCGGTGGTTGATAAAATATTTTCACAATTTAATAAACATCAAAGAACTAAAGCCGCAAACATGTTGGCTGGGCTTGGCGGTGTTGTAATACAGTGTAACCTAATTCGTAATATTACGTCACTCGGGGTATTATGGGACAATGTGTATTATCGTACAAACAAATAAAAATTAGTAAAACTATTTAACGCAAAGTAAAAACCTATAGATATTATATCCGTCCATTATTTTGAATATATCTTAATAATGCATTCCATTTAATATTCGTCCCATAATAACCCAACCTTTTACATTAGACATGAATAGACGTATATGTTCACAGAAAAAAGTCAAATATTGTAAAAAGCCCACTATTAATGCAATCCGATTTTATGGACCCCAATTATCGCCTTATAGCGATATTTCACTGTACTTAGATTTATTTATGTAACAGCGGTGATGAATTAAATTATAACTATAAAGAGCTGTCTTTAAGTACGATTATAATTTAGAACGATAAGGCTTGGGGCGACACTTGTTTATGGGTGAAGGCCGAATGAACACGTAAATTATACTGTCCATAGATAGAAACTGTTCAGTGCTCTTGCACCATAAAACAGTAAAGTCGCAAGTCTAAAATAAAAATTGAGTAATGTAGAATGGACTCCTCAAGATCCATTCTGTTAAAACTTATAAAATGAAGTGGATTTTGAATTAAAATTTCTATTTAAGAAATAATTGTCATAAAATGAAGGACTTAATTAGTGTCTGAAGCAATATTATTGAACTGAAGAACAACCGCAAAGGCACAGCAATTCTTGCTTAATTCAGGGGCTGAGTTCGATTCGTGCCATGATGGATAGTGTGATTCTTACCCCATCCCCAGATAAGGTTCTAGGCTTTATATCTAGTCCATCAAATAGGACAAACAAAATGGTTAGTTTACTAAAACAGTTACGTTTACTAAAGCTCGTGCAAGCCTGGCAATTAAAGAGCGAAGAATGCCTCCGTTGGTTACTCACTGCCTGACATAATTGCACATAAAATTGATACCCCTCCGCCTCGTAAAAGATGAAGAAAAGAATAGAAGTATTTGCTCTTGCCATGAATCAGTGCCACCGAATATTTCTCTCTATTAAGAAAGCTAATGATAAAGTAATCAAAGTAAATGATCTCTTACCTTATTTTGTAGACAGTACTGCAGAGATTAGCTGAAAAACATCGATCTGCAGTGTACATGCTTTCTGTTTCGGAAATAAGTACAGTCACAGATCCTTTATCTTTTTTTTTTTTTTTTTTAAGTGTGAGAACTGAATGATGAAAACCGCTGATCTTCGAAAGACTGGAAATAAAGTCTGATAAGTTCGGGTCTACTCAGTCACTTTCCCTTTTTTTTACATTCATTTAATGCCCTCCCTATTCAGAGCGAAACATGATGACTAATTTAAACTCCTTTATCTCACCCTTTCCCACAGACTCAGATGATATATATATAATATACTTTTAGAGAGAGAACAGATAGATCGTGGTAACAATTAAAAAGAAAGGTGTGGTTTGGATGGAACAAAGGTTCACTGTGCATTCAACCATCAATCAATCAATGCCAAATCCCTAGGACTGAAAACGCCTGAATTTTATTGGTAGGTATTGCTTGGTACTGCGGACTGGATAACAAAAAGATGTATAGTTTGAAAGGAAGAGAAATAATAGCATGGAGTTTAATTGTTGAGTTTAAGCCCAAACTCTGGTATATCGTTTTCTCTTTCCGATTTTTAACTATCAAGGGATCATCAGCGTGAGTGGTACCACTCGGGAAACAGTTTATTGTTTTTATTGAATTATAATACTATTAAAAATATGAATGAATTATAATTTTATTTGACTGATGAAACTTGAAAATGCAGATATATACGAATATAGACTTAGTTATATTAAGTTGTCTGTGTTGTTTATGAACGGACGCGTAGTTCCTGTTAGCAAGTGAACGCATAAGGATGTGAACTGTAAAGCATGCCTTTAGGGATTAGGGATTAAGATTATTGGTCTTTCGCGTTGGCGTGCTGTTCAAGACGCTGTGAAGCGTGAACAGAAGGTACTCGGACAAAGCAGAGAGTAGGACTGATTGATTGATTGATTGAGTGTAGGGGGGGGGGCGCTTCCGGCTTCCGCCACTTTCGCGAGCGTAGGCCTGAGTGTGCCTAACTCTACATCAAAGTTATACAAAGTACCGCCAGCTAGACTTGCTACCTTAGGTGATTGTTGACACAGAAACTTAGATAATCAAAGAGATTAGATTCTCTCTTCTCTTGTTAATTTCTTTTCTGTCTCTGTCTTTTTGTTCTCTCTCTCTCTCTCTCTCTCTCTCTCTCTCTCTCTCTCTCTCTCTCTCTCTCTCTCTCTCTCTCTCTTACACACACACACACACACACACACACACACACACACACACACACACCATAACTTGCCCATTTGAAACATATTCACGTTTTCACAGAATGAAGTCTTAGGAAATAAAGTCACAATGAAAAATGTCACCGGAAGTAAAGTCACAATATATGTTTAATATAAAGTCGTAAGTCAGTGTGATTGTGTTATACTGTTTATTAACTGTAAGTGAAGGACGAAATGTCACGGAGGTTAACAGCTCGCTGAAGATGTGCGTGGTTCAAATACAGTTCGGGGTGAAAAAACGTTAATAATTATAATGTATGCGTGTATGTCCGCTATTGTCTTTGGTGTGCACGTGCGTGTATTTTATATACCGTATAAATGCATTCTAAATCATACATTTAGTTCTGTTTGTATTAATTTTATTTGTAAGTCCATATATATGTTCATTATTTACTGAATAACAGTAAAAGGAAGTAAGCGGCGGCTCTGTTGGATCGCGGTTCGATTCTCCCTCGGGATTAAATGTGTGTGTGTGTGTGTGTGTGTGTGTGTGTGTGTGTGTGTGTGTGTGTGTGTGTGTGTGTGTATGTGTGTGTGATTTGTCCGTCGTATACATATTATAATCCATATTATAATTCACAATTTTAATAAAATGATTTATTCATACATAGTCATGTTTTATGCTTATAGTCCATAAACACGTATATTATTGACTGAATAACAATAAATGACAGTTAGCGATTGCGCAGATTAACATATCGCCCAAGAGGATCGTGGTTGTGATTCTCGCTCAGAGTAAAATATGTTTTATTTTGTTTTTGTTTGTGTACGTATGTTTGAGTGTGCTCGCGCGCGCGAGTGTGTGTGTGTGTGTGTGAATGTGTGTGACTGTAAATTAAAAGAATGTGCCTCTTATCTCTCCGACACAACTTACATAGTAAATATGACTTAAACTTTAGCAGTGGATATTACTGACAGTAATAAGAGCGGTTCATAATTGTGCTTCGATGAATTTATGTATACCAAGCATGCAGCTCGCAAAACCAATGTATTCCTTTTTTTTTTTTTTAGAAACTTCAATCTGACGTGCATTGTTCGACAACTCTTTACTTGTTTAATACATACGGCTGGTAACTGTGAATAAAATGTTCTTTAAAATATCACCTAACAAACATTACCAACAGATGTTTAGTGTGATATGACTGCTTGAAACATGATTTCATTGATACATTTTTATTTAGTTTCATTTTATGTAAATACCGTCAGATTCTTTTCACTTCTGGAAATTATTTCTCGATCGAGATAAAAGAAAATTGAACTGTGTTAGCCGTATTATTGATAGTGTTCTATTGTTCTTGTACTAGTGGGCGATTATAAAGTTGAAATATATAGTACTAATTGATCAAAACGGTCGGCATATCTGTAAGATATAGTAACTATAAATTTGAACGGTGACATGCAATATTAATAAAACTCACCTACCATACAACTATCTAACATGTTTATATTGCATTGAATGCTATAACCATATGATTGCATTGGTGTCTTATTTTGTTTTAGCGTAGTTCTTTGGCGTTTCTTGGAATTACACTTGTAGTATTGGGTTACACATAGAGCTATAGTTTAAATCTTATTTACTATGTGAGTTGTGTCGGAGAGATTAGAGGCAGATTCTTTTAAATTACAATCACACACACACATACACACAGTCTCTCTCTCTCTCTCTCTCTCCCTCTCTCTCTCTCTCTCTCTCTCTCTCTCACACACACACACACACACACACACACACACACACACACACACACACACACACACACACACACACACATTTACCCCAGAGCGAGAATCGAACCACGATCCTAATGAGCCGTCGCTTAATTCCATTTACTGTTATTCACTCAATAATAAGCATGCATACCGACTTACAATGAAAATTAATTAAAACAGAACTAAATGTATGTATTACAAAGCATTTATACGGTATATAAAATACACTTGAATCACGCACATATTGAGCGAGCAGTTAACCTCCTTGCCTTTTCCTGCTTCACTCACTGTTAATAAGTATTATAAGATATACACTCTGACACTTATGACTTTATATTGTGAATTTATTTCCTGTAACTTTTTCCTTGTGATTTTATTTCCTATGACTTTTTTCCAGTGACATTTTTTCCGCTCACCGTTGATAAGAAGCGACTCCATACACAACTCTCTTGTTTTAGGTTAGAGAAAAAATATGAGGGAATTTTAGAGACAGTTTTGGTTTTGTTGTTTTTAGAGAAATGTTAGGGTTAGGATTAGCTGTAAATAAAAAAAAACAAATATAAATATATTCTAAAACTTTTTAACTTGTATTTCTGATTTAGATTTTGTTTCTGCTAAATTTTGTGTTTTAATGACTTAAATATTGCAGTAAAAATAGCATCGAGTAACACTTTGTATCTAAATGTATGTCATATAACTTCTGTCCTTCGATATACGTATAATGACCCCTTTGTTTTTCAAACACGACAATTGTGTATGGAGCTGTTGGGTCTACCGTACACACCTTTGTGTACATAAATGCCTGCAGTGTTGATTTGGTGGAAGTACGAAGGACTGCGTAGCCATTCACTAAGAGTAACATTGCTAAGAAAAATAGCAGGACTTCCGACTGATTGCACAACAATCGCCAGTCAGTAGTAAAGATCGGTACTGTTGTTCTCACGTGTACGAGTGTAGACGAGGAGGAAGGATTAACTTTTGATATAAGCCGCCTGGCTGTTAGGAAGGAGACAGGGGTCCGGGGTGTTTGGAAACCCACTATAAACCGTTAAGATGAGAACAATAGGGATGGTCTCTTTGAGTTGACAAAAGAAAGCCCATTATCTCCTCTATGACAGAGTTGAGGAAAATTAACTCTCCACGTGACAAAAGGGGGGAAAGTAAGGAAAAGACAAGAAGGGTGTTGGATATATTGTTTGTTTGTTTTTTTTTTAAATAATTAATAATAATAATTACCCGAACAACAAGAGCTCAGAGACCTAGAAAATTTTGACGGGCCAGACATGAGGTAATGAGTAAACAGTAAAAACAACTTTGCGGACAGCTGACCATTTGGAAATAATAGATAAAAACTAGGTTGACATAGCCAGGGGGGTAAACCACCCCTCCCTTTCCCCCACAACCCCTCCACCCAGAGCAAAAGCGGCGGAAGCCGGAAGCGCCCCCCCTACATTCAATCAATCAAATCAAGTTTTATATAGAGGAAAAAAACTAGGGCCAGTGTGTTATTGCATTTGTAGTGGGGAAAAGTCACAGAATGAAGTCTTAGGAAATAAAGTCACAAGGAAAAAAGTCACAGGAAATAAAGACACAATATATGTTTAATATAAAGTCGTAAGTCAGTATGTATGTGTTATACTGTTTATTAACTGTAAGTGAAGGACGAAATGTCACGGAGATTAACAGCTCGCTGAAGATGTGCGTGGTTCAAATACCGTTCGTGGTGAAAAACATTAATAATATATGCTTTTGTCTTTGGTGTGCAGGAGCGTGTATTTTATATACCGTATAAATGCATTCTAAATCATATATTTAGTTCTGTTTGTATTAATTTTATTTGTAAGTCCATATATATGCTCAGTATTTACTGAATAACAGTAAAAGGATGTAAGCGGCAGCTCAGTTGGATTGCGGTTCGATTCTTCCTCGGGATTAAATGTGTGTGTGTGTGTGTGTGTGTGTGTGTGATGTGTCCGTCGTATACATATTATAATCCATATTATAATTCACAATTTTAATAAAATGATTTATTCAACATAGTCATGATTTATGCTTGTAGTCCATAAACACGTATATTATTGACTGAATAACTTATCGCCCAAGAGGATCGTGGTTGTGATTCTCGCTCGGAGTAAAATATGTTTTATTTTGTTTGTGTTTGTGTATGTATGTTTGTGTGCTCTCTCTCTCTCTCTTTCTCTCTCTCTCTCTCTCTCTCTCTCTCTCTCTCTCTCTCTCTCTCTCTCTCTCTCTCTCTCTCTCTCTCTCTCTCTCTCTCTCTCTCTCTCTCTCTCTCGCGTCATGTTTTATGCTTATAGTCCATAAACACGTATATTATTGACTGAATAACAATAAATAAGAGCGGTTCATAATTATGCTTCGATGAATTTATGTAAACCAAGCATGCAGCTCCAAAACCAATCTGTGGTTGAAATATGTACAAAGAACATGTTGTCAATGTGGAAGACTTATAACGGGCTAAACTGTAGCAACAGAATTTTTGGTTCCAGTCAAAACGTAAAAATGTTTTCTGATTCAGAAACAGTGTTCAGGGATGGCAACTTTGCTATGGTTCCGAATATTTTCAACCAACGTCATCCGTATATCCTTTGAGGAGAATATACTTTATTTTGCTTTGCTGTATGCTCTTCTATGTATGACCCGTACCACTTATGAAGAATTATTTCAAGCAGTAGTTGATGAAAAAAGTATTATTTCTCTGTATGCTCTTTTTCCAAACAAGACCTGTGCCACTTATGAAGAATTATTTCAAGCAATAGTTGATGAGAAAAGTATTATTTCTCTCTCTGCTCTTCTTCCAAACAAAACATGTTCCACTTATGAAGAATTGTTTCAAACAATAGTTGATAAGTGTACAACATGAACTATACTATTAACCTGCAAGCCGTCGTGACTAACTTTGAAGACGGCGTGTTACGAGCAATTCTAGCTGTTTGGACCCGACTTCATCAGCAAATGTTGTTTTTACAATCTTAGGCAATCCATTAGGCGTAATGTCCAAGAGTTGTCTCGAAAAATCCACTTTAATGCAAGGCATTAGACTATTGACAGAAGTCTTGACATTTTGAATCCCAAAAGCTGAATTTCTACAAAACTAATTGTCAGAAAAGGACTAAAATTGGTAGGCATGAAGCTAAATACTTTGTGACTCGGAATGTAAATAAAAAGCTTCGGCTCGTTCGGATGGCCACAGTCACCTGTAATGTTACTCCTTAGCTCCAACGACAACAACAACACCACTGGTGAACATTACAGGGTGGGGAGTGAACATCCTGGGCGCACATACACACTAAGTACAGACGATGTGGTATTATCCTGGGCTCTGTAAACCACACACACACACACACACACACACCTGCCAATACAACAACGGCCACCACAGCACTTAAATATGTATTGCCATTTCCGAATCCTATTTGTGTGAAGCGGGGTTTTCTGCAGTGACAGCAACCAAAACAAAACAACGGATGGACATAAGCAACTCACTTCGGGTGTAATTGTCTCCTATTACCCCCAGATGGAACCTTCTCGTTGCAAAGAAACAAGCTCAGGATTCTCGCTGATTTAGCGTTCTAGTGAGTTAAAATGTTAAATCACTTTATATTCATTTTTTGGTGTAACTGTATTTTAATTTGAAGGCACGTTTAAATACAATTAAATTTAGATTATTAAATCAAAACAATCTAAAATATAAACAATCAACGTCCCCCCCACATCATCGGGCCGCGGTAAAATTATCAAGCGTTGACCGGTCCGCGGCGATGAAAAGGTTGGGGACCACTGTTGTATGCCACTGTTCAAATTTATAGTTATTATAACTTACAGAAATGACGACCGTTTTGATCAATTAGTACTATATATTTCAACTTTATTATCGCCCACTAGTACAAGAACATTAGAACACTATCAATATTACGGTTAACACGGCTCATTTTTTTCTTTCGATCGGGAAAAAATTTCCAGAAGTGAAAAGAATCTGACGTATTGACATAAAATGAAACTAAATAAAAAGTTATCAATGAAATCCTGTTTTAAGCAGTCATATCACACTAAACATCTGTTGGTAGTGTTTTTAGGTGATATTTTAAAGAACATTTTATTCTACAGATTCCAGCCGTATGTATTAAACAAGAAAAGAGTTGTCGAACAATGCTCGTCAGACTGAAGTTTCTAAAAAAAAAAAATGCACTTAACCCTGATCGGGAATCGAACCACGATCCAAATGAGCCGTCACTTACTTCCACTTAACATATATTGTGACTTTCTTTCCTATGCGTGGCTTTTTTCTTGTGACTTTATTTCCCGTGAATTTTTTCCCCGCTCATCCACGAAACCATCCCAATCGTGGTTTAGTGATTTTTGTACTTAGTTCATCCGTCATACACTTTGCTCACTGGGAGAACCTCTCCTCAGGCAAACATGATCTCTTGATCGCAGGTGGAAAGGACTATCTATCTATCTATCTATCTATCTATCTATCTATCTATCTATCTATCTATCTATCTATCTATCTATCTATCTATCTATCTATCTATCTATCTATCTATCTATCTATCCATGCATCCATCGTTCTCTCCAACCATCCATCCATCCATCCCTCTCTCCAACAATCCATCCATCCATCTGTCTGTTTTTATATTGGACAGTATATTGGTATGCCCGATGTTTAACTATTTGTCTTTTCATATGCAATTTCTCAGTCTTTCTCTATTACTTTTTGCTGCTTTCTGAGTGCAATAAAATATCCACTCTGCTTATGCGTATCAATCGCAAGATTGATGGAGACCTGTGATGTACCAATTCGCTTCTCTGTAAAATCAGCTTACATTAGAAAGAGACATTAAATTAAAAATAAATTCTAATGAAGAAAATACCTATATAAATCATTCTTTAATTACGTAATTTTATGTTTCTTACCACACATCTATCATAACAAAAACATGTTTTTAGTTTCGGTCTTATTAAATGTATTACAATAATCCAAGTGACCGGAAAGAGCCTAGTTTAAATTAACCTTTTCATTTGTTAGCTCAAAGTCAGAGTATGGGTGTGTGATTGGTTTTAATGAATGAATATCGAAACAAATACCTTGCAAATCACTCATAGATTTTCGCTTTTGGTGAAAGCAACTTGAGGGTGAACTTTAACTTCCAACTATATACACATCATCGAGCTCAAGTTGTTCCCCTAATACAAAAGACTATGTGCACAACATGCCCCAACTTCATGCTACTGGACTATAAGGGATCAATTTAGAAACGAAATTTTCATTATCACCCTGGCTCTCGAAATCCAACACTTGGCGATGTGAATGTCTATGCATATTGAGTCAATTTCGAATTCTAAATATAATTCGTTGTTTATTAATTATCGATTTATTTATTAGTTAGTGGATGAACAGTGGTTTGTGATGTTGATTCAAAGAGTGTTTAGATTTTTCAGATATTTCTGTGCATCAAGTGCATCTTTTGTCCAAAATAATTGTTCGCTCCACGACAATAAAAACTTTTGGGGAAGTAAATGGTTTTCTCCAAGTCGTCCTGTAAGTGTAGTAAAGGAGAAATAACGAAGGGTTGGGAGGGGGGAGAGCTGCTCGTCGGATATTTGTCAGTGATTGTTGTGTACGCGTGGCACGCGCTAATCTGTCTGGATGCAGCTTAGGATTGGGAATACCCACTGAACACAGGTGGGAAATTGTTAGCGAGTATTCAGTGACTGAGTGCTGATCTTCAATCAACTTGAATCAAAACTTAAGGGAGGGATGTGAATATGTCTGAATTTTCCAGATAGAGCGATGACCACTCTGGAAGTGTTGAAATTGTGTGTGTGTGTGTGTGTGTGTGTCTGTGTGTGTGTGTGTGTGTGTGTGTGTGTGTGTGTGTGTGTGTGTGTGTGTGTGTGTACGTACTTGCGAAGATTCGGTTCTGCGGTACATTGCTTTATATGCAAGTTTGGCTCTGACGACTGTAAAAGTTACTGGAGTCCTTTCAAGTCTTCTATAAATGTTTCAAACTTGTTCTACCAAAATTGATCAGAGGTTCCCACTTTATACAGTTTATCAGCTATTAATTATTCACTATGTTAAATTTGTAACCAGAAAACATTGTTAGTTTGCCTTCACTCGTGCGTATAGTCCAGCTAATCAAACGTAGGCATGACATTTTAAGGAGTGTGGCATCTTGGAAGAGCAAAGAGCACTTACTTCGCGATCAATCGATTCACCGCACTCCCTCAAAGGACTATGTGCTCTGTGTACATAGAAGCCTACATAACTTTTTCTTGTTTTCAGTGTTTCAAGCCGTAAGTAAGAAGGAAATACGCAATGTAATAACCAAACTGAAACTGAAACAAATAAGCAAACTGAAACTTCTTAAAATCATGTGAAATATTGAAACTCGATTTGACAGTTATTTCAAAACTTTAATTAAACTAGTTTATCTGATTTTAGGAAAAATATTAAAAGTTTAAACTTGTTTCATATATCCTGAAATAATAAGAAAGCTTCAATTAATACATATTTCTATATGTGCCTTTGTATTTAGTAAGAAGTGGCAAGAGAATGACCTGCAGTTTATTAGTCATATGCTTGAATCATGAATCTATTTTTATTAATGCTATCATCCTTTTAGTTCATTCATATGTAATGCTTGTCTGTAAATGAGGTCGTGTGGTTTGCGTGGAATGTGTACACGTTAATAAAACAAACAGATAGAGAAAAATGAAAGAGAGTGAAAGAGAGTAGTAATTTACTAGATTATATTGTAATAATAATTCAGTGAATATACAAATGCGTTCATCATGACACAAATGCCATATTATCTTGCTAATCAGTATTGGCATACAGCTTAATTGTCGCCAAACATTTTTATCTATCTCTCTATTGATTTGACGTTAAATTGCTTCTAACAGTAAGCAGATGCATTTCGATACGTGAAGAAATTCATTTAAAAAATGTATAGTTTGTTTGTTTCCATTCTATTGGTTATTTTTTCTTTTTTAAGGAAGATTAAATCGGCAAACATTTTTTTGTTTCTAAAGTGAGTATGGAATTTTTTAATTAAAAAAAGTCAAGAGAATGACCTTACAATAATTTTAGATAACATTTTAACTTTATGCGCCCAATTATGAAAAAACAACATTGTCTTCTTCTGCTTTGGTTTACGGAGTGACCAATAATATTTTAAAGATATCAAACGTAATACTAATTTACACCATCTCTGTTTTAGAAAAATAAATATGGAAATACAGAATCTGAATACAGTGAAACACGACTAAAAAGAATAGAGTAAGCGATATCTTTTATACAAATAAAAGTGATCATTGCTTAGAGAAACCTCTTAAAGGATTCTAAAAGGAAATAAGCATTATTTAAATTTTTATTATGTTAATTAAGTAATTGATTTAATTAAAGAAAATAAAGGCACTCTGATAGGTTAATTATTTTGATTTGTTGATTCTGCTTAACAATATTATTATTTTTAAAATCCTCCTGCTTTTATAGAAAGCAACGCTAGCGAATTGCGTATAACGTACTAGCTAGACTCGCTGAGATCCTACATTCAAACAAAGCGACAACCAGTACGAATAATATAAAAACAATCAGATAGACGAGTATATATGGATAGGTAGATTGGTAACTAGTAAGATAAATAGATGGATAGAATTTGGATGTGAGAGTAGACAGTTCCATCGAAAGACAGATGCACGTACAGATCGACAGACAAATAGGCAGAAAGATAGATAGATAGACAAACAGACAGACAGACGGGTGGATGGATGGATAGAAAAGAAAAGGAAAGAAACAGATAGACGGGTGGACGGACGGGCAGGCAGATAGAGAGGGGATTTTGACATTGATAGGAGACAAATATATAACGTTAATGATAAGAATAGATAGATAGATAGATAGATAGATAGATAGATAGATAGATAGATAGATAGATAGATAGATAGATAGATAGATAGATAGATAGATAGCGTGGACTACTCGCTCTCAGAATTGGAATGCATTCATGCAGAGATTCATTCTGTTGTCGTATTTTTCCAACATCACTTTCACGCCTTGTGTACCACTTAAAATCCTTAGACAAAAGACGCTGGCTAAACAACCCTTCCTTGGTGTGAGTGAAATCAACTTTCAGTAAAGAAGAGACTTAGTGAGCTTGGAGGGAGGTTTCTCGCTGGCGGTACTTTGTATAACTTTGATGTACAGTTAGGCAATGCAGCTTGAAGAACAGCACGCCACGCGAATAATCCCCAATCGTCATTCCCCCCAGGCATGCTTTTGCATTCACTTACTGACAGGAACTACGCGTCCGTTCATAAACAACACGGACACCTTACTATAAACTAAGTCTTATATTCGTATACATCTGCATTTTCAAGTTTCATCAGTCAAATAAAATTATAATTCATTCATATTTTTAATAGTATAGTTCATTCGAAGTGAGCTTACTTCATGACATAATATACTCACAGTTACCAATCATAGTTATCAAACAAAAAAACCCTGCTTTTAAAATAAGTAAAGCAATGAGAGCCTTGTTTAAAACATACAATAAAATAGTACAGTATTTTCAAATACACTCAACAACATTAGCAAAACATACTTGGTAAATTTATGAGGTTTCTATTTCTGCATAATTAAGTTATTATGTGCTATTGAACACCTGAAGATTCTAAGATTTAAAACAATTTTCATTTACTTATGGTTACCATTATGCGTTTGCTAGGATGATTTATGAATGATTTTAGTGTTTGATATTTTGTTTCTGATAAAATATTCATGATTAAGGCGAATGTTCCAAACGACTCCTCAAAGAAAGTATGGCTCTATATTCAGAGTTTCTTGTCGGGCTAAACACAAATTTTGAACCGCTCTTATTATTGTCAATAATATCCATGGCTAAAAAATTTCTCTTTTACAAAACTCACATATAAAATTAATGTTCTACAGTGGTACGGTCGTGCTCCCACAGTTCAAATTAACTACACCGTTTCGCTTCTCTATTTATCAAGTCATTGTCTCTTAAAAGATGGTCTCACACTTAAAATGCTCATATAAACTTAATATCTGCATCTTTAGAATTAAAGTCGAGGCTTGTATATTAGTTTTTCATGGACATTTCTTTTTCAGCAATGAAATGGTGATGATGAAATAGTCTATTAAAAAGAGCTACTCAAATCGAGATATCTATACTACTAATAATGAAGTCGCAAATTTATACCAAATAGCTGCAGTAATATTATTTAGAGTTCGCTATGCCAGAATGTCACTTACAGAAAATCAGTAATAAAAATAACGTCATACGATCTAGTCCAATCTAAGGGTGAGCGGAAAAAGTCACAGGAAAAAAAGTCACGGGAAAAAAGGCGTGCGTGCGATTTGTATATCGTGTACATATAATAATTCATATTATAATTCACACATTTAATAATATATTTTATTCATACTCAGATATGTTGTTATGATTGTGTCCATAAACACGTATATTATAGACTGAATAACAGGAAATGGAAGTAAGTGATTGTGCAGAAATTAATAACCTCTCCCCCCAAGAGTATCATGGTGTAATTCTCGTTCGGAGTAAAAGATGTTTTTATTTTGTTTGTGAGTGTGTGTGTGTGTGTGTGTGTGTGTGTGTGTGTGTGTGTGTGTGTGTGTGTGTGCGCGCGTGTGTGTGAGTGTGTGTATGTGTGTGTGTGTGTGTTTGTTTGTAATTTTTTGTGGTGGGTGGGGTACAAGGATGTTGATCCGTCGGGAAGTTCTAAAGTTATATGAATTTCCACATTTCCTTATGACTCAGGAATTATTTCTCCTGCGATCCACCAGGTGTGTCCTTTTTCTGATTTGCAGTTATTTAAATATGAATTAAAAACTAACCCCTCCTTCTACCGTTAGCTAAGAGTGGCCCTTTGATCCCCTGACCGCTTCCTGTACCCTAGCCCATAGCTCAGTGTGAGTCTATCAGTTAGCTACAAGTGACCCTTGGATCCCTAACCATTTCCTGTGCCCTAGCCATGTGTGGTCAGTCTTGTATAACTCTAACATCCTGCTAATGTCTTGGAGTGGTTGGTCAGTCTTGTAATTTGTGTCTTGGTTGAATGATTTGAATGTGTATTTTGTGCTATTGTTCCTATACCCCTTGTGTATCTATATTTTACTATTTTAAATTTTTAATGTTTATGGAGTGATGCCGGGCTAAGTTTTGTTTTCGCCTGACACGCACTTTGGGCCGATTTGCGAAATTGGGTCATCATGATTACCGTATTGTTGCGCGCGCAGTTTTGGACATACAATTATACACTTAACTTCTGGACGTAGTCCGTAGATTCCTCTTTCGAAATCATCCCTGAGAACGGAGCTGAGGAGTAAAATTACGAGGTTGTAAATTCATTATAATTATCTCAATGCAATAACTTTATTGCAACCATATATTGAATTTGATGGATTCAGATGGATTTTGTTGTTTAAAATATATTTCACACACAAAAAAATAGCAGGATTGATCATTGACTGATAAAAACGACTTTCTAATTAGGGTCAATAAATATTCTTTATGCATGAACTGATTAATATTGCTTTCTAAATCAGAGTAACTATTTCAGTTGTTTGATAGTGTCTTTTTATATTAAAAATATGTATAAAATTCTATTTACAGATATAAAGTCAAGCAAATAAAAAATTGAAAAAAAGAAATTTGGGGGTCAGGTGCACGAATTTTATTATCTCAAGAGATATTGCGAATATCCGACTTTTTATTTTATATTCAGAGTCACAAATTATTTTGCTTCATGCCTACCAATTTTAGTCCTTTTCTAACAATTAGAGGAGTAGAATTACAGGTGACCACGGCCATCCGAACGAGCTAAAGCGGGAAATGGGCCATTTTAAGTAGTTTGAACCTAATTATTTCCGACATGGATTACTCTAAAAATACTCAATAAATACAGATCATAGGACCCGTGGTTGTGCATTAGGTACCTGAATTCAATGCATGTAGAGTAAAGCGTTCGTCAGATAAAAAGTCAAACGCTTCGAAAAATCAAGAAAACTCAATTTTTGCAGGAGGGTTGCAGGAACGGGTTTTTCTGTAGAGTTCTTTGGAATATCAGACTTTTTATTTTACATTCCGAGTCACAAAGGATTTAGTTTCATGCCTACCAATTTTAGTCCTTTTCTGACAATTAGTTTTGTAGAAATTCAGCTTTTGTCAAAATGTCGACTTCAGTTAGCGCCTTGCATTATTAGTAGGTAAAGTCGATTTTTTGAGACAAAGAAATTTTGGCGCCAAATCGCGTTTTCTACTAAAGTCGCTGAAATTTTGATAGATTTTGCAGGATAATACAGGAAGACTCGTGGCTTATTTTGAAACGATAATATTTCATATTTCTCGAAATATGAATTTTTTTGTGAAAATTTTATTTTTCTAATTATGCGCATTTCTCTTAAAGTACGAGGAATTTAATAAAACTAACTTCAGATTCGGGTTCAGCACACGCGGATACAGTTTATTTGTTCAAAGAGGTATTTGTAATATTGCGCCAATTTGTCAGAATTGACGTTTGGATATTTTCGCACCTTTGGCCGATTTGCAAAGTTTGGTCATCGTGATTACCCTATTGTGGTGCGCGCAGTTATAGACATACAATCATACACTTAACTTCTGGACGTAGCCCATAGATTCCTCTTTCGAAATCATCCCTGAGAACGGAGCTGAGGAGTAACATTACAGGTGACTGTGGCCATCCGAACGAGCCGAAGCGGGAAATGGGCCATTTTAAGTAGTTTGAACCTAATTATTTCCGACATGGATTACTCTAAAAATACTCAATAAATAGAAGTCATAAGACCCATGGTTGTGCATTAGGTACCTGAATTTAATGCATGTAGAGTAAAGCGTTCGTCAGATAAAAAGACGAACGCTTCGAAAAATCAAGAAAACTCAATTTTTGCAGAAGGGTTGCAGGAACGGGTTTTTCTGTAGAGTTCTTTGGAATATCAGACTTTTTATTTTACATTCCGAGTCACAAAGGATTTAGTTTCATGCCTACCAATTTTAGTCCTTTTCTGACAATTAGTTTTGTAGAAATTCAGCTTTTGTCAAAATGTCGACTTCAGTTAGCGCCTTGCATTATTAGTAGGTAAAGTCGATTTTTTGAGACAAAGAAATTTTGGCGCCAAATCGCGTTTTCTACTAAAGTCGCTGAAATTTTGATAGATTTTGCAGGATAATACAGGAAGACTCGTGGCTTATTTTGAAACGATAATATTTCATATTTCTCGAAATATGAATTTTTTTGTGAAAATTTTATTTTTCTAATTATGCGCATTTCTCTTAAAGTACGAGGAATTTAATAAAACTAACTTCAGATTCGGGTTCAGCACACGCGGATACAGTTTATTTGTTCAAAGAGGTATTTGTAATATTGCGCCAATTTGTCAGAATTGACGTTTGGATATTTTCGCACCTTTGGCCGATTTGCAAAGTTTGGTCATCGTGATTACCCTATTGTGGTGCGCGCAGTTATAGACATACAATCATACACTTAACTTCTGGACGTAGCCCATAGATTCCTCTTTCGAAATCATCCCTGAGAACGGAGCTGAGGAGTAACATTACAGGTGACTGTGGCCATCCGAACGAGCCGAAGCGGGAAATGGGCCATTTTAAGTAGTTTGAACCTAATTATTTCCGACATGGATTACTCTAAAAATACTCAATAAATAGAAGTCATAAGACCCATGGTTGTGCATTAGGTACCTGAATTTAATGCATGTAGAGTAAAGCGTTCGTCAGATAAAAAGACGAACGCTTCGAAAAATCAAGAAAACTCAATTTTTGCAGAAGGGTTGCAGGAACGGGTTTTTCTGTAGAGTTCTTTGGAATATCAGACTTTTTATTTTACATTCCGAGTCACAAAGGATTTAGTTTCATGCCTACCAATTTTAGTCCTTTTCTGACAATTAGTTTTGTAGAAATTCAGCTTTTGTCAAAATGTCGACTTCAGTTAGCGCCTTGCATTATTAGTAGGTAAAGTCGATTTTTTGAGACAAAGAAATTTTGGCGCCAAATCGCGTTTTCTACTAAAGTCGCTGAAATTTTGATAGATTTTGCAGGATAATACAGGAAGACTCGTGGCTTATTTTGAAACGATAATATTTCATATTTCTCGAAATATGAATTTTTTTGTGAAAATTTTATTTTTCTAATTATGCGCATTTCTCTTAAAGTACGAGGAATTTAATAAAACTAACTTCAGATTCGGGTTCAGCACACGCGGATACAGTTTATTTGTTCAAAGAGGTATTTGTAATATTGCGCCAATTTGTCAGAATTGACGTTTGGATATTTTCGCACCTTTGGCCGATTTGCAAAGTTTGGTCATCGTGATTACCCTATTGTGGTGCGCGCAGTTATAGACATACAATCATACACTTAACTTCTGGACGTAGCCCATAGATTCCTCTTTCGAAATCATCCCTGAGAACGGAGCTGAGGAGTAACATTACAGGTGACTGTGGCCATCCGAACGAGCCGAAGCGGGAAATGGGCCATTTTAAGTAGTTTGAACCTAATTATTTCCGACATGGATTACTCTAAAAATACTCAATAAATAGAAGTCATAAGACCCATGGTTGTGCATTAGGTACCTGAATTTAATGCATGTAGAGTAAAGCGTTCGTCAGATAAAAAGACGAACGCTTCGAAAAATCAAGAAAACTCAATTTTTGCAGAAGGGTTGCAGGAACGGGTTTTTCTGTAGAGTTCTTTGGAATATCAGACTTTTTATTTTACATTCCGAGTCACAAAGGATTTAGTTTCATGCCTACCAATTTTAGTCCTTTTCTGACAATTAGTTTTGTAGAAATTCAGCTTTTGTCAAAATGTCGACTTCAGTTAGCGCCTTGCATTATTAGTAGGTAAAGTCGATTTTTTGAGACAAAGAAATTTTGGCGCCAAATCGCGTTTTCTACTAAAGTCGCTGAAATTTTGATAGATTTTGCAGGATAATACAGGAAGACTCGTGGCTTATTTTGAAACGATAATATTTCATATTTCTCGAAATATGAATTTTTTTGTGAAAATTTTATTTTTCTAATTATGCGCATTTCTCTTAAAGTACGAGGAATTTAATAAAACTAACTTCAGATTCGGGTTCAGCACACGCGGATACAGTTTATTTGTTCAAAGAGGTATTTGTAATATTGCGCCAATTTGTCAGAATTGACGTTTGGATATTTTCGCACCTTTGGCCGATTTGCAAAGTTTGGTCATCGTGATTACCCTATTGTGGTGCGCGCAGTTATAGACATACAATCATACACTTAACTTCTGGACGTAGCCCATAGATTCCTCTTTCGAAATCATCCCTGAGAACGGAGCTGAGGAGTAACATTACAGGTGACTGTGGCCATCCGAACGAGCCGAAGCGGGAAATGGGCCATTTTAAGTAGTTTGAACCTAATTATTTCCGACATGGATTACTCTAAAAATACTCAATAAATAGAAGTCATAAGACCCATGGTTGTGCATTAGGTACCTGAATTTAATGCATGTAGAGTAAAGCGTTCGTCAGATAAAAAGACGAACGCTTCGAAAAATCAAGAAAACTCAATTTTTGCAGAAGGGTTGCAGGAACGGGTTTTTCTGTAGAGTTCTTTGGAATATCAGACTTTTTATTTTACATTCCGAGTCACAAAGGATTTAGTTTCATGCCTACCAATTTTAGTCCTTTTCTGACAATTAGTTTTGTAGAAATTCAGCTTTTGTCAAAATGTCGACTTCAGTTAGCGCCTTGCATTATTAGTAGGTAAAGTCGATTTTTTGAGACAAAGAAATTTTGGCGCCAAATCGCGTTTTCTACTAAAGTCGCTGAAATTTTGACAGCCTTTGCAGGATTATGCAGAAATACGCGTGGCTTATTTTGAAATGATAATATTTCATATTTCTCGAATTATGATTTTTTTTGCGAAAATTTTATTTTTCTAATTATGCGGAATAGTACGAGGAATTTAATAAAACTAACTTCAGATTCGGGTTCAGCACACGCAGAAACATTTTATTTGTTCAAAGAGGTATTTGTAATATTGCTCCATTTTGTCAGAATCAGAATCAACAAAAGAAGACAATTAACCTATCAGAGTGCCTTAATATTCTTTAATTAAATCAATTACTTAATTAACATAATAAAAGTTTAAATAATGCTTATTTCCTTTTAGAACGCTTTAAGAGGTTTCTCTAAGCAATGATCACTTTTATTTGAATAAAAGATATCGCTTACTCTATTCTTTATAGTCGTGTTTCACTGATTTCAGATTCTGTATTTCCATATTTATTTTTCTATAACAGAGATGGTGTAAATTAGTATTACGTTTGATATCTTTAAAATATTATTGGTCACTCTGTAAACCAAAGCAGAAGAAGACAATGTAGTTTTTTTCATAATTGGGCGCATAAAGTTAAAATATTATACTAAAGTTATTGTAAGGTCATTCTCTTGCCATTTTTTATTAAATACAAAGACGACATTCCATACTCACTTTATAAACAAAAAAATGTTTGCTGATTTAATCTTCCTTAAGAAAAGAAAAAATAACCAATAGAATGGAAACAAACAAACTACACATTTAAAAATTTTTTTTCTTCACGTATCGAAATGCATCTGCTTACTCAATGTTACGAGCAATTTAACGTCAAATCAATAGAGAGATAGATAAAAATGTTTGGCGAAAATTAAGCTGTATGCCAATACTGATTAGCAAGATAATATGTCATTTGTGTCTTTAAAAATGAACGCATTTGTGTATTGACTGAATTATTACAATATAATCTAGTAAATTACTACTCTGTTTCTCTCTATCTGTTTGTTTTATTAACGTGTACACATTCCACGCAAACCACACGACCTCATTTACAGACAAGCATTACATATGAATGAACTAAAAGGATGATAGCATTAATAAAAATAGATTCATGATTCAAGCATATGACTAATAAACAGCAGGTCATTTTCCTGCCACTTCTTCTTACTAAGTACAAAGGCACATATAGAAATGTTTATTAATTGAAGCTTTCTTATTATTTGATGATATATGAAACTAGTTTAAACTTTTAATATTTTTCCTAATATCAAATAAACTAGTTTAATTAAAGTTTTGAAATAACTGTCAAATCGAGTTTCAATATTTCACATGATTTTAAGTAAGTTTCAGTTTGCTTGTTTCAGTTTCAGTTTGGTTATTACATTGCGTATTTCCTTCTTACTTACGGCTTGAAACACTGAAAACAAGAAAAAGTTATGTAGGCTTCTATGTACACAGAGCACATACTTCTTTGCAGGGAGTGCGGTGAATCGATTGATCGCGAAGTAAGTGCTCTTTGCTCTTCCAAGATGCCACACTCCTTAAAATGTCATGCCTACGTTTGATTAGCTGGATTATACGCACGAGTGAAGGCAAACTAACGTTTTCTGGTTACAAATTTAACACAGTGAATAATTAATAGCTGATAAACTGTATAAAGTGGGAGCCTCTGATCAATTTTGGTAGAACAAGTTTGAAACATTTATAGAAGACTTGAAAGGACTCCAGCAACTTGCATATAAAGCAATTTACCGCAAAACTGAAACTTCGCAAGTACGTACGTACACACACACACACACACACACACACACACACACACACACACACACACACACACACACACACACACACACACACACACACACACACATTTACCCTCAACGAGCGAGAATCGAACGAGGATCCTAATGAGCCGTCGCTTACTTCCATTTACTGTTATTCACTCAATAATAAGCAAGCATACCGACTTTCACTGAAAATTAATTAACTAAATGTATGTATTACAAAGCTTTTATACGGTATATAAAATACACTTGAATCACACACATTTTGAGCGAGCAGTTAACCTCCTTGCCTTTTCCTGCTTCACTTACTGTTAATAAGTATTATAACATATACACTCTGACACTTTTGACTTTATATTGTGAATTTATTTCCTGTAACTTTTTTCTTGTGATTTTATTTCCTATGACTTTTTTTTTTTCCTGTGACTTTTTTCCTGATATTTTCCCGCTCATTGCTCACCGTTGATTAGAAGCGACTCAATACACAACTCTCTTGTTTTAGGTTAGAGAAAAAATATGGTTAGGGAATTTTAGAGATAGTTTTGGTGTTTTTTTTTAAGAGAAATGTTAGGGTTAGGATTAGCTGTAAATAAAAAAAACGAATATAAATTTTAGAATATATCTTTTATTCCTGATTTAGATTTTGTTTCTGTTAAATTTTGTGTTTTAATAACTTAAATATTGCAGTAAAAATAGCATCGAGTAACACTTTGCATCTAGATATATGTCATATAACTTCTCTCCTTCGATATTACGTATAATGACCCCCTTGTTTTTAAACACGACAATTGTGTATGGAGCTGTTGGGTCTACCGTACACACCTTTGTGTACATAAATGTGTGCAGTGTTGATTTGATGGAAGTACGAAAGAATGCGTAGCCATTCACTAACACTGCTAAGAAGAAAAAAATGTTTGCACAACAATCGCCAGTCAGTAGTAAAGATAGGTACTGTTGTTCTCACGTGTACAAGTGTAGGCGAGGAGGAAGGATTAACTTTTGATATAAGCCGCCTGGCTGTTAGGAAGACGACAGGGGTCCGGGTGTTTGGAAAACCCACTATAAACCGTTAAGATACGAACAATAGGGATGGTCTCTTTGAGTTGACAAAAGAAAGCCCATTATCTCCACTACGACAGAGTTGAGGGAATTAGCTCTCCACGTGACAAAAGGGGCAGTGCAATTCGACTGAAAACTTTTAATTACTATTCGTGCAAATCTGACACAAGAAAGTTCGTAGCACCTATATGACAGTGCTAAATGTTGATAGTCAAATAATTTGGCTAAGAGAAAAAAGATAGAAAGGAGTATTCTATTTTTCTTTCATTTTTGTGCGAGTCAAAAACCACAAGGAGAAGTATTTTATTTATCTATAAAAATAAATCAATTTTCATTTCATTCACAATGCTCTATATCTTTTCTATTTCACTTTTAAACTACCAGTATAAATATTACTTTAAATACTACCACACAGTTTTGAATAACGTTATGGCCTGCAAAAAATAGCACACATTGTCATTTCTTTTTGTAGTGAAATTAAATCTAACTATAGTTTCCACATAAGTTACTCTATTGCATCAGCTACTGTAAATACACAGTCTTGAGACTAATACAGTTATTGTTCATAGTTGTAAAGGATTTGAAGAAGTAAAGAAATATTCATTGCATCTCTGTACACAGTTGTGTTTCCAATCATCCTAAACTTGAACCGAATTGAAATTTTTCTTTTTACTTTTGGATGAAATAATACTTGCTGCACACCCTTACTCTAAATTACATTTGAAATAAATATATATGTATATACATAAGTTATATTAATACAGTACTAGTTTTTGCAGCTAATATAAAGAAAACATTTAGTTTTCATAAATGTATAAATCAATTATAGCCTAGTGATCCATAGAGCAAATTAAAAAATATAAGATTTAAAAAGTTTCTTTGTGACCAGTAGAGATACAGCCACTTTAAAATGATAATTATTGTTTTAATTTCTCATGTAGGCATATATTATTAATAGCTCTCATGTATCTTTTAGTTTATCCAATGTGCATATGTAAGATTTGAAATGCTGAACTTGGCATTTTTGCTAGTGAATTTTGTTGTTTAGTGTGAAATTTTGTAATATACTATTATTATTATCAATTTCTTATAATCAATTCATATCTTAGAACTGACATTCTGGAACACTAAAATATATTCCAAATTAAATTATTATTTATTTGTATATTGCTGGATATCCTTTACATTAAAATACATTATATCTGTACCTCATCCCTCATTAAAGTCACTAGCCTAATAATAGTCTCATAATCCAATATGTGTCAGTTCTACTATTAAGAAAATATTTCATATGTATTTGCAACATTACATATTTTTAATAGTCTCATAATCCAATCTGAGTCAGTTCTATTATTAAGAAAATATTTCATATGTATTCACAAGATTAGTGATTTTTAATAGTGGATCAGTGGGTGAGAGTCTAAAGTGTTGTATACAACACAAGCTGAAAACATAATGGATTTGTCACTTTAGTGCTACTTTATTTGCTTCATACAATGCAACAATCTTATTATTTATGTTTTATTTTTTTTATTAGTGTATTTAACTATTAACTGAATAACTGAATATAAGGTAGTTGTCTTATTTCAGGTTATCTATTATATATCTGGTAGTATGTTCTATTATTTTTTAACAACTTTCCTAATCCATGATCATTTTGTAGCTATATAAGCTGTATTAACTGTATATAATATTGCCCTGTAACTTTCAGTTATACATTATGAACATGTTAACTATCACTATCACTATTCAAACAGTTTTGTTAAATGGAAACAGTAAATATTCAGTTTTTCTATTGACATATCTTTCTTCAGTTTCTTGGACTTCAGTATTATTACTACTGTTAGAAATTATTATATTTACATAGCAGTAATAATCGCACTCCTGCTATAAACATAGCAGAGTGTGTTTTTTCAAGACCTGGAAATATATAAGAGCTTAATAACTGAGTAGTGCATCTTACAAGCTGAATGATATTTACGTATCTATAATTTAGTATAATAATCAAATCCATCATTTCACAGTAAAATGAATGATGGAATGTATTATTATGGTGCAGAAATGGATTTACAACATACATCTATAAATTAGAGAGCTTAACAACTGAGTAGTGCATTTTACAAGCTGAATGATATTTATAAATTTATGACAATGTATAACAAGTCAAATCCATCAGTACACAGTTAAATGAATGGTGGAATGTATTATTATGATGCAGAAATTGATTTACAAACATGCATGTATAAATTAGAATTAATTACAAAGAAGTGGGATAGCTATTCTTGTTGGTAAGAACATATTATCTTGAAAGGAATTTTGAATATTACACAAGTCTCTCACAATCCTCCTTGGAAAAGTCAATATTTAATAAAAGTGTTGCATAGAAATTAATTATTTTTTCCAAATAAATACCAGTTGGGAGTGTATTTCAGAGGCAAGTAATATCCACTAGGAAAAATGTCATCTGCTGTAAACAAGATTTCAGAGTACCAAATGGGTCTGACTTAATGAAATCTGCAGTGTTACAATTATACTAATATTAATATATTATGTATAAATCTGAAAAATATTTCAAAGTATCACATGGTTTAATTTTGTTTTGAATAGTAGTTTTACTTCTAGTGCTTTCACAATTCTTTAAATGGAAATAACTTGTATTACAAGAGTATTAATTAGATAGACATATAAAAAAATAAAAATAAATAGTTAATGTTACATTTAATTCTATTGTTCATATGATGTTGATTTATAAAATCTAATATATTTCCACAACTTATTTAATCAATAATTTTGCAAAATCTATATAGCTAATGGTGATTTCAAGAAAATAAACTCTGAAAATTATGCAAATAATCCTCTACTGATTTCTAAGCAGACTTTTTAATGTAACAGTTTATTCGTTTTTGGAAATACAATAATTGTTAAAATTTAAACCAAACAATTAATTTGCTCTTTGTTGTTTACATGCATAACTAATATAGACTGTCATTGTACATTGAGATCGAGTTCAGAATAAAATACTTAAATAATGCTTCTTAAACTGTGTAGCTTTTTCCTTTGAGAAATTAAATATCATTATTAATATCAAATTTAAGTAAGCCTTTAGCCTTTATTTTAGTTTATAGTTTCTGTGCAACCTACTTACACTTACAGTACTAG
The DNA here is from genome assembly GCA_028829895.1 of Sinotaia quadrata. Taxonomy (NCBI): domain Eukaryota; kingdom Metazoa; phylum Mollusca; class Gastropoda; order Architaenioglossa; family Viviparidae; genus Sinotaia; species Sinotaia quadrata. The sequence continues at coordinate 17,939,722 of CM054184.1, forward strand.
ACAATCGTAAGCCGCCATTTTGAAAAAAATCAGTTCTTCGATTGAGCGAGTTTAAGCAATATTCTAATCTTTAAACCACAAAAGCGGCATTCTATTTGTTTATAATAGATGTAAAAGTAATTTCTTGACCTAGAGAAAGGCCACTTGAATCGTTAGTTTAAGCCAGTTTGTAGAAAATAAAAATATACATTTTGGGGCCTTAAACAGTGATACAGGAAAAGGGAAGCAATCCAATTTAACGTGTTCGAGTCGAGTTACAAAAAATATGTTTTAAAATTATTTTAAAGTGTATGGAGATTCTAATTTGATTATTATGACTTTAATATACACATTATATCAGCCGGTTTCAGTTTTACCTTTCCAGAGCATTCTTTTCACTCCCATATTGTGTTTAATTAGGTACGTAGTGTGACCATAAAATCGTTGTCAACAGGGTACCCTAACCTCACGCTTAATTAAATGTAGAAATAAACTGAATTTAGTAAAATTAATCAGTTATATCGATGAAAGACATTCTTTTCTAAACGATGACATTTAGGAAGTATATAGTATACACGCAAACTACATAGTTACAACCACTTTTTCAACGGTCTACATAACTCTGGATTTTAAGCATATCAATAATGCCCGAAGTATACAACCTTCAAAATCGCACCCGAATTTCGATGAAAACTCACAGGAAAAACTATTAAAATATGAAATTTAGTGGTTTATGTCAAAGATAATAACAACAAAGATAAAACTATGAGAGAAAAATGGCAAAATTAAGCTTTATTTATAAGAATGAACAATCTGAAACTTAGGCAGACCAAGAGGCGGTCTGCCTATTGCTGTAGGTCGACATAAGTCTGGTTTTTAAGCTTATTTGGTCCGCTTAAGTCTGGGAATAGGGTTATATATATATATATATATATATATATATATATCTACACACAAATACACAAAGCACACGCACGCGTGTGTATATGATTTCTCTCTCACTTGCAGTACTAGCTCTGGTTGCTTTGGCGAATGTGTAATGGATTTATCGAATATTTTAATAATAATAACAGTCACGAATAATACTATATAGGCCTACGTTTTAAGGACTAAATCATATATTCATATTATTCTTCGGATTATGATACTTTCCATTAACAATAATGCATATATTATCATGCCAATTTGTTTTTTTCCACAGACTGAAACTATAGTTTATTTCAAAGATAATTTAAATATAATTTAATGAAGTAATAAAACTTTAATATGTGGGTATTCTATTGATATTTTAAATTATAAAATAAAAATTATTATTATGCCCTTCATTATTCACCTTTACAAATATTGTTTTGTTTTATTTTTTTTTAATGCAATTAAAGTTTTTTTTTTAAATTTAGTTTGGTGAAAATAAATAATTTGTAAACTGATTATTATTATATAATAAGACATTTCTGGTATCGATGTAAACAAAATATTTTCTTTTCACAGAGAACTGTTGCTTTGTTGAAAATTCAATTCGTGCAATGACATATGCCTGTTTCGAATTACATTATAATTTCCATTACGTAGCTGTTGTGAATTTATTTCCTACTATTGCAGTGCTTTTGATTGGTCAACAATGCAGCTTAAGTGGCGCATCATGTATAACCAATGCCGAGTGTATGTCTTCACAATGCTCATGCAAAAGTGGCTTTGTGGCCAGCAGTGACAATAGCACATGCAGTAAGACATAGTTGTCTTAATTTGCTCAATATGCTACAGCTGTATTTCAAAATGCATTCATAGTATAAATATAGGATTTTACGCTGAGATGGAAATTCCATAGGTAATCTAGAATCCATCTTTATATGTCTTCATTTGTAAATTGTTATTTATTCTTAAAACATTAATATTTAATTTTGTGTCTCATATCATGCATTTTATTAATTTACTCTAAAGTGGGTTGGTTGTTAACTATTCCGTTTTAAAACAAATGGTATTCGTGTTTTAAAATCCATTCCACATTCTATCACATTCTATTTTCATATAATTTTAATTGTGTCCATATTATTAAGTCATCCAGATTACAAAACGCTTTATAAATCATATAGTCACGTGATATGAGTTCGAGAGATGTTCTCAATCTACTCCCAACGCACGTCTTGTACACGGATACAATCACAATGTAACGTAATTTGTTGATATTCAGAAAGATTAATAGTAATATTCACGCTTCTCCCTAGTAAATATGTGCGGTTGTTTTATACTAATAATTAATTTATAATTTTATTATGTATATTTATAATTTCTATAAAAAACCAGCATAGTGTTAGTGCCAATATGTAAATATAAATTGACTTATTCAGTGTTGATCTTACCTAAAAATATTTTACGTACAGAGTATCGATTCATTATATATATATATATATATTAATGTCATATTATTAATGGCTAAAGTTCCATTACGTTTCGCTTCGAAATATGCTATTGGCATATCTGTACTGAATTTCATTCTATGCTCGTGCAGTGCTTTTGATTGGTCAACAATGCAGCTTAAGTGGCGCATCATGTATAGCCAATGCCGAGTGCTTGTCTTCACAATGCTCATGCAAAAGTGGCTTTGTGGCCAGCAGTGACAACAGTTCATGCAGTAAGATATTTCTGCCTCATTGCAAACCCTAAATGAGTATTATATCTTCATTTTAAACAAATTACTTAGTATATTTTTTATAGAAAAAATGATATTTTATAGTGTGATAGAAATTGATACGTAATTAGATTCTGAAATTACATCACTTGGTTTTTTTAAATGTACATAAAATTTGATGCTTTCTTTTCAATGTTAATCTTGCATTAATTTCTTTTAAATTGTGTTGGACTTTCTCTATTTATACTACTGCCTTGATATCAATGTTGGATATTTTTTGTGTTTTCTTTTAGCATATCTGATTTTATGGTATTGTCTTCACTGTGACCATATTATTAACTCATTATTAACTAAAATTCTCATGCAAAAGTGGATTTGTGGCCAACAGTGACAATAGCACATAATTGTCATAATTTGATAATTTTCGAATATTTTAATAAAAATAGTCACGAATAATACTATATATGTCTACCTTTTAAACAAATCGGATTTTGCAAACAATCTTCAGATTATGTTACTTTGCAATTTAAAGTGATGTATATTTTACTATTGGAATAGTTGTAATTAATTTAATGTTATGCTCGTGCAGTGCTTTTGATTGGTGAACAATGCAGTTCAAGTGCCGCGTCTTGTACAGCCAATGCCGAGTGCATGTCTTCAAAATGTTTATGCAAAAGTGGCTTTGTGGCCAGCAGTGACAATAGCATATGCAGTAAGACATAATTGTTTTAATTTGCTAAATATGCTACAGCTGTATTTCAAAATGCATTCATAGTATAAATATAGCGTTTTATGCTAGGAAGAAAATTAAATATGTAATATAGACTCCACATTTACATGTCTTGATTTAATTATTATGAACACTTTAAAAAATACTATTTTATTTTGTGTTTCCTATTATATATATTTAATTAATTTACTGTAAATTGTGTTGGTTGTTATCTATTTTGTTTTTTTACATTGATATTCATGTGTAGCCAATGCCGATTACATGTCTTCATAATGTTCATGCAAATGTGGATTTGTGGCCAACAGTGAAAATAGCACATGCAGTAAGACATTGACTTAAATGGCTATATATGCTACAGTTATATTTCAAATTGCATTCATAGTATAAATATAGGATTTTACGCTGGGGAAAAAATCAAATAGGTAATATAGGCTAGACAATTACATGTCTTGATTTGTAAATAGTTATGAATTCTTAAAATCATTAACATTTTAGTTTGTGTCTCATATCACGCATCTTAAATTAATTTACTTTAAATTGAGTTGGTTGCTCACTATTCGGTATTTTACATTGATATACATGTTTTAAATTTCATTTATGAATTTATCACATTCTATCTTTCATACAATTTTAATTGTGTCCAATTTCATTTCTTAATTTATCACATTCTATCTTTCATACAATTTTAATTGTGTCCATAACATGAAGTCATCAATATTACAAAACGCTTTATACATCAATCGTCACTCGATTTGAGATTGAGTGATGCTCTCAATCTAAATTACAATCACAAAATGACGTAATTTGTACATGACCAGAAAGATTAATAGTAATTACGTTTCTCCCTAGACACACTTACGTAAATATGGCTGGCTGTTTTATATTACTAATATATTTATAATTGTATAATGTATATTTATACATTTCTAAAATCCCGCATATTGACATTGTCAATATTTATATATAAATATACATATTCAGTGTTGATGATACCTAAAAATAGTTTCCTTGCAGAGTATCGATTCTATATAAAATATTTAAATTTCTTAATATCATATTATTAATGTCTAACGTTCGATTACTTTTGGTTTCGAAGTATACCATTGGAATAGTTGTAATTAATTTAATGTTATGCTCGTGCAGTGCTTTTGATTGGTCAACAATGCAGCTCAAGTGGTGCGTCATGTATAGCCAATGCCGAGTGCTTGTCTTCACAATGCTCATGCAAAAGTGGCTTTGTGGCCAGCAGTGACAACAGTTCATGCAGTAAGATATTTCTGTCTCACTGCAAATCCTGAATGTGTATTACATATTCATTTTAAACAACTTTCCTAGTATAAATGTTTTTACAGAAAAAAAATAATCTTTTATATCTGGATTAAAATTGAGTGGTAATTAAAATCTGAAATTACATCGCCTGATGCTTTATTTTGTACATTAAAAATATGTTTAATTTTTATTTTCATCTTCTATTAATTTCGTTTAATTTCTGTTGGATTTTATCTATTTATATTTGAATCTTGATGTCATTGTTTGACATTTTTGTGTGTATATCTGGTTATATAGTTCTATCATAATGATGCCCATATTATTAACTCATGGAGTATTTACACCTCGAAATCGTTTTATGGATGTTTGTGTCAGTTGATTCGAGTCAAAGTACTGCTCTCACTCTAATCACAAACCTCATCTTTCGCACTGATACAATCAGAATAATAATATATACTAATTAAATTACAAAAATGTTCTTTTTCATATAGATTGGGGTTTCGTGCGCGCGCGTGTGTGCTTAGTATCTCAGACACTTGTTTAGTATCTCCTACTAATTGCTTGGGCAAATGGTTAATGATTTTTTCGAATATTTTAATAACAATAGTCACGAATAATACAATATAATTCTACTTTTTAAAGATTTAAATCAGATTTTGCAAATAATCTTCAGATTATGTTCCTTTGCATTTTAAAGTGATGTATATTTTACCAAGCCAATTTTGTTTTCCCCACTGAAATAAACTATATTTTATTTCAATGATAATTTTAATGTGGATTAATGAAGTAATAACATTTTAATATAGTTAGTATTATTTTTTCCTAAATTATTATTTTTTCGGTGAAAATCACGACGTAATGAAGTTATATCGGTATTCTTTTAATATTTTAAATCATAATAAAACCTTTTTATGTCTTTTCTGTGTCACCATTGCTGCAGATTTCGATTTCTATTGTTTTATGCTTTTTAATGCAATTTTAATTATATATATATATATTTAATTTCGTGAAAAGTTGCATTTGTATTGTAGTTATTATTACATAATGAGGCATCTCTGGTATCCGTGTAAACAAAACATTTTCTTTTTACAGAGAAATGTTGCTTTGCTGAAAATTGAATTCGTGTAATGATATATGCCTATTTCGAATTATATTATAATTTGCTTTAAAAATGGTATTGACATATGTGTTCTGAATTTTGTTTTCTTGCTATTGCAGTGCTTTTGATTGGACAACAATGCAGCCCAAGTGGCGCGTCTTGTATAGCCAATGCCGAGTGTATGTCATCACAATGTGTATGCAAAATTGGATTTGTGGCCAACATTGAAAATAACACATGCAGTAAGATATTGACTTAAATTGCTAAATTTGCTACAGTTATATTTCAAAATGCATTCATAGTATAAATATAGGATTTTACGTTGGGGGAAAAATCATATATGTAATATAGGCTACACAATGACATGTCTGGATTTGTAAATAGTTATGAATTCTTAAAATCATTGACATTTTAGTTTGTGTCACATATCACGCATCTTAAATTAATTTACTTTAAATTGAGTCTCACTATTCGGTATTTTACAATGATATACATTCTTTAAATTTCATTTCTTAATTTATCACATTCTATCTTTCATACAATTTTAATTGTGTCCAATTTCATTTCTTAATTTATCACATTCTATCTTTCATACAATTTTAATTTTGTCCAATTTAATTTCTTAATTTATCACATTCTATCTTTCATACAATTTTAATTGTGTCCATAACATGAAGTCATCAATATTACAAAACGCTTTATATATCAATCGTCACTCGATTTGAGATTGAGTGATGCTCTCAATCTAAATTACAATCACAAAGTGACGTAATTTGTACATGACCAGAAAGATTAATAGTAATTACGTTTCTCCCTAGACACACTTAAGTAAATATGGCTGGCTGTTTTATATTACTAATTCATTTATATTTTTATAATGTATATTTATACATTGCTAAAATACCGTATATTGGCAGTGTCAATATTATATGTAAATAGACATATTCAGTGTTGATGTTACCTAAAAATAGTTTCCTTACAGAGTATCGATTCTATACTAAAATATTTAAATTTCTTAATGTCATATTATTAATGTCTAACGTTCGATTAGGGGAACCTGGGGTAAAATGAGATAGTGGGGTAAAACGAGAAACACGAATTATTGAAACACAGAGAGAGAAAGCTCTTCAGCAAGGAGTCTAATAAAGAGATCACGTGGTACTGCCTTGCCGGCAATGTCCGATTTGTTTGTTTGAGCTGCGTGCATCGGCGAGAGGTAAATATTTCAATTTTATCTTTTTTGATCTATTTTTATGGTTATGCTGCAATCGTGTTCATTAGGAAAAAAGGTACAGATTTGTCAGACAAGAATTAACATTCTGAGAGATATTTATATGGGCAACGGTAATATATTTATCAGTTTGACCTACTTAAGCATGGCAGTGTGTGGTTTGGAGGCTTTGTGAAAAAGCATAAGTGGGGTAAAACGGGACAAAACAATGGGGCAAAATGAGACGCTGTCTCGTTTTACCCCTAATGGTCACAAGGTCATTAAATGTGTATGATTGCATGTTTTTTTAAATGAAAAAAAAATTATCAGAATTATTTCTTATAAAATATTCTCTTTTTTTCAGCCCTTGGATCAATTGCAACTGTCTTTACAAAAGAGGAAGAAGAGGAGCTTGTCAGCTATGTCCAGCAGATGGAGAAAATGCTCTTTGGTCTTTCTTCATACGAACTTCGTAAACTTGCCTATGAGCTTGCAGAAAGAAACGGAAAGGCCAACAAGTTCAATGATGAAAAAGGAGTCGCTGGCTACGACTGGTACAGAGGGTTTATGGCCCGGCATTCAGACAAGCTGTCACTTCGAAAACCTGAAGCAACTTCAGCAGCTCGAGCCATGGGCTTCAATAGAGTTGCAGTCACATCTTTCTTTGACCTACTTGAGGATGTGGTGGATAAATACAAGCTGAGTGGAGACAGGATCTGGAATTGTGATGAAATAGGTGTTTCCACAGTTCCAAAGTCTCTCTCAAAAGTTGTGGCAACCAAAGGGAAGAGGCAGATAGGTTCGGTCACTTCTGCAGAGAGGGGGCAGCTTGTAACTTCGGTAATATGCTGCTCTGCTGCAGGACAATACATGCCACCAATGCTTATATTCCCTCGAGTACGCATGAAACCTGAATTGATGGATGGTGCACCACCTGGAGCATGGGCTGAGTGCCACCCAAGTGGATGGATTCAAACAGAACTCTTCATCAAATATATAAGACAGTTCATACAGTTCACCAGAGCATCAAAGGAGAAGCCTGTGCTTCTGATTCTAGATGGCCATGCAGCACACACGAAAAGCGTGGAACTGATTGACATTGCAAGAGAACATGGAGTCATTCTTTTGTGCCTTCCACCACACTGCACGCATCAACTGCAGCCGTTGGATTTAGCTTTCATGAAGCCACTCAGCACATTTTATGACCACCAGGTTCGGATTTGGTTACGCAATCACCCAGGGCGTGTGGTGACCCAGTTTCAGATCTCAAACCTCTTCGGGAGAGCATACCTACAGGCAGCAACGATGTCAAATGCAATCAATGGCTTCAAAGCTTCAGGAATATGGCCCTTGGACAGAAGCGTTTTTTCCGAAGCGGACTTCATTACAGCTGAGGCAACTGATATTCCTGTTGCTGCTGATGACCTCAACCTCCAGACCACCACATCAGCTTCCAGCCATCCTACTGCCTCAACCTCCAGCTATTCCACCACCTCAGCATCTAGGCCTCCCACTGCTTCAACCTCCAGCACTTCTGCTGCCTGTACCTCCAGGCCTGCTGCCTCAGCCTCTAGCTATTCCACCACCTCAGCATATAGGCCTCCCACCGCCTCAAAATCCAGCACTATTGCTGCCTCTACTTCCAGGTCTCCTGCTGCCTCAACCTCCAGCTATCCCACCACCTCAGTTTCCAGCCATCTCATTGCTTCAGCGTCAAGGCCTCCTACTTCCTCAATCTCCAGGCCTTCCCCTACCTCTACCTCCAGGTTTCCTACTGCCTCAGCCTCCACATCCAAGCCTCCTGCCGCCTCTACATCCAGGCCTCTCATTTCTTCAACCTCCACAGATTCACGCCGTCCCACTGCCTCAACTTTCATCAATGCTACCACCTCAGTTTCCACCCCAACCACTTCACCACAAAAACAAGACGAAACAGCATTTGGCATTTCCCCACAAGCCATCATACCCTTTCCTAAAGCAAACATTACTAAACGCGTGTCACGGCAAAGAGGAAAGACTGCTATTCTCAAATCTTCTCCATAAAAAGTCTCTTTTGGAGAAAAAGGAGAAGATAATATCAACAAAAACTCTAACCAAGGGTAAGGGTAAAGGTGTCAGCTCATCTGGAAAGCCCATTTCTTCATCCCAGAGCCAGTGCCAGGAACAGGATGCACAGTGCCTGTACTGTGATGAACTGTACTCCGAGAGTGCAGAAAGCTGGGTAGCCTGTCAAGGTGACTGCAACAGGTGGGCACACTACAGCTGTGCAGGTCTTGACGAAAGAAACAAGGCCCCAGTTTTCATCTGTGAACTCTGCGATGACTAACTTTTGTTTTATGCTACCTCCAGTGTATGTCTCGTTTTACCCCAGCTTATGTCTCGTTTTACCCCAGGCATGGGGCAAAATGGGACAATATGATTACCTCAATAAATTGTTAGTTTTTCTTTTGCAACAAATAAATTTCATCTTTCTTTTGTTGTGTCATTGTTGTCCATCCCTTGATTGTTTAGTACACAGAATTTCATTTACATGTAAATGTTATCTTTGATACAGCAGGTCTTTTTTCCTTAAGTATCTCGTTTTACCCCAGGTTCCCCTACTTTTGGTTTCGAAGTATACCATTTGGAATAGTTGTAATTAATTTAATTTTATGCTCGTGCAGTGCTTTTGATTGGTCAACAATGCAGCTCAAGTGGCGCGACTTGTATAACCAATGCCGAGTGCAAGTCTTCAAATTGCTCATGCAAAAGTGGCTTTGTGGCCAACAGTGACAATAGCAAATGCAGTAAGACATAATTGTCTTAATTTGCTAAATATGATACAGCTGTATTTCAAAATGCTTTCATAGTATAAATATAGCATTTTATGCTAGGAATAAAATTAAAGACGTAATATAGACTCCACGTTTACATGTCTTCATTTGTAAATTATTATGAACGCTTAAATCATTATATTTTATTTTGTGTGTCCTATTATATATCTTTACTTAATTTACTCTAAATTGGGTTGTTTGTTATTGATTTTTTTACATTGATATTCATGTCTTAAATTTCCCTTTTTTTTATCATATTCTATCTTTCATATAATTTTAATTGTGTCCATATCATTAAGTCATCAAGAGTATAAAACGCTTTATAAATGATATAGTCACGTTATATGGGTTTGAGTGATGCTCTCATTCCACACAAAACACTTTACCTATGCACGGATACAACCACAAAGTGGATAATCAGCAAGGTTAATAGTTATATTTAAGTTTCGTATTAGTCACACATAACAGTAAATATGAGCGGTTGTTTTATACTACTAATTCATTTATAGTGTTATAACAAATATTTATACATTGCTAAAAAGAAAATCATATTAGTAGTGTCAATATGTATATGTAAATGGTAGTATTCAGTGTTGATCTTCCTAAAAATAGTTTCCTTACAGAGTTTCGATTCTATATTGAAATATTTACAATCTTAATGTCATATTATTTATGGCTCACAATCCATTGCGTTTGGCTAGGTAATATGCTATTGGCATAGCTGTACTGAATTTAATTCTATGTTCGTGCAGTGCTTTTGATTGGTCAACAATGCAGCTCAAGTGGTGCGTCATGTATAGACAATGCCGAGTGCAAGTCATCACAATGCTCATGCAAATGTGGCTTTGTGGCCAGCAGTAACAACAGTACATGCCGTAGGATATTTCCGTCTCGCTGCAAATCCTGAATGTGTATTACATATTCATTTTAAACAACTTTCCTAGTATAAATGTTTTTATAAAACAAATAATCTTTTATACTGGGATTAAAATTGAGTGGGAATTAAATTCTGAAATTACATCGCCTGATGCTTTATTTTGTGCATTAAAAACATGTTTTATTTTTATTTTCATCTTCTATTAATTTCGTTTAATTTCTGTTGGATTTTATCTATTTATATTTCTATCTTGATGACATTGTTTGACATGTTTGTGTGTTCTTTCAGCATATGTGGTTATATAGTACTATCATAATTATGCCCATATTATTATCTCATGGAATATTTTAGACCTTGAAAACGTTTTATGGATGTTTGTGTCACTCGATTTGAATCAATCAATCAATAATAATAATAATAATAATAATAATAATAATAATAATAATAATAATAATAATAATAATAATAATAATACGCAATACCTGTAGTAAGCTACACTGGAGGTATCATAGATTGGATAGCAAATGAAATAAATTAACTGGACAGGAAAACAAGAAAACTACTCACAATACATAAAGCCTTACACCCCAAAGCAGACGTAGCCAGGCTCTATGTATCTCGAAAAATGGATGGCAGAGGTCTGAAGAAAATCAAACATGTCATTGAAGGAGAAGTCATTGGCCTTGTTGACTACATCTGGAATAACAACAAAGATGATCCACTGATAGAAGCAGTAAAAATGAGTGGACTATTCCAACCCCCAGAAACAGACAAAGAAACATGGAAGAAAACAACGAAGCAAGAACTAGCACATACATGGAGCCAAAAACCTCTGCATGGCCAGTATGTACGACAAGCCAACGAAATATTAACAAAGCAATCAACGTACAAATGGTTGAAAGAGGCAGGATTGAAAGCAGAAACAGAAGCACTCATAACAGCTGCACAAGATCAAGCACTCAACACCAAAACACACACAACGAAAATCATGAAAATTTCAAATGATTCCAAATGTAGACTCTGCAAATCCATGGATGAGACAACAGAACACATACTATCTGGATGTCAGGTTCTGGCTCGAACAGAATACACCAAACGACACAATGAAGTGGCAAAACACATACATAGAAATCTGTGTGAGAACTATGGCATACAAACCCCAGAAAGAGCATGGATGCATCAACCAGAAGCAGTCACCGAAACAGAAGAAGTCAAAATACTGTGGGACTTCGAGATAAGAACAGATCGGGTGATTCCTGCACGAAGACCAGACATTGTAGTTCTCAATAATGCCAACAGAACAGTATCAATCATTGATATCGCTGTTCCAAGTGATAGAAACATAAAAACAAAAGAAAGAGAAAAAATAGAAAAATACCAAGACCTCAGATTAGAAATCCAGAGACTGTGGAATGTAAAAGCAGAAGTGATACCTATAGTGATAGGAGCCTTGGGGAACATAACATCTGAATTGGAAGGCTACTTGAATAAACTCCCTAGAAACCACAGAACGCTCCACTACTCAAAGCAGCACTCCTCGGAAGTGCCCACATCCTCCGTAAAACCTTGGATCTCCCAGAATCTTGGTAAGATTCCGAGACCTTGGATCACAACCGACAGTCAAGCAGTAGTCGTGGAAAGAGGCTGAATAATAATAATAATAATAATACTCCCTGGAAACCACAGAATCGCTCGACTACTATCTATCTATCTATCTATCTATCTATCTATCTATCTATCTATCCATCTATCTATCTATCTATCTATCTATCTATCTATCTATCTATCTATCTATCTATCTATCTATCTATCTATCTATCTATCTATCTATCAATCTATCTATCTATCTATCTATCTTTCTATCTATCTATCTATATATCTATCTATCTATCTATCTTCGTCTCTGTAGGTTGTTCGATAAAATTGCACACGCACCTACGCATCTGTTACACACATTTGTTTAACATTTTTTATACTACAAAATTATGGATTGTCATTGGTTTAATGCATGAAATATATCATTCTGCATATCTTTTCTAACTTTATACAGAAAATAACGTGGCAAGCTTCTATTAAACCCAAAGTGGAGTAATGTTTTGAGTGTTCAGTCATTTTTAATTTGACTTAACTAAACGCACACACAAACACGCAATACATACGTTACACAGGTTCGAACAAGCACACGCATAAATAATAAAATATCACACAACTAATGACATGGCTTATCTTTTCTGTCTTTACACAAAATATTACGTGCTACACTTAACCACAAAGTGCGGTAATTTTGTAAGTGTCGGCCACTATAAATATGCCTGAAATAAAGCGCACACACACACACACACACACACACACACACACACACACACACACACACACACACACACACACACACACACCCCGCACACACACATACACACAAACACACACAGACAACACACGCACACACACAGACACACAGGCACACAGACACACAAACACACACACATAAACACACACACAAACACACGGAGACAACACACACACACACACCGCACACAAACACGCACGCACACACACACACAAATAAACTATGAACACTCACATGCACACGCATTAAAAAGAAAACACACACACAAATACACAAGCATTAATGAACATAGACATACTGTTGATATAATTACAACTCGGTGCAACAATCACAAAGAGGACATTGTAAATTAATATAGATCGCTAGTGAGTAACAAATACATTCCTACCTGCTGTGCAATGTAATTCGCGAGAAGACAGAAAACCGGATTCAACAAGTCCGCGTTGTCACGGTTTAGTGACTAATTCTGTAGTCTTAGCAAATAACAGTAATGTACCACACGTCAGCAGCCAAAAATAGACAAAAAGCCTTAAACAGATTTTTTATTTATTGTCGCTAAGAATTTGACGGAGTCAGTCTTGCATGGAGCATTGAAAGATCAAATTTAATTTAATCCAATCGTGCGTAAATCACAAGCAATCTTTACTGAAGGGTGTCGTCAACGTCAACCCGCTTATTCAACATGAAAGCAATAATTAATCTAAATATAGAACCGACTGCATACTCTTTATGGTTTAGAGCTATGTTTCAAAGAAGTTCCTAATTTAATGTTTTGTTCTCATAATAATAATAATGTAAATAAATGTTCATTAAGCATAACAAAGTTCTATAATTACACATACATGCTCATTCAAACTTTGTGTGCTACTGGCCTGAATTCTGTAAGATAGGCCCCAACCTCTCCCAAAAGCGAGAACAACAACGGCATCCACAACCTCTACGGCATTAGCCCACGGATTACAGGGCTCACCGCATGCCCCTGCTTGCCAGACTTACCACGGCAACCACACTACACTCGACACCTGTCTTATCGACTAAAGAACATCTCGACGTGATTAAAATTCCTCACCAATGTGATTCGACTTATCCATTAGACCCCCACTCCACCCCTCCCCAGCCTGAAATCGACCTAGGTCGGAAGCAGTTCCCTTAACTCATCATCATTGTTTTCACGACTTATACCAAATGCTCTTGTGTGAAACAATAAATATTTATGTTTATAAAAATGTAATTTAAATTATATTGATTTTATTATCGTATGTACGTGGCATTAAAATCTAACTAAATTAAAAAGGATTTCGATGTAGTAAATTACAAGACAACTTTTATATGTATGCATTTGATAGTGAAGACGTGTCCATTGTTTACTTTACTGTTCAAATTTTCGAGATTAATGTGTTCGAGTTATACATGCTGCAGTGTACGTGTGTGTGTGTGTGTGTGTGTGTGTGTGTGTGTGTGTTTGTGAGAGAGAGAGAGAGAGAGAGAGAGAGAGAGAGAGAGAGAGAGAGAGAGAGAGGTGACGATATGATACTATTGTTATCATCCATGGCATTGTTTGTACGTCAACTACAGTGCGTGCGTGCGTGCGTGAGTGAGTGAGTGAGTGAGTGAGTGAGTGAGTGAGTGAGTGAGTGAGTGAGTGAGTGAGTGAGTGAGTGAGTGAGTGAGTGAGTGACCAAAAAAAGAAAGAATGATATGAGAGATATTTTGAGAGAGAAAGGGAGAGAGTTAGTGATCGAGACTGATAATGAGGGAGAGGGGGAGCTGTGAAATACATTATTGCAGAAGTTGGGAGAGGGATTGGGAGAAAAAGAGTAAGAGACATTCAAGAAATAGGCAGTAAAGCGGACAGAGAGCTTATGAAAAGCGTTAAAACAAAACCCACACGGTTTCCTTATCGCAAACACTATACATTTCTGCAGTTGATACTTGTCCGTGAAAGAATAACGAATTAAATCAAATTAGATGTGAAATCTGTAAATAATAAAGGGGGTAGGATGGCAGACGACACAATACGAGCGAAGTATACCTCGTTTGAATACATACCCAATTGATGACATCACAACACAATGGCAAATACATCAATAGCCACTGCACTGGACCGCAGCCTCAATATTTATATGTTCTGTTTTCATTACATTTAAATACGTGTGTTTAAACTGAGTTTTGTTTTTATTACAATTAAGCACATTAGTCTTAACTGAGCTTTGTTTTTATTACAATTAAACACATTTGTCTTAACTGAGCTTTGTTTTTATTACAATTAAGCACATTTGTATACATTGAGTTTTGTCGTATTTAATAAATTTTAACAAAGCAAGGAAGAAAATTTGTTAACACAACTTTTAGAAGTGTAAATTACACATACATCAGACTGTGATTTGTCCACATTTTTTTCTGTCCAATCAAAATACGATAAAGACTTGAGAGAGAGAGAAGAATATTTTATTGTATTAAATGCAGTACAAAAATTTTAATAAGCCGTTTACTTTCAATAATTAATTATTTCGCTCCTTTGTAGCGTCCATTTCCAGCAACATTAATTATCACGGACAGTTGAATTTGAGCGAACTTAGTTATAGACACCAACAAGGGGACGTTACTCGGTAGACACTCTGTAAGTGTTTGTCCCTCCCCACTACAGTTAGTTCCCTTCCTCAGTGCCTCTTATTCTCAAGTATCCAAATTCCCGCGTGTAAATTTCAGGTCATTCACAAATCGTTCAGCGAATCGAACATATTGCATTTTTTTATTCGTATTCATTTGGTTGCGAAGTTATAACTTAACACAGAAACACAATTATATATTTGTTTTACTCGCAGTGATGATGACAATGCTAAACTGGATATTAATCATCATCATAATAATCACATTTATGTTAATTTATCATATTAACGGACATACTCATACTAATAATTAAATGTATTGCATACACTATATTAACAACATTGCCGGTCTTCGTGCAAGAATTATGCAATCTGCTCTTATTTAAGATTCCTACAGTTTTAAAATTTTCTTCTAGTTCATTGACTTCTTTTCAATGTTCCGTTCTTGATTATCTCTGGTATTTTCATAATTATCACTCATATTTCGAAGTTGCAATAATTACCACTTCATTTCGGAAACTTAAGTTATTTGAGTAAATGTCTATAATATGGAGAGAATATATTCTGTTGTTAGCAAAACTAAAACTACTACTACTACTACCACGACAATCACACCGACCACTATCCCTACTACTTCTACTACCTCTGCTGATATTATTATTATTATTATTATTATTATTCAGTCTCTTTCCACGACTTCTGTTTGACTGTCGGCTGTGATCCTAGGTCTCGGAATCTTACCAAGATTCTGGGAGATCCAAAGTTTTACGGAGGATGTGGGCACTTCCGAGGAGCGCTGCTTTGAGTAGTGGAGCGATTCTGTGGTTTCCAGGGAGTTTATTCAGGTAGCCTTCCAATTCAGATGTTATGTTCCCCAAGGCTCCTATCACTATTGGTATCACTTCTGCTTTTACATTCCACAGTCTCTGGATTTCTAATCTGAGGTCTTGGTATTTTTCTATTTTTTCTCTTTCTTTTGTTTTTATGTTTCTATCACTTGGAACAGCGACATCAATAATTGTTACTGTTCTGTTGGTCTTATTGAGAACTACAATGTCTGGTCGTCTTGCAGGAATCACCCGGTCTGTTCTTATCTCGAAGTCCCACAGTATTTTGACTTCTTCTGTTTCGATGACTGCTTCTGGTTGATGCATCCATGTTCTTTCTGGGGTTTTTATGCCATAGTTCTCACACAGATTTCTATGTATGTGTTTTGCCACTTCATTGTGTCGTTTGGTGTATTCTGTTCCAGCCAGAACCTGACATCCAGATAGTATGTGTTCTGTTGTCTCATCCATGGATTTGCAAAGTCTACATTTGGAATCATTTGAAATTTTCATGATTTTCGTTTTGTGTGCTTTGGTGTTGAGTGCTTGATCTTGTGCAGCTGTTATGAGTGCTTCTGTTTCTGCTTTCAATCCTGCCTCTTTCAACCATTTGTACGTTGATTGCTTTGTTGATATTTCGTCTGCTTGTCGTACATATTGGCCATGTAGAGGTTTCTGTCTCCAGGTATGTGCTAGTTCTTGCTTCGTTGTTTTCTTCCATGTTTCTTTGTCTGTTTCTGGTGGTTGGAATAGTCCACTCCTTTTTACTAATTCTATCAGTGGATCATCTTTATTGTTATTCCAGATGTAGTCCACAAGGCCAATGACTTCTCCTTCAATGACATGTTTAATTTTCTTCTTCTTCTTCTTCTTCTTCTTCTTCTTCTTCTTCTTCTTCTTCTTATTATTATTATTATTATTATTATTATTATTATTATTATTATTATTATTATTCAGCCTCTTTCCACGACTTCTGTTTGACTGTCGGTTGTGATCCAAGGTCTCGGAATCTTACCAAGATTCTGGGAGATCCAAGGTTTTACGGAGGATGTGGGCAATTCCGAGGAGCGCTGCTTCGAGCACTGGAGTGAGTGTGTGGCTGAAGCATACAATAACTATTAATGGTAAATAACTAATGACATTAAAGCTATTTTAAAATTGTCGGATAGCATTGTCCTACGCTGAACTTTAGATTAAATTTATTTTGCCAACCTTTCCAACATGTTCAATTGGGTGTATCATTTTATGTAATATTTGTAGTGAAATATTCTAGCATTTTACGTATATAATGTGTTTTCATCTAATATACAACTCTTGTTAACTAAGGTTCATGCAGTACATCTATATAGTTTTGTCCCGCCTCTCTCGTTAACAGGAAATTACGTAATAAACTGTATGTTTTAGTGATAGGTAAAACAAGAGTAATTTGCTTGTAGGGGTGGTAAAAACTATGCATGTTGTCTTAGCTCTTAAGAGTTTAAGAGTTGGGTTATGTAATAATACATTCAGGTGCGAGTTGATAGCAGTCTCAAATTACAGCAACCCACCAATAAGGTTGATAAATACGACCCAATAATTTAAACTTTTCATTTTCCAATTAAATTTGAATTATAAGTTTTGTGGTGGAGTGTATTTGCCTATCCCTATTTCTAGGCTTAATTGCTATAAAATTGTCAAAGCGACCCGACCTTGGGCACTCCTTATGATGGTATTTTTTGTAAGTGGAAAAGTTGGAAGCAAGCAACTCAGGTGGAAAATATCTTAGAAATTGCTGATCCAAATCAGTTCAAAGTGGATGAGTAATTTTTCTGACTAATGCATAATACTTGTTCATAACAAATTCATCCAATGGAGATGTACCAAAAGTTTCTTTGTTAAAGAAACACTCTATGCTAATAATTTTGAATTTGAACATAATTTGAGTCCAGTCCTAAAGGCGATCTTTAGCTTATGGTAAGAACTGACTGATAAAGAAAGAATGGACTTAGAATATATCGTACATGTTTCCTATTGATCTATGAATTGAATTGGAGAATGTTTATATAACTGAACCATTATTCGTATGTTCATTATGCTCAATTTAATTATGTTGTACATTATAAGTGTGACTTTTGATTGATGCTATATTTCTTATGCTGTGTGTATCGGGCTAACAAAATTGTTGCAAGATTTGTAAGTTGAGAATGTTTGTAAGAGAGAAAAGAGTTTTAGAGATGAAATATGCCTGAAATTTTGTGCTGCCTTAATATGACTTTTGCTGAGAAAGCAAACCTTTTGATTTTGTCACGTCATGCTACACTGACTACTGTACTTTACTTGATTATGTCACGATATGCTACACTGGCTACTATAATCTACTTGATTAAGTTGCATTCAGCATTGTCGTCATTTTATCATTAAAATGTCTTGCTGTAATGTGATTCCTGTCAATTCCGTTCAATAGCCAATATGGCGGAAATTGATGTCTTTAGTTTGATTTTGGAGAATTGACGAAGATTCATTGTGAACATTCCTTGTTGTTTGTCAGTGAATGCACATGAATAATTGTAGAATACCCTGGGTAATATACTTTGATAGTGCATTCGAAGTTCGTGATGATTCTCCCAGGTGTGCTTGTGAGCACACCAGAGATTCTGGAAGAGCTGTGTAGCATGTCTTGAAGGAGCATGTGAACCCTTGCCTGAATAAGAAAGACATTGACTTGTTGCAAACAAATAGGTGATTAAGAGCATGTACCGGCAACAGCCGCCATCATTTAAAAGATTAAATGCTTTGATTTGAATTATTTATTCTAAAATTCCACTCTCATTTCCATAATGATATCCATGAACTTTATATAGTTATGTTAATTGACTGCTTATGTCTATGCTATGATAAGCTGAATGATTGTCCATCGTTAATCGAACACTGTTGTGAAGTGATGTAAATGTCAACCCTCTTTGATAATATACCTATGTTGTATATTTGATTCTTGATTTAATATATTTATTGTTACATGCATTGACCTTCTTACATTTATTGATGACAATATGTTGGAGTAGATAGTGGGATGGGGCCTCGTTAAATACAGAATAAAAAGACATATTTATCTTCTCCTTTGGTAAGAGGTTTTCCAACTACGGAAATATTGTGTGACGGTAAATATTTGCCTTTAAAGTAGTGGAAGAGAGGGCACTTTTTACAGCGCCTGCATATCCGCCAAGTGAGAGAGACGAGTGGTGTCTACTGGAGAATTATTAATAATATAAATTAAGATTATCATCACTTGTAATTAGTTATGGGTGTTTAATTAATAATAATAACCATAACCTATAACGACGGAGGCGTTGGCGTCACAAGTTTATATAAATGTCGTAACACCCATTTGATACTACATTTAGACGAACTAGTTAGATGGTGTATAGCAGAAGACAGTCATGCTGAGGAAGAGCAACGTGTCATTTCCTCTTAGTCTCATTCGCAGCACTGTCTGAATTATGTTCTGCAATTTATTGCATTTTAGTACATTCTAATTATTGTCAGAGTCTTTTTCTTTTATTAAAATGCAAGTTATGAGGAGTTAGTTTTGCGAATATTTCTTTTTGTCGGGCACAAAACGTGAAGTAAGGATTCCAACTTACTGTCAAAATGACGTAATTAACATCTTTTAGAATGGAACTCGTCATAACCCAAGACCCTATATTGTGTAGTGTGCAGAAAATGCTGCATATTATTATAATATACTAAAGTCCGTCGATTATAGCCTGCTATTGCACTCATACAAAACAAGGCATTTAATAAGACTATATATTTACAGAGTTTTCTTTAATTAATACATTTCATCTCAAACATATTTTAAAACTACACACAACTTGTAATTTTCCTGCTTGACAAATTTTGTAGTTAAACAAAATGCTACCATTCCAGACCTGCGCAAATAGAATTGGAATCCATTCTACCTCATCTTAGAGTCAGTCACAGTCCTGCCTGGGAAGACACTCTACAAAACGACAGCTGTTCTAGAAATCTTCCCTCAAGTAGATAATGCTCAGCAAATTATACTAATTATACTGAATTTTGTTAACTAGTGACCACTTAAAAATATCAAATTATTAGTTATTGTATGTTTATTGCGCCAAACTGTGATTAAATAATTATCTAGCAGTAAGTAATTGATATGTTTATTTGCATATTAATAGTGATCAGTGAATTAGTTCACCAATTCCTAGTCACAAATGAGTGTGACTTGGGGGAGGGGCGGGTCTGGCTAATTAAATATTTGGTGATTATATTTTTGTCCAAGCTGGTAGGTGAATGAACACTACATAACACATTGCAATATGTACACAATGAAACTAACAAACTAAAATTTATTAGTTTTAATGTTATAAATAATGATTCATAGTGGCCACATCACAACACATACATTCGTTTAATAGAAAGGTTTATATTTCAATGAAATATTTATAACATGGGAACGCCCTTTAAAGTCAAGTATCATTTAAATTTTAGTCACGGATGTTTTTTTTTATAAATATTATCAATGGGGTATTCCTTTGTACGTCAATTTACATTGCTGTCATACGCCCGCTATTGACAAGTATGCTACTATATCATAAAGTACATATCCACGCTTTTCACTTTTTAATGTATTTCGACATCGCAGTCAAAACTTTGATTTATACTGTATTGATCATCACGGTTCAATCGCAGCTTAGGTATAACGGCACTGATCTTACAAATGCGTGTTCAAGACAACAAAGCAACTATATTTATGAGTATTAACAAAATCAATTTTATTGACCTGAATCAGACGAACTACGACATTAAGTGCACGCTAATATATTTCTGTCTTAATGGAAAGTTAGCATTTGTTGTTTGCACTATATTTAGTGAATTCTGACTACACACATTTTCCTCAAAGTTGATATAATACATAAGGGGATAAATGGCGATGCATTCTATCAATACATTAAAAAAAAATAAAAGAATGATTCACTCAAATAAATCTTCTTAGTAGCGTCCCCCCACCCTATGTTTGTGTGCGTGTCCTATTTATAAGTCATGGTCACTTGATGACAAAGTAATTTGTTCTGAAAGCGACATTTCCTAGGATACCAACGTTAGCGGTCATGAATACAAACGCATACGTGCTCTACACGTATATAGCACTTTAGTTTCGAATTCTTTCGCGTTCCCCGATTCCAAATTTAATTTTCGTTAGCGCTAGGATCAAGCTATGATGATTTGGATTAGAACATAGACGTGTGTCTGTGTGTGT
Organism: Sinotaia quadrata; assembly: GCA_028829895.1. Lineage (NCBI taxonomy): Eukaryota > Metazoa > Mollusca > Gastropoda > Architaenioglossa > Viviparidae > Sinotaia > Sinotaia quadrata. The sequence goes on from CM054184.1 coordinate 17,961,368, forward strand.
GTGTGTGTGTGTGTGTGTGTGTGTGTGTGTGTGTGATAGATAGATAGATAGATAGATAGATAGATAGATAGATAGATAGATAGATAGATAGATAGATAGATAGGGGAGATTGTTAAAGATCAGCACATTTTACGAAATGTCTGTTAATCTATATCTTCCATCATTTTTCACCGCTATTTCTCAATATCACGATTAACCCTTACTCTTCTATTATCCTTTGTTTCGATATTCCAACCATATATCTCTACATCAGGTATTATACTTATGTAGACATTATATTTCATTAATAAACCTCCTTCAAAATCAAGGTGAAATGTTAGCAGCTAAATGTGTACTAATAGATTGGAACTTTATCGACCGGAAATATTGATAGACCATACGTGGTAGAGAGTACAATAGACAGACATAGTCCCAAAGATGTAGACAAATTTAGTCAATAAATTAGAGAAATTAACTTTTTTTTCTTTGTCAAGAATAATACTCTTAAATTAGCCATAATGCGCAGTCCGCTAGTAATGAACACAAGATACATTTTCAGGGTAAACAATTATTTAAATGTCTTTCTGAAAGGAATTTATAGTCACATTAATCTGTTTTCATGAGTTCCATATTTACACATTTTCTGAAGTATTATGGTATTCATTGAATGAATGATCACTCTAGTAAATAGACAAACACTACAGTAAAATATTTTTCTCGACAGTTTATATCAAACTGCAACTTATCAGAAAATGTACACATTTTTCACAATGTACACTTATTAACCTCCGCTAATTGAAAAGCATAAGCGAACATACAGACGTCATCACAAAGAAAGAAAGAAAGAAAGAAAGAAAGAAAGAAAGAAAGAAAGAAAGAAAGAAAGAAAGAAAGAAAGAAAGAAAGAAAGAAAGAAAGAAAGAAAGAAAGAAAGAAAGAAAGAAAGAAAGAAAGAAAGAAAGAAAGAAAGAAATGGATTTGCATTAATTCTTATACAGGAAAATGAAATGGCCCATTCTTCCTGCCTGCGATATCACAAAGATCAAATCAGGTTAGTCAGCCTAGCCCTTGCCTATTTGTGATCTGTTGTGCCCATTTAGAAAACTTGGAATAAAACCCACAATTCAAACAACAACCATCGAAGAAAACGATTGAATAATGCAGGCAATAAAAGTGGTTTGCATGCAAGAAAAGAGAAACACAACACACAAGAAAACTACAACACAATCTTTTCAAATGCATTTCGGCCCAATTCCTTGGAATAAATCAAATATAAGCAATTGTGCTGCCGACTATAAATAGCTTGTAGTATGAATATACTGTTGCAAAAATAGTAGCCAAAACCTATATATAGCTCGCAGACAAATACGTATGTAAACATAATTACGACGACAAAAAGAAATTGCACAGCGCGCGCGCGCGCGCGCACACACACACACACACACACACACACAATCACACATCTAAAGTTTGAGGCATAATGTACAGCATTGTAGAAATAATAGTCTACTTGTGACAGCGTAAATTTTAAAATTTAAACTGTCAGAATAATCCGACATTAGGCACTCCTTATGATGGAATTTTTGAAAGTGTCTGAGCTGAAGTAAACGCTCGAGGTATGAATATTCTAGATTTGATGTAATGTATACTAGTGACTAGTTTTCATTATCCAATGAATATGATTTATGAGAACGAGACCAGCCAATGGGTTTAGATTAAAAAGTTTACTTGCTGTAAATAAATCTACTCTCTAATCACTTTGAATTTGAAGTGGCAAAGAAAAATGTCCGGTTTGAACGTCAGCCATTAGTTCGGTGGAGAATTAGACAGAGAATGGGCTTAGAAATAATTCATATACTTTTGCAACTGATATGATATACTTATGTTTTGATAAGTTATATTATGTGAGTAGTCTATTATTTATATATAAATGTTTGAAGCAGGCTGCTTATATATAGTACGCCAATGTTTGACATTGTTTTTATATGGTGTGTTCGTGTATCAGACTAATAAATATCGTTGCAGGAAATTGAAAGTTGAGACTGGAATGTAAGAAAGAATGGAGTTATAAAGCCATAAACTGGAAACTTAGCATTTGTTCTCTGCTTATATTTTGCAGAGACAAGTAGCCTTTTCTGCTTTCATTTCAATGTTTGATTTATATCTACTGGGTTACTGCTTCTAAACTTCCATGAACGACTGCAGTAAAGATGGGAATGATTTGTTAGAACCACTGCACTCTACTGATGGGTGGCAGCAAGATTTGTTGTCTACCTGAACAATAGAGAAGTTGTTGGACATAGCTAAATTTATTGTTCTGTTTGAAGGAGTTAGCATTGTGAAGAGAAGTGCCCAGGTTAACTTAAATTAGAATATTTTTTTTCATGTTTGAGGGACACACATAGAGCTGACATAATACCTGCTGACTATAACTTGTGTCTTTGTTGCAAAAGTGTGTGGAAGGACAGGTGAGAGTGCAGTTAAAGAAATTTATGTAAAACCATTATCACTTTTCTCTAATAATTCCATTTCTGTTCTTTGATACAATTATCCTGCAAATTGTATTGACTCTGTTGTTGAATTGTATGTTTCAGATATACAGCTATGTAAACATAAAAATATCTTAACATGGGTTAGTGAAAATATTGATGTCAAGCAATCTATTCCATTTTATTTGTCAAGGGTATTTACATTGTTGACCTCCTTAAGCATATTGATGGTTTTGGATGGTTAATTAATTAATTATTACTATTATTATTATCCATTAACTAAGTGCTGCTAGGGTCAAACTGCTCATATAATATATATTATCAAAACACAAGAATAACATATCAATAGCAAAATGCAGGAAATATTTCTAAGCCCATTCTCTCTCAACCGGTTACTTAACTCCCCATCAAGCTAACGGCTGACTTTCAAAACCAGACTTCTTTGCCACTTCAAATTCAAGAGATTAGAGAATATATTCCTCTACAGCATGTAAAATTTTGGATCTCAATCCATTGGCTGGCCTTGTTCTCATAAATCATAACTTTTGATAATAGAACTAGTTTGCATTACATTAGCAATTTCTAACAATTTCTCAACTCTGGTTGTCTACTTCCAACTATAACATGTTCAAAAGTACCGTCACATTAGTGCCAATGTCGGGGTGCTCTGATAATATAACAATTTATATAACAATTAATTTTAAAATATGGATTGGCAAATATACTCTGCCACAATTCAGTCCCAGATTCAAACAGTAAAAATGTACAAAATACCACCATCACTACAAAGCCTTATACAAATATCAATGGCAAGCTGGAAAAGCACCACAACATTCAACAATATAGAAATTGTCGACATACTAATAACATTCGGAATTTTAAAAGGAGATTCCTTATGACCACTCTGTTTTACATAGCCGTATATCCTCTGAATCAAGGCATTCAGAAAACAGGATTACGATACAAAATGAAATCCTGAAAAAATGCTGTTTACAGACGATCTAAAGATATATGGTAAAAGTGAACATAATATCAATTTGTTGATGAGTACTAACATGATATGTGGTAATGACATTCACATGAAATTCGGCGTTGAGAAATGTGGCAGAATTATCATCCAGAAAAGCAAGATCAAACCAACAGAAGGCCCACAATTTGACATCGTAAACATCAAAAATGCTCCAGTGCGAAAGCATATAAATACCAGGGGATACTGTAACATCAAGAAAATATTCGGAGTGAAGTAAAGTCAAAGCTGAAAGAAACTATATATATATATATAAAAAACTAATTAGACAAGACCTAAAGTCAAAGCTGAAAGAAACTATATATATATATATAAAAAACTAATTAGACAAGACCTAAAGTCAAAGCTGAAAGAAACTATATATATAAAAAAAACTAATTAGACAAGACCTAAAGTCAAAGCTGAAAGAAACTATATATATAAAAAAAACTAATTAGACAAGACCTAAAGTCAAAGCTACAGTAAACTATACAAAATCTAACGAGACCTTAAATGCCAGCTAAATGGGGCTAAAGGAATGCAACCCTTTAATGCTTACCTGTGATTAGCTACACAAGAGGTATCATAGATTGGACAACAAATGAAATAAAAGAATTAGGCAGAAAAACAAGAAAACCACTGACAATACGTAATGCCCTACATCTAAAAGCAGTTATAGTTAGACTATACGCATCTACTTACTACTACTATTACTACTACCAGTATTATTATTGACCTACTACTAAAACTACTATTACTACTATTACTACCACCAATGCTACTACTAATATTACTACCACTACTCATTATCATTAGTTTATTATTTTTTCAAAAAGCAATTTAGCATGATGGAGATAGTCTTTATAGACATTCACGACAGAGCAGATTTGTGATAGAGTCTATTATTAGACATGTATAATCCTTTACGTAGTAACCTTGACTGTGCCCCATATTTTGGTGATTGCTATTTATAAGCATCGTAAGATATATTTGTTTTCTTTGTATATTTTGCTGCCCCAGGTTACCAAATGAATGGTTTGTATCCCTTTCTCTTGTGAGATCGAAGCATACATTTTAAGATATATATATTTTTTTAATTCATAGTACCGTTCTTGAACGAAAGACGTGTTTTTTTTTCCTGTTTTTGCTGAAGCACTCGAAAGGTGCACGTCTAAAAGACGGCGCATTTAACAGGTTTAATGCTCTTCAATGATTACAAAGAGCAACAATGCCAGTGTGCATAATTTCTTATTTAAAATTTCTTTTCAACGATGACACATTGGACACTCAAGTATATCGTTCACTGGTAAAGCGGCTTAAAAATAAACCAACCAAAAGAAAATGAAAACACGTGACGTTTGCATCATTTTAGGTGTGACCATCCCAAGTGGAAAAATACAATTCTTTAAAAATTATGGCAGTACGTATACATATGTTATAATGGACTGCAGCTGTATTACACATTCTCCATGTTTGAGTGTTTGAATATACAATTGGTTGTGAACATATTTGTGACCTGTCACCACAAAAAGATACTTAAGTCGCGCAAGGCTAAGCCGAGAAAAACGGCAAAAACGAAGGTGGGGGTCTACATGGGTGAAATTGAGATTTTCATTTTAGCGTGTTCCCAAACCATCGAACAACAAATTACTAGCGTGTTTTTCCTTAATTCGAACTAGAAATAGCTTTATTATTATTTTTTTGTGACCTACTGTCTAACTTCGAAGGAAAAATATGGCCCAAAAGTGCTATAATCTGATGATCGTAGACGGTAGTATCCCTGGCTGAACCTCATCATGTTGTATATCAGAATGCTCAGGAAAAAGCCTATTTTTATGCTGACGACACTGGTTATTAATAACGTGTAATCAGAATGTTTTATAAGGCTGTGCTTGGCGTAAACAAAGTGAAAAGCGTCAGCCAATCCGCAGACAGTTTATCAAAGCTTACTATAAGTTACCAAGCATGCTCTCATAAAAAGACGGTCGCGATTGGTTGAAACGCACACAAGGGGAGACAGTTTCGTCCTGTAATGCGTAATGCAAACATGGAGAAACGAATCGCTAATTTGTTGAATTCATGTAAAGAAAGCAACATCTTAGAAAAAGAAAGCATTCAGATTAAAGATTTGATATCTGATTATTTTGCTAATGAGGATGTAGCTGATGGATTTACTTCTGAAAGTGACACGGACAGCGAATCGCGTGATCGAACAACGAAAAAGACGAAGCAGACGACAGCTGACGATAACTGACTGTACACTGAAGTGAAATGTGTGCTATAATTACTGGATTATTTAAACGATATTTTTTTTTTAAGAATGTGAAAGTAATGCAGCTTTAATCTGTGATTTATTTAGTGGAGCTAGTATCAGATTTAGAAAGAGGTATCAATTCAATATTATGCCTTAATTTTAGAATATTCTGTGAGCCACAATAATCATTCTCGCATACAGAAATTCTAATCGGTATGGCTTAAAAAGACTGTTGTCTCTAAATGATGTAACAATATATTTGTTGTTTATAGTTATTACAGTGTTAGCTATTGTGTCTTCTTCAACTCTGATTGCAAATGAAGCAGATTAATATATGGTTGCTAAGGAAAAACCTCTCAGAAATGTGTTCAATCTTTGAGGCCGATTTTCTCAAAATGGCCGTCCGGACAGTAGTGCACTTCAAACAAACATAACTTTTCCACATTTTGTCCTACACTCTTTATTTTTATATCAACAGAAAGCCCTTTCAATTTTCTTTCTATTGATATATATATATCTCAATACCCCCAAAATCCGACTTAAGTATCTTTTTGTGGTGACAGGTCACATTTGTGCATTTTTTGTATGCAGTTGTGCTTACGTCGTCAATACATGTATATACATATATGTGTGTTCCTGTAAATGTATGGATGCATGTATTTATGTATGCATTTAACTTGCCATCTCACTAGCTATATAAAAAAGAAATAGAAATAACTAAATAAAGCAAACGTATTGCTAGATATACGTTATGCCTGTATGTACGTATAGATAGATAGATAGATAGATAGATAGATAGATAGATAGATAGATAGATAGATAGATAGATAGATAGATAGATAGATAGATAGATAGACATAGATAGGTAGATAGATAGGTAGGTAGGTAGGTAGGTAGATAGATAGAATCTGCAGCGTCGTATTCATCTGACGCAATAAACTACAATTAAAATCCCATTCGTCAAAACCTTGCTATTCCTCTATTGTCAGCCATACTCACAGACATTTGCTCCGCCCACTTACTCTACATGAGCGCAAACTCATCTATCAACACTATTTTAACCAATCCTGTCTTGTTGTCCTACAGTGACTCATTGAGTGAATAAATCCTTATTTATACACACATCGTTCCAGTATGGCACTAGCTGTCGTGAGTTTATAGAAAGAATAAGAGAGGGGTTTGGAAGTTACATTTTACAAAATGAAGGGGTTAATAATTTTAGTTTCCTTGTGCATAGTACACATTTGTATCACAGGTAAGTCAATAATCGATCATGTTCTTACACTAAAAATATGCATATATAAACTATTGCTGATACACGATGCTGTTGTGTGCGACAGTAGTCTACGTAATATGTTTTATTAGACTCATTGTTGTCAGCAATAAGAAATGAGTAAACTCTAATCGAAGTAGACGCTTAATCAAAGGAGTTCAGTGAAGTTAATAATTAATTAACAATACAATTACAGATTACTGTTATAAAAATTAAATAGAACACACTGTATATATTCCGTTAATGTTAGTGTCTACATATTTCTGTCGTATTTACAACTAAATTCCATTTTTCATTAAATTCGAATATTTAAAACCATATTCATCTCTGACCACTTTGCAATTGCTTGTATTATTTGCGTTCTGATGACTCTTCCACACAAATAAAAGATGTATATTTAATGATTTACCACTATTCTAATTGTAGATTTTTGCAACTGTGGTTACTAAGTATACTTTCTAATTGTTACAGTCTAATACTACAACTGTTTGTTTTATACTTTATTTTTAAAACTACTGCTGCTGCTTTTCTTTTACTGTGATTAAACAATACTTCCATAAAATTTTGTATTTTGCACCTAAAGTGAAGAGAATTATTTGAACCTAAAACTAATGATTTTAATCGTCACGTTTCCGGTATTACCAATCTTGAAACTTTTTTCAAAAATCCTACTGCTAATGCTAGCTGTATAACTTGTGTATAATGCTAGTTGTATAACTTGTGTATAATGCTAGTTGTATAACTTGTGTATAATGCTAGTTGTATAACTTGTGTATAATGCTAGTTGTATAACTTGTGTATAGTATCGATTCCCACATCCATCGTATTTTATAGGTACGCAGGCAGTTGGTGAAGTTGGGAACGCATGTAAAACTACGAGCACTCCGTGTACCGACCCAAATGCTCAGTGCGTTAATGGAGTTTGTGTCTGCAAAGAGACCTATGCCAAGAGTGGAACCGTATGTGGTAAGATTTCCGTACTGATATTTATCCAGCCGTAGAAATAACAGCAATGCGAACATATTTAGGAAGTATTTGCAGTACTTAATACTGATAATATCATCCTAGCACATCTGTCCGAAACAGAAACAAACTATCAACAAACAGACCCCCAAAATGAGAAAAGTTAAAAACATGCATTTTTCTAGCAGTAAAATTTCAAGAAGCAAATTGCACGCTTAAGAGCAATCGAAAAGAAAATTATCAGTTGAATGCATTTAATGACAACATTCTCTCATTTTTATTTGAACCGTTCCCTGAACTTTTGCTACTGTAAATATGCATTTCACATTTATCGTAACAACATGACATGGCGTGCTGTTTCTCATGACCATATAGAGTGTGCTTATACTGATTTATACTGATCAAGTAGGCTAATGTTTGCCATCTCTCATTTTTAATCAATTAAATTATTAAATAAATAATTAATATTCATTATTTACTTATTCTTTCATTCATATAACTATTTAGATGTGTAATTTATATTTAGTATATATTTTGTTTATTGTTTTCATTATATAATTATTTATTCTGTAACCTCCACTGGCCTTTTGAAAAAGAAGCAACAACCGTTTCTAATAGATTTTAATGATTTTGTTCTCAAATATTGTATCGATACAACTCCTGTAAATATTTTCTCGAACTAGTTTATAATAGTCCCCCAAAAAGAAAGAAACATATAAATAAATATTTCAATGCTACATATGTTACAAAACAATTACAGGTACGAACTATAGATAAAATATGACGAAACATACAATGAGAAATGTAATAGTGAGAGACTGAGGTAATGTTAGAGGTGAGAAAGGAAATACCTATTTTTATCTGAAATATTTTGTTCCCGTTCCCTGAAAAGTGAGCATTTACGTAATTCTCTGAGATTTTACATATTAATACGGTTTATTGAATAGTATTATATGCATTATGGTGAATTATAATTTAATTATATTTTCATTATCTCCATCTCAATGACACGTACTCACACACAAACACATACGTAGAATCATAAACATGCACGCTTTCAAACATGAAGGAATAATAGTGACAGTATTTGCTTTTAGTATCTATTAAAAGAAACTTCTATTTCAAAGCATATAATTTAAAACATTCAATAGACATTGCAACAATTTCCAAATTAATGGCATAGATATTGTCCCGTATTTATGCAGCAATGATTTTCTTATAATTATATTCTACATCACGTCTGTAAAATAAAATGATACCTCTGTGCTCTTGTCTGAACAAACAGTAATCAGCCTGACTATCGATTTTAAGTTGTTTTCAATAATACAAAACCAAGAATACAGTGATTGTTGATACTGAGATGGTCTCTAAATTCTTTATTTTATACTCTACAAATTGTTCGACACAAACACCGAATATTCAACAAAGTACTGCTTGTTCTGGGGATATCTTTCCTTTAGTATTGTCGTTTACATTAATGTTGCCATTGTCATTGATATGGGTGTGGCTATCGTCTTTTCTCTCATCTTCAGCAACATCATTATCGAGTATGGAAATAATTCCTATAATTGCGATAAATATTATGTCTCACTTTCGGATACAGCTATTGCAGTCGGCGAGGCGTGTGGCGATAATCTGTGTGCCAGTGGAGCAATATGTTCTAGTGGGAAGTGTACCTGTGACACATCTAGAAATTTCGCTCCAGGATCCAGTGGAGCTGCAGCTTGTGGTAAGGCTTTTATACTGGCAACGTTATATTATACTATTTCCTGCAGAATCTTCTCTTTCTTTGTAATAATGGGGCATATTGTGGTTATTAGCCTTCAGAACAAGAAAAACATCTAGAATTTACAATGAGTTTTTAATGATCTGTCATTTCAATATGGGGTATCGAGGTAAATCTTCTTTCCTTTTTCTGTTTTCTTCTCTTTATCATTTTTCACTTTTTCTTTCTTTCCTTTTTTTCTTCATTCTTTCTTTCTTTCTTTCTTTCTTTCTTTCTTTCTTTCTTTCTTTCTTTCTTTCTTTCTTTTATGCGTGGGCGGGGGGATGCGTACGACCTACACAAAATATTTAAAAGTTCAATCCTTCAAGCTCTGTATTTGAATCAGTGTATAACTATTGAAGTCATAGCTATTACATGTCATAAATTATCGTTAATAATTGTACGTTAATATAGTTTCTATGCATGTTCATCAGCGAACGTGCAAAGCTCTTTTTTACCAGTTACATATGTTTGTAATATTGGGGCGTTATATGTACGAAAAAGTAAATTGCAAAGTGTTTACATCTACAATGTAGTACAAGCAACTATTTTTTTGTTCTTCTGCAAACTATTTCTTATGTGTTTTAATATTAATTGAACATCTGCTGTTCGTAGCCGTCTTAAATGTATTCAATCTAGGGCAAATGTTCTCGTGATCTGGAAACAAGTTTTGTTAAAAACATGTCAAAATAGGTGTTACGTGTGGAGAAAGATAGGGACACGAAGATAATACCAAATATGGATCTAACACTAAACCGTATGACTTTAAGTAAATCACATAGAGCTGTGATTTAAGTCAAATTGTAGTAAGTAAACCACATAGAGCTGTGATTTAAGTCAAACTGTAGTAAGTAAACCACATAGAGCTGTGATTTAAGTCAAATTGTAGTAAGTAAATCACATAGAGCTGTGATTTAAGTCAAATTGTAGTAAGTAAATCACATAGAGCTGTGATTTAAGTCAAATTGTAGTAAGTAAATCACATAGAGCTGTGATTTAAGTCAAATTGTAGTAAGTAAACCACATAGAGCTGTGATTTAAGTCAAATTGTAGTAAGTAAATCACATAGAACTGTGATTTAAGTCAAATTGTAGTAAGTAAACCACATAGAGCTGTGATTTAAGTCAAATTGTAGTAAGTCAATCACATAGAGCTGTGATTTAAGTCAAATTGTAGTAAGTAAATCACATAGAGCTGTGGTTTAAGTCAAAAAATTATTAAAAGCTGTTAGAAAAGTTTCCAGAAAAGATAAAAATTCAGTAGCTGGTGTGTCTGATGCAGATAAATATCACAACAAGCATCTAGCGATAATAGGTCTCGTCCTTGTTCCAGCGCCATAATGACTCTTGAACTTTTAATATTTTCTTGATTAAATCAATGGCGAGAGTTGACTATTTCAGGTCACTCGGTCATCGCGCTACATCGCGTTCAATGCACTCCTTCTGCCTTTGAAAGGCATTTCTACTGACGTAGCACAACCACACCCGAGAGCGTTCTTCCTTTAGGCATGAGTAGCTTGCCTTTGGGGTCACCAGGTCAAAATTCAGTCGTTTTACCGTGTGCTTTCAATTATGAATGTGGTTTGGGTTGTATTCACCCCACAAAGAGGAGACCAGAAACACGTTTTGTCTGTCATTGTGCGTAATTTATTCAGTACTAAATATGTTTTGTTATTTTCATTCTAACGTTCTCTGAAAAGGACAGGTGTGCCATTTCACTCAGTAGTAGCTAATTCTTCATGATCGGTGACCCAGTAACATAATTTAATACAGACTATTACAAGCTTGCAGGTTTTCTGTTTCTCACTAAATTTCCAATATATATATATGTGTGTGTATGTGTGTGTGTGTGTGTGTGTGTGTGTGTGTGTGTGTGTGTGTGTGTGTGTGTGTGTGTGTGTGTGTGTGTGTGTGTGTGAAAATGATTATTTCTCATCACTGGACGGATTAACAATAGGTCTAATTTTTTATGATATATTTAATCCGCTTGTCAACAAGGTCTCCGTCCTTGGCTGTCGGAGATACTAAGTCAAGCCCTAGAGTTATCAATTCCTTAATTATTCTTCACTCGCAGGTGTTACTCGTCCAGAGCAAATTATCCTCCTGCAATTAAAACAATGCTAGGTTCTTATCTTCTCTCTCGCCCATCACATTTCTCCATAACCAGCTGAAGGGGTCTTTCACACAGTATGAGCGACTGACTATTAAATTACAAATATAATCTGCCCCCACCCTTCAAGCCTGCATACTTCTTTTTAATTAATTAGTCAAAAGTGGAAAGATAAAATTAATAAATTTTATTAATGTAACATAAGAAGAAAACAACCAATAAAATTATATACATAAAATTTACATACGATAACACAAGGCGTAAAATAAGTTTAGTTTCACAGTTTGCTAAGATCACTACCGCTACTTCTATCACATCTTTCAGAACTGTTCACAGGTCTCTATAATTATTGTTCATAGTTCGAATAATATCTGATACAAGTTCAGTTCTAGAAAATTAGATTTGACAAAAGGTTATGACTTAGAAATAAGAATCAAACAATTACAATCAAAGACAATACAGACAATACTACAGAGAGTAGGACGCAAATTCACCTGTTCATTCATGTGTGCCAATGCAGTCCCCTTTCACTGAGACAAGTAGGGAAACGTAGAGTCCGACAATAATGAGCTGATCTGGTGTATGTCAAAATATGTGTGATACACAGACTCAGTTCAAATATCTCACACAATGAATAAACAATTCTTTCAACAGCAAGTGTAAGTCCAAAACATGGTTCTCACAGTTCCATGGGTGTCACATTAGAGTCACGAGTGTTCCACACAGGGGAACAAGGGAGAGTAGTATGTAAGCCTTCTGCTTCCTTCTTTTGTCATCGGGACTCAAGAGTTTCTTAGAGTTGCAGACATCAATCAGACTTCAGACTTCAGATTCTGCTCTCTAAATCTTGAGACGGCAATCTAGTCTTTCACTAAGCTGACTCAAACTGTAAAACTGGAAAGTGGAAACTAGGAACTAGGATTTGTTTGTAGCACTGAAAGACTAATAGGCACGTGTGTCAGCGCTCTTCTAGCAATGCGTTATAACCCTAACTTGCTTCTACTTTTATCATAATTTTAATTATACATTTCTTATTTTCAGTTATACATTTTCTGTCCAATGAAAATAACTAAATATACAATTAGTTTCCTCACTTAATTAAAAATTTAACTTATGAGATAACAAATATATTTCCATTTCAACTAGTTTCGTTAACAGAAGAAATACAAAAAATGAAGTTTTAAATCACAATTAGATTTATGAAATATTAAACATTCTTATCGCAAAAATAGTTTAATTTCTAACTTTTCCAGACATACCTTTCTGCTTTTTTACCGAAACACTCCAGCCAAAATTTGGGACTTAATTGAATAATAGGGTATGATTGACGTCAGGCCTCCGGCCACGTTAGTTATTTATTATTTGGGGTCACTCGAATCGACTGTTTTTGTTCGTCAAAATTCTGTCTTGTTTCTGTCTTGTTTCTGTCACGTATGTGTGTCTGGAAATTTTTTATTAGTATGTTTTAACGTGGTTAGGCCCCTTGATGGACTTGCCGACTTAGGGTGCGGAGTTCTCCCCCTTCCCTGTGGCGCGTGCCAGATCGCCTCGGGTAGTTCATTAGCGTCGAGATTATATAATGATCTTCTGGCCGTCACTAGTTGCGGTATCTTCATAGAGGTTCAAACTGGCAGTGCGTGTTTATTTATATTTAGATTTCATTATGCAGGAACTAAAAATATTGGAATCCTTTGAATCACATGTATACTGAACAATGGGAATTACCTTCACACTATATTGATTTCTCCTTTACTTGTCTTTTGCATCACACACACACATATATTGGCTTAATTAACATATATACTTTAAGATTGTACAACGATTATGATTTCTTTTATCTGTTGTTTCATTTCAGCCTGTGCGCAGAATTATGCTCTTAAATCAAACGGTGCTTGTGGTACGTATTCATATTGCAATATGTTTTTTATGATGTAGTAGTTAAGGAAATTATTAATATTTTTGAAAGAATAAATGCTTATTACACACCGCTATTAAATAGAATTCAGAATCGCATCAATGTTATGAAAAACAGATCTATGCCCTCTTTCGCATGAAAATTAAAGCAACAGAAAACAAACACCACATGTCACGTGTATCTGTGACGTTTTGCTGGGAGATAAAGCAAGACATTAATTCTACACCACCCCGGGTGGCCGTAACCTTAGGCTAATCCCCCAAACATACATTTTCGCTGGCCATACTTGTTAGAAAGATTAATGATAGATAATGTAGAATAGAAAAGTGATAGTTCTAGCCGATAGCTCGATCCCTTGATACATACAGCCAGGATAGTAAGTAAATACATATGGTGGATTAAGTTTGCCTATCCCTAATTCTAAACTTGTTATATACATTATCAAAGTGAAACAATATTGAGCACTTCTTATGATTGTATTTTCAGTAAGTGTCAAACATGGAAGTAAACAACTCAGGTGTTGAAAATTGCTGATGCAATCCAAACCTATTCCATCTGGATGAGTAGTGTTTCTGAGTAAAGTCTCACATTGTTCATAACACATTCATCCAATGGGGATGGACCAAAATTGTCTTTCTTGAAGACGTATGCTATTCTAATCACTTTAATTTGAACATAACTTGAGTCCAGTCAGTAATCATTAGTTTACCAACTGATAAAGTAAGAATGGATGATTTATTACAGTTATTGACTTTCTATACATATTGATACAATATGATGGAAAGATGGTGGGTGGATGGGGCTCACTAAATAAAGATTAAAAGATTAATTTATCTTCTCCTTTGGTAACACGTTTTCTACCTATGGAAATATCATACTGATCCTTTGCCTAAGCGTATTAATTGTAATTGACAACACTGAAATCGGTTGTCTAAATATGTTAGCTTTTACTTTTAGTAAATACAACTCAATATCAGTCCTTTGTCTAAACACGAAAAGAAAGTGTTTCTAATTTAAAGAAGAAAGTGTGTATACATGTATGCATTAATATATGAATACAATATATGTTACTGCATACTATATCATATACAGCAAAACCAGGAATTTAGAATCAATAGCAATGTGAATGCTTTTTAACCTTTACTTTGCTAACGGAAAAGGTGTGCCTCTGATGATTCTATGAGTCAATAGGTTCGTCATGCCTGGATTGTCCTATATATCCTCTAAATGCACTCATTACAACAAGTAATAAATGTCAATCATTATACTACTTAACCAACTTAATAGCTCAAATAAACAGTAGCGTAAATTACTGGCATAAAATTTAGAACAAACTGACTTATTAATGACCTCACTCACATTTCTCTCACCAATTACTGCTGAAATTACTTTAATGCATACATACAACAATAATGAATGAAACAGTACTGAAATAATGGACTTATTAATAATTTTATTTCTTGTTTGCAGGATTAGTAATTGGAGGCACGTGTTCTGCCAACGGGCAGTGTATTGACAACGCAGTGTGCAGCAATGGTGTTTGTGTATGTGACGCAAGCAAGCACTTCGCTTCTGGAGCGAACGGCCAAGCATCGTGCGGTAAGGATTTATCAAATCATTTGTGTCACGTGTGTGTTTCAGGTTCTAAAGACAAAAGATATTTTATAAGAGTGTTATGAATTTGGATGAAAGAAAACTCGTAGACTGATGCATTGGTGTGGTGAATGTGGCAGTAAAGTGCATTTCAATGGAGGAGAATAACGTCATAAAGTGACGTAATCTGAAGAACATCGGTCAGACAAGAGACACGTGTAATACACTGTTTACGTAGCAAGGTCATGACCCTAGGTGAATATGCAGGTGACCGTTAATGCAAAGAATCAATATTACACAATGTGACAGCAAATAGCGATCACCTTTTCCCTCCGTATCGTGTCAGTTAATCTATAAACTGCTGTCTTCTTTCTGGTTGAATGGCGTCGAACGGTTTTTATCCTAACTCACTTAGAGCACAGGTTTGCTGGAAAACGATTATTATATTAGTTCAAAGTAATTTATATTTCGACACGCACGACAGTACAACTAGAAATGCTTAAGAATGAGAGAAGGTTACATTTATTTATAGTAAATTGCATTTACTTCCACCTTGTATGCATTTATACACGAGATAACTATCCTCTTTTGGCAAGCATTTGAATTTAGTGATGATACGAGAGATAACTATCCTCTTTTGGCAAGCGTTTGAATTTAGTGAAGATACACGAGATAAATATTTTGTTTAGGCAAGTGTTTGAATTTAGTGATGATACGAGAGATAACTATCCTGTATTGGCAAGAGCTTTAATTTAGTGATGATACACGAGATAAATAATCTGTTTTAGTAAGTGTTTGAATTTAGTGATGATATGAGAATACTATTGACTGTGTGTGTGTGTGTGTGTGTGTGTGTGAGTGTGTGTGTGTGTGTGTGTGTGTGTGTGTGTGTGTGTGTGTGTGTGTGTGTGTGTGTGTGTGTGTTATTATTTCGTTAGCATTCGTTTTTCAATCATCCACAAACATACTCAATTTCCCACTTTGAGTAAAAAAAATAACAATACTTTCTTCTTTCTTCTCTGTTTAATCAGACTGCGCATCGACCTTCGCCTTGAAAAAGGACAACACATGTGGTACGTTGTAAAGTATTTTGTTGGAAGTCACATTGCAAGAATATTATTATGTTATTATTTATTATTATTGTGATATCATATTACTCGTTCTTCAGTACTGTTTGCTGTATGAATGGTTAAGAGAAGATTTTATTTACATTTTGTAAGCTTATATCGGTGTTATTATTGTAATATCGTATTACTCGTTCTTCAGTACTGTTTGCTGTATGAATGGTTAAGAGAAGGTTTTATTTACATTTTGTAAGCTTATATCGGTGTTATTATTGTAATATCGTATTACTCGTTCTTCAGTACTGTTTGCTGTATGAATGGTTAAGAGAAGATTTTATTTACATTTTGTAAGCTTATATTGGTGTTATTATTGCTAGCTCCGGGAAGCTTTCGCGAAGAGATTATCCGACTAATAGGTCAGCCGCTGTCTACTAACGGGGGGGGGGGGGAATCTTATCTTCCTATGCCTATCTGTATCTATTTGTAGAGCTATGGCATACGTAGCAGACGAACAAGTCACGTGAACTCCAGAATACGAAGGTCTCACAACATAGTGTAGTTACAAGAGAGTATAAAATTAATGTTTCATTAAAATACACTACACGCACAAATAGTAATGCAAAGCAAATACCTTGTAATATTTATTACCTACTTTATGTAAATTGTAATTTATTGCATTTTGTCTAATTTAACGTTCTATAACGTACATTCAAGTTCTTAAATATCACTTATTTCAACATGAACGCTTAACGCAGAAAAATACACAAACACCCACCAATTAAGGACCTTTGAACGTGTGCGCCAAATTGGCGAGACCCTTTTCACCCCTTTCCACCAGCCCTCCCGCCCTCTACCTCGGGACGCAATGTGAGGCCGTGAGATCCCACTGGAGCACTCCAGATCAAATAACATCTTATGACGTAATCATCAACGCAAGCTCCAGTGGTGACGTTAAACTGCTATCAATCTCCACTACCACCCACATACAGATAGGATTAATAATTCATTTTAATCCTCCGTCTCGAGAATATTCAGACAACTATTAGCAATCAACCACTTAATGTACACACTATCTAATTAATTTTAGCTCACCAGACCTAGGCTACACAGAAATAGAAAAAAGAAATAGAACCTGGACAGATCTCTTGTTGCGAATTCTTTGTCAGTGAGCTAAAACGTATTCAAGAAGAATTTGCAACGTAAAGACTTCAGTGTTTGTGAAAACCAGCTGAAATTTTTTCCAAAGCCTTTTCACGTGGATCCTGCTAATGCACATGTGGAGCTTCAAATGGAATTGAATGAATTGCCAAGTGACTTTGATGTCAAGAGTCCGTTTTTTTTTTTTTAAACAGGAATCTGATGGACTTCTACAAATAGGGTCTTCCTCACACTCAATATCCAAATCTTACTTGTTACTCAAACTCTTTCTTGCTTTGTTTGGTTCGAAATGGGTATGTGAATACACCTTCCGTCGCACGAAATTAGTAATTAAGTGGTATTGCAATATGAATGGTTGCAAAAGAGTATTGTAATAGTCTATGTGGTGTTGGTATTATATGGTTAATCTATTTCCTAATAATAAATAATAGTTATGTATTATGTCTTTTTTGTGGACCATGATCTTGCATTAATATGTGTTGTGTTATTTTCTTGACTCGAGTAATGCTATTTAATATGTTTGCAATATCATGAAAAATAATTTCAGCATTTGCTATTGTTGGCACCTCCTATAAATACGAATATCTATGACAGGACAACAGTTGAGGTCGTCACCTCCGACAGCTCGTACAAGCCATTAGAGGAAACGATTTCCTCACAGATAAGACAGACATATAGGACAGATAGGACAGATAAGACAGGCTCAGGACAAACATTAGACAGACGTGATGATGACACTTATAAAAATCATACGAGATGAAAATGATAATGAAATTGACACAACACTAATGAAAATTTCACAAGAAACTTTATATAACAAGCAAAGAAAATAACAAACACAATGAACAATTATTAAAAATGAATGTAATTGCAGGTTACAAAAGTGACCCCCTAATCTAATTTAGAGATTCAACAGCCTCCTTAAGTTTATCTAGATTGAATGTTTTTGAATTTATCAGTTCTTTCTAAAATTTCTCTTCAATAGAATTACAGTTTCCCTATAGGGATTTCGTGCACTGCCTTTTCAGTGCTTGATTATTTAACTGATAGTCCCAAGCAATGATCCAACACAACACGAAACTGGCACAGCACCAACACAAAATTCTTCACAGCAGCAGTGCAGCTGTCCGATGCTAGCTCTGCCTTCGCCTCATCTCACATGATACAGCCCACACAGTCTTGAAGCCATTACGTGTACTTAACTAAATCAGGTAGACAGGCATCTGATTTGATTCTGAAATTAAATAATACAGTGTGAGAAACTGCTGACTATAATTTAAAGTATTCAAGTGTGAATGGCTAACAATTTTATCTGAGCACATTGACACTAAACTGGAAGGAAAGATGTGAATTAATGATATATAAATATCTACAAAATATTCTATTATTGTTACACAAAGCTTAAACCAAAATTTAAAAGTCAGTCACACATACCTTCCATGTTCTTCAAAACCCAAGAAACCAAGATAATCTGATCGGAGTACAATGAATCTTCCTTAGGATATTATCGAGTCTTCTATCTAGACTTTCAAAAAATATTTTCTTTTAAAATACCAGACCAAATTTCTTAGACTAGCTTCTTCTTGCTGGAGCAATGCTGGTACTAAGCAAAGTAGCATGGGTCCATTCAATTCCTGTATATAAAGGTTTTCCCATCTTATAATGTGTTTCTTTGGAACTACCCATTTATATGCCCATGCTTGTTTATGATGATAAATGAAACTCTTATCTCCAACTCATTACCCTCCCACTTCCTTCCCTCTGTTTATTCATGAGCGATTGTCATGGACAGCTGGCCTGTGACTTGCTTTTCTTCAGACGTGATTCTCCTGTTATCATGACCACTTGACCAATGGTCCTGTTCCGGTTACTGGAATAAAGACACATTAAATCTAACAATCTAACTCCAACATATCTTGTATTCTAGCAAGCATCCCATTAGTATCTTGGGGCGACTTGGTTAACTATGTCAAACATCCCATTAGTATATTGGGGCAACTTGGTTAACTACGTCAAACATCCGATTAGTATCTTGGAGCATCTTGGTTAACTACGTCAAACATCCCTTTAGTATATTGGGGGGTGTTGGTTAACTACATCAAACATCCCATTAGTATCTTGGGGCGTCTTGGTTAACTACATCAAACATCCCATTAGTATCTTGGAGCGACTTGGTTAACTATGTTAAACATCCCATTAGTATCTTAAGGCAACTTGGTTAACTACGTCAAACAACGTGCATGTAATGGACTTTCCTATACACCTTGTTTATCTAGATTTTATTTTCCTCGTTATTCCTATTTTAAAATGTATATTAATATGAGGACTGGCACAGTTTATCTTCAACTGACAGCTATCTGCTAATATTGTATAACTTAAATGTATATTCGGGTAAAACGTATTTTCATATTTTGTGTAATAGCATTATCTCATAATAATAATTACATGTGTTTCCAATTAAACAACAACATGATCAACATGCATGTTGGCAATTTCACATCTTTAATATCGACGTGACGTCAGGAGGAAATGATAAATGCCAAGAGACTGAAGCACTTAAAAACAACTATTAGATATAAATGGAATTTAAATATAACTGCACAATTTCAAAATGAATGTGCTGACAGCTTCAAATGATGTTTGGCTTTAGCATAATTATCTGTGATTATGTCTTGAACCAGGGGCTGTTATTGGGCAATCATGCACTGGAAGTATTGACTGTATCGATAATGCCATTTGCTTAAATTCCAAATGTGCTTGCGACACAAACAAAAACTTCAAAAGCGGATCGTCTGGTATTTCAGCTTGCCGTGAGTACCTCCATCCCTCGCTCTCAATATATATGGATGTATGGTGTGTTTATGTGTGTATGTATGTATGTAAGCATGTGTATATGCATATATATAACTCAGTATACATTTATTCAAACAATACATATCTGCACCAAAAATTTAACTATTTTCATTCCTTATGCATTCACTCAATGCTAGTAACATACCTAGCAACAAGCTTAGCTAGTGATCGCAAATTGTTTAAAGCCAGATTAAAACATTAGTTCATATGTTGATCTTTTTTTTTAGAATGCGGAACAGGTTACCGACTAAAGGACGACAACTCTTGCGGTTAGTATTAATCAGCGAACTTGAAAAAAAAATTTCATATTTGCTCATTTCATAAAGCTCATTTCATAAAGTTTAGATTTATTAGTTTCAATATCTCTTTTACATTGAAATAAAGATAGGTAAGTGAGAAGTAACACGAAGTAGAAACCAAAAATGATATACCTTTACATAATACAGAATGAAAACAGATTTCATTGTTGACATTAATATAAAGATGTCATTTTTATTCTTTTTAAATTAAAGATACTTGTACAGAAAATGGAACCCACCACTAACTTTTGACTCGTAATACAACATAGCAGTTTTATTAAAGATGTCAATGCTCTTTACTTCGTAAATGTCCTCTTCATAAAGTCTATAAATGTATTTATTATTATTGTCATTATTCCAGGATTAATGATTAATAAGTCATGCACTCCGTCTAATCAGTGCATTGATGGTGCAGCTTGCCTTAGTGGTTCCTGCTCGTGTGACGCCAACAGAAATTACATAGGGAGTTCAAATGGTGCCTGTGGTAAGTTCCATCTTCAGCAATTGTATTGTTGCCTATTGTTGGTACCCCGCTACGACGTCACGAAATACACAACAATTTTTGAAGCCGTCGCTCCGTTGGCTCGTGTAAAGCCCCCAGAGGTTCGAACCTCACACTTAAACGATAAACAGGACGGACTAACAAACACACTGATAAACAGGACGGACTAACAAACACACTGACAAACAGACCGACGGACAGACAGACGCTATGGCTACAATAAATGAATTCTAACACGAAACGAAAAGAACAAGGATTGACACAAAGCGAATGAACATTAATAAAATATTTATATAAAATAAAGAATGAATTAAAAGAAATAAAAATACACTGCAAATTATATTTATGCTGAGCACCAAGCTCGAAAATCTATTCAGAGAAATTAGCCTTCCCTTAACTGTCTCTGAGTCTCTATGATTTCTTTTTATAAAGTTCGGTCGAATTCCCTATTTTCTTAAAGAGTTAATATTTATCGTTGCACACTCCTGGACAAAGTACTTTGTTACTTAACTGCGAGGAGTTTAATAGTGCAGGAAGCGTCTCAGGTTGATCACACAGCAACCAAAGATTCAGGTTGATCACACAGCAACCCAAGATTCAGGTTGATCACACAGCAACCGAAGATTCAGGTTGATCACACAGCAACCAAAGATTCAGGTTGATCACACAGCAACCAAAGATTCAGGTTGATCACACAGCAACCAAAGATTCATATACGGAGAGTAAAATAAAAATAAATCCTTTCGTTTTCAGCAAAAAACCAAGGATTAAAGAAAAATTGTAATGGTGTAATGATACACTCTTTTCAAGCCTTCTGGCTGTTCTATGAATATAAATTTTTAACAGTTATTAGAACTGGGCTGTTCCGGCACTCTACCAGCGTTGGATCCGATGAGGGTGCCCTTGTTGTGGAAAAAGCAAAGTGAGTGGGAGATTTTCCCTATTTATAGGCTTTGTTTTGTTTCGTTACCCTGACCTCAGGGTCAACCTGTCCACTCTTTCATTCATAGTGCGGATAGATACTTCCGATTTCGTTCCGCCCATCCTCCATTCGACTATCACGCTTTGGTCACGCTTCCTTCCTACGCGTGTTCATTTAACGGCCCTTTCTCTTCTTGACGATGGACACGTGCGTCGTTCCGTGCAAGCTTGTTTCAGACTGCCGTAATTAGATACTGCTGTACTTAGATATAGTTCCTTCCTACGTGTTTTATTAGACAGGTCAGTCTAACGGACCCAAGCTTGTTTCAGACTGCCGTAATTAGATACTGCTGTACTTAGATATAGTTCCTTCCTACGTGTTTCATTAGACAGGTCAGTCTAACGAAACCAGAAAACAACTGGCCCTGCCCTGACCCTGCCCTGCCACCAACGATGCGATACGCGCGTCATCCGCACGAGCCTGTCCTAAACCGCTTTATTTAGACATAGCTTTCCTCACTTATTAATTTATTTTAAAAATGTTATTCTTCCTATATTTAATTTTTGATATTTATAGTTGGGATCCGGGCGAGATTTACAGAAGATTCTGACACATATCATGTGTTTGCTTATCTGTCAGTATGTAGAAGATACATGAATATGTATATAAATAAACATAAGTCATTAATCGTAATATTATTTAATATTTATCCAGTACATGTAAAGAAAATATAGTCAAATATTCATAGCTGTTTCCTTTGTGGGGAGATGTTGACTAAATAAACAATAATACTGCAAAGAGGCAGACTGTATAAATCACTACACTTTAAAATGTATGTCACATTTTACCTAGTGCTTAAGAATTAATCACTAAATAACAAGGGACTAATGAATCTCTCAACAAAAAAAAATACATGAAGTTAGCAAATAATAAATGAATGTGAACACCTGGAACATATAGTGATATATTTAAATTATCAAGAAAACGAAAATTATATACATAAAAAAGATAAATGTAAATTTACAAAAACTCCCTTTTAGATTTATAGACCACATTGTTGGTGATTGACAGGACCGCTGTAACAGCATTATAGGCCCACGGGCACAGAAATGCATTGAGACCCCATATCTACACAAGTCACAACTTATATACATTAGTAGGGGCCCCTATGCTCGTGAGAACCTGGGCACCTACACAGCGTGCCCGTGTGTTAAGACGGCACTCATGACATCCATGTTGACAGAGTGAAGAGAGCTTATTTCGACTCCTAGCAGCATCTCTGTCGCATGCTGACATCAGAATTGTTATGAGGCGATTACCTTGACCTATTCACGCCTGGTCATATAGACTTTTATAGAGTGTGGCGGATTAGATAGATAGATAGACAGATAGATAGGTAGGTAGATAGATAGATAGATAGATAGATAGATAGATAGATAGGTAGGTAGGTAGGTAGATAGATAGATAGATAGATAGTTAGATAGGTAGGTAGGTAGGTAGATAGATAGATAGGTAGGTAGGTAGATAGATAGCTAGCTAGCTAGATAGATATATATAGGTAGGTAGATAGATAGATAGATAGGTAGATAGATAGATAGATAGATAGATAGATAGATAGATAGATAGATAGATAGATAGATAGATAGATAGATAGATAGATAGATAGATAGATAGATAAAGAGAGAGAGAGCGGGAGGGAGGGAGAGATATTATATAACAATAGAAAAATAATGCCAAATAATTATGGTGTATTTATGCTTTAAGTTTTCCATTATTTTATTATGTCAAGAAACAAATATTCATTCATCGTGTTTGTCAAAATAATTCTCATATTTTAAAAATATATATATACGATTATATTTCATATGAATATTTTCCATTATGATTGGAAATCTGAAAAAAGAAAAGTCTACAATTAATTAGTCTTTTTTTTGTCCTGACATCAGCTTTGTGTATTGCAAATAACCTAAAATCATTGCATGTCTCTCTTTCCAGTATGTGCCGTCAATACAGTGAAAAGGACAGACGGTTATTGTGGTAAGTAGATAATATTGATGTGGAAAGCGATAATCCATGACGCACTGCAATTACGTAATCCTCTACACTTTGAACACATAGTCATTTCCATAGCAATGAAAACATTTGGTCTCAACGTGACATACTCATTCAGTCTCTTTGTAAAGCGGTTTATGTTGACGGCAATAGGGATTTCCTCGTACAAATACTTCATGGGACAATATTTTCTATGATTAGAGTGTTTCGTATTTTATCATTTATTTATGTTTTTTTTAACGAACTTGAAAAATATACGCGTGTAATTAGACGTCAGAAAACAAACAATAGCGATGTTGACCCGAAGACCGTATGGCCTTTGACCCAGGACACATAAATCACAGGTAGATAAAATAAATAAATTGAGAAAGAACGGTAATGAGATGTTCGTTCAGGTGTCCCGTTATTCAGAAATGTCCAATGGTACAATTTTTGCCCAAGTAAATTACATAATCTACTTCAATAACAATACAATATTCTATAATATAGATGTACTGATACCTGTGTTCCATTTAAAGCAGCGAATAGTAAAATGTTAAATGGTCTAACTGAAATAAAATGTTGATAAACGAACTATCCTTAAGAGTCTGAGCTCCCCAAATAATATTGTGCAGTTTGTAGTATTTATTTTCAAACGAAGTGATGGAAAATTGTTAATAGTGTGGCATACATCTGCAACTACCGGAAAGAGCGTATGACAAAGAAAATATTGAAGATTCACAAACTTTCTGTTTGTAAAATATTCTTTCATTGAAGTAAATTGTATCCGGACTTTGTTGTCATGCAGATAAGAGACGCTAAATGCTGAAATTCTCTAACATTGAATTATAATATAATGCAATGAAAATTACTATTTTTTTGACAGGAAAAGTTGTCGGTCAGCTTTGTTCTGCTGACTCTCAGTGTATGAACAGTGCTGTATGTAACGATGGAGTTTGTGAGTGTGACATCAACCGGAATTTAATTCCTGGATCCACTGCATCCACATGCAGTAAGAACTAAACACTTTCACAACTTGTATCTCAGTGTTGTCATTCGTTCACATTTAATGCACTAAGAACAAAACACTTTATTCGTTGACATTTAATGCAGTAATAGCATTAAAATCATTGAAACTATTTCAAGTTCAATTTATTAGTCTGTATAAAATTCGTATTGCATTATATTTCTTTATATTTTTTCAGATTTATTATTTCTGTTTGATTAGTTATATTTATTTTATTATTTATCTCCCATTTCAAAATAAACAGTTGTTTCATTCTATTTTGGTTTATCAATTTAATTTAATATTACTATGGTTTATATTTGTTTATCCGTTTCATGTCCTATCCATTGGCTGTATATTAGTTTTTTTTAAAAATCGGATTTCTAAATTTCTAATTACATCGTTCCCGTTATGTATTATTATAGTTCATCTTTTCTATACACCCCCCCCCCCCCCCATCACTTTTGTCTGGACATTTGATTTTTTTATATTTGGTTTTGGGCTACTTTCATTATCACTTTTGTCTGGATGTTTGATTTTTTTATATTTGGTTTTGGGCCACTTTCATTATCACTTTTGTCTGGATGTTTGATTTTATTTATATTTGATTTTGGTCTACTTTTCACTATCACTTTTGTCTGGATGTTTGATTTTATATATATTTGATTTTGGGCTACATTTCATGTATAACTTTTATCTAAAATTTTGATTTTATTTATATTCATTTTGGGCTACATGAAACTTTTCATGTATCACTTTTGTCTAAAAGTTTGTACAGGTTTACGATTAACCTCCTTCAAATGTAACATCTTTCTGAAAGTAATTATGTATAGACTCTATGCAAATTATCTGGAACATTGAAAACTATTTCTGTTTCAATGGCAAATATCCTAGTTTGGGCAAAAAGTTAATAAATGCAACCTGTTTTCGTGTTTAATTTCGAATAAAATTTGTACGCGTCCGAGTTTGCACAAACATACAAAGAAGGGTCTATTAGTGGAAACGAATTTCATTAATTCTAATTATAAAACAACAACGGTCTTTTAGTGTAAACGAATCTCTTTAATTGTTACTAAAAATAACAAGTGTGGAGTATGATTCATAATTTGTAATGCTTGTTCTCCCTTATCCTAATGCTGACGTTTGTTTTCCTTTCTTCAGTATGTATCAGTGGCTACACAAAAAAAGCTTCAGGCTTTTGTGGTAAGAAATTTTCTCAATTGTTATTGTATTTAAAGTTATCAGTGTGTGTGTGTGTGTGTGTGTGTGTGTGTGCGCGTGCGTGTGAGTGTGCGTGTGAGTGTATGGGTGTGTATGTGCGTTTGTGTGTGTGAGTGTGTGTGTGTGTGTGTGTGTGTGTGTGTGTGTGTGTGTGTGTGTGTGTGTGTGTGTGTGTGTGTGTGAGAGAGAGTAAATGATATTTTGTGGATATGAATTTATTGAAGAATGTAGTCTAGAAATTAATAATAATTATTAATTCAAAATGCAACGAATTCATACGTTCACATGTGCAGGTAATCTTGCAAACATTCTTATCGATTTCCTAATTATATATTTTCTGCTTTGTCTGGGTTGAATAAAACTCCACCAACTATAAACAGCTTTGAGAGTAGGCGGTGCATGCTCCTCGGCTTGTGTCCAGAATAGCGCGTGTTCCAATGGCGTGTGCAGCTGCAGTGGGAGCTATTTCCCCAAGTCGGATGGCACATGTCGTATGTTCATTATACTTTTAAGTGTTTACAAGAAGTATATATAAACAACAGCCTAAGACTTACTGGTCACAGTTCTTTTAGAGGCAGATCAAGAATACGTAACGAACAGGCAATGAATAAATAATTAAAATGTAAGAATATTATTTGTCACATAATAGCTGCGCTTTGTATGCAAGATTCAGTCAGTTCTTCTTTACAAGTTTATCAGTTCATTCACATGCCTATCTATCTATCTATCTATCTATTTATCTATCTATCTATCTATCTATCTATCTATCTATCTATCTATCTATCTATCTATCTATCTATCTATCTATCTATCTATCTATCTATCATTTAATTTGAATTTACATTACCTTTAGCTTTATATGCACATGAAGTGCATCACAATAGTTCTATCAACGGTTGCATACATTTCAGTGACGAGTGTGGAATTTACAGGAATTCCTTTTCATTATTTTAATGAAAATTAAAATTTTAATATTGGTGTGATTACAAAGTTTAGATTAATAAACAAAACAGTCTAGCGCTACGTTATTTTGTCATTACGTGACTGATTTATTACCAGACAATTTTAAGCGTAGAGTTATATTATGAATGTATATTCCATTGACCCTAAAATTTCACTTAGCATTTAACTATACTCAGCTATACTGGCTAACGATTTCTTTTATTTTCAGTATCGACAGATGAACCTGCGAATCAACCATGCTTGCAAAATTTATGTAATCAGGGCTTGGTTTGCGAAAACAACACCTGCAGTAAATATCACTTTCACATTTTACATATTCGGTAATTGAGAAATTAAGAATCACATTCTTACGTAACTTACAAAGATTACATTTAAAATTAGGCTCTTTTCAAGCATGTGTACTCTCTGTCAAAGTTTACAGTTTCTTGTATTTGTCTCCCTTGGTCATTTACAGAGACTGAAGCCGAAAAGACATGCTCGTCTGGAACAAGCTCCTGCGTCAAGGGCGCCACGTGTCAATCAAACTCTGACCCTTGCGTTTGCGATTCGACGTACTACACAAGTGATGGGTTTTGCAGTGGGTGTTTTTATTAAAATGTGACGGGTTTTGCAGTGGGTGTTTTATTAAAATGTGACGGGTTTTGCAGTGGGTGTTTTTATTAAAATGTGACGGGTTTTGCAGCGGGTGTTTTATTAAAATGTGACGGGTTTTGCAGAGGGTGTTTTATTAAAATGTGACGGGTTTTGCAGTGGGTGTTTTATTAAAATGTGACGGGTTTTGCAGTGGGTGTTTTTATTAAAATGTGACGGGTTTTGCAGTGGGTGTTTTTATTAAAAAGTTATTCTCTTATTTGACAATCAATTTATTTGCTTGAGATCATTGTGCTATTGCAGGTAGGTTAGAAAGTATGATAATTTAATCTATGCTTTTGATACTAAGATTAATTCTCCACACATCTATTAATCACACTTACAAAGTGTATGTATTTATAATCATTGTATTTATAAATAGCTAATGCTGATTTAACTGGGTGCAGAAAATAAAATTCATAACATCTCGGAAAAATGTCATGGCAGCTTTTGGACCGTCATATCAAATGCTCTAGTAGCCTTCCAGACATGCTTCTTCCATAAATTACACCCACACACAAAACACATACAAACACAACACACACACACACACACACACACACACACACACACACACACACATACGCATGCACACACACACATACACACACACATGCACACTTTAACATGTCTATACACACTAGCACACGCAAACACACACATGCATGACACAAACCTACACCGACTGTATACATGTGCGAAACATGAATTAATTCAATATAAGTTTAAAAATAAAGAAACAGATATTAGTTGGTTTATCTACTTTTCTTTTCCTTTTCATGACAGAGGTGAAGGTCGATGCAACTTGTACTGTGGGGGAGGCGCCTTGCGTGGACAACGCAGAATGCAAGAATTCAAACTGCGCATGTAAGGTGGGATTCGTACCAAACAGCGACAAAACGGCTTGCGGTAAGCGTTCCCATACATTTTGTCACATGACCTTTATTGTTTTATTAGTCACTTTGGTTGTAAAAGATGTGTCACACCCGATAAAAAAGGTCATTTGTTATTTATTGGAGTTGAATATTCAGGTATATTATCAGTGTATCGATGTCAAAAATGCACACCTCGACTAGTATTCATCTCTTGCTAATTGTAATCATGTCTGTGTGTTACTAGTGCTCCAGTCAGGGGGTACATGTGATGCAGAAAACACATGTAATTCAGGGAACACGTGCGAGAATGGAAAATGCAGTAAGTGTGTATTTATTTCGCTTAAATAAGTAGTAGTAGAGGTAGCAGTAGCGGTAGTAGTATCAGTAGCAGTAGTAGCAGTAGTAGTAGTAGTAGTAGTGGTAGTAGTAGCGGTAGCAGCAGTAGTAGCAGCAGCAGTAGTAGTAGTAATATTAATAATAAAAAAGAATCCCAAATATGTATCTCCCATTCATTTGCTTATCGATTACCTTTAAATTAATATCAAGAATTATATGTGATTAAATTATGTCCCACCTTGCAGCTAAAAACATTGTAACCTATGAACAAAAGTATGCCAGACGAGGCAGCAGAAAAACTATTGACCAATTGGCAATTGATAAAATTATATTTATTATTAAAAAGAAGTTTTGCCATGACATGAATAGATTATCCAAAACTCTAATGACTCAGTCACACATTCATGCATACAATAAAAAATGAAAAAGATAGCACTATCCGCAAAACAATCAAAATGCATAAGATAGCGCCAACAGTAGAAAACAACTTATGCAAGTGTCAATGACATGATGGAAAACCATACTCGAGTGCACCAATAGAGAAATTGCAGACGTTACATTAACAATTGCAAGTTTTCAAGATTTAATATAATACTGATGCCCAGCAATGACTTAATAAACCCTCTCATTCAAGTCATCCAGAAAACAGGATTAGTATACACCATGAAATCAAGACATTTACTGTATGTGGACGATCTGAAACTACAACCATCCGTCTGTCTGTCTGTCTGTCTATCTATCTACACACAAATATACCTGAAAAACACGTCTCTCTATATTTATACTTTCTTACCTTGTTCTCAACCCATTTTGAAATGAGTGTAAACAATTGAAAAAATATCTGTCTAATGTTAAATGTTATGATATTACTTCTTCCTTTTCTTCCTTACTGTCTAGAGTATCTAGCCGGTGTAACGTGCACAGCAGATCCCACAATGTGCGTTACCGGGTCTTCATGCTTGAATAATGTCTGTACGTGCGGTACGGGCTACTTTCAGTCAAGTGATGGCACGTGCAGTGAGTTACAATAAAAATTATTGAAAACGAAGTGGAAGTGCGTAAGAACATGTTTTGTTATTTGAATACGAGTGTGTGAAGTCCGTAAGAACATGTTTTGTTATTTGAATATGAGTGTATGAAGTCCGTAAGAACCTATTTTGTTATTTGAATATGAGTGTGTGAAGTCTGTAAGAACATGTTTTGTTATTTGAATACGAGTGTATGAAGTCCGTAAGAACCTATTTTTGTTATTTGAATACTAGTGTGTGAAGTCCGTAAGAACATGTTTTGTTATTTGAATACGAGTGTGTGAAGGAGCGTCTTGAGGTATTCGAAAGGTATAAAGTTAACATCTTCGTCAAAATGTATTTGTTTTCTTTTGGTATCAGCCTGATCACATGTTTACCGTGTGCTGAAAGATTCGTGTTTGAAATTCCACTACCGTGGTAAATATTATAATTTATACGATTTATTCTACGGAATATACTGTAGATGACCTTTATTTACCGGCATTAAATTTCACTAAATGCACTTACGATTATTATGGTAATGGTGCCGGGCATGATAGAGCAATACTAAATAGACTTAAGTAGAAATTTGATGTTAGACACCAACCATCCGTGGAAAGAAGAACTACAATTTTATCTAATTCAATAACGAACAGGACAGTTTTCTATAACCGTCCCTTGCTAGTGATCAATGTTGGACACCTCCCCATGACTTTATAAACAAACGAAATGGTGAAGAGTGTATTCATAATGTAAGATACTTCTTTTCTGTAACAGAAAATAAATCACTCCATTACATGTAAAATATTCTGAAGCTAAACATTTGCGTAATTACGGAAATGTTTATGTGAGTGCATACTTATATGCGTATATTTGTGTATGTGATGTAATTGTATGAGTGTATCTCTATATGTACACTAGTATGTACAATATCTATATTTGAGTCTGTATATTTGTGCGTGCAACTGTACGTGTGTGTGTGTGTGTGTGTGTGTGTGTGTGTGTGTGTGTGTGTGTGTGTGTGTGTGTGTTAGTATAGTTTCTTTTGCGTCTTGGGGAGATGATAAGTGCATCGACTGCTTGTGACTCTAGAGGCTCTGAATGACATTTGTATTGCAAATACCCGGTTCGTTTTGACTTTTTTCTCATAGAACTGAAGGTCGGCGAAGTTTGCACTGCTGGCGGGACGCTGTGCTTAGACAACGGAGAATGTCTGGCGTCGGTCTGTTCTTGCAGCAGTGGGTTTGCAGCAAAAGCAGACAAAACCGGATGTTGTAAGAGTTGTCTTCCATGAAATTTACATTTCTCGAAACTAATAAATTATTTAGGCATATAAACAACAAGACTGGTGAAATTACAGTGCAAACAGACTAACTTAAAGCATAATGGATTTGCTCTACCAGTGTTATCATTTATCGTTTAAACGCACCATGTTATCGAATTAGTATTTACTATTATCAATGAATGCCTTACATTTTACAATTCACTGCACTTGGTATAGTAACAAGACAGTGAAACACTCCACTTCATAAGGTAACAAGACAATGAAACACTCCACTTCATGTTGCATACACCATTCATGGAAACATTACTCTTTCACCAGTTGTAACAAATCTCCAACTTTTTTTAGTGGTCCTGCTGGGAGGGCTCTGTGACGATTCCAGTCAGTGTGTGGCCGGCTTAGTGTGTGACTCCAACATGTGCAGTATGTATACTGGCGTGCTTATTTATTATCACCATAAAAGCGTGTTTATTTATTATCACCATAAAAACGTGTTTATTTATTATCATCATAACAGTCCGTATTACACATTACAGCATGATGCTTCTCATTATCAACACTCAATGAAACATTAATACGTTAGACGTTGGCCGTCCGTGGTACACAGTCTGTACCACAAAAACGGGTCACTATTTATAGTTACACTATTCATACAAAATAACCAATCAGTTACTTTTAAATTCCTTAACACATTTCTTACTACAGAGTATTTTGAATTTTTAAAAATCACTTTATAAATATTTTTTTAATATTTTAGTACAATGACCCATTCCATTATAACTAGCGAAAACACAGTGACAGCGAACAGGTTTCAGAAAAATATATTTTGAAAGTTTAAATCAAACCATTGGTCATTTAAAATACTTTCTTCCTAAAACCTCCCAGTTTAGGTTATTCCATTATCATTAGACACAACATTCCAAAGGTCCAGCAAGCTAATTATAACTCGTACAGTGATCATTTGCTTAATTAGAGTCTGTCTACCCGACATGCCCTGCCTTTGAAATGAGAAACATACATTATAGTCTTGTTCAAGAAGTCTTTTTATAAAACGAAACTCTTTTGTCAACTCGAATAGAATTGTCTCCTCTATGTCAATTGATTTATCTGACGTCACAACTGTAATTTCATTTGACTTGTTTTACGTTTTTGTTTTAAAAAAAAAAATACGCTTATTGGTTTTATGTTGTTATTGTGCTACAATCATCAGTTTATGTTCATTATATTTGATATTGGTGTGTGCCTACACAGCTTGTGTGTGTGTGTGTGTGTGTGTTCATGCATGCGTGCACATGTACATATTTTAAATAGTTTGTATACAGACTTTGCTGTGGTAATGAATGTTCACTTAATGTGAAAACGTTCAGAACATTTAAAAGAATAAGCAGTGGGTTACTTCTTCACTACTGCAGTACTACTTATATTGAAAGTTTGCATAACAGATCTGTTGTTCTCTTCTCTCCGACATCTAATCGTGCATGTTTCTCATCGTTGTATTAAAATGTTTATTAAATCCAAACTCTTATTTGCATGTTCCACCAGAGGTTCCACTGGGATCCAACTGCATCTCCTCAAGCGACTGCGTGGCTGGGACGGCCTGCAATTTTGGCACTTGCTGTAAGAATGTTACAAGAAAATATTTGAGACATTGTTTACGACTCTTAGGTTTGAAACATAAGTTCACAAATAATGTATTGTAACCATAACTCACATAAATCAAAGGTGCATATATGTTCAAAATGAAGAAATTGTACAATTACTGCACTCACCCAGTGACAGGAGTGGATGTAAACATTACTGCGAGCTCAGTAATATAGATGCAAGAAGGAACACTTTGGCAGAGTACATTTGCCTATCTCTGTTTCTAAAATTAAATTTTATATCAATTGTTATAGGTCAAAGTGACCCGACCTAGGGCACTGCTTATGATCATATATTTGAGATGGAGTAAAATAACTCAGGTGGAGAAAATGCTAGAGATTGCTGATGCAATCCAAACCGGTTACAACTGAATGAGTAGATTTTCTAACTTGTTCGTAACAATTTCATGCAATGGGGAACGACAGGAAATTACGTTGTTGAAGAAAGTCTATATTCTAATCACTTTGATATGAACATAACTCGAGATTCTGTCATAAAGGCGATCGTTAGCTTATGGTAAGTTAATAAAGATAACTGATAAAGAAAGATTGATCTTAGAATTTTTCGTACGTTTCCTATTGATCTGTGATTTGAATTAGAGAATGCTTATGTAATGAAACCATTATTTCTGTGTTCATTAATTTGATTATGTTGTACATTATACTTGTAAGTTGTGATGAGTGCTATATTTCTCATTCTAAGTATGCATTGGGCTAATGAATATTGTTGCAGGATTTGTAATATGAGAATGTGTGTAAGAGAGAACGAAGTTTAGAGATGAAATAGGGCTGCAATTTCGTGCTGCTTTATTTTGACTTTTGCAGAGAAAAGCAAGACTTTTTCTTTTCTCTTCAGGCAACAGTGACTATTGTACTCTACCAGATTATTGGGTTGGTGTGAGAATCCATTATTATTGTCAAACATATCAGTAAATGTTTGCTGTAAGTTGATTCCTGTGAATTCCATTCAAGATCCAATATGGCAGATCTTGGTTTGGTCTTTGGAATTCATGTAGATTATTTTGAATATTCCTCATGGTGTGCTTGAGTAGCGCACATGAACATTCCTCCTGATGTGCTTTATAGAGCATGTGAAATTCTAGAAGATTCTTCACAGTGTGCTTTGTGAGTGCATCAAAGATTCTGGAACAGTTCTGTAATGTACCTAGAAGGGGCAAGTGGGCCATCATCCGACTAAGAAAGACAGTGGCTTGTTGCAAATCCATGATTGTGATCAAGTGCCAAGACGGCCACCATCTATAATAAGGTTACGGAGATTGAGTTTAATTATATATTTTTCTAAAGCCCCACTCTCATTTCTGTGATGATTTGATACCCGTGAGATATATTGTTGTTGTTGATTACATTGATATGTTGTATATTTAATTTTTGATTTAATATACCTATCGTTACATTTATTGACCTTACTCACATATTGATGTCAATATGTTGTAGAGATAGTGTGGATGGGGGCTCGCTATATATATATATATATATATATATATATATATATATATATATATATATATATATATATATATATATATATATATATATATATATCTATATCTACACACAGAGAGAGAGAGAGAGAGAGAGAGAGAGAGAGAGAGAGAGAGAGAGAGAGAGAGATTAAAAGACTGATTTATCTTGTCCTTAGGTAAGACTTTTTCCACCTATGGAATTATTGTGTGATGGTAAATGTTTGTCTTTAATATTGTGGAGGACATAAAATCCGCCACGTGAGAGAGACAAGTAATTAGTTATAGGTGATTAAATAATAATCATCATCTTAACCAATAAGTAAGGTGGCGTTGTCACAAAAAAACTATTTAGTTTTATAGAAAAAAATATCGCTTTAGAAAGCGCTGGAGTGGGCGTGAATGCATCCACAAATAAAGTAAAATATTTCATTAATGATGCATTTCTTTAGAAAAAAATATGATTGGTTTTGTCCCGTTAGGAAGGTTAAATTAATGGATATATATGATTGCTGTTTGTTTTGTGGGTTGTCTGTTTATGTTTTCCTGTGGGTCTTAGTCTTTATTTTTTTAGGGAAGAGGGAGTTTTTCAAGTCCGCAACATAAGAGTGAGACCGATTGCTGTATGTTTAGAGTCAGCACGTTAACAGGA
Organism: Sinotaia quadrata; assembly: GCA_028829895.1. Taxonomy (NCBI): domain Eukaryota; kingdom Metazoa; phylum Mollusca; class Gastropoda; order Architaenioglossa; family Viviparidae; genus Sinotaia; species Sinotaia quadrata. The sequence goes on from CM054184.1 coordinate 17,996,636, forward strand.
GACGTAAATATGTGCTCTGCTGCCCTACATGCAATTGGTAGAAGGTAGATTTGCTGTGTGCACTGACAGTCAGTAAAACTTTCTCTGATCACGTGTTTTTTTAAATTTATTTTCAGTATACAAGGCGAGCGTAACATGTACAATTGACAACAACAAATGCGTAACTGGAGCCACCTGTACAACAACAAACGACTTATGTATTTGTGGAGCTAGCTATCGTACTGTCGGTGGTATATGCAGTAAGTGATCCTAATTTTATAACAGATTATATTAACTGAATTGATTGGATTACAATGCTGCTCGGGACATATATGAAATATAAGTCACTATGTCTGATTATGGATTGACAATTGTAGAAACAACATGCAGACCTTCCAATTTCCTTTTGACATACTGAGACAAACTCAAACATAGAACATTCAAAACTGGGTGCAGTATCAGTAATGTTTTAAATGCTAAACGACTGAAAGTGTAAATTAATCAACATTCTTTTGAAAAATGCGTGCTTATCTCAAGAATTTAAGGTTTAATGTAAACTGTCTAGAAAATGCATGCTTATTTCATTGCTTTAAGGTTTAGTGTAATGTGTCTGGAAAATGCAGTACTTATTTTATTACTTTAAGGCTTAGTGTGTACGATGTCTTTAGGGTTTAGTTGTATACGGTAGCTGGACAATGCATGCTTATTTCAATACTTTACATTTTGTTTGTAAAGTGTACTTATAATACACTAATGATGATTACATTGAATACTTATAATACACTAACGTTGATAAGGTTGAATACTATAATACACTCATGATGGTTAGGTTGCATTTGATTTTACTCATTGCCTCTCTAACTCTACTGTAAAACAGATGTAACATTTTAAATGTATGTCATATTCTAGTTTCTAACTTGCAAACTGTGCTATTTTGGGGTTGGGGTGGGTTAAGAAAAACGTTTGAAAAGATTTAGAATCCTAACATGGCCAATCACACGTACACACACTTTTACAGTGCCAGGTTTTATAAATTGTATAAGTGATTTTAAATATTCATAATCACAAAAATACGGCTATTAGACCACCAATCCCAACATAAAAAAATAATAGCAACAGTAAAAAAGTAAACGCAAATTCTTGTAAACTTGGGGATGGATAAAAACTATAGAAAGAAAATAATGGTGGCAGATAGAATTATGAAATCGCAATGATAAACCGATTTTTGCTTAGTGCACACTGTATAAAAGAGTGAAATATTTTGTCTACATATTTCTTTAGACTTGCCATACTGGTCGTTAAGTTCACTGTGGAGGTTGGCAGGTTTTTGCAAAGGCCTTGTCAGCATTCTGGCCTAGTGCAGGCTTTGGGTTTTGCATCTATTTGCATCTGTTGAGTACCTCAGCCTGTTCTGATTTGTCACTCATTGAGGTGCAAAGATAGGGCAGGTACTTGGCGTGCCAATAGAGTGCCGATTGTAAGACGAAGAACAGTCTTTTTCTATATTACAATAGTCAATAATATTGTCACGGAAAGAGGGAGGGGGTGTGAGGGGGTAATCAGAAAATTTATTTTTCTCCCCTGATTGTCTCCCCTTGCCCCATGCGCGATCCAACGGGGACCCGCCGCGGGTAGGGTGAAAGGTTAAATTAGAGGTACTGAAAGCAGTTCGCTTTCCAATTAATGCCAGGGCGCTTGTTTGTTTTGTTAGGTATACCTCCAGCAAGTTGGCTAAGTCTATATTTTTTACATTTTTATAAAAATACATTAGATAAATTATTAGTGTTAGTTGTTTGATAACTATATTTACAATGTATGGAAAATGTGTCTAGTTTTTACTAATAATTTTTATTACAACTTTTATTAGGGAAAATATGTTTAGTTTTTATTAGTATTTTTATTACAACTTCATTAGGGACTATGTTTTAGGAAGTTTTGCACCTCTACAGTAATGCACCTTTCTTAGCGTTTGTAGCGTAGGAATACATGTACGAGTCTTACTTGTGAGAACTGTTTATGTATAAAAGGATCGAGGAGAACTATTTCAAACCAGTGTGCATCAGTCTGGACTACATAAAGGTGTAGTGGCCTTGGATTAAGTGCCTACACTGAGTTTGGACAATCTTTCCCTCTTCGACATGACCGGGGAGGAAAGAAGTGAATATTCGCCATGTAGAGTATAGGATTAGACATGTGTTTTGTCGCACTCAATTCACCAGGCAACCTGTAAAGCATTGTCTGTAATACTCTACGTGGGTTCAAAACCTGGGCAGTTGTTGGCCATCAGCGAAGTACTGAGGGGCCGAAACTGAGTCAGGACAAGAACATTCGACGCCATTCACAATTCGGAACTGTCACTGTAGACAGGCCTCCGTGAGCTACATTTTGGAACTGTCACTGTAGACAGGCCTCCATGAGCTACATCTTGGAACTGTCGCTGAAGACAGGCCTCCATGAGCTACATCTTGGAACCATCGCCGAAGACATGTATCTGTGTTCCAGCGTTTTTCAAGTGGGACAAGTATTGTAAGTGCGTCCGCACTTCACTCTCGCCAGAGCCGTGCTTTCGTCATCAAGTGTGTCATCCTTAAACGTCAGTAACTGTAACTTTTTTTTGTGTTCACCAGTGCGTCGACAGTCAAGTATATTACAAAAACTAGTAAGTAGGAAAACTTTTCTTAGAAGTGCATTACTAGGTAGGATAGTTAGAATATAAACATTATCATTATTGAACATTTTTTCTTTACAAACATTTATTGACATTGCTATTAATTTATTTACATTTATTTTTAAAATTAGATACATTTTTGCGGTCATTACCGCTAGTGTGCTTTATATTGGGCTACGCCCAAAGTATTGTGCCAATCTTTTTGACAGTAGTAGAAACGGTCATCACCGTTGATTACTTTATTTTATTTTATTGTTTACTTTTAGTTTATTCATCATCATCATCTTTCTTTCATTTTTTTTGTCGCTCATTTTCCCCATCCCATGATGGGGAAAATGTCGGGTGTAGACGTTTCAGAATGAATGACTAACACCGTATGAAAGTTAAGCCCGTTTTTCTTTTTAAATTAAATTCTTTGTAAACTCTTTTTCAAGAGTTAGGATTCCTTTCTTTGTTTTGAAAGTGTGTGTTGGTGCGGTTGTTTGTCTGTTCGTTCTGTGCGTCCCTCACACGACATTCACACGCCTGCTCACACACACATGCCGGCTTTTCACATTTTACCCCACACTCGGAGTAAAGTTATCCTATCCCCCACAAGATTATTCGTGGTGTCTGAGTGTGAGAATAGTCATCAACATCTGACCATTCGATGTGATTCTGGCAAGTCGCGGTATCTGACCTGACCCCCCCTTTGACCGAGAAGGAAAGGGAGGCCAGCAACAGTCAGACAACAACAACAACGGCGGCCGTGACAAATATAATGATGGTTGAACCAGGTGCACATCATTCAGATATAGATTGTGGAGGGGGGAGGTACTGATGATTAATGAATGAAAGAAAAAAATTAAATAATATAAAAATGTATACCCTAAAATCACACAAATATAATCATACTTTTGTACATGGCCTCGATAGTAAGTTCAGCAAAACTGACCTTTCTTGGCAAGAATATTTTTACCAGTAGTGTTCTGGGAGAGTTTTTCTGGCACTGTTTCACAGATAATGGCCGGGTTTTCTCTGATCCTTCGGGGCACATTTTGTTGCGGGAAAAAAGACAGACCAAGCTGGTAACGCAGTCAGTCGAGCTAAATATCTGGCGAATTATTAAAACTTGACCTACTAGGTCGGCCAAGATTGTATAATATCGCTAGAGATCACCAAGACCTTCACCCAAGAGAGAAGCTAACTGTTAGATGTAAAAACATAAGGTCTGAAAGTCGGACCCGATCGCAATAATTTAACAATGAATTGAGGCCCTGAGAATTTAAAAGATGAATGCAATGATGGGACGCCACTCTTCCTGCCATAACAGTGGTAATAGCCAATAACTTGTATTATTATATTAATGTTCTCAAATATGGGGCTTGTATGATAATGTGTTACATAACAACTATGCACATGAAGGAGTCCATGACCAAAATATCAAGATGACCTTTCAGTGCACATACACATGACGTGACTATTTGTTCTCAAGGGCAATTGAAAAATGAGACCAGCAAAAGTAATCATGTGCTGTATGCTTGTCTAAGAGTGACTATTGCATAAACTTAGTAAATGTTTGAACTGGTTCTGATGTCCTAATTAAGAGCTTGTTGCAAAATGGTGTAGATTGTACATATGATCAGTACCACACATACACTTTACTACGCAGTTACATCAACGGGTACGGATATGTTAAGAGTCTATAAATGTCTAATACACAATTTTAAAAATTAGAGGTGTTCATCAATACGCTGTGGCATTATTATTCTTTTATTTAGTACATGAATTAATTAGCTTCTTTCTTGTGGGATTTCTGAAATAGTAAACTACATAAATAAAAAGTCTGAATGCTATTGATTGATGAATATAATCTTATGACATTTGCAGTACGAAAAACGTTTTACCTGCCAACTCACTATTACATCTGACGAGTGCTTTGTGCTGGGTTTAATACTGGTACAACAGTCGTGATTTCAGTTAAAACAATTAGAAGCTTTAATCGAAAAACAGCCGTATTTTATAATTTTAAATAGATAAGCATGAGGGAAAATTACAGTTGCGTTTCTTTAAAGAAGGGCAACACTGTGTAAGGTTGTCATTCGCATAATTACGCAACTGTCTTGTGTGCAGCCTGCGTCGCGGGATCTTTGCAAGCCAACGGCAAATGCGGTAAGATGTTTCTATTACCAACGTGTTCTTTTAAAATCGTTCAAGGTTCAAAATAGTGTACGATATAATAGTGAGTGAGTGTGTGTGTGTGTGTGTGTGTGTGTGTGTGTGTGTGTGTGTGTGTGTGTGTGTGTGTGTGTGTGTGTGTGTGTGTGTGTGTACTTATAAAGCCAGACAAATACAGAATGTTCTGATACATCTCTTCTTATTTCTTATCTCACGTGTTACATTTGTCATAACATAACATAACATATATTTATTTATAAACTATTATTCTTAATCAATTGTACCGCATTCAGATGTTCCTCTGGGTGGAGCCTGCGATTCCTCAGTGAACCTATGTGGAACGGGATTAATTTGCGATTCTGGACTTTGTAGTAAGTTCCTACACTACTTCCATTATCTTTGTCACATGTCCAGTTTTCATTTTACGACCCCATCCTAATTTAGGCACTGATTACCAATATTAATTTATATGATAACCCCTAACCTTAGCGACGGCTGGGCTTGCCTTATTTATCTCCCTTTCCAATGGCACAATCTCAGCTAGATTGTTCACGGCACCTAGTCGGATAAATTAGTTGACTTCTCTGCTGCAATGTTATCTCCCTCTTTATTTATAGATAAATAAACCTGGTTCTTTATTCCTTTATTTATGGCTCGCCCCCCAGGAGCAGTTCCCTTGGTCGTACATATACTTATGTAATAATAGAGAGATAACAGTTAAGAAATTTAACAATAAAATTTAAAATATAACAATAAAATTAAATTTGAAATAAAAAAATGAACAATTGGTTTCCGCGAACAGAATGTAATGCACAACCCAAAATGTCAATACTATTCACACCATTGAGAGTTATTTCTGGAAAGTTTCTTTGGTTTGACTTATCTGTTATATAACATGTGTTGTCGTTCACTGATGCATGCTGACCTCCATGACCTATGGCAACTTTCGTCGTTTGACAGATGGTAATACGGATTCAGCTCATGTAGATACTCGCTTGTCCTGGACTCCATGCACAACTAACAGTTGAGATCCGAGTTATGAGGTGAACTCAGGAACTGGCTGCAATGCATAGTTAATCATGTTTCAGCCATGTGTGACAATAATGATTTATATGGGCCTAATAACAGCAGTGTTAATCATTCTTTACAATTTTCACTAACTCACAATTTACATTATGTGAAAATTCAAATATCTAAATCTTTACAATATATTTCTCCATTAATCCAAAGTGCTAGGAACACAAATTAGCTCATGAATACATGGCGGGTTTTGACTCTCCCGTGATAACAATTAATCAATGGTAGTTCAATTACATTCACGTGGTGTCCTCATCACTACTACAAATGTAATATCTCTGTGCCACTTAGCTTGTAGAAAATATATTATCAATCAGCAATAAAATGCACAAGAAAATCCTACATACATTCACCATACACATTATATAGAATTAATTCAACTCAATACAGAGAAATCAAGATATTACCACTATGGTGTGTTCTGATAGGTCTGGTCGTAGAAATGATGGACGCTCTAATTTTACCCATGTAAGTCGGGCGCGATGCAATGTGTGCGACTCACCTATTCAGAGGTCTTTAAGAAGGAAAGTAGAGGTCAACTCACAACTTAGCGCTACGTCACTTTACCGGAAAACAAGTGACCGTACATGGATAGTTAGTATCCGATTTTTGATGTGACCTTCACCTCTAGTTAGCCTATTTCCTCTGAAAGAGTAAACAAGGTATTTCGTCAGTCTCTAAGCCTAATCCCTAACGGAAGTTTCTCAATGGATGTGCAAGATTGGGAAAACCCGTGTGTAAGAAAAAAACAAGTTAAATATATGAAAGGTTATTAAAATTACATACTTTGTTTAATATATTATCACAATCTTGATATTTATTTTTACTTCCTCTATAAACTGTTAACTCAATGGAAGTGACTAGATTAAAACGCAAAGGGTTGTCCCTAACCATAATAAACAAAGTAAATTATCGCACAGCGACAGATGTATTGATTTTCTCCTTAATTTCTCCTTTCTCCGTAATTTCAGTTTGCCAACTGTCTTTGTTGCTGCTATTCTATGAAATCTCATTTCACTCTACGTGACAGTCAGTAATTCACTCTACAAGACATAATAAAAGGATATGATAAGCACGCTTTAAACACGGAAGAAAGATAAGAGGAATGTATTGCACAACTAGTTACTAAGTATCATGCGTTAATATTTTGCAGAACTTAACCTCGGCAGTGATTGCAGTGGTGGAAACAGTGGATTGTGCAAAGCTGGAGCTAAGTGTGACAATAATGTTTGTCGTAAGCTACATTAACGTTTTCGGCTTTCACTACATTATATAGTTTGCAGACTGCACGTTAGACAGGACAGTGTGTGTATAGGAATAGTGTAAATCTAACACGTTTCCTAGTCCAAGTAAATAAAATGTGTAAATCTAGCACTTTCTCTCTTCCACGCATATAATTTGAATACAATTAGCGGTTCCTTTGTATATAAATCATTGTAAAAAGTACAATTCCTTTAACATGCATTTAAATTTCATAATATTTGCTTAGTGAGCTAAGTAAGTAAGTAGCTACGAGAACTAGTAAAGAGGTGCAAATGATTTCTTTCTCTCTCTTTCTTTAGGTGTGTGTATATATTATTATTATTATTATTATTATTATTATTTGGGAAGAAGTATAATTATGTATTTCTAGCAATGTTCTATGAATGGAGTTCTCGAATAAGTGAGTGTTTAGATTTAAAAATGTCAATCGTTAAAGATCATTATTTAATTTTGCTCAACATCGGCATTTATTCATATAACTACTACTTCAGTTACGTCAATTTCATGGAATGATATTACAGATCTAGAAACTGGAGGTGACTGCAGTGGTCCAAACTCGGGATTTTGCAAAACCGGAACGACGTGTGTGAATAACATGTGTCGTAAGTTGATCTTGACCTTGTCAGTTTTCTTTCTACTTCACCGTTCATGTTTTCCCTTAAAGAGCAAAGTATCTCCATCCCGGAAAGTCAAGAGTTCAAAAGTGTGAACGACTAGCAGTTAATATTTTGCCTTCTGTTCTACTCGTCACTATTTATGAATACCATCAGACAAGAATTTAATGTGAACGGGATTAAAATTTAAAAGCATGACATACTATAATCACTTAATTACATATCCTTAAACATTCTTCATTATATCATACAAGTAAACATTTACTATGTTACATTAAATTAAAATAATTTACGTATAAAAATATACTTTCTAAAAGTAGATAATTTGAAAAGAACTAGTGAGAAAAATGCATGCAATCACAATACATATAAAACACATAACTTGATACACTCATACAACAGTGATAATTTTGTTCTACTTTATGTAATTGTTCATAGGTGTGAAGGTTGGTGCACCATGCACGGCAGACGATGGCCAGTGTGTTCAGAATAGTCATTGTTCCACAAATTGCATCTGTAACAATGGTTTTCTGGCGAATGCCGATAATACAGCATGCTGTAATAAAACAAATCAGTTTGAGAGATTTCGATATTATTTTTCCTCTTCCTTATAGGCATCTGTTCTACAAAAATCTCTATCTATCTGTCTATCTATCTATCTATCTATCTATCTATCTATCTATCTATCTATCTATCTATCTATCTATCTATCTATCTATCTATCTATCTATATATCTATATATCTATCTATCTATCTTTCTATCTACCTACCTACCTACCTATTTACTTACCTATCTCTTTTTCACTCGTTTTGAAGGTATGTATGTAGATTGGTGTGTGTGTGTGTGTGTGTGTGTGTGTGTGTGTAGTCATAGGTTATATCATTGATAATGGTTGTGAACATAACAACAATTATTATTTAAACTTTAATAGCAGATATAATAAAATCATTATTATCTAAATTAACAAATTGTTAATGGATAATATTAATCGTACATTTTAATGATATATACAAAGCTAAAATAATAATTAAATAATTGCATAATTAAGGCCACGTGCCCCATCTATTTAATCTCAGTACTTATAAATTATTAGTAAAATATAGAAGCTTAAAAGGAGATTAGGAGCCCTTTAGCTGAACGTTTGTACACATGTATAGATAGGTCTCAGAAGCGTTTCAAACATACATTCTGCACAAATTGTCGAAAATCTAGTTGGTATCTGTTCACAGTCTGCATTGGATCTTATTTGCATTTTAAATGTCCTCAGTGGTGGGTCTAAATGGACAGTGCACCGAAACAAGCAACTGTGCAAGTAGCTTCGCGTGTTCGAGTGGAGTATGTAGTAAGTCCTGATGATACTAATATTTTACATTTTTAATTGTACAAGTAGCTTTTCTTGTTCGAGTGGAGTATGTAGTAAGTCCTGATGATACTAATATTTTACATTTTTAATTGTACAAGTAGCTTTTCTTGTTCGAGTGGAGTATGTAGTAAGTCCTGATGATACTAATATTTTACATTTTTAATTGTACAAGTATCTTTTCTTGTTCGAGTGTAGTATGTAGTAAGTCCTGATGTTACTAATATTTTACATTTTTAATTGTACAATATCTTTTCTTGTTCGAGTGGAGTATGTAGTAAGTCCTGATGATACTAATATTTTACATTTTTAATTGTACAAGTAGCTTTTCTTGTTCGAGTGGAGTATGTAGTAAGTCCTGATGTTACTAATATTTTACATTTTTAATTGTACAATATCTTTTCTTGTTCGAGTGGAGTATGTAGTAAGTCCTGATGTTACTAATATTTTATATTTTTAATTGTACAAGTATGTTTTCTTGTTCGAGTGGAGTATGTAGAAAGTCATGATGTTACTAATATTTTACATTTTTAATTGTACAATATCTTTTCTTGTTCGAGTGGAGTATGTAGTAAGTCCTGATGTTACTAATATTTTACATTTTTAATTGTACAATATCTTTTCTTGTTCGAGTGGAGTATGTAGTAAGTCATGATGTTACTTATATTTTACATTTTTAATTGTACAAGTATCTTTTCTTGTTCGAGTGGAGTATGTAGTAAGCCCTAATGGTACTGATATTTTACATTTTTGAAATTGTTTTGAAAACTCATACAAACCTCTTGAACATAACATGTTACACCAACGCGTTTGCTTAGAAAAGGAACAACTTATTGAAGAAAGAATAGTCTTGAAACTGCGTAAAGAGTTGGATTTCATGAGAATCTCACAAACTATTGAAAAATAGAATGTTGTTATAATTAAAACTGGGGTAGTTAATGTGATCAATCTCGTTATCGATTCTTATGAAAACTTTATTGAAAAGAAAATCGTGATTGTAAATTAGCAGTACAATTTTCTACAGATTAATTAAAAAACAATAAACAAAGCATGCAATAAAACTTGGTTACATGCATTTTTCTTGTCGTGCAGAGTACAAACCAGGCGTTGTGTGCTCTGCAGGCACGACAATGTGTGTAGGCGGCGCCACATGTGCAGGTACTTCCTCTGCGTGCACGTGCAACACGGCAAACTATATTGTTCACGAGGGTCTCTGCAGTAAGTTCCCGCTTTAAACTGAATTTCATTGGCTCTTTTGAATTTCATTATGTTTAAGATAATTATGACATTTTTATTTCATTATTTAATATTGCATTTACTTTATAAGTTTATATCATGCTTTATTTACGTATGCCGTGTTTATTTAACAATGGCAGTTATATTTCATTACCTAAAGTTTTATTTTGTTATTCATTCGTACTGTACCTTGTCCAGATTTCTTGTTTAAAACATTTGTATTTTTCTGAGTCGTTTTGTTTTTAATTATATAGTTATATTCATCTTGATCAGGTCTTATCTGAGTATGATGCTTTCTCAGTCATTTAATATTTTGTTTTTAGTTGTATGGTAATTTATTTCATATTACTATATATTTCGACAACTATTACTGGCATGACTAGAGATTCCAACCACAAATTATACTTTGTCAAATGTGAGATTCAGTTTTGCTTTATGTAACTTTTAAAAGTGTGAAAAGATATTTTTGTCTTCCGAAATTGTTTTGTCTTGACAAATTAGTGTGGCAAGTTAAATGTGACTTTAAGTAAGTTAAATCTATAGTGACTCACCATGTTCAAACCAATCTAATAGTGTTTTTTATCAGAACTTATTTTCTTTAGCTTATATATATATATATATTAAAGCCTTTTTTTCATTTCCTAGAGCTGAAGGTAGGCCAGACATGCACAAGTACTGGCGCTCCATGCATAGACAATGCGGAATGCAGGAGTCTGTCCTGTCAGTGCAAAGTTAATTTTATTCCATCCTTTGATAAAGAAACTTGCTGTAAGTGATCAGCGTAATATTTTAAGTTGATTAATGTACAGTAACTAGATTTGCCTTGAGGGGGTCACAGGGGATTTACTGAACAATTACATGTGCACACGCGCGCGCTCACACATACATACACAGATTATAGATAGAGAGATAGACAGACATAGATATATTGATGATAAATAGACAGACAGACAGACAGACAGACAGATAGATAGATAGATAGATAGATAGATAGATAGATAGATAGATAGATAGATAGATAGATAGATAGATAGATAGATAGATAGATAGATAGATAGATAGATAGATAGATAGATAGATAGATAGATAGATAGATAGATAGATAGATAGATAGGAGGAATACAATTATTAGGAACTGAGTAGAAGTTGGGTGATTTCACAGTATACCTCGCATTAGAAATTTATGTAATATTAATAAATATTAATAACAAATATGTATTTCATGATGCATGGTTATTGTATTATATGAATCACCAAGAAAGAACATAAACTTGCCTAAGAAAAAATAAATGTTTGAAATAAGACCAATCATATATTTCAAAACAATTAATGTTTTAAAATGCATTGTTTTCTTAGCGGCGTCCTCTACACTCACAAGCTCCGTCATTCTGCTCATGGTTGTCCTGCTCGCTTATATCATCCAGTGATAACATGAAGAACTTCACTGTCAGATTCTGTGAACAGAATAAATACTCAACTGGGAATGTAATCTATTAAAGTTATAGATTGAAATACATATTAACTATCGTAACAATGAATGACTTTATAATAATTCTTTCTTTTTTTCTTGTCTTGCACGCTCTCTTTAAATTATTAATGAAAAAGTACGTTATCTTTATTTCTGTTTCATTTTGAAGAAATTAATTTGAATGTTAATTAATAAGTGAGTGTAATATGTATTTATTTTTAATACAAATATTTATTTTTTGCCTGAAGTTGATATATGAAGTAGTTATTCAAAAATATACTTTGGTTATATTTATATTTATATATTTAAACGCGATAATGATAATAGAATTATAATCGCGACAATGATGATATAATTATCATCGGCTTATTATTTATTTATCATCTCTCCGTCTCCTGTAATAACTATTTCTTATTCAGTATTAACGCCAAATGTTGTTTTCTGCTGCAATAAAGGTTTTTTATCTTTCAAAGGTTAACATGTAAATGACAGTTATTGGAGCTATTAAAATAACTCTAGTTAATATTAAATGAAATGTAAAGTGTTTTAAGGTAGCTTGTGCTAGATTGCATTTCACATGTCAGTGATCTCTCGACATACACATTTCTTACCGTTTATCGACATAAAGAAAATTAATGACAGTGACGTGTAGGTGTGATTATCACATCAACTGTTTTTTTATTTGCACAACAAAATATTTGCCTAAGTTAATTTTAAAACAGTACATTTGTTGAAATATTCATTATTCTTTTAACAAGAAGAATTTTGCATGCAACAACATCATTAATGGAAGATAACTCTGTGAAAGCATACAAGGAATAACAGCTCATATAATCTTTTATTAACAATTTCTATAAAGGGAAAATGTTCGGAAGTTTCTCTTATTATTACATTATTTGCACCGAGATATTTGACTAGCATTTTTTAAAAGCGTTCATTTCTGTTTACTCAAAGCTCTCCAGATTCTAGTGAGAACAGTGGTTAATTAGACTAGTGTTATACAACGTTTTGTCAATTTGCAATATTTATTTTTATGCATAGTATCAAGAAACTATGGGTGGAAAGAATTTTCAAATTAGCTCACTCATTAATTAAATCATTCATACGGTGAGTTAATCAGGTAATCGGTCATTAGTCATTCAACATGTGATTTCTATTACTTTAAAGTGATGTCATATTATATTTCTCAGTATGTGCCTTCCCATTAAATCTAGCTATTATTATAAATATGTGCAAGAAATTCACAACCTGGTTGTTGTGTTTTCTTTCAGTGTGTGTGTGTGTGTGTGTGTGTGTGTGTGTGTGTGTGTGTGTGTGTGTGTGTGTGTGTGTGTGCGTGCGTGCGTGTGTTCATACATAATTTATGAAAAGTGCTTTATACAAATGTGTTGGCATATTGAAAACAGATGATGTCGTTTTCAAAAATTGCTAAATCTCCAATTTAGATATGGACTGAGTTCTTAGTGGACAGTAATTGCAAAGTGCCAGAAAATGAAAGACGAAGAAGGAGACACAATGTTTCCTTGATATAATAAATGAATTCCTGACTATTTACACTGACGCCTGTCTTGACTTCTGGACGACTATTCCATACAGATTTTCTCTTCACTACACTGATGCCTCATGACTACACTAGCTGCTTGCTCATAACATTAGATGATTATACGCTACAATGGGTGCCTATTCACTTCAATAGCTGCTTGTTCACTGCATTTTAGATTGAATGCATATCCACTTACTGGTAGCAGTTCATTACACTCTAAGCCTATTCACTACACTGGCTGACTGTTCCTACGTTAACTCTCTGAACACTACATTGTAGTGTCAATGTCTGAACAATGTCAAATGTTCACAATACTACATATGAAGAGCTTAGTTCAAACATTTGTAGAAATAATAGTCTACTCAACTAATGCATCTTATTAAACACAATCATAACATATCAATAGCAAAATGCACAAAATGTTTTTAAGTCCATCCTCGCTCTTCTAGTCACTTAACTCACCATCAAACAAATGTCTGGTTTTCAAGACACAACTTCATTGCCACTTCAAATTCAAGTGATCAGACAATAGATTTCACTGAAGCAGGTAAACTTTTATATCCAGCCCATTGACTGGTCTCGTTCTTGTAAATCATAACAATTGGATAGTGAAAACTACTCATCAATTAGGGTGGTTTGCATTACATCAGCAATTTCTAAAATATTGTCAACTTGGGTGTTTACTTCAAACTCTGACACTTTCAATCATTCCGTCATAAGGAGTGCCCAATGTTGGGTTCATAAAACTATTTTAAATTTCACTCCAAGATGATATAGCTACAGCTTCTCATACAACATGCAAGAAACAAGTAATCCTTAAGAAGTATAACATACAGCATGCAAGAAACAAGTAATCGTTAAGAAGCGTAACATACATTAACAACATGCAAGAAGAAGTGTAACATACAACATGCAAGAATCAAGTAATCTTTAAGAAGCGTAACATACAACATGCAAGAAACAAGTAATCGTTAAGAAGTGTAGCATACAACATGTAAGAAACAAGTAATCGTTAAGAAGTGTAACATACAGCATGCAAGAAACAAGTAATCCTTAAGAAGTATAACATACAACATGCAAGAAACAAGTAATCGTTATGAAGCGTAACATGGTAACATACAACATGCAAGAATCAAGTAATCTTTAAGAAGAGTAACATACAACATGCAAGAAACAAGTAATCATTAAGAAGCGTAACATACAAAATGCAAGAAACAAGTAATCGTTAAGAAGTGTAACATACAAAGTCACCCCAGGGTATAGCGGCAACACTGTTGTGTATCTTTTATGTTTTGACGTTTACAGGAAACTCTTGATGTCACGTTGTTAGCTTGGCCATAATTCAAATGATAAGAGAAGTGAGTCTGGTTGTCTCGGCTCGCTTCACAATAAAAAGTTAGCAAATACGACAGCCAATCAGAACGCTTATAAACGACTGAAAAATAGAAAGACTGTGCTGTGCACCTTTCGAACATAACAGTTTTCAGCTTTGTTGGTATAGGATTATGTTCACGCTACAGGTTCAGCTATTACTCGAACATAATGTCCTGTACAAATATAATAGCAGGTAAGATAACATTGACCACATGTTTGTTGTTGCAATTAATGTGCTTAACCTCCTGCCCGTCACGTTAAAAAGTTACGCTATGCATCACCATGGCAGGTTGTTTTGCCGCTCAGTGATAATTGGATGGGTTAGCATACAAAAATATTTTTAAAAAGTGACTACCTCTCAATGGATTTTGAAAAATGTAAAGTGTAACTATGCTAAACATACCGAAGAATTTTTAATTACTTTTAAATTATTATTTTTTAAAAATTTCCTTGATCTTGAATAGCGAGTCTCAGTGTCTGAATCTATTTACTCACAGTGATGCAAATGTTTATAAAGATTGTTATAAAAATCGACCGGACACCTCCAGGCAGTCAATTTTATAAAGTCTAAGTGATTTCGGGGTGTTTCAGCAGTAGTTTGGATAAATATCTTAGGTACCGCCTTATCAAAGATCTCTCACACTATGTTAGATCAAACTAGATCAAAAGTTTGAAACACAGAGCGTCAAGCAAGCAACCAACAAGTACTGTTACAGGACATTGAAAGCTTCAAAATCGAAGAAAACAAATCTCATCCTGTTTTTGATAAGATGCAAAAGTATACTTTTTTCCTGCATAATTTTCAGTCCTAAGATTTTTCTAAATGAAAATTATTTCCTCAAGCTGAAAATAGTCCAAATGTATATATTTTTACAGTTCATGTCAAAAGTACTTGTTGAATATACATGATAGGGAAAGGAATGATGAAATAAAATAACTGATCTTTATTTGTTAGAAAATATGTTTGTTACAATTATATATACATAAAACTGGTGAAATAAATAGATTTTAATTATAACACTTGTTGCAAATCATGGCACATAATAGCCAGACTCTAGCAAATAACAAAGGAGCTGTATGTGAAGATTCATAATTGAATTAGATTTAGCATTGGAGTCCACCGTGAATTTTCTGTAAGAATTCCAGTTACAATTTCATTGAATATAGTTTACACATCCAACTGAAGTAAATAAAACAACAAAAACACCACACTTTTTTTCCCCAAAACACAGGAGTCCAATGCACATTCTTTTTAACAATTGCAGTGAAACTTCCATTGAATATAGTTTACACATCCAACTGAAGTAAAGAATCATTGTTTGTTTTCCATATATCTCAACACAGGAGTAAAATGCACATTTCATTTTAACTATTCCAGTGAAAATTCCATTGAATATAGTTTACACATCCAACTGAAGTAAAGAATCACTGTTTTCCATATATCCCAACACAGGAGTAAAATGCACATTTTATTTTAACTATTCCAGTGATAATTCCATTGAATATAGTTTACACTTCCAAGTGAAGTAAAGAAACACTGTTTGTTTTCCATGTATCAAACAGGAGTCCAATGCACACTTTTGAAAACAATTTCAGTGAATAGAAAGAAACTTTTTTCCCAACATGTCCATTTGCTTGGTAAGATTAGTAAAAGATACAATTAAATCTGAATAATAAAATGTAAGCCACAGACTGGTTGAAACGAGTAGATCACAAATCCAGGTGCAGAACATTTTGTAATATAGATCATTTTCAGTAAAAGTTAGAAATGTTGTATTATTTTGATAAAATCTGTTTGGTACAATGACTACTAAGATAAATTGTCAGGCAAGAATAAAAGTAATGAATGTGTGTTCGATTTCCTCATGAGTAAAAGAAAACACAATGAAGAAGTATGAAATAATGTAAATACACTGAAGAAGACATAATGCATGTAAATAAATGTAAAAGAGCAATAAATAAATTTAAAATATGGTGTTACTCAATTATATGCGTTGTAAAGTATGAAAATAAATGTTCAAACAAACTGCTGATGAAATACATAGAAGAAAATGACCAAGAATCAATGTTATTTTCTGAATTCAATCTCTGCTCACGCATGCTATTGTCTGAGAAATGTAAACAACTCAGCAGCAAACAGAATTTTCGCCTGATACGACTTTTGGAAAAAAATTATGAACGTAAATTTGATCATTAGAAAGATAATGATCAATAATAGATTTCCAATCTATCCTTTGAAAATAATAAGCCTCACAACTTGATAAATTCCGCTTACAACAGTACCAAGCCACTGATCCATTCGAGATTTCTCAGTATTTTCTGGATCTATCAGTAATGCAGCAGCGTATATGTATTCGTATTCTCGACAATTTGTTGTACTATATTATCAGGAAAAGATGCTTGAAAAATATCGAATTATGTATAATCTTTTGTCAGTGGGATTTGCACTTCGCTGTTTACAGCAAAAGCATGCGGTGTTGTGTTCCAAATCAAACGCCTCACGCCACGAAACACCATTTTGATTTTGATTTGGACAGGCTGCAACATATCTCTGATATAAATCTGTGGTAAATCCCTAGTGACCAGAAATATTAATCTTCTGACAAATAAATAGAATTATCAGCCTCATCAATATCAGTCAGCAGTTGAATGACAGCCAGTAAATGAAGTTGACTGCACTTTCGCCATAACGTGTCTCAATGAATGAAGGCAGCAGGAAACAAAACGCTTTTAGATCAAATGAACATAAATTATGAACGTAAATTTGATCTTTAGAAAAATAATGATCAATAATAGATTTCCAATCTATCCTTTGAAAATAATAAGCCTCACAACTTGGTAAGTTCCGCTTACAACAGTACCAAGCCACTGATCCATTCGAGATTTCTCAGTATTTTCTGGATCTATCAGTAATGCAGCAGCGAATATGTATTCGTATTCTCGACAATTTGTTGCACTATATTATCAGGAAGTAGAAGTGATAACATGTGCCTGCTAAGGGAAATACACACTTGTTTGACACTGACACTTAGTTGACAGACTAAGAAAATGCGTGCCTTGTCATTTGACGCTAGCGTCACTGTGCAGTGACGCTAAGGGCTAAAACTATTAATAAATCAGCACCACATAACATACAGTCACTCGCACGCCATTATTCTGGAGGAATTAACAACATAACCGCACAACGATAAACAATTTCCGTGCAATACACAATAGTAATATACAAACGCAAGTCTCAATAGAATGTTTCAACATACAGGATAATTAACTAAAAATTTTGTATAGAGGCACGACGAGAAAATACGCACGTCAAACTAAACTCTACTCACAATAATACGTCTTCAAAAATCCAGGAATGCATGTTTCCGTATGTAAATGGTGATTGTATGGGTTCGTATTTGCTGAGAAACACTGATCCAAAGATAACATAACAGGATATTATTACTCGACTACTTTAATAAAAAGTTAGCATCATAGAATTTTTTTTCAAAGATTAATTTTCCCTCCCTCAATTTATTTATTTATTGTTAATGTAGACTATCATATGTTCGCAATTTAGTCTTCTGTTGTATATTGCATGGGCCGTACTGTTTATACGATTTTGCCTAGTTAGTTTGAAAATAAATGATTGTCTTTTACGTTTTTTGTAACATTAATACTGCAGGAAGTGTACACATATGACGGTTTTCAATAGACATTTCTTTTCTGATGTGAAAATGGTATTTTCACTTTCCATGAGAGATTACGACAGATAGGAAAATATCACATAGTCCGCATGACAAATACAATGTTTATATTTTCATAATAGCGCTACGTACAATTTGTTTACTCGTTAAAAAAAAACAAAAAAACAACAATATTATAGAACACAACTTCACTTTCTCTACATTACTTAATATAATTCAACACATAAATAATTTATTTAATAAGGCAAATTTTAAGTGCATATAAAAGCGATTTCACAATTACTATGGTCGGTTGTACAATGTGCAATACAAATAGACTTGAATATAAATACACATTACTATAGTGTAACATTATATTTTGTTAATGGTTCAGTTATTTTCATATTTCTATATGATTCACTTACAGTAAGCAGATCATTGACAGTGCGAGCAATTAGCATTTTCACAGTGGTGACTGCAATAATTCTCCTTATTAGACAACAATGGACAATTCCACTTTCGATCAGTAAGTTACAGTAATGGTTAAAATATTTGTACTGTATATGCATCCTCTCTCTTTCCCTCCCTTCCTCCCTCCATTCCTCTCTCTGTCTTCCTCGCTCCCTATCTATCTATCAAGTATGTCTGTATGTCTTTCTACCTACCTATCTATCTATCTATCTATCTATCTATCTATCTATCTATCTATCTATCTATCTATCTATCTATCTATCTATCTATCTATCTATCTATCTATCTATCTATCTATTTATCTATCTATCTATCTATCTATCTATCTATCTATCTATCTATCTATCTATCTATCTATCTATCTATCTATCTATCTATCTATCTATATGTCTGTCTGTATATATGTATGTATGCATGTATATCTATCTATCAATCCGTGGCAGAGTAAATTTGGTCATCCCTATTTCTAAACTTAATTGTTTTATATATATATTTTAAGTGTCAACTTGACCCGACCTTGGGCACTGCTTATGATGTTAAGTGCCATAGGTCGGGTCACTCTACAATTTAACAATTATGTAACAATTAATTTTCAGAGAGGGAGAGGCAAATTTACTCTACCACACTATCTGTCTGTAGTGGAGTAAATTCACCTATCCCTATTTTAAAACTTAATTGTTGTAGTAATTGTCATAGTGACCCGACTTTAAGCATTCCCTGTTATGGTATATTTTGTGTGAGTTGAAGTAATAACTCCAGTTGAAGATATGCTAGAAATTGCTGATGCAGTGCAAACTAATTTCAACTGTGAGAGAAGTTTTATTATCCAATGGTTAAGATTTATGAGAACAAGACCAGCCAATGTGCTGTGCTAAAATGTTTACTCTGGTTTAGAGAATTCTATTCTTTAATTGCTTTGAATTTGGAGTGGCAAGAAGTCCACTCATGACATTTTGCCATGAGATTAATGGTGAGTTAACGAGTTAACTGACTGGTTGAGATAGAGGAGACTTAAAAATCTTTTCTGTTAATGTGTCATACTTGCAATCTACGTAGAGATGTGTAAGTAGACATATTATTTCTACAAATGTTTGAACTAAGATGCTCGTATAAAGATTGTTGAGACAGGACCTAAGTCAAGTTTAGCTAATATGTCCATTATGTTCTATGAATTATCATGAGAGTTGTATTGACACTACTTGTTGAATTGTATTTTAGGCATTAGACTGTGAATTATAGAAATTATTCAAACTTGGTTTCGAGGAAATATCGATGTCAATTAATCGATTGTATTACAGACGGTTTTGTCTCCTCCTTCTGTAAGAGGTTGTCCATCTACGGAATAATGTGTGACGGTAAATGTATATCTGTAATGTAAAAGAGAGAAAACGTTTACAGCGCCGATTATCCGCCAAGTGAGCGAGACGAGTAGTGTCTGCTGGAGGATCACTAATAAAATAATTAAGATTTTCATCACTAGCTATAGATAATTAATTAATTAATAATAATAATATTATTTAACCAAGTGGCCTTGGCGTCACACTTCCTTCCCATCCATCTATATATCTACCTATCTATCAATGTGCATGGTGTGTGCACGACCTATTCAGGTTTTTCTTTTCAGTTAGGTAGCTGTGCACATGTAAATTCATGCAATTCAGAAAGCGGATTACTTGAAACAATATATTTTGTTTTGATTTTCAAAAAGTATAGATGTAATTACTACTTGTATTTTTCTTTTATGGAAAGTACATTTAAAGTTTATTGCTGATTAAATAAGCCGATATGACTTAATTACATCAATCAGTATATTCATGTTTAAAGCATTATTATACCAAGAGTGTAAAAAGTGCTTCAGTGAACATTGATGGCGTGAATAATGCTGTTAGTATATAGCAAACAAACAGCATTTCGTTTCCAATTCATTAAAAACTATCTTTTTCTTTTTTTGTCCCTTTTATCTCATTGAAAAAATAAATTTTAAAATTAAACCGCCGAGTTAAGTTAATTTTTAAGATCCTTTTAGACATTGGCTAAGACGAATTATAGTGTTAATATAAACGAATGACGGCGACGTGTGCAATTTGCCCGGAGTTTCATTTTGTGCCGTGTACACAACTCAAGTTAACATTGAATGCGTATTAAAATCAGATGGAATCTTGTACAGAAGTCGGTGAACGACTCTTTCAACGGAAGCCTCTCTGTTCCCAAAGAATGTATTTACCGCAGATTAATTGAGGCAGGCTGCAAGAAACATTAATTAGTGCTTAATTTGATGCCAGCGATATATTGTGGTGGTATGTGTGTGTGTGTGTGTGTGTGTGTGTGTGTGTGTGTGTGTGTGTGTGTGTGTGTGTGTGTGTGTGTGTTTGTGTGTGTGTGTTTGTGCGTGCGTGCGTGCGTGTGTATGAGAGAGAGAGACAGACAGACAGACAGACAGAGACAGAGAGAGAGATTGTGTGTGCTTGTGTGACATACGCCTCCTCAATTATTTTTTTTAAAAAAAAAAACGTTTCAATGTTAGTTTATTTATTTCAATATTTCAGTGTATCACCCACTGGATCAAAGCGAACAACCGTATATGCAAGAAAGTGATTCATTTGACTCAAATAGCGCCAAACATAAATCTCAAGAATTCGTGTTACACTTACAAAGACAGCTGGAAGGTAAAAGTATACGATTTGTCCGACACAAATGATGCGTGCTATTAGACTTGACACAAAATATACAAATAGTTTTAGCTCTAGTGCATTTCACATTGCTGTAAAAGGAAATAAATATATAATTTACAAATAGGCTAATCAAATAATGAGACATAACCGGGATTTACTTTGAGTGTCATTACTAGTGATCACTTATACAGTTTAACCTGCTTGCTTGCAGGTGGTACATTTTTACATACAAACTTCAGTTTATATCTAAAGAGAAAATATGATCAAGTGAAAGTTCAAAACTCAGGACCGGCAATTCATAAAATATTAAAATACACATTGTCAAGGAAACTTAACACCCATAAATGATTCTAATGATCCATTTAATATTCATTAAAAGAGTATTCCACCTACATACACCATCTAATCCTCTTTTGATTTGAAACATAGGTGATTGTGAAATCCTATAACATTTATATGGAATCCTTTTCAGTGTCTTGTTCCTTCAAGTTCCGAAATAATAAAAGTACTGTGACTCGCATGCCACGTAATTATCAATTACGTGACGTGAATAATCAATTAATCTTTCAGAACTAATTGCAAGTAATGAGAGTCTTAATTTACATTTTCTAAAATATCCTCCAGCAGATAAAACTCATCTCTCTCTCAGCTGGAACAGTAAACGTTTTATCTATACCACAACATAATACACCATTTACATACACGAGAGGAAAAGTTCTTACTAAAGGAGAAGACAAATCCAACTTTAATCTATATTTAGCGAACCCTCATCCACCAACTTTCTTTTCCAACATAAAATTATATCAATATCAATAAGCGTAAGAAGGTTAATAAAATCATCAATAAATGTATAAACAATCAAATATACATATTGCAATTTCAATGAAATAGATTACTTGACATGAATATTCCACGAACTCCCTTTCGGATAATTTTACACATTCTCTCCTATCAGAGAATAGAAAATAGAGTTATTAGGGTTAGCTTATTGACAGTCCTTCACTTGCCTTTTTAATGCCTGCATGAAAGCTCATGTTTCTGGAATATATGCATGGGAATTACCTATGCATTGTTTCATCTCAATCGGCACTCTTTCTGCTGTCAGTTTCTTGAGCAGAACACAATCACAATGGTTCTGGTAACTTCACTGTACTAATGTAATTAGCATCCCTCACTTCGATACACCAAACTAGCATACTATCTTAATCTTACATCTCAACAGATGTTATCATGCTTCCCAGTCATATGACTTGTAACCAGCAAATGCATGAAGGGTAACTGTAACCTTAAGCTTGGACTCGTTATTCAAGACTCCAACTCAAACTCAAAGGTTGAAATTCTAAACCAAACCAAATAGAGAGAAGGCATGTATTCAAATCAAGCTAATGACTGCCTTCAAGAATGACCTCCTTCTTCAACTATAAATTCAAAAGTGATCAGAGTGAAGAATTCTCTACAGTTCTCTACAGTGAACTCCTTAAAATATACCTAAGATCGGGTCACTCTGACAATTCAACAACCTATATAACGATTACATTTTAAAATAGGGAGGGGTAAATTTACTCTATCACAAGTACATATAAATCCAATGCAAGAAATTAGTGTTCACAGAGTTTTACATTATGCCTAGTACAAAATCTTCAGACCGGAAAAAAGACGAAACTTGATGCACATGTGATGCTCGTAAAATCGAAAAGAAAAATGAAAAACCAGTCTTGAATAGGAAATATGTGTCTGCGGCAACAAGGACTGCAACAAATAACGGTGTTCGTTAAACTCAGTCATCTCACCACAAGACTAAGATATGTACGTATCATTGTGGAGATTTGAGATACTAAACGTTATGTTTCCTACACTAATTCAGAATCTAAATGAATCTATAAAGATCTACTACCCACATATTAATGTCATATCTCACCAATATATCTTTGTACCATTAGCATGGATTTCTCGCAACCCATGTTAATGGTCCCCAGAATCTATCCCTCTCATAAATCTCTTAGACCTAACACTTATACACCTTTGTACTACCCAAGTGATTCGATTTTAGTTAAAGTTTACACGCTTTTATACTAGCAATCTAATTCTCTTGAAGTGTGCTTTTATTCTCATTTTGAATTGATCTTTTAATCCGTTTGCTGTTTTCATTCATATTCTTGTGCACTACCGACTTACTGATGCCATAATCCTCTCACAACTCACCTTCATATGCATGAGTATGTACGTGTGACACTGGAAATTATCAAGCTCCATGTGCCTGATATTCTTAATACCTATATCAGAAAGTATAAACATCTCTTAAATGGTTAAAACTAATGCTACTGTGTGTGTTTGCGCTTGCATGTGTATTTGTGTGTGTGTGTGTGTGTGTGTGTGTGTGTGTTTGTGTGTGTGTGTATGTGTGTGTGTATTCATCGTGTAAATATTATTATAGCTCTTTCCTTTCACAGAATGTGCGGTTTTTGTGCTGGCCTTTCTGTACAGACAATTACTTGTTGCACTGCAATATATTCAAACCAGTTTCGAAAGAAAAACATTATTATGTCAAAAATAAATTTCGTATGTCCATGTTCATATTATATTTACTTTAATTACAGAGGCAACATCTAAAACTGAAACAACACCTTGTTCTGTGATAGAAGCAAGAAAACATAAGTGTACGTATGAAAATCGGGGGTTGTGGTCAGCGATTTCACCTATATACTGCCGTTTATGCACTATTAGTAATAAATTCATTTGATGAAAAGTACATATTTAAAGTGCACTCTCAAATAAAACATAATGATGTGATACAATAAGCAATTGCTTTCTGCAACAGTCATAGTTATTAATAGAATAGCGTATTAGCAATACGGACATTGATAGTTATAACTCTTACTGATACGAATGATCTACTGTGGATGTAAACACGGAATTTACTGTGGATACAGTTGATCCTGCTGAATTAATTTTAATCACAGAAGTATATACTACAAAACTGAGGATCGGTTTCCATTTATAGTGTATTCATGAATGTCTCTCTCCCTCCCTCTCTCTCTCTGTTTGTCTATCTTTTTTATCTATCTGTCTGTCTGTCTATCTATCTATCTATCTAACAGATTCATTTTCCTCATTAAACAGTTTTACCTTGTGTAAACAACTCCTGTCCCGAGAGGATCCCAGATTCTGCCAAACTGCGTGTTTTGCAGTTGCAAGCTGAGCGCATGCGCGTGCCACAGGAACATTTGAATAACATATTGAGAATTTCCAATGGTGTGGAAAAAAGAAAAATTATGTTCCTGACTGCGGCGTCATCGAATCATTACAAAGAATCCCAAGCACTGATTTTTAACCTGAACAAATTTATCTTTAATAAGCTTAATTCTACAGAGTTTACATTCGTCTACATTAACCTTGGCCTAAGTCCAACAGAGAAACGAAAGGTATCCTTGAAATACGCTAAAATTATCGCACTTTTAAAACAATTGTATTATACTTATTTACTCACTTACTGGCACTATATTCATAGTTTATTATTATTTTCCTTATTTTGAATGCAGAGCGAACGAACTTTTTTTCATTCAATCATTCATGCTCTTAGTACAATAAATCGCATGCAAACATGCTCATGTCATGACTTAAACTGGACGGGGTATAACTTTCTAGTATATTATAACATCATAATATAATATTCATATCCTTGTTTCTCTAAGGTTTCAGTAGTTTTCAATGTGAAAGGACGACTTTAGGGAATATACCTACAAACACTAAACAAATTTTGTTCAGCATTAAAACAAAAAATGAAAGGATAAAATAGCTTCATTTATATTATTCATAAAGGGCAGTCTCGTTTATAAATTAATAATTTGATAGGCAGTTACTATCTCAGAAAATAGAGTCAGTAATAAAATAATCCATACAATACATTATCCAGGAATGTTCAAGATTTAATACTTTAACGTGTCATACGATTTCACGGTGAATCAGAAAAAATATATCCCATCAAAGAACGAAATATGTCTAATATCGAACCATGAAAAGAATATTTAAATATAGTCCTGGAGCGGAGTAAATGAGCATCTCTGTGACAGGGTAAATTTGTCCCTCCCTATTTTAAAATTTAATTGTTATATAAACTGCTAAATTGTCAGAAAGACCCGGTTTGGGGCACTATTTATGGTGTTAGTTTGAAAGTGTCTGAGTTTGAAGTAAACAGCCTGAGGCAAGAATATTCAAGATTTGCTGACCTAGGTTGCAATCGAGTCAAGATCAGATTTCGCTGTTGTGAATGATGAGTCAAGCACATGCTAGGTTGTAACAATAGACGCTACTAACTGTGTATTGTCCATGTATGTTGCACCTAACAGAATTGGTGACTGCTTTTACTGATGCGGTTGGTAGTGTAAGAGTTAGTCACGAGAGTAGAAGTGGATGACAGTAATGATAGGTTGCCGGTAACTGAAGTCAGGATGAATGAAAATGCCAGTTATGATGCAATCTCAGAACACGGAATTATTGCGCCATGCAATGTTTCTATTGCTAGTGAAACGATAGCCAGGGAAACAAAAATAGTTGACACAGATAACCGAATAGGCAGTGACGCAGACAAAAACAACATGCCTATGATGAACACATTTACTTTAGAGGACACAGCAATTGACATGAGAGAATATAGAACTGAGAGAGAACCCTTTTTTGTTTGCGATTTGACCCTAGAAGTCGAGACACTGGAGGAACAAGAGTTAGAAGGGAGCAGTTTAGACAGACCAGAGGTTGGTTGTGACGAGAAAGATAGTCTTTGCGTTCGTAACTCTCCAACAAAAATCATGATAAGTTTAACATACCATTTTTACATCAGAGCGAGCATGCACATTGATTCAATAACCTTGTGCATGAGAATAGTGAGAAAAACGAAAGAGCGTTGAGCGAATTGTTAAAAGACTGTGGCGAAATTATGAGACTACAGCGGGAAGATGAAACTCTCTCTCTCTCTCTCTCTCTCTCTCTCTCTCTCTCTCTCTCTCTCTCTCTCTCTCTCTCTCTCTCTGTCTGTCTGTCTATCTATCTATTTGTCTGTGTCTGTCTATCTATCTATCGGTCTATATATCTGTCTGTTTATATATCTATCTATCTGTCTATTTATCTATCTATCTATCTATCTATCTATCTATCTGTTCTTAAAAAAAACAGATACTGACGATATTTTAATTATATTGTTTTCCTTTGTTTTCAAAAGTTTTAAATACGTATGAGTGAGAGAGAGAGAGAGAGAGAGAGATAGTGTATGTGTGTGTGTGTGTGTGTGTGTGTGTGTGTGTGTGTGTGTGTGTGTGTGTGTATGTGTGCGCGTAGTGAGAGAGAGAGAGAGAGAGAGAGAGAGAGAGAGAGTATGTGTGTGTATGCGTGTTTGTGTGTATGTATGTGTGTTTGTGTTTGTGTGTGTATGCGTGTTTGTGTGTGTGATTGAGTGTATTTAAATTATCCCTTCATAAACACAGTGTTGAAAAAGCGAATTTAATTAAATTAATATGAAATCTGCAATTAAAAGAACTTATTTTAAATTTTAAATTCAGTAAGTAGACAAAATAGAAAAAAAAAAACCGTTAATTTGCACTAAAGTCTTGGTAATTTGTTTTTACTCAGGTAATAAAAAACTGCAACTGTACTGTGATAGATATGCCATTTGAAATATTCCCAGAACACGTCAAAGAACTGTTGTGTTATGCATGGAAACCTCTCATTGTAAAGGTATAAAACAACTGTTGTGTTATGCATGGAAACCTCTCATTGTAAAGGTATAAAACAAAATATGTAATGCTGATAATAACTCTTATGCTGCATACACAAGTTTTATTTAGTATTTAGAGTTTAGTATTTAATTAACGTAACATGGTTATTACCATATCATTCTTTCACAAGTTGTAAAGAAACTATCGCTAAGTGATGTGTATATGCACTCAACAATCAACATTTAGAGGTCAGTTACTTTTACGTTCTTAACTTTTATCGACATGTATTAGGCGCATTCTTGACATAATCTTAGAAAGCCTGAAACACTGATCACTATTTCATTTTTGGTCGGCACTTGTGTAATACTGGAACTAGTAAGACTTTTATTGCCCTGAACGTTTAATTGTACTTGGTGCTGAACTAAGATGAAATACTTATAGTTGCCCAATGTTGGCAAAACGTCAGTGGTAACGTTTGTCTTTATAACATGTCTGGACATTTATTTGTAAGATTCGTTCTAAATTTATCACTTATTGCAATTATCAATCTTCATGATGCAATGTTAGCTTGTAATCCATTGCTGCTGATTCGTGTGGAGGTACTATTTGGTACTACTTGCAGCAGTATTAATATATTATATTTGTGTATTCAGTACGTTGCTACATTATTTCCACTGTAGCTCTATTATTAGGAAGGGTGTTTTTAACAGTTTAGCTTACTTATGGCTAAAAATGTGTACCTAGAGAATGCTTGTACACAGTCTGTTGTCGTGACCAATGTTAAGAGACGCCATTGTGTAGATTATATTACATACTATTTTTGTGCCAGTTTCAGTGTTATGTAATGTGAGCAATCGTTGTATTTTGGTCACATCTGACGTCATAATGGAGGTTTGTACAGAATACAATTGAGCATTTATCAACAGAAAATACTGTTAAGAGAATTGCAGCCAATTACTGTTTAAGCTGTTTCTGAGGTAAATAACTTGCTGCACAGATGTGTGCGCAGTTGGTCTCCTGCTTTCCTGGTTCTGATGAAATTCCTCGTGTTTATAGTTCAGGTTAATACTGATATTAATGGATTTGTCTACGTCTTATAGTTCAGGCTAATACTGATATTAAATGGATTTGTCTACGTCTTAGTGTGCGTCGCTGTCACTAATTCATTCCCAGTTAGTTTTTCCTTCTGGAAAATCATCCTCTATGAGATCAGTGTTTGAAAGTATCAACTCAAGCAGACAAAAGAAAGTAATTATATTCGAAAAGTGTAACCTTATTGATTCTCGCTAATCTGTATTGACTTAATAGCATAAAAGTGTGAACTTAGGGTATAATAGTAGTTAAAGCATTATTTGCAGAGTTATATGTCAATGGTGCCATTCATAATGTTTCAAGTATTTGTTCTAACACCTTTAATTAGCCAGGGATTACAAATTATGCAATACGGAATGTCTAAAGTCATCAATTTCTCAAACATAAACTTTAATCACTTTTATTTAACTGTCTACATGTGATTCAGTGTAATTAATATGAACCCATATGGCTCTCCATCTATCTATATCTATGTATACTTACATTCTCTTCCAGTCTATGCTTCCCAAAGCAGAAATCTTATTTTACATGGATTCTTCCATACGGTTTAAAGACACTTCAAATATCTCTGCCATTGCTACATTGTTAAAGCACCGAGGTGCTTTATTTCGTCAGGACGGATGGGCCATTCCTAACCACACATTACGGCCCATGTTTGAATTTTATGGCGACATGCCCTGTATGTACTCAGCATTTCCGGAAATTTATGCAACATATCTCTTCTTTCATAACCAGCCATTTATCGACAAAGTGAGTATATATATATATATATATATATATTTGCTTTCTAATTGTGGAGTATAATCTCTTCAGGCTGGTTTGGAAATGTAACCCAGATGTGCGAGCCTTTTAATTTGAAAACAATCATATTAATGGAGTAAAGCATAAAAGATATTTTATTTCTATGTCGCTTAAATCTTTGCATGATAAATGCTGCAAACACACACACACACACACACACACACACACACACACACACACACACACACACACACACACACACACACTTCTACTTTGAAGCGTTTTAGATAGAATATATTTCATTGCGTATAATACTATTTAACTTACTTTGTTCTATTACGTGACGTCATTCAGCTTGTTCTGGAACCGTGGGTGACGTGTGCTCTGAACAAAACATGCATATGTCCAGTAGCGCCTCTTTCAGTCTTATGGTGCCATCATCGGACAACACAAGTTGGCGAGTGTCATCGTTTTGACCAGTCCAGTATTTCCATCATCTTTCAAAAGCTCTATCGAGAAAAGATTGCGTACCTGCATATTAACGAACTTGGACCGGACATCAGAAAAGAGGAGAAAATGGATTTTTTTACAGATTAGGCCAAATCATGACGTGTTCCTTTTGTTTTAAAAAAATAATTAATAATGTGTAAATGAGGTGTTGTTCTTGTTTCATAGTGCAGGTAGTTGTATGCGAATCTCTACATTTCTGTTTGTTGCATACTTCAAGTTTCATTGGTGTTCTCTAAGTACTGAAGTGAAATAAACTCATCCCACCAGTTTTTCAACTAATGTTACTGCTTACTCCTTATGTCCTTAATATGTGGTTTATATGAATTTCACTGTGTACATAGACAGAAGGGGAAGTATGGAGAAAGAGAAAGATAGGAGGAAAGGAGAGAAAGAGGATGAGAATAATATAGACGAGACGCTAAACACAGTCATAAAGCAAAAAAAAGAGGAGAACTGTTATCTTTCTCACAATCACATTTATTATTAGTTATCAAAATACGTTTCATTTTAAACAAAATGAAATATCTCGTGGCCTGCCTCGAATTATGAAATTGGCGAATAATATTAATAGTGTGACACAACCCCACCCTAGTTATTTGTTATGAATTTTTGTATTTATAATCATCCATAACTAATTACAAGTGAGGAGAATTTTATTTTTTTCCTAATTTTACAGAATTTTACCACTCATCTCTCTCACTTGGAGGATATGTGGGTGCTTTAATACCTTTTACTCCCTTCTACAACATTAAAGACAAACATTTAGTATCACAAATATTACCATAGGTGGGAAACATCTTACCAAAGGAGAAGATAAATCCGTCTGTAATCTATATTCAGCGAGCCTCCATCCATTCACTATCACTCCAACATATCATTATCAATATGTGCATGAAGGTCAATAAAATTAAGAATAAATGTATTAAATCAACAAATCAAATATAACAAATACAATGAAAAGATTATCTGAATATCAATATTTCAACAAAACCACGTTCCACTAATTTCAATGTTTATACAGTCTTATAGCCTAAATCATAATTCAACAGATTAGTACAGATATAAACATAAATCTCAGGATCATTGTTATCATAGAACAGAAATGGAGTTATAGAGAGGTAAACGATAATATATTGTATGTAACCTTGTTGTCGGTGATGCAATAGTCATTTCTGTCTTTTAGAACAGTATCACAAGACTAATATGGGCACTCCTTCGTTGTATTAGTTCCCTCAAGCTTAGCACCAACGTAGTAATTCCCCATAGCTTCCAATAATTCCATGTAGTCTACCAAACTTTACCATCATACATTAACAGAGTGCAGGTTACTTTTACACATCCTCTCTGGGGTAGAGACATCTCGAATCTACCATAGGCCATAATGGTTTATAAACCAATAAACCTAGATATTCTAGAAAAAAAATATTGCTTCTTCACAACAAACACTAGATTTTCCAATTTATTTAACTAACTCCATTATTTCTTACATTCAAGTATCAACTTATAGTTTCCTGCAGCAGTATTTATTAATCATCATTAAGATTCTCATCATGTGTAATTACTTACGGATGATTAGTAGTAGTAGTCGTAGTAATAGTAGTAGTAGTAGTAGTAGTAGTAGTAGAAGTAGTAACCAATAACTAGGGTGGTGTTGTGTCACATAAAGTGGGTGGGCTCTGTCTGGGATGAGAACAAATCTGTTCAAAATGTTTAAACTAATTGTCTTAGTGTTGCAATTAGTAAGTGGGAAAATGAGTGTTGAAAACTTTGTTGGCCTTAGAACATAATGGGAAACCATAGATTCAACACCTAAAGAAAATATAATTAATTAAGAATAGTCATTTCTAAAAATCAGTCTTACTTTGCATGACAGAATAAATCGGGCCCCAACTAGCAATAATGGTGCTGTCGCCTCTTTTGTAAAATCTTAAAGATGGTGTATTACTGGCAAATGTCATGAGATGACCACTCCCTCGACAGAGAGAGAGATGCACCGGGACAGCAAAACGAGACCCCTCCCAGTCGTGGCAGTAAAAAAAAAAAAAGATAATCTAGAGTCTCATAAATAATCCAAACATTAATGTGAACACCATACGGAGAGATACTATTGCTGTAGAAGGTTGACCCATACTATCCTGTGACACAAATGACAAAGCATCAGACAAAGGTAGAGCAAACAAGTGAATAATATTATACACAAACGGTACAAGGAGCATAGTAACACATAATGAGTAAGATAAAGACATTATAGAAATGTAAACAGTGCACACTGTGAAGCATTTTAATATTTAATTTCACTCGTACTGGTAAATAATCGGAAACAATATATACGAATGTTAAAGAGATACTTCCGAATTTTGTGTAATCAAATATCACATATTAGCCGATTTGAGACCGCTGTTGACTTAATAAGAGAAGTAAAATGTTGAGATAGGAAGAGCTTCTTTTGATATAGCATGTGGCAGTTAAATAGACTACATTCGGCTCTTTGTTGACGGGCGCTTAACGAAGGGAAATGGCAAAAATAACCTGGAAAGTTAGTAATTTACATCTTATACAGCGGTTGTATGACAGAAATTGAATGACTCGCTAAACTTATCAGGAGACAGAATGGCAAAGCCAAATCTCACCTGTAAAATGCAACAAGCAAGGGACTAATATCACCCACGTAACAAATTTAACAGTGTAAATTAAAAAAAACAACAACAAGTCTTGGTCATTCTTTACCATAATCCTGAAGCCAGCAGGCGTATGAAGGAAGGGCCATCTAAACTATCGAAATATTTTTGTTTTCATGTATTCACTATTTGACTGATAATAAAGAAATAAAGTTGGAAAAAGGAATTTCTAAATGCGTTTGTGAGAGAGATGCCCTTGAGGATATACATATACAATGCATTTTATTATAACAAAATTTTTTTTTTCAGATTTTGCGTAGTGAAATATGTAAAACGGAAATTAGACATACGCATTTATTAATGCTACAAACTATGCTTGAAAGTTGCGAATACTTCTCTGCAGGGTATTTATGTTCTATGTTCGAGATACAGGTGTAGGTATTATTGAACAGCTTGTGAAAACGATTTAACAGGATGTTTCGATGTTGTGAAGTAAAAGAAATGAACACATCTTGTCACGATATAGCTAAACTAAAAGATCTTTTAGAATTGGTAACTGTCTGAGAATAGATTCCAAACAGGAAGAGAACAAAATATTTTGTTGTATTACTTTCAAGGGAGGTAACGTTCCTATCAATATTTAGGCACTCAATACATTTATTGAATCATATTTCTTTTTACTCATTTCGAAGATCAGTATTTACTCATTTCGAAGATCAGTAATGATTATCATTACACTAGCAACGCAATCTACGTTAACATGTCTTAATGTGTTGGCCTGAGGCTTTGTCCATTAGTGGAAAATTATTTAATTCAAAATTAGAAGTTCGTTTATAGTCACAAACTAAAGAACCGAGCGTTTTATATGATAAATGTTCTCTTACTGTTGTGTAATTGTTTTAAATGAAATGTTTTGATTTGCCAGCGTCAGGTGATCATTATATCTTGCAGCATTTCCTTCGTAAAGGACGTGTTGCCTTGCTAATTGACAAAGGGTTTATTTGCACAAGACGGTTTATCTTAAAATTGGCATACCCCTTATTTTGTAACCGTCGATAATGTATTGCTTTGCTCGCGGTACTCTAGAGGAATGTTGTATTTTATACCATATAGTGTCTGACCTTTGACCCCACAGTACTTGACGTACGTAAGATAAAGAGTTTATCTAGTTTGAAGACATAGAGTTTCCTGGAATAAATTATTGCATTTATCTCTGGGTCACATATTGTATCGTTTGCTCTTCATGTTTTTAATATACATATCCTTCATAAACTAATATATATATTCAATATGATATAATAACACACACTGCGTCACGAACGTCTGTCTACTAAAGAGATCTTAGGTGACCGTTACTGGAAGTTTACACATGATAATATGAAAAATAACAAAACTCGGGTTACTTCAACTAGTTTTGTTAGCGGTTTTTTAAAATGAAATAAAATATATTTTCTGTCCCTCATTTCCTGTGACAGCATATATATTCAGCGCTTTAATTTTAAATACTCCTTTGTTTATAATACACTTTTTTAAAAAAAATAATCATAATCAAGACTCTAGATTGTGAAGACGTGGAATTGAACGCAAAAGAAACACATGTTCAGTCTCAAAACAATGTTGGTGAGCAATTATGTGGGCATAGAAAATACCAGTCATTGCTTACAGAAAAGTCTCAAATGCATAATCATAATGCATGACTTAGATACTATATCATCCCCAGTCTCTCTGTCCAGATCAAAATCACTATCTACTTTGCCCCTTGTGAAAATGACAGTTTTGTTTACTTCTCGAGTTCATTATGATGAGATTGATTAATTTTGTTCAAATTTATTTGTGTAAATAACAGTATTTTTTTTTTTTTAGTAATTCCCACATATAGTGTTAATAGTCTCTCTCTCTTTCACACAGCCGCACACGTACGCACGCACTCACACACAAACACACACACACACACACACACACACACACACATGCACAAATGCATACGTGCATATACGTGTGTGTGTGTGTGTGTGTGTGTGTGTGTGTGTGTGTGTGTGTGTGTGTGTGTGTGTGTGTGTGTGTGTGTGATTCTGATTGAGAGAATGAATGGTGTTGCTTAATCCAGTAATTTCGTGAGAGAATATAACCCTTAAGAGCATATAAAATATGAATAAACTAAGGGAAATAATTGAATGCTGAATGTAATTGACAGCCATATTTATCTCCCTTGGGACATCAACTGCTTATCTGTTGCTACTTTATTTTGCTGAGAAATTTAAGTATGATTTATTATGTAGACA
Source organism: Sinotaia quadrata (assembly GCA_028829895.1). NCBI lineage: Eukaryota > Metazoa > Mollusca > Gastropoda > Architaenioglossa > Viviparidae > Sinotaia > Sinotaia quadrata. The sequence goes on from CM054184.1 coordinate 18,031,136, forward strand.
GTTAGACATCCCTCACACACACACACACACACACACACACACACACACACACACACACACACACACACACACACACAAAATAAAAAAATAAAGAGTTTACAATATTACGTTTTGTAATTTTTAAAAGCATTTTATGTGTAATTGAAAATGTTTTTTTATGATGCACAATACTTTCCACAAATTGGCCAAGTTTTACTTAAGTGTATGTTGCTGCCTATATCTTGTGGCTCTATAAGTTAGTTCTAGTAGTTTTATGGGTTTAATCATAACGTCTTTCCGAGCTATTCACAAGCTTTCACCCCAGCACCTTTTTCAATGTTATACATATACTTTATTTAATATTTGATTTGTGTATAAATAATAGAACATTCTAAACATATATGTTTATTTCAATCCTTGGGGATTGCATATTATATTCAATATTTTTACTTAATTTTGATTATTTTGTTTGTTTACACCTATGAGTTACTCCATTTGAAGTTGATCATTTGCATCTTCTTCACTCTCAGAATTACTATTTGAAGCTGTATGATGTACAGTTTTCTTCATGATTTTCTCCTTTGCTTCTTTTATTTTCAGAGTGAGTTCAAAAGAATTAGTCTGCTAGGATTTTTGTTTTTATCTTAAAATGTATTTAATAAAAATCTGTTCCCTTTTCCCCTTTATCAAATGAAGTGTATGTGTTGGAGGATTTTCAGTGTTAAAATTTACCTTCTATTCTGTGTTCGTGCATACTGATGCAATATATACTTTTATTCTTCTATAATATTTACTTACATAATCTTCTCCTCCTTAATTTCTTACAATTGTCTAAAATACCATGTATTCTCCACATGTTTATTTTTATTCTTAACAATATTTTGGTACTCTATGAACCACCAAATGCTAGATTTTTATATATTGCTGACTGACAACTTATAATAGGACATTTGCTAGCAGTAGTTTCTTTAACAAATTATAATTGACAAGTATATTCATCTTAAACTAAGAATGGAGGTGCTATCTATTATTATTAATTTGTTCAAATTTTAAATAAAATTTGGATATGTAGTATGTATGTTTTAATAAGGGGTCATTAGATGATGTGACTTTATAGGCATGTAACATCAGTATAAAATGTCTTTATATACACCAATTTAGATATTTAAGCAAAGTGGGGAACAAACATTAAGATGCATCACTGACAGATTCTAAGTTGTGCACATCATGTTCGAAAATAATTTATTAGCCATGAATTCAAATTCAGGAGATAATGTTGAGTAAAAGAATGTGTGTATACAAATCACATAGACCCCACATGTTGTTTTTTTTTTGTTTCTCATTAGATTCTCCAGGTACTCTCCAGTACAATCTCTGGTCAGTATTTGCTGAATGTTGTGTGTTAGGCGGGAGAGATGATGGTGGTTGTGGTAAATTACTGAAGAGAACGTTACAGTTATATTGTCAATGCCTCCAAAAATCTCAGGTCTAAAGTTGGATATGTTTATCTTAGTGTAATCTACATATCATCTTTGTTATTGTTATATGATGATGGTTGATCCACTTACGCCTGTGGGTTCAAATGAGTCACTGAACTGATACAACATTCATACTTGTCCTAGAAAGACCTAGATTTTAATTAATTTACCAGGGTCTGGCACAGGTCAGGTAATCTTAATATATATATAAGCAATTAGTAGTAATTAATACTTTTAATTTAAATTAGACTTTTGTTGCTTTATCATGAATACTTTTGAGTGCAGAATTAAATTGATTATTATAATTACATTATACTTAAATTTCAAAGAGGTAAGTGAAAATAACACGATAGTCCTTAGGAGAACAGAAATGGAGTTATTAGAGGCAAGTGATAATAGTTTTTACATTGTCTGAATACAAATGCTAATACTTCAAAACATTTTACAGTAGCAGTAATAACAACTATATTGTAGTAGCAATAGTATTAGAAGTAATTGTAATTAAGATAGTAGTTAAAGGTGCGGACATAGTGTATGTTTAACGGCATGTAACTTTGCTAAATTCTTTAAAAAATTCATCATATGTGGTACTTATTTTATCTTTAAGTTTCAGAGTTATGCCGAAAGGTTGTGTTACATTCTGAAAAAAAAAATGTGTAGAATAAAATTAAGGAGTTCACATCGTGCTTTGGAATATACTCATTTTGACCTAATGATGCTCTGTCTAGACAACATATCTACACTTGTCATAGCTTGTTTTTGTTTGTGTGCGTGTGTGTTTTTCAACTTTTCAAACTGCACAGTAGTGCTTCATTTGAAATCAGTGATGCATATTGAAGCTAACTACATTGATGTGAATTCCCCTCAGTAACAGCGGTTGGTTTACAACAAAACATAGAAATAAAAATAGAAGCCTCAGTGTGATGTCTGGACAGCCTCCTGTGAACTCCGTGCAAAAGAGTGTCACGTGATTAGACTGACAGACAAAAGGTAAAAAGTTCAACCCCAAACTACTCAGTGAAGTTGTGCAGCCAGCCCTATCGCCTAAATGCATATACCTGTTCACCTTAGTAGCAAAGCAATAAATAACGGCATTCACCCTCGCAATTTGTCTAATTATATTTCAAAATAAAGTTAGAATGAACAGTTAGAAGTAGCAAATAGGTTTCTTGTGAGCATAAACATGTATATGTATTGTTAACATACTTTAAATATCCTTATTATCAGGCTACATGTGTGTGCTAGTGGTACACAATAATGCTAAAGTAGACTACACAAGATGTAATAAAAATGTAATGATTAATGCCTTATAGGCTTATAATACACTAATTCAGCTGGTTAATCTTATATTTTATTATATCGAAAATATGTCAATACACTAGTTTTAACTCATTATTAAGTAGATCTATATGTCAATACACTAGTTTTAACTCATTATTAAGAAGATCTATATGTCAATACATTAGTTTTAACTCATTATTAAGTAGATCTATGTGTCAATACACTAGTTTAACTCATTAAGTAGGTCTATGTGTCAATACACTAGTTTTAACTCATTATTAAGTAGATCTATGTTATTGGAAAGCAACCTGTATGCCTCATAGATGATATCGATACAAAATCTGTTTCAATAGTTTTATATTAAATGACATTCTACAATATTCGAATTCAATTATTTTAATGGCAGATTGTATAAAACTATATATTAAAAGCAATTTTATTGGCAACAAAAAATATATAAATGGTTATAATATTTAAATGAGAGTATTAAAAAACATACAAATACTTTCCAATGCTGCTTCCTGCAAACATGTAGCCACCACATTAGACTGAAATACAAAGCAATTTGAGTGAATAAATGTCATAAAGAGCATGTTGGACCCAATTTGAAATGAGTGTAATTACATATTTATTTAATAAATATCGAACACTATTTTCTGCCTCTCTCCCTAAAGATTGAAAGAAATGCAGATATATAACCACTACATGTAGTACTTCTGTACCTCTTGTCACGGAATGCCATATATAACCACTACATGTAGTACTTTGTACCTCTTGTCACGGAATGCCATATATAACCACTACATGTAGTACTTTGTACCTCTTGTCACGGAATGCCATATATAACCACTACATGTAGTACTTTGTACCTCTTGTCACGGAATGCCATATATAACCACTACATGTAGTACTTTGTACCTCTTGTCACGGAATGCCATATATAACCACTACATGTAGTACTTTGTACCTCTTGTCACGGAATGCCATATATAACCACTACATGTAGTACTTTGTACCTCTTACTTGTCACGGAATGCCATATATAACCACTACATGTAGTACTTTGTACCTCTTACTTGTCACGGAATGCCATATATAACCACTACATGTAGTACTTTGTAACTCTTACTTGTCACGGAATGCCATATATAACCACTACATGTAGTACTTTGTACCTCTTACTTGTCACGGAATGCCATATATAACCACTACATGTAGTACTTATGTACCTCTTACTTGTCACGGAATGCCATATATAACCACTACATGTAGTACTTCTGTACCTCTTACTTGTCACGGAATGCCATATATAACCACTACATGTAGTACTTCTGTACCTCTTACTTGTCACGGAATGCCATATATATAACCACTACATGTAGTACTTCTGTACCTCTTACTTGTCACGGAATGCCATATATAACCACTACATGTAGTACTTTGTACCTCTTGTCACGGAATGCCATATATAACCACTACATGTAGTACTTTGTACCTCTTGTCACGGAATGCCATATATAACCACTACATGTAGTACTTCTGTACCTCTTACTTGTCACGGAATGCCATATATAACCACTACATGTAGTACTTCTGTACCTCTTACTTGTCCCGGAATGCCATATATAACCACTACATGTAGTACTTCTGTACCTCTTACTTGTCACGGAATGCCATATATAACCACTACATGTAGTACTTCTGTACCTTTTACTTGTCACGGAATGCCATATATAACCACTACATGTAGTACTTCTGTACCTCTTACTTGTCACGGAATGCCATATATAACCACTACATGTAGTACTTTGTACCTCTTGTCACGGAATGCCATATATAACCACTACATGTAGTACTTTGTACCTCTTGTCACGGAATGCCATATATAACCACTACATGTAGTACTTCTGTACCTCTTACTTGTCACGGAATGCCATATATAACCACTACATGTAGTACTTCTGTACCTCTTACTTGTCACGGAATGCCATATATAACCACTACATGTAGTACTACTGTACCTCTCGTCACGGAATGCCATATATAACCATTAAATATAGTACTTCTGTACCTCTTCCTTCTCACGGAATGTCATCGTTTCGCAGTTAGTGAATTACACATTACAATTAACAATAATACATTTATTAATATTATTAACATAACAGCGAAATATTAGTGTAAAACAATATTTTGTTTATGCATATCTCTATCACACAGTACGTATGCGGTCAGTTCTATTAGGATTAATTGTTGCTTCGTCGATAAAAAACAGCGAGATGACGTGGATTACTTCCTGTTAAAGACTGTCTGTGCTTGTCGCATGAATGGCGTCATTAAATGTAATCTTTCAATACAGCTTGAAAGACTGGTTCCGTCAAATGTTTAACGACAACTTAGAAAAAAAAAATCATAAAGTTCTTCGAGACTGCTGGCTATTTTCACTGCTGAGGTTTGACACAATATTTGTTGCATACAACAAACATACTACAAAACGTATCACGAAACCGTGACATGACAAACTTGTTGAGACTAGACCACGTTTTCTCGCGATTTATGCTGCAGTTCATTTATACACTCCTCCTTTCTTTCAGTATTCAGGCAAACATTAATTATACTCCCCTCATTTCCTTCAATATTCAGCCAAACATTAATTATACACCTCTCCTTTCTGTCAGTATTTAGGCAAACATTAATTATACACCTCTCATTTCTATCAGTATTTAGGCAAACATTAATTATACACCTCTCATTTCTTTCAGTATTTAGGCAAACATTAATTATATACCCTTCATTTCCTTCAGTATTCAGCCAAACACTTTATGTATACACCCTCATTTCCTTCAGTATTCATCCAAACACATTACGTATACACCCCTCATTTTCTTCAGTTAATAATGGTACAAAAATGTAATCAATTTAGCTTTAAGATCGGATTTTAAAAAATCGAATTAGATTTAAAAAAACAACAAAACATGACCTGATTAAACAAAACGGATGTCATTTTCAAATTCAGCAGTTCGAAATTGTTCTAAATCAGTTGAAAAATTTCAGACAACTTACAATGTGTGTGTGTGTGTGTGTGTGTGTGTGTGTGTGTGTGTGACGCAGTGTAATTAAACGGTAGTACTCCTAAAGCACTAAGACGTTTAAAAGACTTTTGATGATACTGTAAAATTGTCGACAATGAAAAGGTGCGTACATTTACTGAAAGAAAAGTTGTGGTGGTGATAACAGTAGTAGTGGAAGTAGGAAGAGGAGGAGGAGGAGTTGTAGTTGAAGTATTAGTAAAGGTGGTAGTAGGGACTGTAGTAGAGGTGGTACTGCGAGCAGAAGTAGTAGTAGTAGTAGTAGTAGTTTCTGCTTTCTAGTTAGGTCACGTAGATTCTTTTTAATTTATGTTTCCTTATATCACATCTCAGCAAATAAGACTATTTTGATGAATCATGAAAACAATATATACAAAGTCAAATATGTTATCACAATTTACAGGAGTCTTAGGATCAAGAGAATATTGTTTAAAAGCGATGACAAACTGACCACTCACTCCTTGCATAGTATAAATATAAATGCTTTCTTGAACATGTCATCACAATCGGCATGGCAATAGGATTTAGTTATAAATATAAATAGATACGGAAAATAATATCAAAAGAGTGAAAGATAAATTTGATGGGAAAATGAAACTACGATTCATAGAACGCGAAGATTATATAAGGGAGAGAACCACTATAATGATATGCATTAACAACTTATGCACGAGGAGTTATATCCCTTAACATGGCAACGAGGTTCGAAACAATCATTAAATTACTTAAAATGATGAATTAAAATATGTTTATACATTTTAGGTTTCATAAATGATAATTACGAAGTATTTTTTCATAAATGTAATCACGTTTGTGCATGTTAATATGAAAATACAAAATACGTCACTTCATAATTAAACGCTAATCGCAAACGCACGCACTCACACATAGTACTTTATCATAACAATATGTCTGCAGAATGTGTAAATTAACTATACATTCTCATTGTTTTCATTATTACATTTCTAGATATCAGCATTTATAATTAATAATTAAACGGTAGTGCTCCTACAGTTGTTTTAAAAACAACAACAACAACAACAACTTTACTTTTGAAGATATTGGAAAATTGTCGGCAATGAAAAGGTCTGGATATTTACTAAACAGAACAAAAGACTAATAATGACTGACACATCTCCACTGTGATACATCTTCGTTAATAAAATAGGCACACTTTATAATCTCTCTGCTTGAAATTATAGCATTTATGATTTAGTATTCTGAATCTGAGATGGATAAGTGTATGGTAGGGTATTTTTCAAAGTAAAAATTGCATTTTGGGTAAGGATAACTAAAAATAGAACTCACCTTACTACTACTCATCTCCCATCATGCACTGATTGCCCGTTCATTATACTTGTTGCCTAGTCAGTACACTGAATGTATGTCCTCTACACAGGCTGCCTGTTCACTATACCAGATGCCTGTTTACTACACTGGCTGCTTGTTCACTGCACTGGATGACTTTTCCATACAGTTTGCCTGTTCACTAAATTTATGTTTGATTACTACACTGGTTGCCTACTCACTATGCTGGCTCCCTGTACACAACACTGGCCTAATTTAAATTAGACATTCACTTTTGAAGCATTATCATTAATTCTTTTCTGTGCATTATTAACTATTATTCATTAATACTTTTCCGTGCAGTATTAAATCTATTATTATAATTACTTTTTAAAAAGCATACAAAGCGAAGATAGTTGATCTAATTTTACGGTGTTACGCTCTCGCACCCCATGCCGCAATGGACCTTTCATCTTCACGACATTCTCCGTCTTGGGCTGCTTGGGGGGGGGACCCCACATCCTCGCGGAGCTTCTGGGGTGGAGGGTGGGAGGGCTTGCGACAGGGGGTGAAACAGGTCGCATCTAGTTTGGCGCACACCCTCAAACGCCCTCCGTCGGAGGGGGGGAATATAGAAGTAGAAATAATTGTAATTCAGATACAATTCAGATAGTTGTTATAGGTGTAAATATAATGCATGTTTAAATTAGTCTTTCTTTTCTTCTTGAAAAAAATTATCTGTGGTAGTTATGTTATCTTCAAATTTCATTTCAAGTGATATAATATTTACTAATATTTACTTAATGTACCAAATGCTTTATGTACGTCGTTCTCTGATATTTGATAGAGTAGGGTAGGAAACAAGTAATTCTGATTTATTAGTCTCCGTAAACAGTTATTTCCCTTCTTTAGATACTATAAGCACGTTTCTAAAATGGCGACAGAATAAATATGTAAGGTCAATTGAAGGTTTAGTAAATAAAATATATTTTGGGGAGAATTATGTCGAGAGGTTATGTTTAACATCCTCTAAGTAGTCTAAGACTTTACCTTCTGAAATATATTTAGTACAGCGTAAAGGAGTTCAGATCGTGCTTTGGAGTCTACTCACTTTGCAATAATATTGCTCTCTCTAGGTAGAATATGTAGTTTTGGTTGTGTCTTCTTTTCAAATAACACAGTGGAGCTTCTGAAATCAGTGATGCAGATTGAGGCTAACTGCTTTGTTGTCGTCATAGGCCCTTGGTAACAACGAGTCTCGGATAGGTCGGCTTGCAGCTGCAGCGAGCGCCGTACTGACGAATGTCACGTGATTAGACTGACAGGTAAAAGGTAAAAAGTTCAAGACCAACCCACTCACTGTAGTTGTGCAGGCACGGCATTTCCTAAACGCATACAACTGATTACCTTAGCAGCAAACGAATACATAATGGCATGCACCTTAGAAATATGTGTAATTATGTATAAAAATAAAGTTAGAATAGACATTTTGAAATAGCAAGTAGGTTTCCTGTGAGCAAGTATATGTCTTATTAACACGCTTTATTATCCATTATATTACATATGTGTGTTGCTTATTTAACTCTGTAATACTAAAATAAGTCTAGATTTGGTTTAAAAAATGTAATGAATAATGCCTTATAACACATTATTTCAGATTGTTAATCATACCTTATTATATCTAAAATATGCCAATGCACCAGTTTTAGCTAATACTTAGATCTCTTCTGAAAACAGAGTAATAGAAGTAGTTCTGAGACGATATCGTTATAGAATCTGTGTTAACAGGTTTATATTATGACAGTCTACACTGTTTAGAAATTATTATTTTAATGGTGGATTGTACCATTATACACAATTATATATCATATGCAATTGTTTTATTGTCAACAAAACTATATATGATATGCAATTGTTTTATTGTCAACAAAACTAGGTATGATATGCAATTGTTTTATGGTCAACAAAACTATATATGATATGCAATTGTTTTATTGTCAAAAAAACTAGATATGATGTGCAATTGTTTTATTGTCAATAAAACTAGATATGATATGCAAATATTTTATTGTCAACAAAACTAGATATGATGTGCAATTGTTTTATTGTCAACAAAACTAGATATGATATGCAATTGTTTTATGGTCAACAAAACTATATATGATGTGCAATTGTTTTATTGTCATCAAAACTAGATATGATATGTAATTTTTTATTGTCAACAATACTAGATATGGTATGCAATTGTTTTATTGTCAATAAAACAAATACGTGCATGGCTCTACATATTCCAGTGAGCGAACAATAAACACGATTTCCAATGCCAGTCCATGCAAATATGGTGGAGCAATGTAAGGTTTATTTCAAGTAGAAATTGACAATAAATATTTAGTTGACACAATATTTTAAAAAAAATCTAATACCGGATGCTAATGGATGTGTGAATGTAAATGTGATGATTTAAGTATGTAGTTCTGTCAACGAATGGACATTTAAAAAAATAACAGCAACAAAACTATTCTAACCATTTTAATACACATCATCGGCAGGACACGTCGGTATTTGCATACATATATAATATATTTAATATCTAATATATTTAATTTTGTTGAATGGTTCACTAAAATGGCAGTTATTTTAGCAGTTCAGTTAAGTGAGTTCAAGTTGAATGAATACACAATTTGTCAGTTAACGTTACATTGTCGTTTTCGGAGAGAGCGCGACAAAACTGTTACACTAAAATAACGTGAAGTTGGAAAGTGAAACAGAAAGTTCACATGACATCAACGCGCTACCTAAGTTTTATTTTGGTCTAATATTAACTAATATTAATGAAAGAAATACAAACGAAATCAAGTGATATTTATTGATTTTAATATAAAACATCAAAATGACGCTAATACACACTTGGAGGGATAAGATAATACAAGGAGTGTCTGTGTGTTAACGATACGTTTGTACGTGTGTATGTTTGCTATACTGTGTATGCATTCGTTTGGAGGGTTGTAAATACGTTTGTACGTGGGTATGTTTGCTATATAGTGTATGCATTCGTTTGGAGGGTTGTAAATACATTTGTACGTGTGTATGTTTGCTATAGTGTGTATGCATTCGTTTGGAGGGTTGTAAATACGTTAACCGTGCTAATTGAGAATTATGTGTACTTATATGTTAAGGTTTCTATTAACAAACACAAATACAAAGATAATATTTTTATTAAGGAAAGATAAATAAGCATCAAATAAGCACTTATTATACAAAGTGGACAAAAAAAACTGCATGATTAAAGTAATAGTTTTTTCTCAAACTAATTGACAATATTCCAGAAATTGCATTAATGTCGTCCAGAGTGCAGAGAGAGAGAGAGAGAGAGAGAGAGAGAGAGAGAGAGAGAGAGAGAGAGAGAGAGAGAGAGAGAGAGAGAGAGAGTAGATTTAAATGCAGGTGGACCATTGCTCTCTCTAACAGGGAATCTGTAGATCATATTGCCAGGCTTTAGATTAAAAGATGGAAAACATCAAAAGCAGGAATGTACATTTAATGAATATCTTCGATTGTCTGCCTGGCAAAATGGGCATCTGCATTTAAATCCAGTCTTCTGTGAGAAAAGACTTGCAAAGTTGTGAAATTCTATAACCTCAATTTGCTTCGCATTCAATATTAAGTTTATACTAATAGAGATTAAAGATGAGTGATAAGAAAAGGGAAGTCAAAGATAGATACATTCACAATAATTAGATAAATAATAGCAGCTGAATTTCATAGCATATAAAAAACAAGATTTCAGAAACGTGCCTTTACCTTAGCAGCAATAAGACATTTAAAATAAAACATTTTAATAATATTCGTTAAAGAGAGTCGAGAAATAATCAATATTTAAGTGCTTCTTTTCGAGATATGTATACAGTCTATATATCAACAGACGTAATTAGAAAATAGTTCATGCTTACGGATTTTATTTATGAGAATACACTGTTTTATCAGGAAACTCTCATTTTACAGTAAATGAATAAGTACGTTTTTAAAAGTGTTACAATTCTAAAAATATAGCCTGGGTTTTATTAAAGATAAAAATCAATCTACGAAAAAAAAAAGAGATAAACTTGGAGTGTTAGGAATTTAACAAAAATCAACTTATCCAAAGTGATTTAAAGATAGGATTAGACTTTGCATAACACTATTTGCATATTTTCGAATAGTCCATGTAAGTATCACGTTGAAGGTGAAGGTCTTCTACTTGTCAGCGTGTCGCTTAGACACATGTCCTTACAAGGAAGGCACCGAAAAGAAGAAGAATGGATGCGACCAATCTCAGACAGCCAGCTGAAAGAAATAGATATGGCAAATTTAGTAATAGTATTTACGTATAGAAAATAGCAAAAGGGGTATCTGATCGATCAATCGATAGATAGGTAGATAGATAGATAGATAGATAGATAGATAGACACATAGATAGATAGATAGATAGATAGATAGATAGATAGATAGATAGATAGATAGATAGATAGATAGATAGATAGATAGATAGATAGATAGATAGATAGATAGATAGATAGATAGATAGATAGATAGATAGATAGATAGATCTTAATGATCTTACAACAAGTTGCATTAGCTAGTTTCACTTGATAGCCAACATTGCACTGGCATATGGAATTGGTGCCACTGTCAATGAAGAGTGATGACAGAAGATCATATGCAATTATTTCCTTCGAAAAAAACAGTATATAAAAATGCACGTGCTGCTTAATGTATTGTTGTCTTTCTGACTTTCTTAAATTGTCCCTCTCATTCACTCCCTTTATTCGCACCGCTTTCTCTTTGATCTCATAAATAATTATTTCATAATCTACACAAACTGACACATGTTTATACATAGTGAGAAATATCATTATCCCGAAGTACAGAAATGAAAAATTGTTTATCAGAAATTTCGTTGTGGGACGCGTCGTACACCATATTTTGTAACAGACAATATTTCTTAAAACGTGCTTGCGGGAAATAGCTAAAGGTAAAATAATACATTTTATGCAAGAATGGTAAATACATAAATATCCATAAGACCTCTGAACAGATTACTTTTCTACAAAATTTAAAATAATGGAACACTGGCACCTTTGCATAAATGAGACTGAATTGGTATTGTCTTCAGGTAGCAGATTGTAAAATTCTGAAAAGTAGCAGACACTTGTACATAATTGACCTACAAAGTATCTGAGTCTAACTCTAAAAATCCCGATGATGAAAAAGGAAATATACGCAGGAAAGATTTATCATAAACATTTTATAAAGACGTGTTTTGATCTGTATATAGATTCATGTACAAAGGGAGTTAAACCAGTGGCATCGACTGATCGCCATGAGTTATACGTAAGAAGATAGATTGTCTTTCCGGCTATATATCAATTTATCATTTCCTCTGTTTCTGTCTGTCCGTTTGTCTGCCTGTCTGTCTGTCTGTCTCTGTCTCTGTCTCTCTCTGTCTCTCTGTCTCTCTCTCTCTCTCTCTCTCTCTCTCACACACACACACACACACACACACACACACACACACACACACACATGTACCTTAATATTGAATTACTTACCACACAGGCCGGTAGCGGTTACTGGTGTGTATGCTGGAGCCTTGCACGTGCACGTATCACTGACGCTTGTGCATGTTGCACCCGGCACACACCTGTCGGTTCCAGTAGTGCACACGGAACTTGCTTTATATTCTGCGTACGTTGACGTACAGGAACGATTTGTTACTTGGTCAATGAATATTAATATATGTACACTGTTTCCGAACCTACATCTTACAAATGACTAGATCTTATCAGTTATTCCAGTAAATGTTGTTCTTTAAACTGTAAACAGATTTTAATTATAAATTTTAAAATAATTATTTAAACAATTGTCCTATATATATATATATATATATAACCCTACTTTCAGCTTTAGGTAGACAATGCTTTAAAAACCAGCATTAAGTGGACCTCAGTGTATATATACAACGTTCAAAACCACACTTGAATTCACAGGAAAAACAATTGAAAGGTAACCACAATAAAGATAATAGAAAGAGAGAAAAATGGCAAAATGAGGTTTTATTTATATAAATAAATAGTACAAGGCTTAGGCAGACCACACAGTTGTCTGCCTAATGCTGTGGGTCGATATAAAGGCAGGTTTTAAAGCATGTTTGGTCTGTTTTTGTCTGTGGGTAGGGTTATATACGACACCTCTCTGGGCACCCGTCACTCGTTATGATTATTATTTATTAATTAACAACACATAACTAATTAAAGTGATCGAGAATCTTAATGTATAGTTAATAATTCTCCCACTATATATTATTATATTATAAGGATGTCGTAAAATTCCACTCTTTATACAATAATAAGATAGACGTTTTACTGTCGCATAATGTTTCTGCAGGTGGAAACTTCTTACTAAATTAGTAATAAAAATCCGTCTTTTATTTAATGAGCCCCACCCACCCGATATTACTCCAAAATAAGGTTTAATATATGTGCAAAAAGTTCAATAAATTTTATAATAAATTAATTAAATCAACAATCAACAATACAAAATATGAATATAATCAACAGATCATTGACATTTACATCACTTCCCAACAATGTTTGATTACAATAAAACTAAGTTCATCATAGAAATGAGAGTGGAGTTTTAGTGAAATAATTATAGTCAATGTAAATAACATTTTTCAATGATGGCAGCTGTCAGTAGCACATGTTCACAATCACGCATTTGCAACAAATCACATTCTTTCTTATTAGATGATGGTCCAATGGTCCCCTTCTAAGCACACAGTAAAGAATCATCTAGAACTTCGCACACATTATCAAAAGCACATCGAGTGGAATTGTTCTAGAATCTTCGTGTGCTCTTCTCAGGCACACTACAAGGAATGTTCAAAAAGTCTTTGTGAATTCTCGAGACCAAACTCAAGCCTCAATTTTCGCTGAAAGACTCTCAAACGGACTTCAAAGGAATCAGCTTACAGCAACACGCTTACTGACAGGTTCAAACGATTACGCTATATACACACCAAAGTTATCCGACAGAGCCCAGTAGTCACTGCAGTCTGAAGTGGATCAAAAGTTATCCGACAGAGCCCAGTAGTCACTGCAGTCTGAAGTGGATCAAAAGTTATCCGACAGAGCACAGTAGTCACTGCAGTCTGAAGTGGATCAAAAGTTATCCGACAGAGCACAGTAGTCACTGCAGTCTGAAGTGGATCAAAAGTTATCCGACAGAGCACAGTAGTCACTGCAGTCTGAAGTGGATCAAAAGTTATCCGACAGAGCCCAGTAGTCACTGCAGTCTGAAGTGGATCAAAAGTTATCCGACAGAGCACAGTAGTCACTGCAGTCTGAAGTGGATCAAAAGTTATCCGACAGAGCCCAGTAGTCACTGCAGTCTGAAGTGGATCAAAAGTTATCCGACAGAGCCCAGTAGTCACTGCAGTCTGACGTGGATCAAAAGCATCAAAGAAAAAATATGCTCTCCTCTCTGCAAGAGTCAAATTAAGGCAGTGCTAAACTTCAGGCATATTTCATTTCTAAACCCCTTTCTTTCTTACAAACATTTTCAACTTACAAATATAGCAACAATATTTGTTAACTTGATACACATGCAGCATATGTAATATAGCAATGATAAAAATTCACAAGCATAATGTGCAACGTAACCATATTAGTCAACATGAAATAATGGTTTAATTACAAAAGCATTCTCCAATTCCAATCAGAGATCAAATAGTGAACATTTTCGACATATTTTTAAGTCTATTCTTTCTTTATCAGTCAATTAATTTACCATATGCCAACACTCGCCTTTATGACCGGACTTAAGTTTTGCCAAAATCAGAATGATTAGAATATAGAACATTCCTTAACAAAGTAATTTTCGGCCCATCCTTTGCATGAAGTTGTTATAAACAAGTGTGAAACTATTATTCAGAAAAACCTACTTATCTGCCTGGAACTGGTTTGGATTGCATCAGCAAGTTCTAGCATATTCTCCACCTGAGTTGTTTACTCCATCATGAGCTGTGCCCAAGGATAGGTCATGTTAACATTGGCAACAAAATATAATTATTAAGTTTAGTAATAGGGATAGGCAAATGAACTCCGCCCTCCATTTGAGATGTTAACCTTCATGTTAACACCTGCTCTATTAGGAGCAAATTTAAAATATTATGGGTGAAACTACCTTCATAATACGATAAAATATATATTTATAACACAAAAATATGTCGGTTTTAAGATATACGAATAATTAATTCAACACGATTTAGAAATAAGAGATTAATCATTCAACATAATAATCACTGACAATTAAATATCAATTACTTTATATCATTTTAAGTTGGAACTTGACCAGTCATATGTCCACACTTAAAACACTTAAAAATATATAAGCAGAATTTATCACGAAAAATCACTATATTTTACCTTTATTTAAGTTACAGATTCAACCGTTCTGTCCCAACGCTTAAGGAAATACAAAAGCAGAGGAATACAAATATATAATGAAAGATCTTGTAGCAGTTTATAAGGAGATTCATACACTGGAATCTTTATCATTCCTTTTCTACTGTTGTGGACAAATAGTGATAATAATGGAGATAGACAAATTTAATGCGTGCTTGCGAGTGTGTGTGGTTGTGAGTGTGTGTGTGTAAATGTACAGATCACTGTTCATCTCAGGTGTGAATTGGAAAATGAAATGGTTTCAAAATTACACTATATTAACTTCGCTACATAGTACAAATAATAATTATAGTTCTTGAAACTATACAGTGATTTGACAAAATAACCTTTTCAAAGATGCATTTTCATGACATTTTATTGTATGTATTGACTCTAAGCAACGTCATGTATGCATATGTGTGTGTTTGTGTTCGTATGTGATTGTACAGATCACAGTTCACTTTAGCGGCAAATTCTAAGTTAAAGTACTTTCAAAACTGCATCTGTCATTAGTGTAAATAAAATGACATCTGTCATTAGTGTAAATAAAATGACATCTGTCATTAGTGTAAATAAAATGACATACTGCACTTATTGTCTGTTGTGTCACAAGCCAGACCCGTGTTACACTTGGTAGCATTTGTCCCAGCACAGGATTGCAAGACGTCAACTCCTGTTCAGATTTATAAAAAAAATCTCCAATAGTTCACACGAAAATAGCTTTCTATCCAAGGCACATACTATCACTATTATTTTGCTGCTAAATAAATATTAACATAAATATATAGACTGTTTTCGACACAAAATCGACAAAAAATAATTAAACAATTAATCATTCAATTAAATGTACTTGTTGAAACTGTAAATTGATTTTTTTTAAAAGAAGCTTTTACTGAAATGTTATTTTATGTATGTATATATGAGGGCGTGCGTGACAATGTACAGATCAAAGTTCATCTCGGCCTCGAACTGAGAGATCAAATGGTTTCAAAATTACACTACATTTACTTCGATACATAGTACAAAAATTATAATACTGCAATTTTTCCAAAAGTATAGTTCTTGAAACTTTAAAGCCTTTTGATGAAATAATTTTTAAAAAAAATATTGTCGTGACATTTTATTGAATGTATGGACTATGTGTGTGTATGTATACGTGTTTGTATGTGATTGAGAAGATCACAGCTCACTGCAGCTGAGAATTCTGAGATGAAATGGTTTCATTAATACATCTGTCATTAGCGTAAGTAAAATGACATACTGCACTTATTGTCGGTTGTATCACAAGTCAGACCCGTTTTACACTTGGTAGAATCCGTTCCAGCACAGGATTGCAAGACGTCAACTCCTATTCAGATTTATAAAATATATCTCCAATAGGTCACACGAAAATAGTTTGGTATCCAAGGCACATACTAGAACTATTACTTGCTGCTAAATAAATGGTGCCATACATGTATAGACTGTTTACTATTACTTGCTGCTAAATAAATGGTACCATACATGTATTGACTGTTTACTATTACTTGCTGCTAAATAAATGGTGCCATACATGTATAGACTGTTTACTATTACTTGCTGCTAAATAAATGGTGCCATACATGTATAGACTGTTTACGAAGATACATCGTACGTACAAATAAAAAGTAAATAATTAATCATTCACATTAGTTTAGTTCTTGAATCTGTAAATTTGATTTTTCGAAATAAGATTTAGACAGAGAGGTATAGATGTGTGTGATGGCGCCTGCGTGCGTGTGTCACCGTTCACTTCATCTGCGAATTCAGAAATGAAATAGTTTTTAAATGACATCTTTTATTAGCGTAAATAAAAGGACATACTGCACTTGTTGTCTTTTGTGTCACAAGCCAGACCCGTTTTACACTTGGTAGAATTCGATCCAGCACAGGATTGCAAAACGTCAACTCCTGTTCAGATTTATAAAATGTATCTCCAATAGTTCACACGGAAATAGTTTTGTATACAAGGCACATACTAGCGCTATTACTTGTTGCTAAATAAATGGTAAAATAAATATAAAGAATGCTTACGACGCTATATCGTATAAATAGTTCAATAAATCATTCAAACAAATTTAGTTTGTGAAACTGTAAATTGATGTTTATAAATAAACTTTCACACTTACTGAAATGTTATTGAATGTATTGGCTGTAGTATTATATATATTATATGTGTGTTAGAGTGCATGTAAGTGTGTGTGTGTGTGTGTGTGTGTGTGTGAGAGAGAGAGAGAGAGAGAGAGAGAGAGAGAGAGAGAGAGAGAGAGTGTGTGGATGTGAGATCACAGTTCACCTCAGCTGCGAGTTCAGTGATGAAATGGTTTCAAAATTACATCTATATTTAATGTAAATTAAAATGACTTACTGCACATGTTGTCAGTTGTGTCACACGCCAGGCCAGTTTTACAGTTGCCAGAATTCGTTCCAGCACAGGATTGCAGGACATCTATCCCTGTTCAAATAGTTGTGCACGCAGTTGTGTATTTGAAAATTAATGAAATATTTCAGAGGAATGGAATTCGAATGCAATTTGTTACTTATTATTACACTTGCAGCCTCTATAGTTTTGAATGTAATCATTCAGTTAATTCATGCTACAACAAGTTCATGAGCAAATCAACATTGCTTACTACACTTGTTGTCAGTTGTGTCACACGTCAGGCCTGTTTTACAGTTGCCGCTATTCGATAGAGCACAGGATCCCAGGACGTTTAACTCTGCATACAAAAATAGAATGAATATAATTAAATCAATACACTCATATGTAGTGCATTCTTCGTAGGACATTCAAAGAAACCAATCTTGGACCCATAATAAAGGCCTCATTTAAGAAACCACGCAGCCATGGCTGTAATATATCAACAGTTGCAGGGTTAACATTCGAAACAAAATGTAGTTTTATTTATTTGTTTGCTGTGCAGGCAGGACAATCTGGAATCGTTGATCAGGCAAATAGCAAAAACAAGTAAATAAGTATTGTACAAAACAAGTAATGAAGTGTTGTACAAACAAGTAATGAAGTGTTGTACAAACAAGTAATGAAGTGTTGTACAAACAAGTAATTAAGTGATGTACAAAACAGAACATAGAATGAGAGTGATCAGCTGTCACTATGTAAAAGCATCATTTTTTTAAACATCAATAAGAAATGGAATTTAGACTAAATGTTACTGACTATTGAAGTTATCAACTGTGTAATTCTAAAATAATCCATAGATATGACCAAATTTCTGCTGTCTTTGAGAAAACTAGCACAGTTGTTTTCGAGCTCTTGGACAACAAATACTTCAGTGACTTTGTAGATGAAAATATTGACATTGCCTTGTAAACATGATTCTGAAGCAAAACAGTACATTGAACTAGAATCTCACATTGAAATTAGAGTGCAATGTTTGACACTACCATCATATTGAAATCTATCTATCAGCTTGGGGCGTACAGAAATCTGACGCTTCGGCATGACCTTCTGAATACGTCTTATTTGCTAGCATTTCATATGTGAAAATTTACCGTTGGTTTAAATTTTACTTCGCAGTGTCCGCCATAAACCGTCATACCTTTAGAATCAGTAGTGACGGAGTTGAAAAAACATGAATGTCAAACACAATCTGAAGTAGAAACATTATTTAGTTATAATGGATTTGTAACATATCGAAAGACAAAACCTGCACAACACGCTTTTTAATTCAAGTGCGAGAAGAATGAATGAGGTGTGCTTGAGCGAGTGTGTGTGTGTGTGTGTGCGTGTGTGTGTGTGTGTGTGTGTGTGTGTGTGCGTGCGTGCGTGCGTGCGTGCGTTACACCCAGTTATACAGTAGTCAATTCTAAGTACATGTGATACAATGAAGGAGTTGGTAATTGGGGGATATGTCATACTCTCTTTGTGTATCTCCGTGTTTTGTGCGTTAGCCGAGACACAAATGACGCCCGTGATCGTGTGAACCAAACAAAAATGGCGTCCGTAATCGTGTGAGCCGAGACAAATTATGTCAGTGATCGTGTGAACCGAGACAAATTATGTCAGTGATCGTGTGAACCGAGACAAATTATGTCCGTGATCGAATAATAGGTCTGTCTAGGCAGGAATCGGCACCAGTCATATTAAGCAGAGTGCGTGATAAAAAAATAAAATAGGAACTTATAATTTTCTTTCAGACAAGAGGAACCGGTTCTATCTAATAATGAGCGAACATTTACAAAATGATTATAAACGAGTGAAATCCAATTTAGGTATTATATTTAGACCCAGACAGTGAAACGCATCAGAAAGCTTATACATAAAGTGTGGTTTATACATGTAGCCAATGAAAAGAATAATGTATTCTCGTTTAAACATATGCAAATGGAACATATTAGTTGATGTTCTTTTCATAGCGAGATTGAAAATTGTCAATGTGGAATTATCAATGATAACAGATTGATAGTAGGGGTGAATTTTCTTTTGACGGATATATCAAAACACATTCATAAAGACAGGAAGATTATTGGAACTGCAAAGGGTAGGATAATGCGCAACTTCTCCAGGGCTTTCTAGTGTTCCATTACCCCATTTAACACACTGAAACATCAATGTCTAGTGCTTAACTTTTTAATCTTGCTTAAATGGTCCGTATTAGAAACATGAGTGTCTTTCTCCATCATAAATCAGATGGGTAGAAATAGCGGTAAATAAAAGGAAATGTGTCTGATCTACTAGGTACACCCAGATATGAGCAAGAAAATCATCATCATCATTGACCTTGTGGACTACATCTAGAATAACAACAAAGATGATCCACTGATAGAAGCAGTAAAGATGAGTGGACTATTCCAACCCCCAGAAAATGGTTGAAAGAGGCACGATTGAAAGCAGAAACATAATAGCTGCACAAGATCAAACACTCAACACCAAATCACACAAAACGAAAATCAATTGATTCCAAATGTCGACTCTGCAAATCCATGGATGAGACAACAGAGCACATACCATCTGGATGTCATTGAAGCAGAAGTCATTGGCCTTGTTGAGTACATCTGGAATAACAACAAAGATGATCCACTGATAGAAGCAGTAAAAATGAGTGGACTATTCCAACCACCAGAAACAGACAAAGAAACATGGAAGAAAACAACGAAGCAAGAACTAGCACATACCTGGAGACAGAAACCTCTACATGGCCAATATGTACGACAAGCAGACGAAATATCATCAAAGCAATCAACGTACAAATGGTTGAAAGAGGCAGGATTGAAAGCAGAAACAGAAGCACTCATAACAGCTGCACAAGATCAAGCACTCAACACCAAAGCACACAAAACGAAAATCATGAAAATTTCAAATGATTCCAAATGTAGACTTTGCAAATCCATGGATGAGACAACAGAACACATACTATCTGGATGTCAGGTTCTGGTTGGAACAGAATACACCAAACGACACAATGAAGTGGCAAAACACATACATAGAAATCTGTGTGAGAACTATGGCATAAAAACCCCAGAAAGAGCATGGATGCATCAACCAGAAGCAGTCACCGAAACAGAAGAAGTCAAAATACTGTGGGACTTCGAGATAAGAACAGACCGGGTGATTCCTGCAAGACGACCAGACATTGTAGTTCTCAATAAGTCCAACAGAACAGTAACAATTATCGATGTCGCTGTTCCAAGTGATAGAAACATAAAAACAAAAGAAAGAGAAAAAATAGAAAAATACCAAGACCTCAGATTAGAAATCCAGAGACTGTGGAATGTAAAAGCAGAAGTGATACCTATAGTGATAGGAGCCTTGGGGAACATAACATCAGAATTGGAAGGCTACCTGAATAAACTCCCTGGAAACCACAGAATCGCTCCACTACTCAAAGCAGCGCTCCTCGGAAGTGCCCACATCCTCCGTAAAACCTTGGATCTCCCAGAATCTTGGTTAGATTCCGAGACCTTGGATCACAACCGACAGTCAAGCAGAAGTCGTGGAAAGAGGCTGAATAATAATAATTATAATAATAATAATAATCGCTCCACTACTCAAAGCAGCGCTCCTCGGAAGTGCCCACATCCTCCGTAAAACCTTGGATCTCCCAGAATCTTGGTAAGATTCCGAGACCTTGGATCACAGCCGACAGTCAAACAGAAGTCGTGGAAAGAGACTGAATAATAATAATAATAATAATAATAATAATAATAATAATAATAATAATAATAATAATAATATAATGTTGTTGTTGATGATGATGATGATGATGATGATGATGTCTTCACTTATATTACTATACTGTGTTGTATCTATTAGGAAACATAGCACTCACTGCACACGTCACCAATGTCACAAGAAGCTCCAACTACGCAATTTTCTGCATTTGATGCACATGATAAGCCGACTAGGATACCTGCATAAAATACATGAAATTCATATAATTATTGCATTTATTTTTTAAATCTATCTATCTATCTATCTATCTATCTATCTATCTATCTATCTATCTATCTATCTATCTATCTATCTATCTATCTATCTATCTATCTATCTATCTATCTATCTATCTATCTATCTATCTATCTATCTCTCTCTCTCTCTCTATCTATCTATCTACCTATCTATCTATCTATCTATCTATCTATCTATCTATCTATCTCTCACTCTATCTCTCTCTCTCTCTCTCTATCTATCTACCTATCTATCTACCTATCTATCTATCTATCTATCTATCTATCTATCTATCTATCTATCTATCTATCTATCTATCTATCTATGAGGTGTATGAGGCGCGTTCATAAGTTCTCCTACAGTTCACACTTGAATACAACGGGCAGAGCCGTATAGCTGACATAAATACAAACTACAGGATGAGGTCGGGTAAAAGAGTTTTGGAGGTGAGTATGGAAAGTTTATTTCAATAAAATGTATTTCGCATTTTCCGAAATCTTATTCGACATATATACTTATACTTATTTTTTAAATTATTTTTTAAAAAAATGTTTACAAAAAAATGACTTACGACATATCGTGTTAACTGTATCACAGACACTGGCAGGATTCGTATTGCACGTGTCGGTTTCTGGATTGCATGTAGCCCCTATGGTTGTTACGGACGCAGAGAGCACATCTGTTAAGAAAATGGCATACATATTTTATGAATATCAAAGAGATAATGTAACATTCTTATTAGTAAAAGACACAGAATTTCATACATTTTTGCTAGACTCAAAGTCAGTCATACGAGGTTTCATATTAGTCTGTAATGTTGACTACTTATTAATGCTACCCTGTTTTACATATTTCAAGAACTTTCTAAATGCTTAACACTTTCTAAATGCTTAACACTTTCTAAGTGCTTAACCCATACAACATGAAAATATAATCTTCACTTTTCTAGTTTCTTCATGCGCACAACATGTAGTTTCTATACAAACAGTCGTTGCTTTAAATTCCTGGAAAATCATATATATTAACAGACTTCGAGTAATTAAAAGATATTAATTTTAATCATTGATTCGAAATGTGGAATACCGGAATTAACCCTTTACATGCAAACGCCATAACTTTCTTGAGAGTTCATGAAGCCATGAAAATATCTGGAGTAACACGTTGAACGTCACAAGCGCCGGAGATCTATAAACTAAACCGCCTTAGAAATGACATAGTTAATGTTTATGTACGGAGTGTGTAGGGATATTGTGTTTTTCATTTTCTATTCATCAAGAGAGGCTGATGGATTTTGTTTAATTGTGTCTACTTAATTCTCGTTTATGCGTTGACGTAAGACTGACCACGTGCATAATGAGAGACAAAGGAGCGTCCTGCAAAATGTTTGAGCGTAATATGACCACTGTCAAAGGTCATGGAAAGGACACTAGTATCTTGACATGGTGAATAAGGTTCGATTCTAATTAGGGTTAGAAAATATTATAGTTGATCAATTTCTGTAGACTGATACATAGTAGTGTCAAGTCCTTTGAGAATTTCTGGGATTGCGTTCTACAGGTTACTGACGTTACAGAAATCGATTGGCAATGAATTCTAAAAGAGTATACAATTGCATTATTCTCTGGCAAGTACAAAAGTACAAAATCCACCAGACACTAGTTCAAGCCTCCTCTCCCTACTATTAGTATTCCCTTTTAGAGAACCTCCCACCATTTCTTTCTCCACTTTCTTCTGATGACAAATTCGGGGACATAAGGAAGCACTCTAGAGCGAGAATAAGATAAACTGAATAAAATAAATAAAATAAAATAACAATAAAATAATAATTATTATAAATTAATTCAGAGAAACAAGTAAGAAAGTTGTTGCTACTAAAAGGAAAAAAAGCAACGTAACCATCTGTGCTAAACAAAAATCTTGGAAGAAAACCAACTACTGTTATTGTTAGATTTATTTTTATTATTACTGATACTCTTTAAATAAGTACAACAACTACATCTACTACTACTACTACTACTACTACTACTACTACTACTACTACTACTACTACTACTACTACTACTACTACTACTACTACAACCTCTACTACTACTACAACTACATATACTACTACTACTACTACTACTACTACTAAATACTGCCTGTCCCAGAGCAAGAATGTAAACAGTAACCATGGCAAATATGAAATGTAAAATCTTACCGTTCGGAAGACGAGTGAGCAGAAGTAGCAATGCAAAATACCCCAGATGCATGGCAAGTGATTTTATTGATTTAAAGTTTCTGCAGACATTAGACAGAATTTCCAGGTGACAACTGCCACAAACAGCAGACTTATATAAGGATATGACTTGGCGAAAGTTCATGTTTTGTGCATACGTTTATTTATTGTATCATGGCAACAGGTGAAAAACAAACGGGTAAGGTGCAAAGGGGCATCCTTTGTAGGGGCAATAATACGGGGATTACCGTCAATAAATCAAACTGAATGAACTTTCAAACTGCTACATATTATAATTATCCATTTAGACAGTTAAAATATTTGTGATTATTTTTTTTTACAACTAAAAGTAGTGTTTAGGGCGCTACAAGATCGAATCCTGCTTACATCACAGACACGCAAAGCGAATAAAAAAAAATGTAAGTTCTTTGCTGTCCTAAGTGAACTTTCAAAGATATTCGTTTTCCTCACATTCACATTAAGCGATGAAAAAAATATATTTGGGTTATACCAAGAAATAGTTAGTGTTGGTAAATTCAGACATTGCATTGAAATTAATATTAAAATATTGTTTGAACATCTAAAAATCATTATTATTCTTGAACTCTATGCAGATGGTTTCATGTTTCTTTCTTTCTTTCTTTCTTTCTTTCTTTCTTTCTTTCTTTCTTTCTTTCTTTCTTTCTTTCTTTCTTTCTTTCTTTCTTTCTTTCTTTCTTTCTTTCTAGATATTTTTATGAATGTTTTCACTTCCTTGTCTTGTATGATTTGTTCTTTGTTTTTCGGAAAAGGACCACGATTCTAGATTTAGAACGACTGACACCATTTTCCTTTCTAAAAATATACATATTTTTAAGTTACAGGAGCTTTCTATAAATGACATGAAAACAATAAACAGACATAAACAGACATCTGCTATGAAGGGTTCGCACACGCGTAGGAACTATACTGTTACTAATTCTGTAAAGGATATTATTAAAACCCACTCTGTTTTTCAGAAAGAAATCAAAATTTTAAGTACACAAATCTGATAAACGCCCAAACTGAGCAGTGTATTTTACTTTACCTTTAGAAATGAAATTGATAAACATTATTATACGCAAGTCGAAACACGCAATTCGCTAATCTGAACGTAAAACAAATACGATATGCCCACCAAAACACACATTATAAGCATTTGGACGTAAAACAAATACGATATACCCACCAAAACACACATTATACGCATTTGGACGTAAAACAAATACGATATACCCACCAAAACAGACATTATACACATTTGGACGTAAAACAAATACGATATTCCCACCAAAATACACATTATACGCATTTGGACGTAAAACAAATACGATATTCCCACCAAAATACACATTATACGCATTTGGACGTAAAACAAATACTATATACCCACCAAAACACAAATTATACGCATTTGGACGTAAAACAAATACGATATACCCACCAAAACACAAATTATACGCATTTGGACGTAAATGTCATATACTATCAGACAGATACGTAACATTCATTCAAAAACGTCAGTTGGCATATATTATTCATACACGCCGAGACACAGGCACACCCATTTGCTCTCCTCGGGCCGTTATTGTGATCAGCGCGGAATGTATCAGACAGTAGCATGACAAACACACAGTACAGAGAAGACATGTGAATCTAACGGGCCTACAGCGGAGATGGCAACATGCTGTTATAATTATGATAATTATCTTTCACAATTTTCTGTCATCACTACAGGCTACGTGTTGGAGATTTTTATTTAAACTCGGCTCTCATATAATAACGCCTGAAGTCTTTCGTGATATTGATGATGAATGATGATGATGATGATGATGATGATGATGATGATGATGATGATGATATTATTGTTGTTAATTTTATTTAATGGTCAGTATTTCCATATATCCAATACATCAATTAATCATATGTTATCTTGGTAATTTTTTTCTACAATAAAAGTAGTTTCTTAACTTTCTTAGATGTGAAGAACAATAACTGTGGAATCCAAGGCTGATACCCACACCATTAACAGGTAATAAACGATACATATTGTGTAGTATTTTATACTCCACGAAACCAAATAATATATGAGAACGAATATTATACAGTGGGAAGTGCTGTAAAGGACTTCTACATGGAGTGTGAGTGTTTTGGCTGGCATGATAAGTCGTCCTAAATGTTCTTTTCCTTTGGCTTTTCCTACCATTTAACTCTACTCATTAGCAGGTTACATGCATTGATTGCATCTTCATATGTAGTGCTATTACTACCGTGACTGTTATTCATATCACTGCTAATACAACTACCACTACTATTGTATGAACAAGAATAGTTACTACTACAATATTCAAGATACAAATATTTTTTGAAATTTTATTGAAATTCCAACTATTTTTAAACTTAGTATTCTTGCGGTAATACTTCTGCAACTATTATTATACTATTAAAACAATAAAAATAATAGAGGCAGCATTGTTCGTGATTAAAATAATCATTATGATCATAATGAGGACGACAACGAAGATGAGTAGATATACTAATAGAAAGGCATTAAAATAACAAAAAATCATTTAAACATACCATGCTTAAAATCATAATGAATTCTTTGGAATACTGATAAGGCAATGAAATTGATATAAATTGATATATAAGCATATAAATAGTGCCAACACTATCCGTGATATATATATTAAGCTATATATAGTGCCAAACTGGGACCACCGCCTCACACTTGTGTTCGAGGGGTGGGGGGTGGGAGGGCTGTTGAAGGTCGTACCGGTTTGGCGCTCTCCCTCAACCACCATCTGTCGGCGAAAATATATATGTATATAATACACTTATGTTTCATAAATTCCTTTTCGAACACATTGTTACAATTCCATCAAATCATTTCTTATCACTAATGTGCTCTTATCTTATATATTTATCTTTGCTTGTGATTCTAAATGTTATAACAAATGTTTAATTTTAACAAAGCAACACGTTTAATGTTTATTTCTTATTGCTATATACATTTTTTTTTAGTTCTGAAAACTCTTAAATTAAAACTTTGCACATGAAATCAATACAGCGGTTTTCATACAAATCGTCAATGGCAAATATATTAACACGAAGAGTTGAAAGGTTCAAGCTTTTAGAAATGCAAAATATTACAGGGCTGATGATTGTTGTACCTGAATGTTCATTTTCAAAACTGTATCCTTTAGACTGAGTACGCTATTGTGCTCTGTCAGTGCCACTGGGCATACCACTTAGTTCTCCATAATTGTTTCAGAGCCACGGTACAGTCAACATGGAAGGGACGCCACTCCTGTCATTTGAACGACTCTGCCTAACAATGCCGTCAGTTAAGTATGTAGAGAATGATTTATTTCACCAGAATGAAGTAAGTCGGAAAAGTCCTTACGGATATTCTGAAATTAACGAGACGAAAATGCAAATTGTGCATTTTACAAGAAAACTAAACAATTAACCACTGAGCCATGCTTTAGACACAACGGCACTCCACAGTGAATGCTATTCTGAGAAAAACGGCAACAGAGCGGTTGGCAAAAATGTGTAATCTTCCATAGGACCTACACACATACAGAGCACCATGGTGAACGCAGACAACATAACTCACGTAAAACGATTCCAAAGCGTTACTTCAGTATCACAAACCAACTTTTGCTTATTAATGTTTAAAATATTGTGGGGAAAAGTGTTGTTAAAAAAAAACCAATAAATGTCATCAAACCAATAGTGTAACGACGACAGAAAAATGTGTATGATTTTCATTTTGATGTCATTTGCTATAAGGAAGATGTCTAGACTGTAACCTAAACGTCATCGTAGTGAGATAAACTGAGAATTGATTTGCCTCCTTTATGGTGACGTGACTAGTTTCACCAGTCATGAAAACCAGAGTAATACATTTATCATTTTCTTCACTAGCTTTTTAGTTTTCATTGGATATTTAAATACTCCGAAATTTAAGCAAAGATAGTATGTATTGCCGGACTCGTTAAAAGAAATGGAATAATTATTGGATGTGCCCCTTTACATGTGAAATCATCAATTGCATCACTCAAAATAGTTTATTCATTTTAGAAACTATTACAATATCGTTCTGAATACATACTACACTTTCTAAATCGATTTCAATCTAAAAATAAGTCTTTGTTATCATTTGCCATAAGCAACTGACATACACTTTCTTTGTTCGAGATGATAAATATCTCACAGTTAAGTAAATTTGATAATGTTCAGCTTAAAACTATTCCTCAAAAACTCTGAATCTTAAGATTAGTTCTTTATTTGTCATGCAGCATCCTGAATGTTTGTGAAGAGCTGAAGTTTAATGTATAATTAGGAAGTCACGAACAGCTAGGTGTCATGACACATTTTCTTAAGACCATTGCTCCGTACGTTTCCAACAAGCTGACGTCACTCACTCAAGACACTGAATGAAATCACGTAGCAAGTTTCACTGAAGACTGCAGAAGGTAGGAAATGATATATCTCTTAAAATAAGGGGATACAACTCACTGTATGCCACAACGAAACAAGAGCATGTACAGCAAGACTGAGGTACTAGGTTTGGCACACGAAGGATTCGTGAGTGCGCACACGAGTGTCAGCAAACAGTAAAATGTGTGATGAGAAAAACGATTGGCCTTGTGTGAAGATATACGTCACTATTTGCTACACTCGATCGTTGCCAGGGAACCACATCGCGATCTCGTTACCATTAGGAGACTTACTACCCTTAATCGAACGTCTCTAAAGAAATGTCATGGATTTGATCAGACTAATTAAACGTGTTTTTTTAAAGAGGCTATCGCTATTTATCGAATGTAATCGATTAAGCCACTCATGCCGAAGTAAGCATTTTGCATAACATCGTTGAACTGCAGTTGAAGTGAATATCTAGTACATATGATAAAGTGCACAGAACAATATTGTCATTATATAAGGACAAGAGTCGGAGCCTTGTCAGTGAGGAAATAAACAGATTCCTATTCATTAAGCATTTGACAATACCCCATATCATCCACAATGAAATAGGTTTGCTAGAACAAAAAGAACAATGACCCCGTTGAGGAAATAAACAGAAGAAGACCTTTCTCTTACTGAGCCAAATCTAAGTAGCAATGTGATAACCAAGCCAGTGGATCACCAGTTGGAATTGGTGCATGTATTGTCTTGATCAGATGGATGTGAAGAAATTCATGTTTGATTTGAGTGTTTTGTGCATATGCATGGAGGTACAGGTGTGAACGCTAGTGTGTTTCAGTAGTAGAACAGACATTTTACTATCGATGTGTCTAATAATAAACTTAATGCGGCTACCCTATTCTTCAATTTTGAAAAAGGTGTGGCGTAGTAATAAATAATATACAGTGGTCATGGAAAGCACCATCCAAGAGCCAAGTTATTTAAGCGTAAATGGTCAGACTAATTGTATTAATTATATTGAAATTTTCATGATATAATAATTAGTAAGATGATTCTTCGAAAGACTGAGATGCTTTGAAATGTTTTGTACTTTAACAACCTATAATTTTAGAGTCCATGTAAGCAAGGTTAGCTGTAAAGAGAGTGCGAGCAATTATAAAATATATAGTCTTAAAAAGTTTTTGTGAAGTATTTAAGATTTCTTCTGGTCCTCCGTTCCATTCATAATTGTCGATGGTGTGTGTTTTGATGTAGAAAGATTTGGGCAAAAGGACATCACTAGATGATGAATGTCAAAAGTAGAGTGGTTGAGAGAATTATTCATATCAGACTTATCCTAAAAGTATGAAACCAATATAGTCCAGTCATGCACGGTGGTAAGAAAACGGAAGCAAAAGTGCAACCACTATTTGCACATCATTATAATTCAGTTTTCAGTTAAGTGAAACCAATGAGATTTTCAAATCAATAAATAAAATGGACATGGAATATGACCTATAAGTAATTGCAGAGTACAACAGTGTAAATAATATTTTTAAAAATATTCAGGAAGCAACATTAAGTATACAAGCTCTAAATATTTTTAATAATTTCAACTCTTCTTATCAGTTAATATATTAAACATGGATATATGTCCTTCTTTCAGATAATACGTAGAAATTTATTTACCTTTGCAAATTTGAGCTCAGTGAACGGTATGCTAGTTTGTTTCTATTTGTTTATTCTTATTGAATTCACAAAGCTCAAGCTCAACTGGAATCAGGTGAAAAGTTTACATTCTGAGACGCTAGTTATAATTTAGGTTCAGCAAGTCGAAGTTCACTTTCAGAAAAAAAGTAAAACATGTATTTTCACTTGCACATTGAATCCCTTGGATTATGGACTAGTTCACTTTAAATACCTCTCGTGAGGCTGTTTATTATTCTCGATTGTATAGACGCCCTGCATGAGACTCAGCCCTTGAATTGTAAGAGTTGTCCGCCTTTCACTTGTTTCACGCATGATCCAGAATGCTAAATGTGCGGGTAAAATGTATCTTTTAGAAGACATATTGAACATGTCTAAAACTGCAAAAAAAATACATTCATAATATTTCTTAAAATTAGCACTGCATATTTAATACATAGAGAACTAATGTAATTTGACTTTAAATTAACACTGCATATTTAATACCTAGAGAACTACTGTAATTTGACTTTAATCAGCGTCATGATAGTATTAGATACTTATTGATCTAAACTATTTTTTTTGTAAAATGTCACTGCCTTTGTTTATCTGGCAGCAATGCATGTGTCGTAGCATTTGAAATGATGTATACATTTCTATGCAAATAAACTAAATCATATACATGTAGCGCGAGTTATCAAGGTAAAATACTTCAAAACAAAGCAATCGTACACTGCGTATTGAATGCAAACCCCATTGGCATGCGTTACATGTGTTCAGGTTAAGTTTAAAATAAATTACATTCGTGTAAATTTATCAACGTTCATCATGAAATTATAAAATTATAAACTTATAATGTTTAACCGCCATGTAGCAGTCTAAGTGTAGTACATAAAGACATACAAACATACACGTTTTTACGTAGCATAGATTAATATAGTGCAACATAGTATTGTGAATTTGGTAGTGTATAATTTAATATTTTGTTATATTTTATTCTTTAACATACGTTGTCATCTTATATTTCATTTCTGTACATGATAAAATGAGATGAAGATATTCAATGATTTCTGTGATATTAACAGAAAACACTAAGTACAGTACTTTTAAGTTATCTGCTCGAATTTAAAATTATATTTTTCCACAGATTATTATGGTCTTAATTAGAATTAATTAGTAATTTTATATAGAGATATATTGAAATTAAACAAAGTAGCAAGAGGTAATTAGATAGATAGGTAGATAGATAGATAGATAGATAGATCGAGGTAAAGTGACTCTAACAATTATAGAAATTATACATCAACAATAAACTTATAATTAATATGCAAATGGAATGGAACAGAGGATATTGAACAATTGGTATGACTTGACGTCACTAGTAAGATATAAGTGGCCGGTGTCAGGGGAAGGCATAAGTCTTGCCCGTACTCACAACAATAAATATTAAAATGAAACATGGAAAGGAATCAAATCTAAATACAGACATATGAGAAAGTCTAGTAGAACTCACCTTAGACGTAATTATTTACGTCACCAGAAGGATGTTTTGCTAGATCACACAGAACAAAGGTTATTTAAAGTAAATGCTTTATTTTATCTCCAGTAATGAACCAGGCGGAAATCTGTCTGCCCAGTTGTAGTACACACGTGTAAGTGTAGAAAGGTAGTCTTGACCATAAGAAGACATGAGTGATGGTGTAGGGTGGATGGGGGTATCTCTGATGGCTGAACACTTTAATGGGAGAAGACGCAGAAGTCCAGTGGTATCTTAGTAGTTGTGAATGAGTGAGCATGGGAAATAACCTTGACCCTTAGGCAAGTTATTTTGCATTTGAGTGTGTTTTTCCAGCTTGTCCGTGATACTTGGATTCGGTTTTATACTTATGGTGTTATTTTGTACATTGATATTGTTTTTGAATCCATAAATGTGGAACTGAATCATAGGCATTCTGGTAGACATACCTCGAATTGAAAGTTGTTTTTTATTTCGTTTCTAGAGGTCCGTAAATATGACCTTATCAATTGTCAATGGCTCCTTTGTTCATCTGCTACCAGGTCTAGCACGCTTTTGTTAATTGGTTAAAAGCTTGTTTCTTTCTAAGTGAGAATTGATTACTTCATATATAATTCCTGATAGTAACTTCCAGGTAACTGACAAATACACAATAATTAATCAAGGTCAATGCGCAGAATTATCGTGTACCAAACATTGTTAGGTCTACTGCTGGAATAATTTGAACAATCTTGTTCTTCAAACTGATTATCATGCAAATAATATGCACACGTAGTGCAACATCGAATTCCCACATCAGAGGTTTTGTGTAGATATTTTTTAATTCAAGTTAAATCCAAAGTGAAGAAAAGACAAGGGAAATAAACGATACATTGGTTACTAGGTCCTAAACGCCTTTGTCTCCCCTACTTCAAACACTCAGTACAGTCATTGCGTAGAGGAAAACTTACTTCTACTAATTGTCATCTTCGTTCTAACCAATGTAAGTGTAGAAACCGTGATCTTCAAAACAGATTTTGTAATGTTTGCAATTAATAGTTTCAGCATTAAGTTAAACTGCATACATTAGTCTCAAAATATTGCTTATACTACTATCCATGTTTGTGAGCAATTGCTTGAGTCTGTACTAACAAAGTAATATTCTTAGCTACTTTCATTTACATTTACAATAAAAATAACATATTGCTAATAATAACACAACTATCTACTGTAAGATATATACACATGCATATAAAAACACGTATACACATTGCACACACATTCATACACTAAGACAAGGTGTTTTCTAAATTCGTCTTGATTTTTATTTACTATAGCATGGCACAAACTGAATCAATGTATACACGGTAAATAGAAAACAATCTAGAAACTTAAACCCCAACCTATGGAATACCAACGACAACAAACACTATATGTCACTCGCTGCGCGAAACTACATTTTAATACGAATTTAGTCGCTCGTACTTAAGACCGCTCACGTTGGAATTCAAAGTTTAAAAATACGATTTAAAACTTAAAGCAAAATCTCACAATTACAATTCGAGTTAGAATTACCCATGAAATTCATATTAAGTACAGAGACAGACAGACAGACAGGCAAGCAGATAGATAGATAGATAGATAGATAGATAGATAGATAGATAGATAGATAGATAGATAGATAGATAGATAGCAGATAGATAGATAGATAGATAGATAGATAGATAGATAGATAGATAGATAGATAGATAGATAGATAGATAGATAGATAGATAGATAGATAGATAGATAGATAGATAGATAGATAGATAGACAGAGAGACAGACAGACAATGTGGGGTGTAAATTTTCCTTTCCATATTTCTAGACTTAATTGTTAAATTAAAATAAATTGTTAACTGTCGAAGTGACCCGACCTTGGGCATTCCTTATGATGGTATTGGTTTATGTGCCAGAGTTGAAGTAAACAACTCGAGTTGAGAATATGCTAGAAATTGCTGATGTAATGCACACCAGTTCCAAGTGAGAACTTTTATTATCCAATGATTAAGATTAACGAGAAATAGACAAGCCGATGGAATGTGATCAAAAGTTTTCATGCCATAGATAATTATATAGTTTAATCACTTGAATTTGGTGTGGGAAAAAGTTCATTCACGAAAGGCAACCGTTAGCTTAATGGTGAATTAACTGACTGATTGAAAGGGAATGGACTGCATATAGATTGGATGGCAGAATACATTTGTCTAACTCTAACCCTATTAAAATTATTTGTTATTTCGTTATATAAATTGTTAATTTGTCAGAGTAACTGGACCTTGATCACTCCTTATGATGGTATTTTTGTAAGTGTCTTATTTGGAGTAAACATTCGAGTTGACAATATGCTATAAATTGCTGATGTAATGCACACCAGTTCCAACTGGAAGGTTAAGATTTATAAGAACGAGACCAGACAATTGGCTGAGATCAAAACATTTACCTGTTCTAGAAACTTCTATTGTCAGATCACTTGAATTTGTTGTAGTAAGAAGTATGCAAATACTGTCCATCTCTCTCTCTCTCTCTCGCTCTCTCTCTCTCTCTCTCTCTCTCTCTCTCTCTCTCTCTCTCTCTCTCTCTCTCTCTCTCTGCATGCCTATCTATCTATTTATCTATCTATTTGTCACACGTTATTATTAGCATTATAACCTTCAAACAATTTTTAAATTAATTGAAGCAGAAATGAATACGTATAACACGGAAGCATGTATGCATATTTCTTTTTCCATGTCACCCCTGCTGAGCACATCGTGAAATCTAGGAATGTTGTTTATGCTGTTGGGTGTTTTTCCTGATAACTGATAGTATAAGAATACAATTAGGCAACCGTGACAACCTCTAAAGAAAATCCATTTTCAAACAAAACAATGACCAGACTGAAAGGAACACGCAAACAAGTAGTGACAGATCAGTGTATTTAATATATTGAGTTACTGTGTTTATTGTACCTGTACAGAAGAAAAGAGACACACGGCTGGAGATGTTAGAAAGAAGGCAGTTAGTCTTCTAATCAATAGTGTTTGTGTACGTGTATGTCTGTGAAATGACTAAATTACCTGGATGTAAATGTATGTGTCAAAATGTCTTCAGGGTAATTAAATTGTAATACATATAAAATACTACATTAGAAAATAATATATTTTTATATACTTTTATATAATATAATATAATAGTATGTAGTGTAATGTAAAATAATATAATATAATATAACATAACATAACATACTATAATATAATATAATATAATATAATATAATATAATATAATATAATATAATATAATATAATATAATATAATATAATATAATATAATATAATAAAATAAAATACAATGGGTGTAATATAATTCAAAATAACATAACGTAGTGTGACGTGACATAATATGATATGATTTGATGTTTTATAATACGATAATATAATATAATATAATATAATATAATATAATATAATATAATATAATATAATATAATATAATATAATATAATATAGATGTGATGTTATAATATTTAATATTATGTGGTATGATGCGATTTGACATCATATGATTATTAATAATAATAAATATATATATATATATATAAATATATAAAAAATAATAAATGCCTTGCATTGTATTTTATTCTCTTCAAATTTACTCTCACTTTTGTTTCACTCGTTCCTTACCCCATCTTTCCCTCTCTTGATATACCATGTGAGTTTGGAATGGGAACATTCCTTTATTATATGTCGTAAGTAGGAGCACTCAAATCATATTTGAACATTTTCAATATGTACTTGACATTGTTCAGTTTTAACTTTAAAGGTACTTAGCTTTTCAGATTTTTCTTTGTGATAGTATAAATTCATCAGCACTTTTTTCTATTTACGTGTTTATGTACACACTTTACACTTTATACACAGACGTACGTGAAATATATCAACTGATTACACAGCAGGAAATAGATGTTTCTGTTAATAAATAAATGATTAATTAACATCCTAAAGAGTAGTGAAATACACAAATGTAAATATTACAGCTATTATTAGTAGTACCTCAACTGTGACTAATAATAATTATCATTTTGTTTGTGCGTATGCTACTGAAATACAAACAATATCAACAACAACATTTCTACTATTACCACTACCACTACTACTGTTACTACTTCTACTACTATTAACAACTGCTATAACGGCAAAAATCAATTAGCACTGATAATAAATACTAACCATTATGGCAATTACAACAAGGGCAATGACAAACGATATATTTATTAAAGTTTATTGATAAGAAAGTTTCCTAAATAATGAAGATGACTAGGTTTTCTATTGGTCACACTGTGCATATTGTAAAGCTGTTTCAATAGTCTGAGGAAACTCTGCACTGTATATGAGTTTTGCTGTGTGCATGTATGAATGTGTGTAGTGTGTGTATGCGTGCGTGCGTGCGTGCGTGCGTGCGTGCGTGTGTGTGTGTGTGTGTGTGTGTGTGTGTGTGTGTGTGTGTGTTTGTGTGTTTGAGCGTGCGCATACATGTGACGATATTGATTTCTTTCTCTTTATTCATTTATATTTATTAAATGACTGAGAATGTACACGTACGTAATTTCCTGAGTTAAATTTCTTGATGAATGCTTGTACCTCAACAGTATTTAATTACAAATGTCCTGAAGCATACGTTCTGCTGCTTTTCATTGTGATTATATATTTTTACCACGTATTATTATTAGGTTAATATGTAATAGACACCATCACACGAGAAGTCGTAACTGAGGCTACACCCGTTTAAACAAAATTCTTATGACATTAATGATCTATGGTACCATCCAATAGCTTGCTTTGTCACTTATTTTACAGTTCATGTTCATGCAAGTCTCTGCTCTATAAAACAAAACACAAGCAAAATATTATCCGTAACTAAACGGTTTTATGACAATACTCTTTTCTTGTCCTACGATGGTTCTCTAGAATATTATCACTGGCAGTGAATAAGAGTGTATTCTCTAGTGTGACTCCGTGCCCACGTCTGTTTATTAGTACGCGTGTGTGTGTGTATGTGTGTGTGTGTGTGTGTGTGTGTGTGTGTGTGTGTGTGTGTGTGTGTGTGTGTGTGAATACTATTGAAATATTCATCGCTTTATGCACTTTATCGTAAAATATAATATGAACATACTTGTACAAAGCGTTAATCAAATAAGAGAACTCAATAACTTTACAAATTAAATAACATTCTAAACTACAAGATATATTTCTTTCGAAGTTCAAAAAGGTGTCTTACATCATGAATATGAACCCTGATATAGATGCGTGTGTTTGTGTGTGTGAGTGCGTGCATGTTTGCTCTTCCAATCTGTCGAGGCCTTCCCTCCTGGATGAGGTCAGCAGAGAGACCGACGGCACACCGAGTGGCAAGATGTAAAATTAAACCAACTCTCACACATAGACCCCACGATGTTCTGGAACGGGGGGTGGGGGGAGAGGGGGGAAACCTGAGTGCGGTGGGAAAAATGTGAAGGTCGGTTGTGAGTGTGAGCATGCGGATGTGAATGTGAATGTGGGACAAACGGACAAACAGCCGCACGACACACTTTCTCAAACCAATCAAAGCAGGACTGGAAAAAAGAGTTAACAACGATAACTTTATTCTCAACAGTATGGGTTTACTTTCGCACGGTTATTAATCATTCATCCAGAAACATCCACACATAACATTCATAGGGTGGTGGACCAGTTTTAAAAGAAGAAAATAAAAAAAGAGTAAAAAAATGAAACATTAATAGTAAGGATAGCGTAATATATAACAACCAGTGATGATAACTGCGAACAAATGTATATATATACACTTGAATACATGGGTGAATAAACCAACACAAATTTTAACGTTAATTATGATGGCGGTGATAACCACAGAATGTCACAATACACTTATGTTAACAAAATCTTAATAAAGCTTTTGCAACAAATGTTTATGAAAGTTCTGAGTGAAAACTCAAAATGTCTATAGTTTTATAACTATAACTGAGTAATAAAATAAAAGGTGATGTCCAAATTGACCTTTCAATATAACGTAATATGTAAGAGAAAATTATGAGTGCATCCTCAGACTAATGATACATCCTCCTAATCAAAATAAATACTCTGGCAAGGCTTAAAAGATGCAAGATTTCATTCCACATATAACACACTTTGTAACCAAAAATAAGAAGTAATAAAATCTTAGGAAAAAAGTTAATTTTGCACATGATTATCCCCCTTTTTCTGTGACACAAGCAAAGACCGCATTAATTATGCATAACAGTAATGTTATTTTCTAACAAAAAATATTTAAACAAATATTTACATATAAATACAACAGTCATATAAAGAAAACAAGTATTTGTAATGGACACATTTGTATGTTGTGTCAAGGGATCCTAATGAGTTTTCATAAGAATTAAGATTGCTGTTCCGTGCACTTCTTTTGCTCCAAAGAAATTGCATTAAAACTTTTCATCTTCACAATGTTCTCGGGTTTGGGGAGGGGGGATTCCTGTGGAAGCTGATTCGTTTCTTTTTAATTCGTTGATGGTATTTTGGCGAGAGTTCTGCTGCTCTGATCAATATATTAGTAATGTGTAATGTGTGATGCCACTGCTTCATAGCACTCTGTAGCTGCTGACTTAGGTTTTGCATATTGACTTTGTAATGATCTGGAGATTTCAAAACTTGGTTTCATTTTTTTTAAAAGTTACTTTATGGAAAGGGTAAATAATGTAAAGTATTCCGGATCATTACAAACATACTGTGTTACAGGAAATTGAGATGATAGCAGTGCCTTAAGGTCATCTTATGAATTTTATCACTGACCACTCATCTTCTGAGTCATTTACTGTGGTTATGATTTTAACGTCTCTATTTTAGAAAAAAAATTATTTCATTGATCTTACCATATTATTGCGATATTTCTCTTTACAGTTCGATTAGTTATCCTAAGATGAAGAAGCAATCGTAAGCAAAATGTCCAACTCACACTCGTTTTGTCAAATAAAAATTTATTAAAGAAAATACGAAAGCCAGGAAACGATAAATATTCACAGAAAGATATATCGACGTTACGTTTATTTCAACAGGAATTCACAAGCAATTGTTTCACCTTAGTAAGCATAATTCGCTTTCAGTATTTCAGCATAAAATGTGAAGGAAAATCACAGTGAATAAACACACACACATACACACACAAAAACAAACAAACGCGCGTAGAGACAAACACTATTCAATATTTATCTATTATATCTGAATGCAGGCGAAGTTATTTGAAAAAAAAAAAAAATCTTTGTTTCTGATTGCTTGTTTTCGGTTCGGAACGTAAACATATATTTCCATACTCTGAGCAATTCGATCATTAAACATAATTTTAAAATGTGCAAGATGCACATTATTAAGATATATGTATTTGTACTTTTATTTAAAAAATATAACCACGAACTAGTCGAATTCTCCTTAGAGAATGAAGAATATAACAGCCGACACTAGCAGTATGGTGAGAGAGACCTGTGAGACTATGCCAGCATCTTTGAAAAGAAAAAAATATAAAATAGTTTGACAATAAAATCCGTACAGCTGATAAAAGAAAGAATTATATAATAGATTGACAATAAAAAACATGAAAAGAAATGCATATAGAATAGATTTACAAAAACAAACATACATAGTTGAAAAGAAAAAATATAGAATAGATTGACAACATAAAACATACATCTTTGAAGAGAAAACATATAGAACAGATTGACAACACAAAACACACATCTTTGAAAAGAAAAAAATATAGAATAGACTGATAACAAAAATCATGCATCTTTGAAAAGAAAATATAGAATAGATTGACAAAAAAAAACCCCAAAACATCTTTGAAAACATATTTGACAATAAACACAATAAAAGTGAAACATGCTCCTGCAATCAAAGGAGTCAAACATGACATCTTACTTTTTATTTAAATGGTTGAAAATGTTTTTAAACTTACTACACATATATGAGTAGGAATTCCATGTTTTATCCATTGCGCTTAAATAAGTGTCCAAAGAGTAGTATCCGTAGCATGCACTCCTGACGCATGAAACATAATTGGTGTAAGCACTTTGGGATGAGAAAAAAAAAAATAAAGTAAGAAAGAATACTGACTAATGCTCTTCTTGATAATGGTTTTCAGAAAGTTTCTTAAGAATATCTACCGAAAACAAAGTAATGCAAGCAGCATAACACCCAACCCAAAACAAACACATTCAAATAGCATCCAACGTTAGATACATTCAAAATTTAGACTACGCATCCAGACTTGAAATGCACATATAATCAAAACATTTATAACTATTATGGCATTTGGGGGCACTCTTCACTCGTAAAATTATTATTTATTAATTAACAACACATACTTAATTACAAGAGATCGACCTTCTTTTTTTATAGTTATTTATAATTCTCACACAAGACCAACATGCTTCTCACATTTGGTGGATTATAGGAAGTCATAAAATTCTAAACTTTATGCAATAAGAAGAAGACAGACGTTTCACTGTCGCATAGTGTTTCTGCAGGTGGAAACCTCTTACTAAAGGAGTAATAAAAATCATCATTTATTTATATTTAACAAACATACACCCACCCACTATTACTCCAGTATATGTTGTAAAATATTTGCAAGAACTTCCTTAAATTTAACAACAGATATATTAAATCAACAATGAAATATACAACATATCAATAAAATCAAAAGAACATTTACATCATTTCACAACAATGTTTCATTAACGCTTGACACTCATTCATTTTATCCTAGCAGAGAGTGGAGTTTTAGAGAGTTACACCAACGCCACTTAGTTAGTGGATATTATTATTATTAATTAATTAATTAACCATCCAAAATTAATTATGAGTGATGATAATCTTAATTTATTTTATTACTAATCCTCCAACAGTTTCCACTGGTCTTTCTTTCTCTCTCTTTTGCGGATATACAGTTGTAAACGTTTTCTCTTCCACAACATAAAACAACATTTACAGTCACACAATATTTCTGTTTTCTCTCTTCCACAACATTCAAGACAAACATTTACTATCACACAATATTAATGTAGGTGGAAAACCTCTTAATAAAGAGATGACAAATCCATCTTTAATCTATATTTAGCGAGCCCCCATCCACCCACTTTCTTCTCCAACAGATGGTCATCAATATGCATAAGACGGTAATAAATTTAACAATGCATTTATTAAATCAACAATCAAATATACATATGACAAATACAATGGAATAGATTACACTACATCAATATTTCCATGAACCCACAGTCGGGATAATTTATATAATTCAGTCATATGCATAAAATACAGTACAACAATAGAGTCAATAGAAATCACAGGATAATCTTATCAGAAAACATAAATGGAGTTATTAAACATAAGTAATAATAGTCTTTATGTACCCTGATTCAGTGCAGTCTTAACAGTCCTTCACATGCTCTGCCACAGTGTCACAAAGTATTGTTCTATTCAACTTCCATGTGTTTCACTCCTCACATTGAAACAGATTTGTTGTATGCTCTCTTGAAGTCAACCTGGACATTTTCCCACTAGAAATGTTCTCAATATAGTGAGCATACTTTGCCACCAAACATCAAATAAAGTGTAGTATATTCTCTTTTTTCTTAGACACTCCATAGCAGATGATTCCCACATTTCCTGATCACAGTGGCCCACAGCCATTGAAACCAGTAGACTCAAACAACACATGAAAATAGGCAATGAGAAGACTGCTTGCTCACTGCAAAATATAATTAAGGAACAAACCAGTTTATCCGTTTATGACTCCAGTCTTACAATTTTCTGCAAAAGTAATTATTTATTAGCCCAATAAAATCACACAGCACAATAAATACTGCATTAAAAATGTCCAATGAATGGTGCACAATGTTTAGCAGCTTAGTTCAAACATTTGTAGAAATAATAGTCTACTCACATAATACATCTTGTTGAACAACAATATCAATAGCAAATGTACAACAAATATTTCTACGTCTATTCTCTCTCAATCAGTCAGCGAACTTACCATCAAGTTAATGGCCAACTTTCAAAACAAGACTTCTTCTTGCCGCTCCAGATTTAAAGTGATCAGAAAATATAATTTTCTACAACAAGCCTCGACATCGTAGACCATAACTATTGGAAAATAAAATCTATCTATCTATCTATCTGTCTCTCTGTCTCTCTCTCTGTCTGTCTGTCTCTCTCTCTCTCTCTCTCTGTCTGTCTGTCTGTCTGTCTCTCTCTCTCTCTCTCTCTCTCTCTCTCTCTCTCTCTCTCTCTCTATATATATATATATATATATATGTCATTATAAATGCATTATACAATCACTTACCTGCACATTTTGCTCGTTGACATGAGATCACTAGAAAAATTAGGAGTGCATATGTTTGTTAAAGTGGTTAAACAGTCACTTTTTACTTGAGGCAATAGTGTCGCAAGGAAAGCTGAAAGAATAACATCATAAAGAACACAACAAGAGCACCACTTTAATAACATTCTTAGGAACATTCAAAGTGAAACACAAAAATAGATTTATTCTAAAAAGACAGTA
Source organism: Sinotaia quadrata (assembly GCA_028829895.1). Classification (NCBI taxonomy): domain Eukaryota; kingdom Metazoa; phylum Mollusca; class Gastropoda; order Architaenioglossa; family Viviparidae; genus Sinotaia; species Sinotaia quadrata. Next base: position 18,073,623 of record CM054184.1, read on the forward strand.
AGTGATGCAGAGCAAGATCAACAAATGAACATATAATTTCTTTCTAAATTAGTGTCACATCCTTTGTTCTCTTGCGAAAGTGGGGGTGGATGATTTCTAACAGCATCTTGTGTAGACAGAATACCACATAGAGACACAATGATATTTGCCTGTGTAGAGCGTGTTTATTCTGTGTGGGTTACGTTTGCTGATATGTGTGTGCAAGTGTGCGAATAGGACTGTTCAGGTGTAGATGGTACAAACAATTTAACATAAAAGACAAACACAGGACAAAACCACACCTGCTCTCTTAAAACAATGTCATCAAGCTTTGAATTTGAAGTGTGGAAGTTTATATTATTTATCAAAGGGGGTTTGTCTTTATGCGGTGGTTAGTCAATCACGTGAAATACATTCACAAACATACACTCTGTGGTGGGAAATGATGATGAATGAAAAAAAAATGAAATAAACAATGCATTTAAATTCCACAACAGAGCGGTGGTTTCCTCTATCAATAATCAATCATAACATCAAACGCAATTTCTACTGATAATTATCAGTCTGAAATTATAATTTAATTTGCACAAAATAATATTTCTCCAAGTCAAACGAATAAATAATTAGTGTTTTAAACAAATATCTCAAATCCCTAGCCTATGTGCACTGGGGTTCTTTCAACACTTTATTGAATTAACTTACAGTTTTTACTCTCTACACCCGTCAAAATTCAGATAGGGTGACTTCGTTGACGAATCAAAATGGAAGTATTAACGGTGACACGAACGATGATGTAGGAAAATGGATGGACGGAAATACAACTGAAGTAGAGACATCGTTAAACAGGGTCTCCTCTCCTCGGCCTGGTCTCCCCCCCCCCCCCGACATCCTCCTGGTGTCACATGATCAGCACTCTGCCTGACACAAAAAGGTCGACTGCCTGTCGATAGGTCAAGTCGTCATCAACAACAAAATCGACGTCGCTCTCGGTGTCAGTGGTGTGTCCTCCCACTATGCCGTCACACCTCCACCACCAATACGTTTCCATGAATTGTGACCGAAATATCCGCGGTAAAGGTATGGGTCGAAGCATGCCTGGACGACTGTCCTTGCGATAATTGAGCCGCATGACTCGCCAAAATGGTGGGGCGTCGAATTTCCAGCGAACTTCCAACTGTCTTTCAGTATCACCCGGTTACTTACACATAACTCTAAGGGTGTCCGAAAGATGGCACATAGAGATGACCATATAAAATAAGCCTGACTGTTCCATGTTTCAGTGGTGACGAAAAACAAACTACCCTCCCTTTTATACGTGTTCAAAGTTTTGTAAAAAAAAAATGCTCAGCCAACATTTCTCAGCTGGTAGCACACGTGTCCTTGAACGTTCATGCTAGCACATGTTTGCAGGTGCATTTCATCTACTTTTCGTACTTCAGGCACGTGATTAATAGTTAACTATCCTGACACCTCTTAGGCAAGTAAGGACGTGCATTTCAATTTACAAACAACACCTGGTAAAATGTACCACTGAACTTATACAAGTGTTTTCAAACTTAACAATTCCGCCCCCCTCCCTCCTGCCCTTCATCTCAGACGCACCGCGAGGCCGTGGGGATCCCCCAGAAGCAGACCAAGACTGAGAACATCGTGAAGATGAAAGGTCTATTGCGGCTTCTGGACCAATGCATGAACCCGGATTTCATACACGAATTCATAAGAGAAACAACAACGTAGGTTTTTTGTTTTTCCTTATTGCTTTGTTAAAATGGGAGGTAAATTTACAGTTATTCAGCTAGTGTTTAAAAATAAACTTTTGCATTATAAGTCTTAGTTTAAATTTATAATTAATAGAACAAATATATCAATGGTAGTCTCAGTGTAAAATTTAAACTATAAGCTACTAAAAAAGAATGTTGTGATGGTTTATTAGTTGTGCAAAATTGCTTTTTCAACTATCATTAGGAAAAAATCATTCAGACTTCTTCTTTGGCACAATGCCAACAGAAACTTTCGCGACAACTCTGCTGCCAATGACCGGTCTAGGACAACAGCAAGATCTCGCACGGCTACAAACATAGGAAATATTTTTAAAAAATTATTTCCTGCAATCCTACTTACCCCCTCCCCGTAATATAGATATTTAGCAAAAGTAATTACTAACTGTTTCAAAGTAGCTTCTAAATTACATGCTGCTGTGAAGAAATGTAGCGGGTTTTATTAGTCGTGTTTTTTTTCAGACTATATGAGGTAAATTCTACAAAATAATAACTGAAAATTGCGGCTCAGGTTGGGCGGCTTTTGGCGACCTTAACCTGTGCGATTGGCGTAAACAATAAAAAAAAAGTATTATGAAAATCTTGAAATTTGAACATCCAGATTATAAACAGTTAATTTATCTCTGAATGCTTTCTTGTTGAATATTCAGCTCGGCTGTTTTATGTTAAATCAAAGCACGAGTATCAAAAGCACAAAACCAAAAAAGAGAACTAAAATTACTTCCTTACCGAGAAACAACCACCAAATTGCGCACTTCATGTTCTAAGAAGATGAGAATTAATTCACCTTTGGTATTAAGAATTTAAATTAATCGATTTCTTTAATATTTTCTAATCAGTAAAGATTTTCTATACTTAAAAATGGTGAATATTTTTCTCGAGTCTGCACGATTTTGTTTCACATAAACATGCCTTTTATATGGGAAGGAAAATTAATGAATATTCATAAGTATATCCCTTTGACGAATGGAAATAAGTCATTATGCCGCAAAACGATGGTATGGCGGCATACAACTAGTTGTCTTCGGCCAGTCACTACAGACATGGTATGAGGGCATTCTCTCTCTCTCTCTCTCTCTCTCTCTCTCTCTCTCTCTCTCTCTCTCTCTCTCTCTCTCTCTCTCTCTCTCTCTCTCTCTCTCTCTCAACGTGACACGACTTGTTTGCGTGTGCTTTTCAGTCTGGTCATTGTTTTGTTTGAAAATGGATCCTATGAGGAGGCTGTCATGGTTGACTAATTGTATTCTGATATACTATCAATTATCGCAAATATAGAAAACAAGTATGAACAAAATACTTCGAATTCAAAATGTGCTCACAGGGGTGCAAATAAGAAAAATAAAAATACTTATGATCTTCCTTATTATGCATATTCATGTATGCATTTCTGCTTCAATTAATATAATAATATAATAAAATATAATATAATGTAATATAATATAATATAATGTAATATAACATAATATAATATATAATATATAATATACAATATAATATCTTGCACTTTATTTTATTCTCTTCAAATTTACTCTTCTTTCCTCCTGTCATTCTCTCAAGTGAGTTTGGAACTAAAACATTTCCCTTCTTATGTATCGTTAGTAATTGCTCTTAGAAGACTTAGATCATAACTTATGTTTGCAACGCTTTCTTGGCTTTTGTTTAGTTTTAACCATAAGGGTGCTTCGCTTTTCAGATTTTTATTTGTAGAATTAGTATATTTGTTTTTGTCATATTCATTAGCAGGTATTTTTTTCTATGTACTTGTTTATATGTACACGCTTCGTACCTTAAACACAGATGTACATGAAACATATCAAGTGACCATTGCGCCTGAGATATATGTCCTTGTTAATAAGTAATTGATGATTAATTAGCATCATAATAGAGTAGTTTAAGCTAGTAAAGTAAACATTATAGCTATTTTTAGTAGTACTTCTACCTTGACTGATAATGATTATAATTTTTTGCGTATATTAATGAAATATAAACAATATCAACATCATCTACAACACTACTACTACTAATACTACACCACTACTACTTCTACAAGTACTAACTAACTGCTATAACAGAAAAATCAATTGGCAATGACAATGAATGCTAACAATTGACAATTACAACAAGGGAAATGACGAAAAATAATGTTATTAAAGTTTAATGATACGAAATAACTTTCTAAATATTGAAGATGACTTGGTTTTCCATGTGTCACACTGTGCATTTTGTAAAGCAGTTTTACTAGTCTGCTGAAACTCTGCATTATATGTGCGTTTTTCTGTGTGTATGTATGAATGAGTGTTGTGTGCGCGCGCGCATTTGCGATGTGTGTGTGTGTGTGTGTGTGTGTGTGTGTGTGTGTGTGTGTGTGTGTGTGTGTGTGTGTGATTGTGTAAATTTGCTTCCCTATTTCATAATTTAATTGTTATATAAACTATTATTTTGTCGAAGTGACCCAAACTTGGGCACTCCTCATTACGGTACTTTTGTGTAAGAGTTGGAGTAAACACTCGAGAATATGTTAGATATTGCCGACGTAATGCAAATCAGTTCTAACAGGACGAGTAATTGTTATTATCAAATAGTTAAGATTTACGAGAATGAGACCAACCAATGGACTGAAATCAAAAGTTTGCATGCTGTAGAGAATTATATTGTCTGACCACTTGCATTTGGTGTGGCAATGTCCAGTCATGAAAAGCAGCTGTTGATTAATGGAACAAACAGCTTACCGTGTAATATCCGAATCTCATTGTTTATTGATTATAAACCACTTTGACCGTGGTAGATACAGGAAATACGTACCGCAGTGTGTGTAGATGTAAGGAATACACTGTATATCGCACACGTATGGTGCCGAGGTATGCGGACTACGTGAGTAATTTCTGGCACAAGGAGGTTACTGGATTGCTACAATTGTTCTACTTAAGGGATCTAAACACAACGAAGGAACGCCCAGATTAGGCTTCAAAGGAATAACACCAAATCATTTTCCTTCAACGGGAGTAGAGAATCTTGTGGAACTGACAATATTAGCTGAACAAGAATGTGTTTGCTTTGTTGCCAAAAAAGTGCACAAAGATTATTGACACAGTATCTAATTTAGGTTGCGTAAAATCTATTATCGCTTATCTCTGATAACTCCATTTCAGCTCTCTGATAAGAACTCTCCTGTCATTTGCATTGACACTATCTATAGAACTCTATTTTAAGATATAAGACTGTGGAGTATAAAAATTATTCGAACATAGTTTCATGGAAATATTGATGTCAAGTAATCATTGTTATTGCATTTGTTTTATGAATATTTGATTGTCGATTTCATAATGTTAAATTTAGTGACCTTCTTACACATACTGAAAACCTTATGTTGGAGAAGTACGTGGGTGGGTGGTGACTCGCTAAATATAGATTAAAGATGGATTTGTCTTCTCCTTTAATAAGATGTTTTCCACCTAATGTAATATTGTGTGATGGTAAATGTTGTATATTCACATTTACCATAAAAAACTATTACTTTTTGCTGCCCCTATTATTATATAATTATTAATGAACTAGGTGCACTATCACTTCTGCCAATACTACACTCAATACAGTACTGCTACTTTTAATAATACTAGTATTACTAACACAATTATCAGTAATATTCCCTTTATTCTTAGTTTATTTATTACTACAACAAATCTTCATCTAGTACCACTAGGAAATTCTAATAGCATTATTACAACTCTTACTATTTCTACTATAATATAACATACATTACTAGTGTCATTACAACTACTTCTACTACTCATCAACACACTACTGCATATCATTACTATCACAACAATTACAACTACTTCTACAAACCATTAGATCTACCCTATAACACCACAATTACAACTGCTTGTGCTACCCATTAACACAACGCATTTTATTACTACCACCATTACAACTGCTTCTACTACATATTAACACAACGCATATTGTTACTACCATCATTACAACTGTTTCTACTACCCATTAATACAACGCATATTATTACCACCACCAGTATAACTACTTCTACTAGCAGAACTGTTTTTACTGTTGCATACACTAGAATGCATATATGCATTTGTACCTCATTGCAGCGTAAATATATATTTCTTTTCTTTCAGCAATTCATGTCACCCTTTACGGACTGCGCTCGTTAATGAAGAACTACTTATGTTCCCTAAATATTTATTATCAATCATCACGTAAAAATAAATCTAAAGGACCATCTTAGACTTGCACATTTCTGGCTGGTACTGATTCGTTGCTAAAGTAAACAGTATGACGATTGTATTAGCTAGTTGCACTAAGAAGAAATATTTGCTATTTATGGACATGTGCGTGCTTGTAGTGTATGGATGATGTATTCCATTTTGTTCAACTTAACACTTCGTTCCTCTGAAATGAGTAATCTGTTTGTGATAAAAAATTTAGCTCATCAAAATTATAATCTATCTTGCTAAACTGTTTTCGGGAAAGTTTAAATCAGATCAATGCATTGTTGACGTGAAAAGACCTTGAAGTATGATACGTGCGCACACTTGCCTGAATGCGCTCTCATTTCTGAAATGAATGCTGACCCACAAGCCCACCCAACCGTTATCACTTCCGTGTGCCGAATTGCACCATGTTACTCATTTTAAGGGACTTGTTCTCTAGCGCCGTGTTTTAACACCGACAGTTTTTAATTCGGAGTGAATTACTGACCTTGAAATCATTTATTGTGGACAAGGGTCGTATTCGGTTTCATTTATTTTTTTGCTTTCTATTTTATTTAATACCAAGAGTCAAGTTTGTTCACTGGGAATTTTGTTCCGTTAATACAACAGTAATTATACTCCTGTTCTCATTCTCCCTCAGTCAATGACCCTTCTTTGTCTGTTAAGAATTACATCTTTCGTTGGTGAGAGATAATGTGCACTGTCCATAGATACATTATTGGCGTGGAAATGTTCCAGAAGTTAATAACACATTCGGTCTCTTGGACTCCAAGCACGATATCTGCGAGTACGAATAAAAGAGTTTGAAAGTTGGAAATGCCGAGTAAACCTCACATACTCCATGACTGCTGGAGGTATATAGATATATCAATAAAAACGAAGTTATTAAAGTAACTTTAAAAAGAATACCATTTATTATAATCGCATCAATAACAGATATTGTAGAGCTAGGTCAGAGGGTAGTTTACCTAAGAAGATATTGTTTCAGATTGTCTGCCCTTATCAACATCTCAGTAATCCTCTGATATGACTGACGTGTCTGTTTCCTTTATAATTTTACTTTCTTCAAAGTATCCAAGGTCAAAGTTGAGGCATAACAATGTAATCTAGTGTAAGATATCATCAGGGAATGGCAATCGTGAACTTGTCCCGTGACCAGCAGTTCAGGGAATCCATGTTCATAGTACGTCCCAGGATTGCAGGGTGTTGGACATATGTCATGCACTATGAGAGAAGTGCTTGACCCGGTGTGTGTGTGCGTGCGTGCGTGCGTGCGTGTGTGTGAGTGTGTGTTGTATTCTTCTATAAGAAGAAAAGAATTAATGATAATGGTTTTGCATGATTTGTGTTTGTATTTCCTCAAGTGTATAGACATCATGGGTCGTATCTCTGACATATGACAAAGAAAAATTATAGTGATATTTCATGATAATTGTATTTATATCTCTTTGTGTGAAGAGACGTAAACTGGTCGTGTTAAAATGACAGAAATGAATATGTTGCTTGGTATGTATTTCCCTGTGGTTATTGAGGCATATTAATGAGTTATTAATCTCTTATTTCTAAAACCGTGTTGAATTCATTTTTCTTATGCCTTAAAACCGACATAATTTTCTAGTTATTTGTTTCACTCTATGATGAAAGGTTCACCAAAAATGTTATAAAATTTACTCCTCGGGAGCAAATGTTAACAAGATGGTAAGTCTCAAAATGGAGGGAGATATGTGGTGGAGCAAATTTGCCTGTCCCGATATTTAAGCTTAATTATATTATATAGTTTGTTACATGTCAATATAACATGCCCCCCCCCCCCACTGAGCATGATGATGTAATCCAAACCAGTCCAGAGAGGATGAGTAATTTTTTAATATCCAATAGTTTAAGGTTTACAAAAAAAATAATCAATTAGCCAATGGCTAGAGACAAATTAACCTATTGAAAAAAGTTCTATATTCTAATCACATTGCTTTTGACGTAACTCAGGTCTGGTCATGAAAAGGTGTTTGTTAGCTTAATGTTGAGTTAACTGGTTGATTGAGAGAGAATGGACTTTTTATTCATACATTTTATATTTATATATTATTATTATTATATATATTTTGATATTTATATATTTGTAATTTACTGTAAAGATTAGTATGTGTAAATACTATTATTTCAACAGTTGTGAATTAATTATGATACTATTATGTAATGTTAAACTCATGACATTGTTTCTAGCTGAAGCACATACACAGTAATTGTGTTGTATTTATTAAGTTGCTTGTATGCATCAGGCTAATAAATATTGTTGCAGGAATTGTACGCTTTGAATGATTGTACGGGAAAAAAATGAGAATAGATATGATTAAACTTGTAACTTTGTGTTGCTCACTGATATGATGTTTAAATAGGGAGCAAGCTTTTTTCCTTTTCTTATTTGGTTGCTTGTAGTGGATTTAAGAAGTTTTCATCATTGAGTGTGACAGTTGTGATGATTTACTACACCCTTTTTATGTGCATCAGCAAGTGTGTCAAACTCCACTGTGGAATGTTTTAGCAAGTGTGTCAAACTCCATTGTGTGGAATGTTTTAGCAAGTGTGTCAAACTCCACTGTGGAATGTTTTAGCAAGTGTGTCAAACTCCAATGTGGAATGTTTTAGCAAGTGTGTCAAACTCCAATGTGGAATGTTTCAGCAAGTGTGTCAAACTCCAATGTGGAATGTTTCAGCAAGTGTGTCAAACTCCAATGTGGAATGTTTCAGCAAGTGTGTCAAACTCCAATGTGGAATGATTTAGCAAAAGGCGTCTAGAACTTCGCGACTTTGATTTTGTCTACTCGAGAAGTTAATATGGTGAACGTGTGTCTAGATTAGTCTTGAGGGATTTATAGTGTCAGGAACATTCTACAGCAATGCTTAGCATTTCTTTCATGAACAATAATCTTGTGACATTGTTATGAAAGTTTATGAAGGACTGTTACGGCTTACGGTTATTGAACAGGTTATCTACAAACTATAATCATGTCACTCTATAACTCCATTTCTTCTACAATAAAATTAGTTATGAGATTTATTTTCATACAATTATGACTGCTGAATTATCTATTAGAATAAGTTTAAATAAATATTGGAATTAATTGTCACTGTTTCGTTCAATATTGATGTCAAATATCGTTCTCATTGTATTTGTATGCATATAAATTGATTGTGATTAATACATTTATTGTGACATTTATTAACCTTCTTGCATATAAATATTATTACATTATATGTTCGGGTAATAATGGGTTGATGGTGACTTGTTAAATATAAATAAAAGCGGATTTTATTACTAATTTAATAATAAGTTTCCATCTGCAGAAAGAGTAAATGCTACCATAAAATGTCTATCTTATTATTGTGTAAAGCGTAGAGTTTTATGACTCACATATAATCCGTGAAGTGAGAGACATGTTGGTATTGTGGGAGAGTTAATAATAACTCTAAATTAAGATTCTCGATCACTTTGTAATTAGTTATGAGTTATTAATTAATAATAAATAATCATAACAAATAACAAAGGTGTACATGCCACACGTTCATCTCCTATTATTCCACACCTATCTCACATACTCATGTACACACACACACACACACACACACACACACACACACACACACACACACACACACACACACACACACACACACACACACACACATTCACATGCACTCACACACTCACATAATATGACCAATATACAATCATATAAAAATTGAACGAAATCGTAAAAGAATGAATATAGTTTATTATAAATAATTCAGGCAGTGAATGTTAGCACAGCAGGATGGATTATGCATATGTTTAAGTACTTTATAATCTATTTTTACTTGCAAATAGAAAGTGTCCTGAATGAATACTCTCATGACGACCATATGAACGTTAACCACATAACTCTACCTAGGCGTGGGATGACTTACGTCATCAAAACCAACTTTTGAGTTTTATGAGGTTATCATTAAACATTTTACTTTTTTAATGTTCAAACTGCAGTTTATTTTCATACAGTTTTCACTGTAATTCATATGCTTGATCTTGAGTCTGGATCTGGATCAATATGGTTGGATTTTCATTAGAATCCAGACAAGGCGAAACTAAGCTGAACATAAAATATCTATCGTCTGTAAAATTAAAAAAAAATTGTTATGTTATGTATTCATGAGGGTATTCAAGATAAACCTGCCTAGTGGGTAAATGGAGAGGACAATAGTCTTAAAGAGAAATAAGCAAATCATCAGGTAAAAAGTAAAAGAGGACAATAGTCTTAAAGAGAAATATGTAAATCATCAGGTAAAAAGCAAAAGAGGACAATAGTCTTAAAGAGAAATAAGCAAATCATCAGGTAAAAAGTAAAAGAGGACAATAGTCTTAAAGAGAAATAAGCAAATCATCAGGTAAAAAGTAAAAGAGGACAATAGTCTTAAAGAGAAATATGTAAATCATCAGGTAAGAAGCAAAAGAATCTCGGGGTTGGAGGTTATTTTCTTTTAAAGAGCAGTTTAGGTAATCAAAAACAAGTTCAATGAAAATCACTGGGACTTCCACACTAATGGTGGTGTTATTTCTTTTGGAACATCTTTAATTTATAACACACATACGATAATTATTATTAGCAGGTACTTCACAAGTTTAAAACAACTACTGATTCAAGCTGTTAAGAAAGTAAATAATAATTTGATAAAAACAGTATTGTGATAAATAAGTGAATATTCCAAATCGAGAAAGTTTTGAACAAATCATTCTTGATTATCACATTTCCCAGATGAAAACAAAGCCGTTGGTTACTGAAGATAAGTTGTAAGAATCAAAGCAGCAACAAGAAGGAAGACGGAGCCAGCAAATGTCAAAGAACCGGCTGAAATGAAACATGATATAGACATTAGTTAATTACAGCAGCCTCTCCCTCTCCGTCGCACTCATCCACCCTCCCCTCGAATGGGTTTTCTGGTCACTTTGCTATTACGATCAATATCATCCATTTAGTAAGATGAAATTTAGAGTACACACACACACCTCACCCCAACAGTAAAGACAAAGGTGTTAAGAACGAACCAGTAGTATGCTTTAGCTGTGGTAAACAAGGTCATATTAAACATTAATGCCCAGGTAACATAAATGTCATAGAACCAAGTGGTGCATCTCGTTTTAATGCATAAGTAAATGGACATTGTGTTCCAGTCCTCTGTGGCACTGATTGTGGTGTAGGGTTAGTAATCAATGGTGAAAAATATAAAGTACCCATTGTAATGGTAGATATAGATAGCAAGTATGTATGTGGAGCATTCAGGCTGTATGTCTAGGAAATTGTGTTGAGAGTGCCATCATGGGATGTAAATATGTTATCAATGGTGACACCACATATTCGCTCGACTATGTGTGTGTACTCAAACACAGGCAAGCTGCAGCATAGGAAGCTGAAGCTAAGGGCATTTGTGAAGTTATACATGGTGAACCAGGAATGGTCAGAGGCAAGTGTGAATGTGATACAATGACGATATTGGCTGAAACTGTCGTTGGTGCTGCATGTCACAACGAAGTCACACAGGACTCAGATCACGGATTCTGGCTGTCAGACTGTAGCTTAACACGAGGGGGGGGGGAATCCCTGCACCACAATAAAAGTTGCACCATTTCTTCACAGACTGCACCACTTCACCACTAATATATGCGGCATTCTACATCACTATGAACACAACGACATTATCCCGACCGGATACCACGTGAGGGTAGTTAATTAATTGCATCTCCCCCCTCCCACCCCGATTACAGCTATGCGTTTTCTCATCACTTTGCTATTACGATCCGCATCATTCATAGTGCTGAGGAACGTTGTTTCATGCCAGATGACACTTTACACTTCTAGGAGTAATTTGATGGAAGATTAATTCATTTAGCTCTGTTCATCACGCATATGAATGTATATACATGCTTAGGCTTTTAATGACATCTCCAGGAGTGACATTACCTTGTTCTGCATTGTCAACGAAATACGTCAATCGGTGGTGCCCTCTTCAATTTTAATACGCATGCGCATTATTAATAAACGAATCGTATTCATACTAATTATAACTTTAAATTCTATAGTTTGAACTGCTTTCTGATTAGGGAATAACAACCATACATGACTCCGTCATACTTTTGTTTGAAGGGAATGGTCAAAACGAAATTCATTATAATCTGTCAAGTGGAGTTCACAATGGAACTAGTAATTGAAACATATTATACGAAAATTTCCAATAATGTTATTATAATGTACTAAAGACCGACAGAAACTTATATATAGTCTTGAGGTGGATATTGGTGATTCTAAAGAGGTTTGGGACGAAGATTTAGATTTATCTTCATCATTTCATTATCTTTATCATGGTAAGATCTATTTTTCTTGTAGTAGTATGTAACACCAAACAGTGAATTTGTCACTCAAAATATGCAAAACAAATTTAGCAAACGGTTGACTTTAAATTTACTGCATACCTTTCCGTCGTATTTGTGATTGGAAAGTTATTCACAAAATTAATGTGTTTCATAAATGACCATTGTAATGTTATTCAGGACACAAATTTAATGTGTTTCATAAATGACCATTGTAATGTTATTCAGGACACAAATTTATGTAGATATATGAATTACAAATTTTACACTGTTATTTTGAAGAACACCGAGTGTGCTATTGTTTACTGAAGACAATCTTTCGTGATTATTCATGTTCATTTTCCTTCATTTCTTATTTATATGATTAATTTGGTGAACGTACACCAAAGCAACAAATCCAATTCATTATTACTATAGTAAACTTTGAACAATGTAGTATATCATATTCCTGATTACTTCAGTAAACTTACAACAATGTAACATATCCTAATCATGAATACTTCAGTAAACTTACAACAATGTAACATATCCTAATCATGAATACTTCAGTAAACTTACAACAATGTAACATATCCTAATCATGAATACTTCAGTAAACTTACAACAATGTAACATATTCTAATCACGAATACTTCAGTAAACTTACAACAATGTAACATATCCTAATCATGAATACTTCAGTAAACTTACCACAATGTAACATATCCTAATCATGTTTACTTCAATAAACTTACAACAATGTAACATATCCTAATCATGAATACTTTATAAAACTTACAACAATGTAACATATCCTAATCATGAATACTTTATAAAACTTACAACAATGTAACATATCCTAATCATGATTACTTCAATAAACTTACAACAAAGACCGTTCGCTTGCACCACGTAGTTTATTAAGCACGTGCATGTTCTCGTTCCTCCAGTTGAGCAGACGGAGTTCGCTGTGCACTGTGCATCATCGGTACAGCCAGTTTGTCCAGCCTTTAGTACTGCAACGTGTGGCAGGGTTTAAGATTATATATAGGTACAATACATAAATGCACTATATATACTAATAAATAAAATACATATTTAAAATAAATATAGACATAATCGATAAATGCTCAATCTATAACAGGAATAAATTTCAATAAAAAATATATGGTCGTTTTAATCTCACTAACAATTTAAAGTATAGGTTAATGAGCATGTAGAGCCCAAACATACGAATAAGTGAGTGTGAAGAGAATTATTTTAGTAATTTGAAAGAAATTAAGCAAATTATTACTATATAACGTGTGGCAGAGTAAATTTGTTTCTAAACTTAATTGTTATATAAATTGTTAAATGTCAAAACGACCCAAACATGGACACTGCTTATGGTGATATTTCAACTGTAAGGTAAAGAATATACAAGAAAATTGTAGATGTAATATAAACCAGATGAAAACGCAGATTTTCCATATCTTCTGCGTACCCGTAGTTTATACTTTCTATTTAATTCTTGGTTATATCAAGATCTGTAATATCATAAAAATGTATTAATAGATTTTTAAATTCAAATGCGAACAACGCAACTTGAGGTAACGTGCTTTTCTCTCCCGGCATTAATTAGCTACAATCATAATGAATATCATGTAACACATTATTGATACCTAGACCATTCGTGCTGGCATGGGTCACTTGCATTTTATATGTTGTTGTCTGTCACCTGTGTTTAATTAACACGACTGGCTGTACCTACCAAAGGGCTCCGAGTTTTATTTTTAAGATCCTCTATTATACACTAACTATCTTCCTTATTTCCAACACGTGTGGCCAGCCAGGTTTGTTTTGTGGTTACTTAAGTTTACGAGTGCCCCAGGGGGGTGACGATTTAAATCTTCCCATCTCCGAGAAAAGTATGTTACATAAAGCAATAGTGTGTTTTTCTAAATGACCGGTCTCTCATTATTCATATACTCAGTCAATGTAGCACTCGTGTAAAGATATTTATTTTATTCAAATAAATAAAGTATGGATTTTATTACCTCCGTTTAAAGATTGACGTATGAACAGGACAGTGTTGCGTTATTGTTTGTTCATTATTATTGTAGTGAACTTACAACAAAGACCGCTCGTTTGTGCAACGTAGTTTCCTGAGCAATTGCATGCTCCAGTTGTGCAGACAGTGTTAGCAGTGCAATCTGTGTTAGCTGAGCAAGTAGATTGTCCAGACTTCAGTACTGCAATATGTGCAAAAAATAAAAAATGCTTTGATGTACTATTGACAATACGCAACAGATATTAAAAAATACAGAAATATAAATTACTTGTTTATCGTTACAATCATTCTATAGCAATCTTAAATATAAAGTAAACTTCATTCAGAAGGAAAATCATATAAGAAGATGTAGAATGTGACTTTGTAATATGATTATTTTAAAAAAATGACGAATGAAATGTATTGTGATTAAAATGTCATTCTTATCTGTTAAATGTCTGTTGCTATTTTAATAGGATTATACTTAATCTTCCAGAAAAAAATGACAAATGAAATGGTCATTAACCAATGACGTTTAAGTGATGGCATAAATATAATTCAGTTAAAAATGTGACTTGACATTTTGATTTCCATCGCCAGACATAAAATGATTACACTACAACATGACATTCATGAATACGCTCATGGAATTGGTCTGAAACAAATATTAATATAATTACCATTTTTCCTAATGTAAAATTGTTTCTCCAATACTTTACTCTTACATACAATGATGTGAGCCATTCACATTTGCAAACAGGTTATAACAAAAATTATCAGTACTATAGTTAGTAATATTATCAATCAAAGTATTTAACAATGACACTTGACAAACGTGTTTATAGAAAGGACGCTTCATTGTAGACGGGGATCAGTTGAATAATGGATCGCTCGCACGCGAACACAGACACACACACACAGACACACACACACACAGACACAGACACACACGCAGACACAGACACACACGCAGACACACAGACACACACACAGACATACACATACACACAGACACACACATACACACAGACACACACGCACACACATACACACACAGACACACATACATACACACTCAAACACTCTCTCACATGCGCACGTACACACATGTACATATTCACTTTTGTACTCGCGCACGCATAAAATACGTTTCTATTATTTATCAGGTAACGAGAAACAGTTCTTATTAATATCTGAAAACACACTCTTAAATCATATCAAATTAATTCAGCTGCAGTTTTAATATGTTTTACTATAGATTTTGCAAGTTAAAAAAAATAAACCAAAAGTCCTTTGTATAGATATAATTCAGAATCGATGTACATAATTAAGTGTTGAATTGTATCATCAAACCCTAGTCGTTTGCAAATGCAAAGGTTCGAATGTTCATTTCCTGTATTTAAATATTTCACACTTAATTTTGTTTTATGCACTGGATTACTTTGCTCTAAATGAATGTCAAATACACACGTAATTGATGAAAAATATACTTCAAATACGACTATGGAATCATGGAATATTATAGAACTACAAGAGTATAACTTGAATATATATATTTTGCTGGCCTACTTATAATATCATTTTGTAATTCAATATTCTATTGCACACATGTGTAACATTTTGACCTACCGATTTTGAAACAATTTTTATTGTCATTATTTCAGTTTTGCTACGAGCTTTTAATAATATGTTTTCAGCGAGATTTTAAATGGTATGTTCGTTATAATATTAACTTGAAATAAATAATTAAAATATTAATTCATTTGATGAGCAAAGTTGTCCTCCCATGTTTATGAAATAATTAATATATAAAATAAAATGTTGTGGGATGTAGCGAAGTGGTTAGCATTTTACCCAAGCATCGGAATGCTAAGATAACGTAAATGAACCGTCAGATGATCTCCCTTGTCAATTAAATGGCAGATGACAGAGGCAGGTTATGATGATGTCCCAGCTGACATGTATCTTAAAACTCCAGACACCCAATCACCATACTCTAGCAGACGCAATAGCATAAATAGCCAGTCTATTCTCCCTCTCTCTCAGTACATCGATTGTTCTATCATCAAGTCCGGTCTTAATGGTGAACCATTAGTGTACTGGTGAGTTATTTGACATAAATAATAAAGAGTGCTAGAAATTAGACTTACACATATTTCTTATGTCAATAGAACTATTGATTTTATAGATTTGTAATTTATAATAAGAATTCTCTTCGTGTATTTTGAACTATTGATTTATTGCTTTGTAATTAGAAATATTGTGTATACTGCATGGTTGATGATATGACATGTTCCTGGTGGAATGTTAATTGTGAATTCAATTATGATTGTATATATGACTGTGTTGTGTGAACACGGGGCTAATAATTTTAATAATAAGTATATTGAGAATGCTAGAACAAAGAATGTAGACGTGTAGACATGAGAATTTACTATTGTCTTCTGTTTCTCACAGACTCATGCCTTTCATGTTATATCCACTTTGTTGGACTGCCAGCATCGCCTAAAGAAATCTACAGTCCACCTCCTTGATCTACACCAGTACATGGGTGCCGACATCGATCGTTACAATCACAAACAACAGGGTTGTCAGATTTAGCTGGGGTGAATTTCTGTCAGGAACCAATACTTAGGGAACTGGGACCAGACCACTGATTTTGAGAAATTCACTCCGAGTTTATGACAGCAGTTTTGGGTTGCCTATGGCTGAGGACACAATTTAAACCAGTGTCCAAATTGTGAGACAAGCGAATTTGTGACATTGCCACAAGGACGCAGTGCAGCAATGATCTTACTCGTAAACCAGATAATGCAATTAACTGGTGTTTTTTAAACTATATTTCTCCGCTTGGATTCCGTGATGAAAATAAGATTTGATTGATTATAAAAGATTATTACTTTGATTATTTTACTGTAGTAGTGAGGATAGTTGGAGAGTATTGGGACTTTCTTCTTTAATAGTAAGTTGTTTTTCTCCAACTCTATTCGTTTAAGTACTTTTCCTTCATTGCTTTTATTTAATAAATGTATAGTTCATTTATGACTGGTTCTTATAGAAGGTGGATGGGGTCTCGTCAATACATTATTATGACGGGGGATCCGAGATTTATTCTTATGCTCTTCTATTATACGCTAAATATCTTCCTTATTTCGAACACGTGTGGATGTCATATAAGGCAATCGTGCGTTTTTTAAATGACCGGTCTCTCATTATTTATAAACACAGTCAATCTAACACTCGTCTAAAAATATTTTTGTTTTTTTTAAATAATTAAATTAAATTTAAAGTAGTGCTTCCATTGCCTCCGATTAAAGACTGACATGTGAACAGGACAGTGTTGCATTTTTCCCTTTCAATATTATTGTAGTAAACTTACAACAAAGACCGCTCGTTTGTGCCACGTAGTTTGCTGTGCAGGTGCATGTTCCACTTGTGCAAACACTGTTCGCTGTGCAATCTGCGACATCTGAGCAGGTAGATTGTCCAGCCTTCAGTACTGCAATACGTGCAAAAGTACAAATATGTAGACGTAAAAGTGACAAGTGCGCAATGTTGGTAAGAAAATTAAAATATATATATATATATATATATATATATATATATATATATATCTTCCTGAAAAAAGGACAAATTAAAAGATCATTAAACAATGCCTTTTAAATGATGACATAAATATCGTTCAATTAAAAATGTGACTTGACAAGTTGTTTTCCCTCGCAAGACTTAAATGATTGCACAACAACAGGAAATTTATGAATACACCTATGGAATTATTCGAACCAAGTATTAAAATTTCCTTTTGTAAAATCACCGTTTATCTCCCTTACATTACTCTAACCTACATTGACGTAAGCTATTCATATTTAGAATTTTGTTATAACAAAAGTATAGGTACTACAGTTAGTAAGATTAGGAATGAAAGTACCTAACAGTGACACTTGACAAACGTGTTTATAGCAAAGACGCTCCATGTGAATTATTAATCATTGCTCGTGCGCGCGCTCACACACACACACATACACTCATACAGGCTTGCTCACTCACGTACTCACACATTCATGCATTATAATCGCACACGCACAACAGCTGGTGATACTTTCAAAATACGTCTGGTGATACTTTCAAAATACGTCTGGTGATACTTTCAAAATACGTCTGGTGATACTTTCAAAATACGTCTGGTGATACTTTCAAAATACGTCTGGTGATACTTTCAAAATACGTTTGTATTAATGATCAGGTTAATTAATAGAAACAAGCATACTAATTTTTCAAAAAAAACACTTTGCTAAAACTTACTGATTTAATTCAGATGAAGTTTGAAAATGGTTCACGTCCAGATTTGGAAAGTTTCATAAAATTAATCACAAAGAGAGTGTGTAGATATAAATCAAAATGGAAGAGACAATACATATGCACAGGCACTCGCACGCGCACGCGCACACACACATAAACACAAAATACACACACGCACAAACGCACGCACGCACGCGCACACACACACAACTCCACAAACAGTTTAGAAGTAACATAGAAGTAGCATTGATGCATGAATGTAAAATACAGCGGTTTATCTGTCTATCTAACTCTCTCTCTCTCTCTCTCTCTCTCTCTCTCTCTCTCTCTCTCTCTCTTTCTCTGTATGTCTATCTATTTATCTATCTATCTATCTACTCCTAAGTTTGTTCATCTGAAAAAATATGTAGAGTACTTAGAAGATATCTATTTACTATCACAGGTAATTTAAAAATACATCTCTAAATTTACTGTACAATACATTTAGTCTCCTCACATAAACCTATTGACGAATTTACATCGTAAGTAACTTGTGGTCGCAATAATTACTAGTTAATGAGAATATCTTTAAAGATGTTCATTCTCTGAAAATTTAAAAATACACTTATCTGTATTCAGACAACTGTTTGTACAGTACCCAAATTCTATGAATACCTTTCCGTCCATTGGAAAGTTATTCAAAATTTAATTTCTTTCATAAATAACCATAGTAATTATATTCAGGACACACATTTATTTAGTTTTATTAAGTAGAAGATTTACATTGTTATTTTGATAAACACTGTGAGTGCTAGCGTTTGTTTAATGAAGACATTATTTCGTTATTATTCATTTTCATTTTCCTTCAGATATTTTTCATATGATTAATTTAGCGAACATACACCAAAGAACCAAATCCAATGTATTATTACTGTAGAATCTTACAATAAAGGTGCATGTCCTAATCACAAGTACTTTAGTAAATTTACCACAAAAACCGCTCGCTTGTGCCACGTAGTTTGTTGAGCACGTGCATGTACCACTTGAGCAGACGGAGTTCCCTGTGCAGTCTGCGTCAGCTGTACAGCCAGTTTGTCCAGCTTTCAGTACTGCAACGTGTAGCAGAAATAGATTATATATAGGTATAATACATAAATGAACAATATATACAAGGAAATAAATTACAAATTTAAAATATATACATACATAATCGATAAATGTTCAATCTATAACAGGTAATAAATTTCAAGTTAAGAATGTGTGGTCGTTTTAATCTCACTAATAATTTAAAGTATAGATTAATGAGTATGTAGAAGAAAACATACGAATAAGTGAGTCTAAAGTGATTTATTTTAGTAATTTGAAAAAAATGAAACAAATTATTACAATACAACTTGTGGCAGAGTAAATTTTCCTATCTCTGTTTCTAAACTTAATTGTTATATAAATTGTTAAATGTCAAAATGACTCTGCTTTTGCTGATATTTCAACTGAAAGAGTTGGAAGTAAACAACTCAGGTAAAGAATATGCAAGAAAATTGTAGATGTAATATAAACCAGTTCCAAATGAATAAGTAGTGTTTCCATATCTGCTGCCTAGTTGATATTTACTACTTAATTCTTGGTTTTAGATACCGCGACGATCTGTAATATCATAAATAAAATATAAATAGATTTAGAAGTCCAAATGCGAACAATGCAATTTGAGGTAATGTTATTGGCTCTCCCGGCATTAATTAGCTACAGTCATTCTGTATATCAGCTAACATTACTTAATTATTGATTCTTAGACCACTCATATTGGCGTGGGTCACGTGTATGATACATGCTGTAATCTGTCACCTGTATTTAATTAATATGACTGGCTGTACCTACCAGAGGGCTCCGAGCTTTATTTTTAAACTCTTCTGTTATACCTATCTTCCTTGTTTGCAACACGTACGGACAGCAGGAAAACGTGCTTTGGGATTAGATTAAGGTTGCGAGTGGCCTTGGGGTGGGGTGGGGTTGCAAATTGTCACCGTGCCCATCTCACTGTAAAAATATGTCACATAAGGCAATAGTGTGTGCTTCTAACTGACCGGTCTCTCATATACCCAGTCAATTTAACACACGTATAAATATATTATTTTATTCAACTAATTAAACTATTGTTCCATTGCCTACTTTTGAAGAATTACCTATGAACAGGACGGGTTTGCATTATTGTCTGTTCATTATTATTGTCGTAAACTTACAACAAAGACCGCTCGTTTGTGTAACGTAGTTTCCTGAGCACGTGCATATTCCACTTGCGCATACAGTGTTCGCTGTGCAATCTCCGTTAGATATGCAGGTAGATTGTCCAGCCTTCATTACTGCAATATTTGAAAAAAATATAAATGTGTAGATATACTATTGACAAATACGCAAAAGATATTAAGAAATACATAAATATAAATTACGTGTTTATCTTTATAATCTTTCTGTAGCAATCTTAAATATAAAGTAAACTTCATTCAGAAGGAAAATCATATAAGAAGATATAGTCTGTGTCTTTGCATTATACGTACTTTAAAAGGTCATTCTTACATCTGTTATATGTCTGTTTCAATAGGAACATACTAAACCTTCCAAAAAAGAAGACAAATGTAATGGTCATTAATCAAAGACATTTAAGTGATGACATAAAAATTATCATTTAGTTAAAAATATGACTTGACATTTTGTTTTCCCTAGCAACATTTAAAATGATTACTTTACAACATGAAATTCATGAACACACTCGTGCCATTTGTCTGAACCAAATATTAAATTATTTACCATTTTTCTAAATGTAAAAGTTTCTCTCCAATTCTTTAACATACATTGATGTAAGACATTCATATTTGCAAACAGGTTATAACAAAAACTATCAGTACTATAGTTAGTAATATTATGAATCAAAGTACTTAACAATGACGATTGACAAACGTGTTTATAGAAAGGACGCTTCATTGTAGACGGGGATCAGTTGAATAATTATTGGATCGCTCGCACGCGAATACATATACATACAAATACACAAACACAAACACACACACACACACACACACACACACACACACACACACACACACACACACACACTCACTCACTCACACACACACACACAAACACACTTACGCACGTACACACATGTACACATTCACTTTTGTATTCGTGCACGTTCAGAAGTAGGTGATACTTTCAAAATATGTTTCTATTAATTATCAAGTAACGAGAAACAGACATTTTAATAGTTCAAAAACACATTGAAAATGGGGCTAATGATTTTATTGTAGAAGTAACTAAGATGAGAATGCTAGTACAGAGAAAGTAAGGAAGAGTAGAATTTTAGATATGAGAAGTTACTATTGTCTTCTGTTTCTCACAGACTCATGCCTTTCATGTTATATCATCTTTGTTGGACTGCCAGCATCGCCTAAAGAAGTCTACAGTCCACCTCCTTGATCTAAATCTGTACATGGGCTCTGACATCGATCGTTACAACCATAAACAAAAGGGTTGTCAGATTTAGCTGTGGTGAATTTCTGCCAGGAACCAGTTCTTAGGAAACTGGGACCAGACCATTGAGTTTGAGATATTCACTCCGGGTTAATGACAGAAGTTTTAGGTTGGGTATGGCTAAGGACACAGTTATAATCCAGTGTCCAAATTGTGAGACAAGCGAATGTGTGACATTGCTACAAGGTCGCAGTGCAGCAATGATCTTACTCATAAACCAGATTATGAAATTAACTGTTGTTTTTTACTATATTTCACCGCTTGGATTCCGTGATGAAAAGAAGATTTGATTTATTATAAAAGATTATTTCTTTGATTATTTTACTGTGGTGATGAAGATAGTGGGAGAGTATTGGAACTTTCTTAGATAGAAAAGACTTTTTCTTCTTCACCTCTATTCGTTTGTGTACGTTTCCTTGATTGCGTTTATTTAATAAATGTTTACTTCATCTTTGTTTTGGTTCTTACTCATATTATATAATCTATGTCTTCAGTAATAGAAGGTGGATGGGGTCTCGTCAACATAATTTTAAGACGAAGGCTCCGAGCTTTACTCTTATGCTCCTCTATTATGCACTAAATATCTTCCTTATTTCCAGCACGTGTGGCCAGCCAGGTTATGCTTTGGTGTTATGAGAGGCCCGGGGGAGGGGGGCGAATTATCACATTCCCATCTCCAAACAAAATATGTCCACAAAAAAAAGATATTTATTTTTTCAAATAATTAAAGTATTACTTCCATTACCTCCGATTAAAGATTTACTTTTGAACAGGACAGCGTTGCATTATTTTCTTTTCATTATTATTGTAGCATACTTACAACAATAACCGCTCGTTTGGGAAACGTAGTTTGCTGTGCACGTGCATGTTCCACTTGTGCAGGCAGTGTTCGCTGTGCAATCTGCGACTGTTGTGCAGGTAGATTGTCCAGCCTTCAGTACTGCAATACGTGCAAAAAAATTACAAATATGTAGATGTACAATTGATACGTGCGCAATATTGGTAAGAGAAATATAAATATATAATTCATATTTTCAGCCCTAACAAATAACTTTAATTAAAATACTAAATTACAAAATAACAATTCACGCTTGCAAACATTCTGACAGAGCATCACAGATCACGCCACACACTCATTAATACATTGTAAAAAGAAGTAATCATCATGTGATGACTAAGGGAGGTAAAAAAGTAAAATTAAAAAATATTTTTCTCGATTACCCCCCCCTTTTCCGTCACACCCACCCACCCACACACACCCACCCACCCATACACACACAAACACACACACACACACACACACACACACACACACACACACACACACACACACACACACACACACACACACACACACACACACATAAATCTCTCAAACAATATAGAAGTAACATTCATACATACATACATGCATAATACAACGGTCTATCTATCTATCTATCTATCTATCTATCTGTTTATCTATTTATCTATCTATCTATCTATCTATCTATCTATCTATCTATCTATCTATCTATCTATCTATCTATCTATCTATCTATTCCTGTGTTAATCTAGAAACAGTGTGTACTGTACCTAGAATATATCTATTTACTATCACAGATCACTTAAAAAGAAAACTTTAAAGTTACTGTACAATATATTTTGTCTCCTCACATAAACCTATTGACAAATTAATCGTATGTAACATGTGGTCGTAATAATTAATACTTAATCAGAATTTTAAGGTTGCTCATTCTCTGAAAATTTGAAAATACGCTTATCTGTATTCAGACAACTGTTTGTACAGTACCCGAATTCTTGTATAACTTCTCGTCGTATTTGTGATTGGAAAGTAATTCACAAATTTAATTTGTTTCATAACTGGCAATTGTAATTTTATTCACGACACAAAGTAATGTAGTTTTATGTATTATAAATTTTACACAGTTATTTTGAAGAACACTGAGCGTGCTATTGTTTCTTTAGTTAAGACAATGTTTATGATTATTCATGTTCATTTTCCTACACTTGGTGAACTTATACCAAAGCACAAAATCCAATTATATTTTACATTAGAAATCTTAAAACAAAGATGCGTATCCTAATCATGAATACTTTAGTAAACTTACCACAAAGACCGCTCGCTTGTGCCACGTAGTTTGTTGAGCACGTGCATGTTCCACTTAAGCAGACGGAGTTCGTTGTGCATTGTGCGTCAGCTATACAGGTAGATTGCCCAGCCTGCAGTACTGCAACGTGAGGCAAAATTAAATTATACATAGGTATATTATATAAACGAACAAATAAACTAGGAAATACATTACAAATTCAAAATATATATAGACATAATCGATAAATGTTCAATCACTCACTACCAATTAAAAGTATAGATTAATGAGCATGTAGAAGAAAAACATACGAATAAGCGAGTGTAAAGTGATTTCTTTAGTAATTTGGAAAAAAATGAAAGAACTTATTACAATACAACTTGTGGCAAAGTAAGTTTGCCTATCTCTCTTTCTAAATCTAATTGTTATATAAATTTTTAAGTATCAAAATTACCCTAGCATGGACGTTGCTTATGCTGATATTTCAACTGTAAGAGTTGGATGTAAACAACTCAGGTAAAGAATATGCAAGAAAATTGTAGAAGTAATCTAAACCAGTTCCAAATGAATAAGTAGTTTTTCCATATCTTCTGCGTATCCACATTTTATATTATCTACTTAATTCTTGGCTATAGATTCCAAGACGATCTGTAATATCATTAAAAAAAATTATGAATAGATTTAGAAGTCCAAATGCGAACAATGCAACTTGGGGTAATGTGCTTGACTCTCCCGGCATTAATTAGCTAGTCAAACTGTATATCAGCTAACATTACTTAATTATTCATACTTATATCACTCATTTTGGCGTGGGTCACTTGCATGTTGTCTGTTGTAGTCTGTCACCTGTATTTAATTAAACTTGGCTGGCTTTACCTACGAGAGGGCTCCGAGCTTTATTTTTAATCTCTTCTATTATACTATGTCTATTACACACCAACTAATTTACAACACGTGTGGCTAGCAAGATGGCGTGCTTTGGGGTTAGCTTAAAGTTACGAGTGGCCCAGTGGTGTGGATGGGTAGCGAATTATCACCTTGTACCTACTCCAAACATAATATGTCGCGTAAGGAAATAACGTGTGTTTCTAAATGACCGGTCTCTCATTATTCATATACCCAGTCAATGTAACATTCATTTAAAGATATTTATTTTATTCAAATAATTAAAGTATGGCTTCATTGCGTCCGTATAAATATTGACGTATGTAGAGGACATTGTTACATTATTTTTCTTCATTATTATGGGAGTAACCTTACAGCAAAGATCGCTCGTTTGCGTAACGTAGTTTCCTGAGCACGTGCATGTTCCACTTGTGCAGGCAGTGTTCTCTGTACAATCGGCTGTAGCTGAGCAGGTTGATTGTCCAGTCTTTAGTACTGCAATATATATAATAAAATAAAATATATAAATATTGACAATACGCAATAGATATTAAGAAATACAGAAATATAAATTACGTGTTTAACGTTTCAGTGTGTAGCGATCTTATATATAAAGTAATCTTCATTCAGAAGTTAAATAAGACGGTATAGTAATTGCAGTTGTATTATGATTACTTTAAAATGTCATTCTTAGCATCTGTTAAATATCTGCTGCAACATTAATAGGATTATACTTAATCTTCCAAGAAAAAAAATGACAAATGGTCATTATCCAATGACATTTAAGATATTTATTGTATTCAAATAGTTAAAGTATTGCTTCCATTGCCTCCGATTAAAGATTGACGTATGAACAGGAGATTGCTACATTATTTTTTTTTTCATTATTGTGGTAGTAAATTTACAGCAAAGACCGCTCGTTTGTGTAACGTAGTTTCCTGGGCACGTGCATGTTCCACTTGTGCAGACAGTGTTCGCTGTGCAATCTCCGTCATCTGAGCAGGTAGATTGTCCAGCCTTCAGTACTGCAATACGTGCAAACACAATACAAATATGTAGATGTACAATTGACAAGTGCGTAATGTTGTTAAGAAAAAATATAAATATATATTATATGTCCTCGTTTCAGTCTTTCCTTAGCAAACTTAAATATAGAGTACACTTCGTTCAGAAGGAAAGTCAAATAAGAATATATAGTATTTGATTCTTTATTATATGTACTTTAAAATGTCATTCTTAATATCTGTTAATGTCTGCTGCTATCTTAATAGGATTATATTTTCTGATTAATCTTCCAGAAAAATTGACAAATGAAAAGATCATTAACTAATGACTTTTAAGTGATGGCATAAATACCGTTCATTTAAAAATGTTATTTGACATTTTCCCCTCGCAACATTTAATTGATTACACAACAACATGAAATTTATGAATAGGCTCATGCAATTTGTCTGAACCAAATATTAAAATAATTACATTTTTTTCTAATTTAAAAAAAATCATTTGTCTGCAATGCTTGACTCTAATATACATTACTGTAATGATATTTATATTTGCACATTGGTTATTACAAAATTAACAGTACTATAGTTATTAAGATTTGGAATCAAAGTACATAATAATGAAACTTGACAAACATGTTTATAGCAAAGGATGCTTCATTAGTAAATGAGTATAAATTTAATTATTTTATGGATCGTTCAAGTGCCCACACACTCGCCGGCACACACACCCGACACACTGTTAGGAGGATCTAAGGAAATTATGATTCTTTGTATTAAAGATATTTATTAATTAATGTTTTCATTTTTTCTATGCCGTACCATAAGCCATCCTTGCAAACTGTAGCTGAATACCTGTTAGCCATGTACTAAGGATATAGGTCACTTGACCATCACTCGTGGACAGTTAAATGTGTAAGAAAGTGGAAAGTAAATGGTTAACCGGATGCTCGATGTCCATATACGGAGATATGATTTCCTGTTGGTGAAGTAGGTTGAATACGTAGAAAACTAAAAAATGCACTGAAAAGTTATCTGCATGAAACAGTATCTATGTGTAGAAAATATTTGTGGATGAAAAGACTCGCTCGCAGTTGCATCAAAAAAGATAAAACATATCGAATTCTCAAGTTA
This sequence comes from Sinotaia quadrata, assembly GCA_028829895.1. Classification (NCBI taxonomy): domain Eukaryota; kingdom Metazoa; phylum Mollusca; class Gastropoda; order Architaenioglossa; family Viviparidae; genus Sinotaia; species Sinotaia quadrata. The sequence continues at coordinate 18,100,927 of CM054184.1, forward strand.
GTATGCATGTGTTGAACTAAAGATATTGTAGAGATAACTATATATTCTTTTATTGACTTTTGTATGGAAATAATGCCTTTCTTTTATGACGTATAGTAGAAATCGAAATATGTTGTGTTAATCCCAAACACGTGTCGTTTGCTTATTATAATTTTTGATTTGCTGTAACAGATACTGAATGTAGAAGAATTACAATACAATCATCTCTCCTATTATACAATTCATTTGTTACTATTGTAACTCCCATGAGCGTGGACTGTGACGTTTTATTCCCTGTTTTGACACACACACACACACACACACACACACACACACACACACACACACACACACACACACACACAAATACTCACACAAATTGTATAGAAGTTACATTAATGTATGTAAGTATGTAAATATGTAAGCTTGCATGTATAATACAGCGGTATATCTATCTATCTATCTATTTATCTATCTATCTATCTATTTATGTCTCTCTCTCTCTCTCTCTCTCTCTCTCTCTCTCTCTCTGTATGTCTGTCTGTCTATATATCTATCTATTCCTGTGTTAATATGAAAAAGTATGTACTGTACCTAGAAGATATATATTTACTATCATAGGTCATTTAAAAATAAATCTGTAAAGTTACTGTACAATATATGTTGTCTCCTCACATAAAACTATTGACGAATTTACATCGTAAGTAACTTGTGGTCGCAATAATTAATAATTAATAAGAAGATGATATTTCTCTGAAAATTTAAAAATGCACTTATCTGTATTCAGACAACTGTTTATAACAGTTCCCGATTTCTTGTATACATATCTGTCGTATATGTGATTGGAAAGTTATTCACAAATTTAATTTTTTTTCGTTAATGGCAATTGTAATTTTATTCAGAACACACATTTATGTCCTTTTATGACTTATACATTTTACATTTTTATTTTGAAAAATCACTGAGAATGCTATTGTTTGTTTAGTGAAGACAATCTTTCGTAATTATTCGTGTTCATTTTCCTTCATATATTATTCATATGATTAATTTGGTGATCTTACACCAAAGCACCAAATCCAATTTATTATTACTGTAGTAAACCTAAAAGAAAGATGCATATACTAATCATAAGTACTTTAGCAAACTTACAACAAAAACCGCTCGCTTGTGCCACGTAGTTTGTTGAGCACGTGCATGTTCTACTTGAGCAGACGGAGTTCGCTGTGCAATATGCGTCAGATGTACAGGTAATTTGTCCAGCTTTCATTGCTGCAACGTGTGGCAGAGATAAATTATACATAGGTATATTACATAAATGAACAAATATACTAGGAGATAAATTACAAATTTAAAATATGTATAGATACAATCGATAAATGGTCAATCTATAACAGGAAATAACTTTCAAGTTAAAAATATGTGGTCGTTTAATCTCACTACCAATTAAAAGTATAAATTAATGAGCATGTAGAAGAAAAACATACGAATAAGTGAGTGTAAAGTGATTTATTTTAGGAATTTGAAAAAAAATGAAACTGAATATTACTATACAACTTGTGGCAGAATAAGTTTTCCTATCTCAGTTTTTAAACTTGATTTTTATATAAATTGTTAAATGTCAAAACGACCCGAGCACGGACACTATTTATGCTGATATTTCAACTGTAAGAGTTGGAATAAACAACTCAGGTAAAGAATATGCAATAACATTGTAGATGTAATATAAACCAGTTCCAAATGATTAAGTAGTTTTTTCAATATCTGCTGCGTACCCGTAGTTTATATTTTCTATTTAATTCTTGGTTATAGATTCCGCGATGATCTGTAATATCATAAAAAGTTATTAATAGATTTATAATTCCAAATGCGAACAACGCAACTTGCGGTAACGTACTTGGCTCTCCCGGCCATTAATTAGTTACAGTCTTGTTTATATTAGTTAACATTACTTAATTATTGATACTCAGACCACTCGTGTTGGCGTGGGTCACTTTTATGTTATATGTTGTATTCTGTCACCTGTATTTAATTAATATGACTGGCTGTACCTTCCAGAGGGCTCCGAGCTTTATTCTTAAGTTCTTTATATTGTAATACTTCCGTTACACACTAACAATCTTCTTTATTTCCAACATGTGTGGTCAGGAAGAAGGTGAGCTTTGGGGTTTGGTTAAGTTTACGAGTGACCCGGGGGTGTGGGGTGACGACGAATTATCCCCTTGCTCATCTCACAGCAAAATATGTCACATAAAGCAATAGAGTCTTCAGTACTGCAATATGTATAATAAATAAAATGTGTAAATGTACTATTGACAATACGCAATAGATATTAAGAAATACATAAATATGTCACATAAAGCAATAGAGTCTTCAGTACTGCAATATGTCTAATAAATAAAAATATGTAAATGTACTATTGACATATACGCAATAGATAATAAGAAATACATAAATATAAATTACGTGTTTATCATTATAATCTTTATGTAGCAAGTTTAAATATAAAGAAATCTTCATTCAAGAAGTAAAATCGTATGAGAAGATGTAGTATGTGACTTTGTATTATGATTACGTAAAAATAAATTACAATTCGAATGGTCATTAACTAATGACTTTTATGTAATGACATAAATATCATTCAGTTAAAAATATCACTTGACGTTTTTTCTCCTCTCAACACTTAAAATGTAAAGTTTCTCTCTATAGTAATACTTTACTCTAACATACATTGGTTTCATCTATCTATCTATCTATCTATCTATCTATCTATCTATCTATCTATCTATCTATCTATCTATCTATCTATCTATCTATCTATCTATCTATCTATCTATCTATCTATCTATCTATCTATCTATCTATCTATTTATCTATCTATCTATTTATCTATCTATCTATCTATCATGATGTACAATTTAGTCATTGTAATATTCGTTTATTCATAGAATTAGTGTACACATTTCCTTCAAGAATGCCAATATTGCGTCATTTATAATTCGTGATAATAATAAACTCACAACAAAGACCGCTCGTTTGAGGAAGGTAGTTTGTAGAGCATGTGCATGTTCCACTTGGGCAGGCGGAGTTTGCTGTGCATTGTGCGTCAGTTGTACAGGTAGTTTGTCCAACCTTCAGTACTGCAACGTGTGACAGAAGTAAAATTATATAAATGCAGAATGTATAATACTTCTCAATACTGCAACGAGAATATGAAATAAAATCATGCACAGTGAAGATGGTAAATACACAACACATACTAGGAGGTCATGAGATGCATTTTCTAAAAAATCCTTACCCATTATGCAGTAAAACAAAATATGATGTAGACTGCATACGGAAAGAAATTTAATTAAGAAATTGGATGTGTAAGAGGTGATTTTCATCATTTGTACACATTTAAAAATATAAATAACACAACATCTGCGCTGTATTCAGGATAAATCAATTTAGGAAAAATGAATAAGCAATGACACATTTTACACTTACACGCCAAAGGAAAACAACAATAATATTTTGTTACAAATGCGATATTGTCAAGGAATTCGCTCCAAAGACTTCTGTCAAAACGTTTACACTACAACACCTAATTCTTTAAATAGCTTTAGGAAATTATCAAAAAACATGTACAAGTGTTACCTATATAATAACATGAAAAATCCTCTACCTCTCTAAACACTGCATAAACACAAATGCGTACTGTGCAATTACTGGAGAACCATTAATTTCTGTCAAATACCAACGTGAAATGTAATGGAATTTGATCAAAACACACACAATAAACACTTTCTATCTTCTATCTATTTATTTTTCTATCTATCTATCTATCTATCTATCTATCTATCTATCTATCTATCTATCTATCTATCTATCTATCTATCTATCTATCTATCTATCTATATATCTATCTATCTGTCTGTCTGTTTATTTGTCTATCCTTATTTGTAGATTTATTTGTTATACAAATTGTTAAATTGACAAAGTGACTCGACATTATGAACGTATTTGTGTAAGTATCAAATAAGGAAATAAAAATAACTTAGGTGGAGAATAGACAAGATATTGCTGATGTAATCGAAACCAGTTCCAACTGGATGAGTAGTTTTTTCTGACTAATAGTCTCACTCTCGTTTATAACAAATTAATCCAAAGTTGATGGACCAAGTTTTCTTTGTTGGAAAATATTCTAATCACTATGCTTTTGAATATACCTGGAGTCCGGTCATATAGGTGATCATTAGCGATAAAGAAAATATTGACTTTAAATATTTCATACATGATTACTATTGATCTCTGATGTAAATAATATAATTCTTATGTAACTGAACCATTATTTCTATGTTAATTACTTTATTTACACTCTACATGAATTTTGATTGATGCTGTGTTTCTTATTCTGTGTGTGTACTGGGCTAATGAAATTGTTGCAGGGTTTGTAAGTTGCGGATGTTTGTAAGTGAGAAAGGGTTTTAGAGATGAAAGATGCCTGAAATTTAGTACTGCCTTAATTTGACTTTTGCAGAGAAACTGGCCTTTTCTTCCCTTTCACTTCAGGCAGCAGTGACTACTGTGCTGTACTCTATGATTACGTTGGTGTGAGAATCCAGCATTATCCGAAAGTAATAGCAAACATTGCTGTAAGTTGATTCCCGTGAATTCTGTTCGAGATTCAATATGGCAAAATCTGATAATTGGTCTCGAGAATTCACGAAGGTTATTTTAAAAATTTTTTGTAGTGTATTTAGTGAACCCACACGTGAAATTCGTCAAACGTCCTCCTGATATTCTTTATAGAGCATTTGGAATTCTAGAAGATTCCTCACGGCATGTTTTGTGAGCGCTTGGAAGATTCTGGAACAGTTGTGTAACATGCTAAGAAGGGGCATGAGCGATCATCATCAGACTAAGGAAGATAGTTGTCTTATTACAAACTCTGTGATTGAGAACATGACAGCCGCCATCTTTGAAAATATTATGTCATTGACTTTAATTATTTCTCCGAAACTTCACTTTCATGTCAGTGATGATATGACATCCATGAAATTGATTATATATTTATGCTAATAGACTGCTTATGTCCTTTCTAGAAGCAACTGATCGATTGTCTAACGTTAATCGAACATTGACGTAAAATGATGTAAAAGTCAAAGCTCTTTTGATTATATTCATATGTTGTATGAATATATAATTTAATATTTTAATATATTTATTGTTGTTTATTGTCTTACATACATTGATAACCATATGTTGGAGAGATAGTAGGTAGATGTGAGCTCACTAAATGTAAATTAAAGACGAATTTATCTTTTACATTGGTAATAAGATTTCACCTTTTGAAAAATTGTGTGACTTTAATGTTGTCTTTAATGTTTTGGAAGAGAGACATAAATTAGCATTCTAATCACCTTTAATTATTTATGGAAGACTACTACTACTACTACTACTACTACTACTACTGCTACTATTATTATTACTACTACTGCTACAACAACAACAAGAATTACTACTACTACTGCTACAACAACAACAACTACTACTACTACTGCTACTGATACAACTACTACTACCATTACTACTACTACTACTACAAATCAGTAACTAGAGTGGCGTTGGTGTTACAGTTTCTAATTTGTGAGTATGTATGTTTAATGTTACAGTGATTTTTTGTTCATAATTCTTTTTTCTAATTTCGCAACCCTTTCTTTTAAATGTAATATTGTTATGAATTACATACTTATCTTCATTATTGCCTGAATCAATAGATAATATTATGTTGTAACTTTGTTTTAAACTGTCGAAAATATTCCTTATATTTTTTTCTTCACCCAGTAGACCATGTTTCTATTTAATTATGTGTGCAGTCTTATGTTGCTATAAAAACTGTACCTCCTGATTCGTACAATATTGAAACTCTTTTATCTTAATCATTAGTGAATCAATGTATTCAGTTTGTGATCAGATTTTGTATTGCTTATCTTTGCCAAAATTGGATGAGACATTTATTTTATTAATCCTAGTTAATCTTATTACTGTTAGTCATAGTCATGAATGAATCTGAAAACATGCGCGTGCTCTGACTGTAGAGTCTAAACGATAAAGTAATGATAAAGAGTATATGGCAAGCAGATTTACAGCTGGCACTTATTCTGAAACAGGTGTCCATAGATCTACACACTTACTCTATAATGCACAAAATCTTTGGTTCCCGTTGTGCTCAGTTTTTTTTTTTTTGATTCAGGGTTACATAATATCACTACCAGACATTACATCCAGAATGGTTACCATTCTTCGAAGTTGCCCATCATCGGCCAATAACTCTAACTGGGAAGAATAGCTCTCAAATACACACCAATGTCAGAAGTCTTTTCTATGTTGAACTGTTCCATGTCTACAGTAATATATGTATATGGACATAATTGTGTGTTCATTTAAGATGTGAAACACTTGAATGTCTGTAATATTTACATATAATGAATGATATGACTGCATTAAAAAAAAAAAACATATCGACAATGACTAATCCTTTACAAGCAAACAGAACAGATCTATTTAAATAAGAAAAGCTTGTTTAGACTTCATTAGATATCATTCAATGATTTAGAATTTGAATGAAACGGCAATACTTATTATATCAATGATAGTGCAACATGTTTATGTATATTTTTAACAATATTTTTAATACAGGCTAGTTGTTAATTTTACAGCCATTTGTTCTATATTACAATTTGTAGTGTTTTATCTTAATCAGTATAGTGTTTTTCCATCGGACGCATTAGTATGCAAAATATACGAAACGTAATATTCACAAATAGAAAAATCACTGTTCTAACATAGAACCAGTTTATAGTATATATCTGAATTATCTCCCCCTACACCAAGATTTTGATAGTCTGTACATGTGTGAGTGTGTGTGTATGTGCATAGTTTGTATCAGATTGCTTGTTCTATTTAATTGTAAATTATGAAAATTTACTCTTGTTATTTTAACGACGAATTGACTCCATTATAAGTGTGACCGAGTGTTTGTATTGGCAGATCTGAAAGTGACACGAATGATTTTTTGAGGTGTTGTAAACAGTCATATTAAGATAACTATTTCCAACGAATTTACTTGTTATTACATTAGGTGCCAGAACTCAAGAGCGATCTAATTGTAAAGACTGAAGTGTGAATTGGGCAACTGGTCTGTCGTCAGTATAGGTGTGAAAATTAGAATGAATAACTTTAAATCCTTATGCTGAGACAGGGTCGTTAAATAAGAGCCGGTCTGTTAGAATGTTTTACCGATTAACGTAGACAAGTAGACAGACATATAGATAGATAGACATACATATAGACAGACAGACAGATAGATAGATAGATCGATAAATAGATAGATTCGTACTTTGCACATAACGTATGGGTGTGGAATTCATGTTAGAATAAATTATTAATGTGAATGCTGAGAACAGTTATAAGGAAATAATGATATAAGCTACAAAAATAAACTCTTACAACAATATTTCTTATCAATGCTCGCGACGTAGCCTGTTACACACACGCATGTCGTTGTTGATGTTGAACATTCGCCATTATCCAAACAAGGTGCAGTAGTACTTGAGCATGCCTGATCAACTTGCAGTTCTGCATGCACATATTAATTTATTTTCATTGGATTTAACGTGCCATTGATAAATTTATTCACAGTGAAAAATGATAAAAATATTTTAATACACGAAGTCCATTTTGCAAGTTTTGCAAAGTATCCTTGAATAAAGCTAGTATGGATTTGCAATATTCTTTCTTGTCTAAAATGAAAGATGAAAGGGTGAAAGAAAATAATTTGCAAATAATATGTTTAGGGCAACATGTAATCAAGCAAATGGCAGACTGCAATTTATCTATTTTTTTTAATCGTGTCAACAGAAATAATTTTCATCGAAACGAGATGTATATTACTTCTAAAAATGTACTTTTAGCAATTATTAATAAGAAAATATCTGACGTAATTTGTATATATTATTAGAATAATCTTGTTGATGTGTTTTTCTTGATAATAATATTTTTTTCTAAATTCGTTACATAATACCGTGAGTTATATGTGGTAATTAAAATAATGGCAATATATAACAACCTTCTGAACACCTGATTCAGACTATGAACACTTTTACATGAAAACATATTGTGAAAATTTGAATTTGTGAAGTTATTATCAAACGTTATCAGACACAAGCATTAACCATTTTGTTGTAGAGACCACAGACAAAAGGACTTACTGCAGTAATCTCCTGGCGATATAGGTACGTGTTTCGTTTCGTCACAAGAACAAGATGGCGTTGAACCCGAGCACGTTGCACCCGTGACACATTGATCGTTGGCGATGACACAAGTTCGGCCTGGCGTAATAACTAAAAGAAAGTGTCAATTTTGGATAATAATAGCAATATATAAATAGAGTACTTTAGACTTTCCGTCAACTATAAGTGTACCTTTCTCAAATATAATGTACACTTGTCATTCATCTTATTTTGATCATTTATTTTATTTTAATTCAGAGAGTATTATTTAAATTCTCATAATATTCATTCATGAGTATACCTTTAGCTTTGTTGGTTTTCTTTTCTGATATTTATAGACTGTCACTAAGTGATTTATGCTGACTGGACTAAGAATTTAAAAGAAGACAATATAGACTAGATGTGCAGTTCATACATTTTGAAAATATGCCTCAAACGATGACTTTTTACAATGCATCTTGATGGTTATAGAGCTGATTAGCACGTCATTTAATATTTTTATTATATGAACGTACAAATACTAACCCGATGATTACAGATTCACTTAGGATGCCTTAAAATTTGAATTTTATTTTATTTTATATATAATAATTATTGAAATGATCGTTTTTGTTATGAATAGTATGCACGGCATAATTGTATTGAGAATAGTTGCAATATCCTCAAAATATGTACCACTATAAAAGCATTTATCGGAATAATTATAAAAGAGACATTTTCCATGTCATAATCGACTTAAATTAATATAGTAATTGGTTATGTAATATTATTTATCTTAAACATTATTGTTCTCTGTTTCATTTTGAATGTATTTAATTAATAAAAATAATATTACCACAACTTGACAACCTATGCTTCCACTGCTACATGGAGACCACATTTATAAAGCACTTTTCTACTGCTATGACTGCTTGACTGCTTCATTATTTTTGTAGTAGTAGTAGGAGTAGTAGTAGTAGTAGTAGTTATAGTAGTAGTAGTATTCATCCTCTTTTACGACAATGTATGAATGTCGTTTGTGATCCATGGTTTCGGAATCTTACCAAGATTCTGGGAGATGCAAGGTTTTACGGAGGATGTGGGCACTTCCGAGGAGCGCTGCTTTGATTAGTGGAGCGAGTCTGTGGTTTCTATGTAGTTTATTCAGGTAGCATTCCAATTCAGATGTTATGTTCCCTAAGGCTCCTATCACTATTGGTATCATTTCCGCTTTTACATTCCACAGTCTCTGAATTTCCAATCTGAGGTCTTGGTATTTTTCAATTTTTTCTCTTTCTTTTGTTTTTATATTTCTATCAATTGAAGTAGCGACATCAATGATTGTTACTGTTCTGTTGGACTTATTAAGAACTACAGTGTCTGGTCTTCGTGCAGGAATCACACGATCTGTTCTTATCTCGAAGTCCCACAGTATTCTGTTTCGGTGACTGCTTCTGGTTGGTGCATCCATGCTCTTTCTGGGCTTTTTATGCCATAGTTCTCACACAGAATTCTATGTATTTCTATGTATGTGCTTTGTCACTTCGTTCTTTCGTTTGGTATATTCTGTTCCAGCCAGAACCTGATATCCAGATATTATGTGCTTTGTTCTTTCATCCATGGCTTTGTAATCTACATTTGGAATCATTTGAGATTTTCATGATTTTCGTTTTGTGTGATTTGGTGTTGAGTGCTTAATTTTGTTCAGCTGTTATGAGTGCTTGTGTTTCTGCTTTCAATCCTGCCTCTTTCAACCATTTGTACGTTGGTTGCTTTGTTGATATTTCGTCGGCATGTCGTACATACTGACCATGAAGAGGTTTCTGGCTCCAGGTATGTACTTTTTCTTGCTTCGTTGTTTTCTTCCATGTTTCTTTGTCTGTTTCTGAGGGTTGGAATAGTCCACTCCTCTTTACTGCTTGTATCAGTGGATCATCTTTGTTGTTATTCCAGATGTAGTCCGCAAGGCCAATGACTTCTCTTTCAATGACTTGTTTGATTTTCCTGAGACATCAGCCTCCCTTTTTTCGAGATACATGTTTACGTCTGCTTTGGGGTGTAAGGCTTTATGTATTGTGAGTAGTTTTCTTGATTTTTCTGTCCAGTTCACTTATTTCATTTGCTGTCCAATTTATGATAATTCCAATGTAGCTTATTATAGGTATTGCGTACGCATTAAGGGCTTGTATTTTGTTCGCCCCATTTATCTTGGACTTCAGGACTCGTCTAACACGTTTTTCACATTCTCTTAACTTTGGACTTCGCTCTGCATATTTTCTGATGCTGTAGTAGTGTAGTATCCCAAAATATTTATATATATTTTCCATTGAAACATCGTTGATTTTTCCGATGTCGAATTGCAGGCCCTCTGTTGTTTTGACCTTGCCTTTCTGGATGACAATTCTTCCACATTTCTGAAGGCCGAATTTCATGTTACTGTCCTTAATGCAGATCTTGACAGTATTGATCATGGATGTGATGTCACGTTCATTTTTACCGTACAGCTTGAGAACGTCCTTATACAGTACATGGTTGATGACCTGTCCTGATTTCGTTTTGTATCCTAACCCTGTTTTCTGGATCACTTGACTGATAGATAGGTAGGTAGGTAGGTAGGTAGATAGATAGATAGATAGATAGACATACATACATACATACAGACAGACAGACAGACAGACAGACAGACAGACAGACAGACAGACAGACAGGTAGATAAATAGATAGATAGTTTCCGATCGACAAAATTAGAAAGAAAGTTGAACAAAAAAATAAAATAAATTATTACGGCATTTTAACACTGTTGGAACACATATATCAGTTCGGCTAGCACATCCATCAGCGACAGTACATGTTTCGCCTGTTGCAGCAGCCGCTGCACTCACACCTGGATAAAAACCAAAATCAGTAATCAAACTATGTGATAAGTAAATATATATATTTTTTAAATAGCATTCGGTCAGCGTACTATTATGATTTGTTGTAATAAAGTTATTTGTTTAAAAAAAACTTACGCATATCACTAAAATACTCCACAACAGAAATAGAATCGGCAACAGAAATAAATGAAAAGAATATAATCCATTTACGGAATAAAACCCCTAAGTTTGAATCGTATTATTTTTACTGTTGTCTCTTATTTACATGTCATGATCTATCTCTATGTCTTATCAGGGAGTGACAGAGTAAAAGAGCGAAAAAGAGAGTAAAAGAATACATTTTAATGATATTACAATAAACATGGAAATGGTTACACAGTCATTCATGTTACTTTATATTTCGACATTAGTATCTGGTTGTTCGCTAGATTTGTTAGTACGTGTTTGTGCACATGTACTGTTTGGTTTCTTTGTCAGGATATCATATACTATGTCTTGGAAAATGTATTATTACAAAATATGTGAGACTTGTGTTAGGTACAGCTAATAATATAACTCTCATTAGTCTATGATGAACTATTTCACTGAACACTGAATAACTAGAACATAAATCATTCTTTTTCGAGGTTACATACTACCTCAATCATTATATATGTCTGTATGTACGTTTCTATTGTATCAGTATCTCCAGTAAATGTTTGCTCTGAATCCATCTTCCTAGTGCAAATATAGACATACTTTTGCAGTTCGAGAGATAAGCAATACTATTTTGTTTGTGCACACGCTATAAAGTATTTGAAAAGTTAAAGAGTATAAATATCTGATAAATATCCGATAAATGCCTGATAAATGTCGGATCAATATCTGATAAATGTCTGAGAAATGTCGGATAAATATCTGATAAATGTCTGATAAATGTCGGACAAATATCTGATGAATGTCTGAGAAATGTCGGATAAATATCTGATAAATGTCGGATAAATATCTGATAAATGTCTGATAAATGTCGGATAAATATCTGATAAATGTCGGATAAATGTCTGATACATGGTTCAGAGAGCAGTAAAGAAATGTTAACGCATGTTAAATATCGCTTTCATATCAGGGCAAAGTGCACAAGAATATTGACCTCAAGATATATTACACAATAATAAGCTGTAAATTCTTTCATAGACTTTGAGATTAACTATAATTATATGCAGATCCGTCTATACAGTAACTACTTCCTGAAACATTCATTGACTTTTTTATTGTCCTTAAATTATAAGAAAAATAAAGATGAAATTATTTTAACTTAATTTCATTAGTCATAATTCCACTAAAACAGACGTGTTCGCAAATGTGTTAATATGCTGACCCCGGTAGGCAGAGGTAGGTATGTTAACAAACTAAAATGGGACTTACCTTTCGCCAGACTAAGCAGCAACAGCAAAGTTCCGATTTGCAGGCAGACCATGGTGACCGGTCTATCTGGAAAACTTTCCTTTTTCGGGAATCTACGATCTGCAGGTCTTCACGAGTGCACAATCAAAGGGAACCAGTCACCAGACGCGAATTTATATAGCGGTCATCCCTTGGCAACCGCCAATGTTTCACTGGATGACAACGTCAACAACGTGCTCCCTCCCATTCGTGGGTATTTTGTTTTATGACGTCATGTAATGAACAGTTGTAGAGATTAATCATTTTTGATTGTATATTCAATCACTAAAAATGCATTAAGTGTATTCTATGCATCGGTTTTGTTCAAACAGGTTAACTTTTTGATCTATTTTTGATCAACGTTTTGATGTATTGGTATATTATTTCTTTTACATGTAAGGGTATTTTCTATTTATATGATGTAAAATTCTTTCTTATTTCTTTAAATAAAGAATTTATAATATGTCTTATATAATTATGAATAAATTACATTTGTTATTTTTTGAATAATTGATATAAATGATATTTTCTTCTTTAGGTAATGAAATGGAATCGACCAGAAGACATTGCAAAATTAAACCCGATGTATTTTGCTACATCTGCGGAATAACAGGAATACAGCAACAGGTTTTATAAAGCGTGCTTACCATACTTATTTTGGTATAAAACTTGGTGATCAGGATAATGATTGGGCGCCACACATGGTATGCAAGACATGCACCGTGAATCTGCGTCGTTGGACCAAGGGTAAGAAGAGTTGTCTGAAGTTTGGAATTACTATGGTTTGGAGGGAACCGACAAACCATGTCACTGACTTCTACTTCTGCGCTATTGATGTGACTGGCATGAACCAGAAAAAACCGGAACAGCCTTAAGTATTATGATCTTGAATCAGCACGTCGTCCAGTAGGTCATTGTGATTAAATTCCAGTACCTGTCCCTGGAGAACTTACCGACATTACTGAAGAAGAATTCTCTAGTGTTGAAGAATATGAAGAAGAAGGAGAATTAGTGGCTCTTGATGATGATGCTCCAAAGGAGCTAAATGATCTAGTTCGCGATTTCAGCTTGTCAAAGCCATCTGCTGAACTGTTGGCATCCAGACTGAGGGATAAAAAAACATCCTTTCTGACAGTGTTATCATCATCTTCTACCGCAGCAGATATCAAGGGTATCTCAGTTTTTTCTCTACAGAGAAGGGCATGGTTTACTGTATAGATATTGCGCAGCTTCTACACAAAATTGGAGATTTTTCATTGACAGCAGCAAGCGATCACCGAAATGTGTTCTGCTACACGATGGTAACCAGTTTGCCTCTGCACCTCTAGCTCACTCGACTAGACTGAAAGAGAAGAATGAAGCGGTGAAGTACGTGCTGGAGAAAATTCTTTATGATCAGCATGGATGGTTACTTTGTGTTGAGCTGAAGATTGTAAACTTTTTTGTTGGGACAACAGTCTGGATTCACCCAGTAACCGTGCTTTCTGTGCATGTGGGATAGTAAGGACAAAACACAGCATTACACGAAGCAGGATTGGCCTGTAGGGAGGAGTTGGTACATTGCAAATCAAAGAACCTCATAAACAACCCTCTTGTGGACAGAGACAAGATACGTTTCCCACCGATCCAGAGTTTGAAAACTCAATGAATGAAGTGGAACTGGAAGCGTGGAAGGCTTTTGGTCTGGTCGTGATAAACTTTCTTGTCAACAATAATTCCAGGAACTACGCAGAGCTTGTTGCCAATATGCTGACCGCTTTCAGAAACCTTGGATGCAACATGAACATCAAAATGCATTACTTATTATCACATTTGGATCGGTTTCCTGAAAATCTGGGATCAATGAGCGACGAGTAAGGGGAGAGATTTCATCAGGATATGAAAGAGATGGAGACCAGGTATCAGGGACGCTGGGATGCAGTCATGCTGGCTGATTACTGTTGGACTCTTAAGCGAGACATTACTACTCCTGAGCATTCTAGAGGTTTGTAGAGACGGAAGATCATGACCTGAATTTTGAACAATGATTACCTAATATTGAATTTACTTACTGTTATCAAGTGTTACTATTCAATGTACACTAATCAACATTAGTAACATTTGATAAATGAATTGTGTTAGAAAATGATTTTTTTTTTAATTTAAAAACCTATGCAATCATGTATGTAGGAGTACATGCATGCTTGAGTGTAAATTGTGTACGTGTGTATGTAAGAGAGAGAAAAAATATTAAACATTATTTTGACTGATACAAAGTGTTTCTTTCCCGGAAGTTATAACATTGTGCAACTAATTGCATTTTTCTGATATATCAATTCTTCAGTTTCAAATACAAATTTAAAAATAAATTATATACAGTTGATCTTACTTGTTATTTATTTATGTAGGCAATACTTCTGGCCACGCGATACGCATCAATACACATCACATTGAACAGCCGCTGCTACTTGCAACAGAGCATTGAACTCCTTGCATAAAAGTGCACTTAAATTTTTAACTTTTGTGAACAGAAGTTTTTATGCATTGCACAACACTCCATCTGACTGTCTTTACCTGCATGTGTGTATGCTTATGTGAATATGTTTGTGTGTGTGAGAGAGAGTATATGTACTGTATTGCATTTCATTGTATTCTCTTTAATGTACATTCCTTTAGAACAGTCTAACGGCAGAACATCATTCAGTATTATTATGACATTTCTATTTTACTCTCTCTCCATCGAAACATGTAGAATATCGTCTCAAAATGAAATTAGAATGTATTCACCTTGACGAGCGCTATGACGCCCAGCTCATTCGTAATAATAAATTGTTAACGAAAGTATTATTTTCTCAAATTTTCTTTAATAATCGCCGTTAAAGTATAATAAAGTACTTTAATAATGGTCAATATTAGTACTTTAGTAATGATCAATATTATGACTTACTTTGGCTTTCTTATAATCATTGTGAATGTCTCTTATAAAAGATTAAAATAATAACAATTTGAAATAAATTATTTTCATTTTAAGATATATATTGAGTGCAGTACAAGACAGACATTTCCGTATTTTTTTAATGAGCATTACATTCATAAAGATGTATGTAAACTTTTCGTTCAATTTGGTAAAAGTAATGTTCATATATCATATAAAGTTTTATTTGTACTATATGATTTAAAGTAGTATTAATTTAAGTAGTACGAGTTTTACCTATCTATCTATCTATCTATCTATCTATCTATCTATCTATCTATCTATCTATCTATCTATCTATCTATCTATCTATCTATCTATCTATCTATCTATCTATCTATCTATCTTTCTATCTATCTATCTATCCATCCACCTATCTATCTATCCGTCCGTCCGTCCATCTGTCTGTCTGTCTGTCTATCTATATATCTGTCAGTCTGTCTATCTATATTTCTAAGAGAGAAAGAAAGAAAACAGAAAGAAGAAAGTAAACAGAAATAAAGTGAGAATGAAACAATAAGAAATAAAGAAAAACAAACAACGAAAGAGAGAATGAGAAATTGAAAGAGAGAAAGAAAGCGAGAAAGAAAGAGAGAGAAAGAGAGAAAGAAGGAAACAGAGTGAGAAAGAAGAACAGAAAGAAAGAGAGAGAAAGAGAGAAAGAAGGAAACAGAGTGAGAAAGAAGGACAGAAAGAAAGAGAGAAAGAAACAAAGAAAAAAGAAAGAAACAAAGACAGACAGACAGAAAGAAAAATAAAGAGAAATAAAGAAATAAAAAAGAAAGAGATAAAAGAAAGAATGAAAGAAAGAAGGAATGAAAGAAAGAAGGAAAGAAAGGAAGAATGAAACAAACGAAAGAAACAATCTAAGAGAGAAAGAAAGAGATAGAGAGAAAGATAGAAACAGAGATAAAAAAGAAAGAGATAAAAGAAAGAAAGAAAGAAAGAAAGAAAGAAAGAAAGAAAGAAAGAAAAAGATAGTAGACTTGTATCTTTTGAAATGGTTAATTAGCTGATGACTTAAAATGCGAAATTTATTTTCTTCAATTTATTCTCATTATTATTAAATATTTGATTGGGAACGTGCTTGCAAACATTTTCGGATTTCGTTTTTTTGTAAATGAGGTTCTACAACATTTCGGACCACTACACATCTCTTCGGAATGAAACAGAACTGCATAGTGTATTTTTTTTTTAAATTCACGTGACCTTAGCGGGCCATTCATGATATATTACTTTTGTGAAATTACTCTCCCGAAATAATTTTAATAAGGCTTGTGAAAGACGTGTCTCTTAGATGAAGTATTGTCAAGAGTCTTCGACAAACAAGAGAAGGTGAATATTGGCGATGTAATTTGTATCCCTTTAGTCACTGTGTGATGCCCGGAAGTCACTCTCCCTTAATGAGAACCTAGGGGTTGATAGGCATTTAATTGTGTCAATCTCTGAACGAGCTAAAGCCGATGGAAGGGGGAAATTTCCAAATCGGTCTGTTAGAACGTGTAGTCAAAGAGCACAGCTGTCTGGCTGACATTGGGCGATATGAGGACTTCCAACCAGTCTGCTAAATTGCAATCACCGCATAGTTGGTTTGGTCAGATGGCTGGAAGGGGGGACAAGTGGTATCTCCTTTGAAGTAGGGTAGGTCTTGATCTGAAACACTAAGCACATCGAGTGGATGAAGAGTGTGTGTGTAAAGGTGTAAATGAATGGCTCCAGTTAATTGATGCATAAGTTTATACATACTCGGTCAAGCCTTTTTACAATTACTTGCGACAAAATATTTTTGGAGTCTGGTAGAAGGCAACCAATAGCCAGTGGTAAAATGTCTGATCAATAATGCGAGAATGGACTTACACTAGTGTTGTGTTAAATTTATTGTTCATGCATTGATTTGATATATGTTAGATTTTTTATTGATTCATTAATAGGAATAATTTATGTTGGAAATTATGTATTGGTGAATGAAGCATGTATGAGGGCTAACAATTCTCTTGTAGATATGTAAGTTGAATGACTGGAGAGAGTGGAAAATTATGAAATTGAATCTAAGCACCATGCCCCAACCATTGTTGCAATGGGCGAACCTTCATTCTTTTAGATACAGCTCCGAATTTTCAACGTTCAGCTGTCGGCTTTCTCTTTTTGGTGTTGTTCTTGTTGGCATGCTTGATGCAGAGCCTGTGATGTGCGTTCTGTCTTGAGGAAACTTTTGCGATCATCATCGGACTACTGCCTACCATGGAATTCCAGGGTGGTGAGAGCAGAGACAACCAACGCCATTGCCGTCCTATTTTCCAGACGATCCTATTATGCTCGACTGTATAAACGTGTGTGTGTGTGGGTGGATGGGTGGGGGGCAATGGCATTGTGCTGACTGCTTAAACTCTCTTCATACAATTTCTCTATGATGGTGCATATACAGAACAGGTCATGAACTCAATTAATTATCTCTGCCTTTCTCTCTTTTCCAACTTGTGACAGAATCATAACTCTGATTAAAGATTGTTTCTTCAGATAGTCATTGTAGTTGTATTTTGTGATATATGTAGTTATTTTATAATAAAACTTTTATCTTTTGTTACATCCTTCTTATACAAGTGCAGTGATGCGTGTCTGGAGTAGTTAGTTGGTGGATGGGGGTTCGTGAGTCATTTATTTGGATGAATGCTATTTAATTTTGTGAAAGTACATTACTCCTGAAGTAGGAAGTTACACCTGCAAACGTATGTGTTGGTAATGCACTACCTATAGTGGTATGTGAGTGGAGAATTCATGTTGGAAATGAATCCTAAATTTAACCATTGTTAAGGGATTATGTTTAGTAAATGATAAAGGAATTCATAATTAATAAACATAAAAAAGGCGAAACGCACAACATCGGCCATACACCGTAATAAACATTACTAGCATGAAAGTATTCCCCTCAAGGACTGAACGACCACGACTACTACTAATGTAGACTGCATTATGACTACCACTAGAATGACTGACTCATCAATACTGATAATGTCAACTTCATTATTTCTACTAATACCACAAGCTTTATCACTGTCCAGCATAATAAATAGCAAACTGGATTATATGTGATTAAATAATGAGGTACAGTTACTATTCTAAGCAGACATATTAATATTAATGTTGAAATTAAGAAACATGAATTTAACATTTAGTATTCTCTTTTAATGTCATTAGGTAGTCACAATTTCACCTTACGCTAAATAATAACCTGCATCCCAGACCCTGTCTCTAAGACCGTTGACCCTAATCCGTCGGTTGTCTGTTATACTGCCGAAGTTATGTGGATTTTATAAAATGTCTAAATATTATATTTATGTTTATATTTAACATTAAACGCATTTTCGTATTATTATAAATTCTCCTTAAGACATTAGTTTAAGTGATAAACGAATGAAGGAGTGCTCTCAGGGAGCACTGGGTAACAAATTCTAAGTCAAAATATGCGATAAAGGCAGATTGGCACCTTTTATTCGACGAGCACTGAGCTGTGAAGGCAACATCAGAGCACAGTTGGTCGGACCAATGGCGTGCCACTGCTGTATAGGACCACAATGACCCAAACGACAACGTTGGACGTCATACAGAGCTGCTTACCTCATAAAGAGCTTCAGCCTTAACAGGGCATAACATTGCATTAAAAATACATCGCTCTCATGAACTATATATTCCACTTATCCACCATACTGTTTGCATTATATGTAAGTGACAGTTTTATTATTATTTCGCGTTTTAAATGTATACTTAATTGTTGATACTTAGATCACTCATAGTGATATGGTTGTTTTTCTCTCACCTTTATTTAATATTCCTGGCTGTATTTAGCGGGAGGAGGGGCAGAGCCACATTTTAGTCTGCCATCCTTGGTTACTATCTTCTTTCCAACACGTGACCGGCCAGAGGTCGCGTTTGGGGTTAGTCTATAGTTACGAGAGGTCAGAGTTCAGAGTGGTGGAGAAATAATATCGTGCCTATCCCATCAACAAAACGTCACAAGGACATGGGTTATGCTATTTATCTATTAGCGAATTGCAGTTTTTTTTTTTTTTTTAAACTTGACTTTGTAATTCCACTAGGTTGGTGGGGAGAGGAAATGGAAGGAACAAAGAGGAGATAAAAATAAATCATTTGAGAGAGAGAGAGAGAGAGAGAGAGAGAGAGAGAGAGAGAGAGAGAGAGAGAGAGAGAGAGAGGAGAGAGAGAGAGAGAGAGAGAGAGAGAGAGAGAGTTACCTCGAACTCGCATTTATTGTTCTTCATGTTCTGGATAGAGTCTAAACGAACAGAATTTGCAGAAACAAGGAAACGAACACACATACACTCACACAGGTATAAAAACACACAGAAGAAAATAGAGAAAGAGATAATACTGATGAATAAAATATAACAGGGTACAAAACATTCTGTTACTAAACATGCGAATGTTCAGCTAGATAAATTTAGATTGTGCTGGATGTTTTTCTGCAAATCGAATTCTGAGTCATGCTTTATTTATGAAAATCTTTCTTCAAAAACTCTGTCACGAGTAAATAAAATTACAAAAAGTACAGCCAAGACCAGTTTAACCTAGAGACCAGGAATTCGACTGTGGTTGTTAGACGGTCACTGTTAAATCCATACATTATGATATCAGACAATTAACCGCTCTAACAGCCAGAGGAAACTCGAGTTGTAACCCAACTCTATTTAGATGTCTAACTCATGCATACACACATGCAAGAATGCACACATTTATTTATAATCTATTAACAGTACACATAATTGACTTGTTGACTGAGTTCTGCATTTCATTTGCTTCCCAAACTCGACTGTGACCATTGGACCCTGTGGATAGAGGCGTTTCTCAAATAAAGAGAGCACACATAATGAAGTCGCTATAACAAAGCTTGGCTACGTGCAGTTTGTAAATAATAAACTATTTGGATATCACAAGGAATCATGGTGGAGCACATGCGCAGACATGTAGAGCGAAATAACATGCTCTATTTCACTTCCTAAGTTCATTATCCTCACTATAGTATAGAATGTTTCTGTTGAACGTCAACTAACCCGTGCACTCTTCAAATGTGTTTATGTGTTTATCACCTTCGTCTAATCAGATTTCATAGATTCTCAAAATATCTATCTATCTATCTATCTAGAAAAGTTTCCACGCAATTCCGGTGGGGAAAAGAAGTGATCGTAAAGAAGAAGAAGTAATGTTTTGACTGTATAATTATATTTTGTAACCTGGAAGAACCAACTATGTATGTGATATTTTTCGGGGGGTGGGGTGGGGGGGTTGTGGGCAAAGTGTTAAATTCCTCACAATCCTGGGCTTCCTGTAACTTTCGGCCAACCACAAAGCGCACCTTCTGACTGGCTACATGCTTTTGAAAGAAATAAGTTAGTTAGGATAGAACAGTAATATGTGAGCTATGAGGCCCACTGATACATCCAGCCAAAAATATTAATTCAATAGGACAGATAATGAAATATCTAATTAAGCCACAACAATAATATCTAAATATCAATAATAAAATATGTATTTAAAAAATAAAATAAAAAAAGAACTAGTGGTTACATAACTAGTATGATGGATTCTTGGAATGTATAGTGTTCATACTCATGGTTATATGAGTCAGTGGTACAGATTTATTATTGTGCTCTGAAGCATACGAAGAAGCGATGCATATTGTTGAAAAATTAAAACTATGTATAAGTGAAGCTGAAGTTGTTGATGGTATAGCCCACGTATCTTAGTGTATAGCCCACTTATCTTAGTGCATAGCCCACTTATCTTAGTGTATAGCCCACTTATCTTAGTGCATAGCCCACTTATCTTAGTGCATAGCCCACTTATCTCAGTGTATAGCCCACTTATCTTAGTGTATAGCCCACTTATCTCAGTATGGTGCCAGATGTTATTGACTAGAGTCCTAGTGAATTCTACCGCGAGTGACACACCTTGTCCATGAAACTAATGTTTCTGGACCGTGATCCATTCTGCTAGTGTTTGTGTGCGTGAGAGACAAAGACGTAGAGCTGGACCGTGCGACTGTGTGAAATCCACGTTATCTGTTATTTCCAAAAGCCTCTTAAGTGATCTGGCATAACTCATATCTTGTTGAATAAACTAATTTAGTAACTGTAATCTATAGAAATCTGTTTTTACCCTGTCTTAAACATATATTAATTTTTGTTTCTTATCTGTTCTAAAATGTTATATAATAAATAATATGTTTATTGTATTGTTTTTCATATTTTCATACTGTTAAAATTAACTAAAATATTCATTCTCATGACTTGTGTTATATGATGAGGAATTTATCATATATTTTTTAAAATAAATTTTCATGTTGCAGTTTAAATTGAAGGCTATTTGTAATTTGAATGACTTGTACATTGCGTCATGCTTGTTTTGGAAGTGAGGTCCTGAACGAAGGAGTCACTCATTCATAACTCGTGCATGGCGGCAGATTAACTGACCGGTGTTTGATGTTTGCACCAGTTAGATGAGTGAGTGATTGCAGTTTAAAAGGCCAATAAACTTAGCAAGGGATTAATTTGCAGCAAGTGTGTGTTTTTGGAGATACAATGGGATGTGTTGTTACTAGATCAGCAGAGGTGGTCGGAAGTTGTTACGAAAGTCATTGTCACATGTCCAGTTTTCATTTTTAACCCTGTCCTAATTTAGGGATTAATCATCAATATTAATTTATAGGATAATCCTCAACATTAGCGACAGCTGGACCTGCCTAACCTCTCTCCCCTTCAATGCCACAATCTCAGCTGATTATTCACGACACTTGGTGTGATTTTAAGGGAAATAAAGGTGATAGCAAATTTGACCCTTTATTCTTTTTCCAATTGTCTCTTGGGGTGAGCGTTTTCGAAACTGGGTCCCTCCATACATTGGGTTGTACATGGAGCAAAAAATACTGGCTAGATAAGGTAAAAGCGTCTTTGTATTGTGTGAATGGTTAGGTTTTATTATGATGCTATATGCTATGTTTTATTTTGAACATGTTAACATTTCTTTCTTTCGGAAGCCTCTGCCAAACTTAGTATTTATTAAAAGAGCAATTGACTGGACACTTAGATTCTGCAATTGCTTGTGTTTCAGGATTTTGGGAATTTTGTCTTTTTTTAAAATTTTGTTTGATTTCATCTCGATCTTTGGAATCTATTCCTGATATGATGTCCTGTCCTATTGAGTCTACCAGCGTGTATACGACACTCCAGTGCATCCAGATAAGTTTGATGGGAATGTGACTACAGTATGGCTTGAACGTGCTCTAAGTGGCATTATGATGAAAAATGTTACTTATTTTTCTAAACCTTGCTAACATTTCTTTTATTAAAATTCTTGTTATTATTTTATAATATCCGTATTTGTTAGCTAAACGTAAATTTTATTGTTTGTTATTACAGTCTGAAGTTTTTATTTTATAATCTCACGTATTTTTTAGTGAAATCAATTTCTATCCTGTTATTGTAGTCCAAAATGATAATCTAATGATTATGTCTTGTTCGTCTATTTATAATTGTCATACATATTCATTAACATCGTTTCTCAGCTATAACTGAATGGGGGCCTGGAGCCAACTTGGCGGCCTACCATTATATCGGCGTAACAGTTGCAGATATAACCAGTGACCCATATTCTGCTTCGACACTTGTAGATGTCTTATATCATAACCAATTTCTCATGTTTGGTATAATTCATTATTACAAAGTTATCCCAGTGTACAGCAGCGACAATTTGTAACCATAACTTTAAATACAATGTCTTGAAATCTTTTTCTCAGGTTATGCCAGAAATATACTTACAAAGGAAATAAAATTACTTATATTATATTGAATTCAAGAGCATAGTACGACTATCCTAAACAAGCACACTATTATTAAAGTTGAAATCTAGAAACACGAACTTAATATATAGGATATATCATTAAGCAGCCATTTATCCATTAGTAAATTGTAACATTCTATTTCTAAACTTGTTAATTCTACAAAGATTGTCCAGGGAGAGAGAGGGACAGAGGGGTGGGGCGGATACAGAGAGATATCTCGAACTCACATTTGTTTTGCTCAGAAAGTTCTGAATAGAGTCTATTCGAGCAGAAAGTGCAAATACGTGAATAAAACACACATATCTCACACACGTACACAAACACACAGCAAAAGAGAGACATGACTGAATAAAGCATTAACGTAAACATATTCTGTTACTAAACATAATAATGTTCATCTCCATATACTTAGATAACTTGGGATAAATATCTATAAATCAAATACGGAGAGGTTTTTTTAATAAACTATTTCGTATATTCGTAAAATACAAATCAAAATAGTTACATTATTTGTGGAAATGTTTCCTCAAAAACATTGCCACGTTATATGTTTAGCATTGCTTCAAGAATATAGGCAATATAAACTTACAGAGGGACCAAACAAGAACAGCCAAAAATAATCCAGAAATCTGACTGGAAAATATAATTTTAATCCACAGTAGTGTTGTGAGAGGGTTACAATTAAATCCATAAAATTCTGATGTACTCATAAAATTAGCTGTTGCAACGTCCCAAGGAAACTCGAGTTGTAACCAAATCCACAGCAACCTCTCTCTTGTCTCTCTATCTAGATTATCTATATCAAGCATGCACACGCACGAACACATATACATACGTATTAACTATAACATGTACGTACGATTGATCTAATGAGTGCGTTCTGCATTTTGTTTACTTCCAACGCTCGACCGTGACCGATGAACCGTGTCAATAATGTCGGTTATCAAAGTAAACACGTCACAAAGAAATAAAGTTGTGTATGACAACACCTGCCTAGATACAGTTCATTTTGAAATGATTTTATTTCCTTTCAACAGAGAATTATAGCAACTTGTCCAAGATGATATAATCAAATAACAAAGTAATGCGCTCGTTAACGCTCACAGGACTGATGTGGAACATGTCAAAGAAATATAATTAATGTTGGCAAACTTTACAAGAATATGCAATTAATGGAGAATGAAGTTTCTGTTGCTTGTAAGTCATGAGTAAAAATTTGACACAATCAAAAGCTTGATATCTTTTATTAATTGCATCTTTCAGGTATAGTATTTTGGGTGTGCTTTTGTTGCGACTATGCTTAGCTGAATATTGATCAAATATTGTAAAACATGACATCAGATTGATAGCCATAATGACAGAGCAAGTCCTCAAAGGTTTTGTTTAGCATTTCTCTCAGACCGTCGTTATCATAGGGCTTCCAACGGAGATGGTCCTCTTTGAAATTGCATTCGATAGACTTGTTGTAAAGAATGGTCGTCATGGGTACCATAAGGCGTCATTGTCGAACACAAACGCAGAAGTGTATAGATGCCAAGTAGACCGTGACAACATGCTCAGTTTCGCTTCTTAACTTCATTATTCTCACAGTAGGATAGACTCTAGACCGTCCGTACTGCAATAGCTGGTTATCATTTCTTACGGAACAAGGTTCTACCACCTCTCCATTACCATGTCTCTTGTCGGAAACAAGGTTCTACCACCTCTCCATTACCACGTCTCTAGTCGGAAACACAAGGTTCTACTACCTCTCCATTACCACGTCTCTAGTCGGAAACACAAGGTTCTACCACCTCTCCATTACCACGTCTCTAGTCGGAAACACAAGGTTCTACCACCTCTCCATAACCACGTCTCTAGTCGGAAACACAAGGTTCTACCACCTCTCCATAACCACGTCTCTAGTCGGAAACACAAGTGAACACAATTCAAGAGCACTTCAGTGGCAACGCACAGTACATTTTGAACTCACATGATTATCACGCTTGATGTGTTAAATGCATGTTCCTTCTACTCTCGAACAATATTCGTTACAAATGCAGCTCGATTAATTTCAATCAGACTGAAAGTAAATGAAATAAATTTCAAGGCTGAATTATTCGGGAGCAATCTTGTCATGACAAAAGAGTAGGTGAGTATTTGTTATGTTGGTTTACCAACAAAAGTCTCCTCGGTACACCTTACTAAAATGAAATCGGGATTGCAAGAAATGCATCCATTTAATAATTGGTGTTTAACACTACTGCTACTACTACTACTACTACTACTACTACTACTACTACTACTACTACTACTACTACTACTACTACTACTACTACTACTACTAAGGTACCTCGAAAGTCCAGTGGTTAGAGGAGAAAACACTCACCCAGAAAGTTAAGCTACCTGAGCTGTGTTGACAAACATAGATGGGTGACAGCTTCAAATCCCATCACTGGACTATCGAGGGAGGGAAAAGCGGCTCCCTCCAGCCTACACCAAAACCCACCCCATTCCTGATGGAGAAAACAAAATTTGATTCCATACCGTATAAGATCTCGCCCGAGTTAACAAGGTATGCATTAGGCACCGATGTTTCGGGGTGTTCTAGTGAAAAATGGGCTACCGAACGGAAGCGAAAACTCTGAGGAAATGGACCAGAGAAGAAAACATACAAGCCATAGCCCCATACTATCATAGCCAGTCAACAGCAAGAGGATATAGAAAAAGGATGCACGACCCCTGGTGCAAACACCATCCAGATGATATAATCAGTGAACAGCGGCTCCTGGACCAGAAGAGAGCAATACTGCAAAATAGGCTTCTTACAGCCCTAGAAATATAAGAGTTAGAACAGCAACAATCGAATACTACAATCCGATACACTGAAATAGAAGACAATGAAACTTCTACAACCTCACAACAGTCAATCCCAGGTAACAACATCGCTGGAGAAATTCCAAGAGACTTCACTGAAGAACCACGCTTGTTTGAACACATAACATTTTTCATGGACAAAAAATATGTCACAAGTAGGCAGAAACCCAATAAAAAGGCTGCAAAACAATAAAAACTCTGACAGCAATTGAGAATGCAAGTGAAGTACTAAAACGTATCCCCACAGACTATATCACAGAAACCAACAGTCGAATATACGCCACTGCAAAGGTAATTGAAAGATATACAAGGCCAGACATAGTACAAACACAGAAACCATCGGTATCACCATGGAAACAAAGAATATAAAAGAAAATAGAGTGTACTAGAAGAGAAATAAGCCAAATGACAGGAGCAGCACAAAATAAGGGAAAACTGAAAGCAAGATTGGTCACCAAATACCATATCAAATGCAAAAGCATTAAGACCACAATAGAAGATGCAAAGCAAAGACGTCAAGGACTCAGTCAAAGTATGAATTTTAATAGTAAAATTTAAATCCATGTATATACAACCAAAAGGTGAGATTTATAAGCACGCGTAAAGGTCGTATTACACTAATGCATTCAAATATTGCATTTAGTGAGTAATTATTAACTAAAAACACAAGAATGCACTCTTACATTTAGTGAGTAATTATTAAATAAAGACACAATAATGTACTCTTACATTTATTGAGTAATTATTAACTAAACACACTACAATGCACTTTTGTGAGTAATTATTAACTAAAGACAAAATAATGCACTCTTCCATTTAGTGAGTAATTATTAATTAAAGACACAAGAATGCACTCTTCCATTTAGTGTGTAATTATTAATTAAATGCACAAAAACGACACATTCAGCAAATTTGAAATGAGTACATCAAGACGTAGCCAAAGGGAGGAAATTCTAGTATGTCGTGACATTTTATAATTATTAGGAGAGTGGTTTCCCTTTACTCGCGATATTTGTGTGAGTGTGTGTGTGTGTGTGGTGGGGGGTCCACTTGTGGAAATTTTGAACACTGTAAGACGATTAGTCCGGAAATTCACGAATATTAACTTTTTCCGAAATTGGAACAGTCCACTTAAAGACGTTATGAATAAATAAATAAATAAATTCGTCGATCAAAGTGAGTAAGTGTATATGAACTTATATTTGTGTGTATGTTGGTGATCTAAATTGTGTATACAGATTAAGTGCTTATATTTGCATATATAAATTATGTTATGATTGTATGTGATCGCATTAGAGTGGCGATGACTTAAAGCAGCCACATTTGAAAATATATGTATCATATGTAATAATTAAGTAATAATTAAGTGTCTCACTTTGATCAATGTATATAATGTATTGTTGCAAGTTTCCATTCACCTGTATATATGTTTTGAAATAACATAGTCGATAAAAAATAAAATGATTGAGTATGCTTCATTATATTGAATATATTTGACAAAATATATTACCATCATTTTCTTCCTTCCTTCCTTCCTTTCTTTCTTCCTTTCTTTCTTCCTTTCTTTCTTCCTTTCTTTCTTTCTTTTTTCTTTCTTTCTTTCTTTCTTTCTTTCTTTCTTTCTTTCTTTCTTTCTTTCTTTCTTTCTTTCTTTCTTTCTTTCTTTCTTTCTTTCTTTATAGATTGTTTTCTCTATTTTCGGGTGTAAGGCTTTATGTATTGTGAGTAGTTTTCTTGTTTTCCTGTCCAGTTCATTTATTATTATTATCCAGTCTCTTTCCACGACTTCTGTTTGACTGTCGGTTGTGATCCAAGGTCTCGGAATCTTACCAAGATTCTGGGAGATCCAAGGTTTTACGGAGGATGTGGGCACTTCCGAGGAGCGCTGCTTTGAGTAGTGGAGCGATTCTGTGGTTTCCAGGGAGTTTATTCAGGTAGCCTTCCAATTCAGATGTTATGTTCCCCAAGGCTCCTATCACTATTGGTATCACTTCTGCTTTTACATTCCACAGTCTCTGGATTTCTAATCTGAGGTCTTGGTATTTTTCTATTTTTTCTCTTTCTTTTGTTTTTATGTTTCTATCACTTGGAACAGCGACATCAATGATTGATACTGTTCTGTTGGCCTTATTGAGAACTACAATGTCTGGTCTTCGTGCAGGAATCACCCGATCTGTTCTTATCTCGAAGTCCCATAGTATTTTGACTTCTTCTGTTTCGGTGACTGCTTCTGGTTGGTGCATCCATGCTCTTTCTGGGGTTTGTATGCTATAGTTCTCACACAGATTTCTATGTATGTGTTTTGCCACTTCATTGTGTCGTTTGGTGTATTCCGTTCCAGCCAGAACCTGACATCCAGATAGTATGTGCTCCGTTGTCTCATCCATGGATTTGCAGAGTCGAAATTTGGAATCATTTGAAATTTTCATGATTTTCGCTTTGTGTGCTTTGGTGTTGAGTGCTTGATCTTGTGCAGCTGTTATGAGTGCTTCTGTTTCTGCTTTCAATCCTGCCTCTTTCAACCATTTGTACGTTGATTGCTTTGTTGATATTTCGTCGGCTTGTCGTACATACTGGTCAGGCAGAGGTTTCTGGCTCCATGTATGTGCTAGTTCTTGCTTTGTTGTTTTCTTCCATGTTTCTTTGTCTGTTTCTGGGGGTTGGAATAGTCCACTCATTTTTACTGATTCTATCAGTAGATCATCTTTGTTGTTATTCCAGATGTAGTCAACAAGGCCAATGACTTCTGCTTCAATGACATGATTGATTTTCTTCAGACCTCGGCCTCCCATTTTTCGAGATACATAGAGCCTGTCTACGTCTGCTTTGGTGTGTAAGGCTTTATGTATTGTAAGTAGTTTTCTTGTTTTCCTGTCTAGTTCATTTATTTCATTTGCTGTCCAATCTATGATACCTCCAGTGTAGCTTACTACAGGTATTGCGTATGCATTAAGGGCTTGTATTTTGTTCGCCCCATTTAGATTGGACTTCAGGACTTGTCTAACACGTTTTTCATATTCTCTCTTAACTTTGGACTTCACTTCTCTCTGCATATTTTCTTGATGTTGTAGTATCCCAAGATACTTATATCCATTTTCCATTGAAACATCGTTGATTTTTCCGATGTCGAATTGCAGGCCCTCTGTTGTTTTGACCTTGCCTTTCTGGATGATAATTCGTCCACATTTCTCAAGGCCGAATCTCAGAGCAGCACAATTGACAGACAAATCTCTAGAGAAATGTCGAGAGAAGGTCAAACTCTCTGGCAAAGCTTTTGAGTTTTGCTGGAAAGATAGACTCTTGATACATAAACAGGAATTGACTGATAGCAGGTGGTACCTCTTAGCTATATGATGGATCATCGCAAGTTAATAGAAACCCAAATGGAGAGGTTCAAAGTCTTGGAACGCGAGACAAAAACAAAAGCTTATTCAAAAGATGGCCTGGGTGCTGCAGCCAAATTGGATCCTCAGACAAAATTACCACATGGTGTGCTAACATGATCGAGAGTCTGCAGATCCCGCTTGACCATTTTGAAAGTGAATTGAAATCGACGGAATATACATCCAAAAAACAGAAAATGGACAAAGACCTTTAGCACAAGGGGATGCGGTCGGAGGAACTGAAAACGTCCAGGGGGAGGCACAGGCATCACATGAAAACTTTGGAACTTGTCATGCGAGCAGTTGACAATGTCGTTGTACCGATTCAACAGGTAGTTAAAGGAATCAATATATATAGCGTGCGTGCGTGCGTGCGCGCGCGCGCGCGCGTGTGTGTGTGTGTGAGAGAGTTGAATTAAACACCCAAGTTGAGAATATGCTGGAAATTGTTGATGTAATACAAGCCATCCCAACTGGAAGTAGTTTTATTATCTAATGGTTATGATTTATGAGAACGAGACCAGCCTGTGAGCTGATTAAAAAAAATTACCGCCTGTTGAAAAATCTATTGTCTAATCACTTTGAGTTTGAAGTTGCAGAAGTCCAGTCTTGAAAGGCAGATGTTAGCTTGATGAGACAAGTAGCCTCTCAATTTTCACTTCAATGTTTGATTTGAACTGATGGTTTGCTGCTTGAAAACTGTTGCAGCCGACCTGGGTAAACGCAGGAGGTAACAC
This sequence comes from Sinotaia quadrata, assembly GCA_028829895.1. Lineage (NCBI taxonomy): Eukaryota > Metazoa > Mollusca > Gastropoda > Architaenioglossa > Viviparidae > Sinotaia > Sinotaia quadrata. The sequence continues at coordinate 18,131,237 of CM054184.1, forward strand.
GTAAGTGCAATAATACACTATATTCATTGATGTATGGTGGCAAAATACACTGGCTACCTGAACAATTTGTGGTGTAGAGAAGTTGTTGGAAATCACCTGAATTATTGTTCTGCTAGAAGGAAAATGACACGGCGAAAAGAAGCACTAGGTTACCTCGAGAGAATAAGTAGCAGAACAGTGTTTTTCAACATGTGAGTGAAGCACTTTGAGTGAAGTAATAACGGCTGACAAAAAACAACTTCTGACTTTGTTGCAGTGCAGGAGTAATGAGACAGTAGACAAACAAAGTTATGTAAAATGAAACTGTTATTGGTTATCTATAATAAGTCCATTTCTTGTCTCTGGTAAGAATTACCCTGTGATTTGTATTGTATTGTTGAATTGTATTTTCTTGAATATAAGATTCTGAAACAGAGGACTTTTTCACACGTGGTTTCGAGGAGATATTGATGTCAAGTAATATTTTTCATTGTATTTGTTTTATGTATATTTGGTCAATGATTTAATAAAGTTACTGTTATATTTATTGCCATTTTAAAATATTTTGATACTTTTATGTTGGAGAAGAAATTGGGGGGATGGGGGCTCACTAAATATGTATTAAAGATGGATTTGTCTTGTCCTTTAGTAAGACGTTTTTCACCTAAAGAAAGTTTGTGTGATCATAAATGTTTAACTTTAGTATGGTAGAGATAAATCGATTAGAGCGCCCGCATATCCGCCAAGTGAGAGAAATGAGTGGTGTCTGATGGAGAAGTATTAATAACATGCAATAAAATTCACATCATTTGTAATTAGTTATGAACGATTAATTAATTAATTAATTAATCATAATTATAATCATTAAATAAGTGGTGTTGGTGTCACAGTGTTGTAAACGATATATTTGTACATTTGCAATTATAAAATATTTATTGTATATATTTTTTTGTGTGTTGCTGTTGAATGTGTACTTAGAGAATTGTATGAATTCGAGAGCATAAGTACAAATGTGTTTGAATGTATTACGTGATTAAGTAATACTTGGAGTCTCAAAAATAGTCAATGCGACAATGATACTTCTCGATATAATAAGCACGGCTTGTGTAATTAGAGTGGTTTAAAAGCAGGAGAAGTCATTTGTCTCATCTGCTAAATTGTAGAGCATATGCCAGTTTCAAACAAGGACGGTGGAAAAACGCAGAAAACGATATTTTAACTTACCTCTAATCTTCGGCCTGGAAAACATGTTCACCCCTATTTAAATCCATCGTTGTAAGAAGGAATTGTTAGTTATAATTTGCGGATGAATATTTTTGTTCATTGAAATATTTAAGACATTAAGACATGTAAACTGCATACTGTAAGCATACATCCAAAGAAGAGAGATCACTTTCAGAAAGATAATTTCATTTAGACTAAAATATTATATAAATAAGATAAAATGTTTTCTTCTCATAACTTTCCTGAAACGATGTTTCTAAAGCGTTCTTTTCAAAGCCCAGTATTAAAAACCCACTCCTTTCAATAAAGTTCATGAAATCAAAGTCGATAGATATTTTAAGTGATCTTTCGAGCGATAAAGGTAACATTGTATATACAAAAGACAAACCTATCACAAAACTATTTCATTTAGATATTTGAAATTATAGATGTTTCTTGAAGATTTTAAGTGTTTGAAATAAAGCAAAACTACAACCTACCAATGCATAGATAAGAGCAATTTGTTTGATTGTGATTGAGGGTAACACTAAAAGATCAATTTCAATTTCTAAGGTACGGGACCCATAACTTGTCTGTTTTAGAGATTGACTCGTGACACCCACACCTATCACATTCGTTCATCTACTATTGCGGCACACCTGCACACACACACACACACACACACACACACACACACACACACACACACACACACACACACACATACACACACACACACACATACACACACACATACACACACACATACACATATATAGTATAACCATAATACTGTCATACAAAAATCAACGAAATCCTGAAAGAATGCTTATAGTTTATTCTATATAATTCAGACAGTGAATGGTAGCACAGCAGGATAGATTATACATATGCTTCAGTACAATATAATATATTTTTGTACTTGCAAATAGCAGGTGTCCTGAATGAATACTCTCATGACGACCATATGAACGTTAACCTCATAACTCTTCCTAAGGGTGGGATGACGTACGTCATCAAAACCAACTTTCAGGGTTTTATGTGGTTATCATTTAATGCATGTTATTTGCTTAATGTTCAAGCTGCAGTTTATTCTCATACAGTTTTCACTGTATTTCATATGCTTGATCTGGAGTCTAATAGCAATATTGTTGGATTTGCCTTAAAATCCAGACCAGGCGAAACTAAGCTGAACGTAAAATCTTTATCGTCTGTAAAATTAAAAAAAAAAATGTTATGTGTTCATGAGAGTATTCAAGATAAATCTAAATTTCAGGTAAATAGAGAAGACAATAGTCTTAATAGAAATATGCAAATCATCAGGTAAGAAGTGAAAGAGGACAATACTCTTAAAGAGAAATATGCAAATCATCAGGTAAGAAACAAAAGAATCTCGGTGGTGGAGGTGATTTTTTTAAAAGAGTACCTTAGGTAATCAAAACAAGTTCAGTGAAATATCATTGGGACTTCCAAACCAATACGCTCGATTAATAATTTGTAAGACAATGTTTTATCATGGCGGTGTTATTTCTTTTGGGACATCTATAATTTTTACCTCCTCAACACACATACGATAATTATTATTAGCATGTACTTCACAAGTTTCAAACAACTACTGATTCAAGCGGTTAAGAAAGTAAATAATAATTTGATAAAAATAGTATTGTGACAAATAGGTGAATATTCCATATCGAGAAAGTTTTAAACAAATCCATCTTGAGTCATCACATTTCCAGATGAAAACAAAGCCGTTGGTTACTGAAGGTAGGTTGTAAGAATCAAAGCAGCAACAAGAAGGAAGACGGAGCCAGCAAAGTTCATAGCACCAGCTGAAATGAAGCATGATATATTTACATAAAAACATTTTATTTCTAGCATTGTGTTATTTGAGAACTTCACTATTATAAGCATTTCAAAAACGAGAACATGATAAGGTAATTATTATTAGATTGTTAACAAATGGTTTTCGAAAACATACTTTTAACGAGAATCGTTAACTAAGACCATCAAAGAACACAAATTCAATGTCGAATTAATACAGCAACAACAACTTTAAAAACACTACTACTACTACTACTACTACTACTACTACATTAGAAAAACTGCTACTTCTATTACTAATAAAAACATCACTCCTCGGAAGTTCCAACATCCTCAATAAACCTTTATTTCTGCCTGAATCTAGGTACGATACCGAGGTTTTGGTTCACAACCGACAGTCAACAAAAATCGTAAATAAATGACTACTACTACTACTACTACTACTACTCTACTACTACTACTACTACTACTACTACTACTACTACGAATGCTACTATTACTACTACTACTCTACTACTACTACTACTACTACTACTACTACTACTACTACTACTACGAATGCTACTATTACTACTACTACTACTACCCCTTTAGGCACACTCTTTCATTTCAACTAGAATTTGGAAACGAACTGCACCATAACTTCCATAGACCAAACCATTTCACCATTGTCATATGTTGCATGCGCTGTGCCATTACTGTCACAGAACTGTCTACGTCATTCTGTAACACAACGGTATTATCTCGTCCGGATTCCACATGGTAGTTAATAACAGCAGCAGCATCCCCTCCCTCGCCCCCCCCCCCCGGGTTTTCTTGTCAGTTTGCTATTACGATCAATCTCATCCATTTAGTAAGATGAAAATTAGAGTACCCACCTCACCCTAACAGTAAAGACAAAAGTGTTAAGAACGAGCCAGTAGTTTGCTTTAGGTGTGGCAAACCAGGCCATATTAAATGTTATTGCCCACATAATATACATGTCATAGAACCACGTGGAGCACATCATTTTAATGCATACATAAATGGACATTGTGTTCCAGTCCTCTGTGACATTGGTTGTGGAGTAGGGTTAGTAGTACACCCTAGCCTAGTGAAGGAAAGTGACTACACTGGACAGTTTAAAACAATCACTCTAGCTTATGGTTTAAAGGATAAAGTACACATCGTGATGGTAGGGCATATTTTCAACATGTAGAATAGCACGTAACGTACTAGAGTCGACAACAAACTTGTAACATTGTTGCAAAAGCAACGAAAGACTATTGGGGCAGCACTTAGTTCAGATTATATAATAATTATTATTGTTTATCTATAATAACTCAATTGCTGTTATATGAGACAAGAACTATCATGTGATTTGTACTGAAGTATTGAAAAGTACTTTAGAAAAAAGGATTGTGTAATATAACATTGTGAAATATGTAAATTATTCAAATATGGTTTCGTGGAAATACTGAAGTCAGGTAATCTATTTAACTGAATTTGTGATATCTATATGTGATTGCGGATTTGATAAATTTATTGTTATTTATTCACCAACTTATGCATATTGATAACCTCATGTTGGAGAAGAAAGTGGGTGGAGGGTGGCGCACCAAATATAGATTAAAGACGGATTTGTCTTCTCTTTTATTAAGAAGTTTCCACCTACATCGAACGTCCGTCAACAAGTTTAATTTCCGTTATCTCTCGTCCATCCTTTACCTTTCGATTACTCAAGCGTAACGGTCCAGTGACCTATATCCTAGGTACGTAACAATGCGGTATTGCACCACAGTTTGCAAAGGCGGGTTAACTGTAAGGTATTTATAAAAACGAAAGACGTTCATTAAAACATGAATATTTTGCCTAGACTCTTTTAACACTTGGAGTGAATTTGCATATTGCAATAAGTCTAATAATTCCTACAATAACTCTCGTATTAACGAAATAATCAATGAAATAAAATACACTTTTTGACGGCACATTTATGTAATGTGTGTGATAGTGTGTTTGTTTGCGTTTCCCTTTGGATGTTAGATGTGTATATAATTGTGAATCATACTTACAACATAATCCAGACGTTTGCTGCACGTAGTTGGCGGTGCATGTGCAAGTTTTAGTTGTAGTCCCAGTGCACTCGGAATTTAATGTGCAGTCAGCGTTTGCAGAGCAACCAGTTTGCCCTGCCTTCAGTACTAAATAAAAAGAACGAAATCCTTACTTATCGATAATAAGTTAATGTTTGATGCTCTAAATAAAGATTATAAAAAAAGTTGTAGTTCAGATTTATTGATAGAACTGTTATTATTTGTTAACGCGAAGTAAAAAACACAAAACAATGTTTATAATAAAGAGAAAGCAAAAGAGAATTTCTGTAAAATGTACAATTTAGATTTATCAAAGCACGACCGACGTGTGGGTTATAAAATAATTTATATGTTTCCTTATTCCTTTTAATTTTTTGTATACATTTCTAAAAGAAAATCCAGTATCACACATTTCAAACCATCTTTGATCATAAAGATCAAATGTTCATTTCCCGGCTTTAACTGAATACATAAAAGTATATGAGATAACAATTACGTTTTGTTGGTAGAAGGTTTATGCACTCTAAGATTTTATAATTAAATAGTACAATTGTAATTATGAGTCTAACTAAAACATATTACTTTTGGGATCTTTAAATATTATATGCTCCTGATATATCATCAAGTGGAATGTTTCATGAGATAGGTATCCACAGTCTCTATCTTGCAGTATATTGAAAATAATTATTACGTAGTGTTCAGTGGTGTATGGTTCATGTTTACTAAGACAAACTGTCATTTCTATTTTACTAATTTAAATGAGCTTTATTAAGTTAATATGTCTAACTTTAATCTATTGATATTAAACAGTAATAAGAACAGTTGTTTCACCCACCTTCCCGACACCTCACAAAGTGAAACATTGTTCCGTAGCCACCATAATTATGTCTTGTTACACGTGAACGGGGCAATAACATTAGTTCAATTGATTAGCAGGAGTTGTTAGACTCACAATATGGCGTTTAGGGCAATATTATGTGTGTGTACAGTCAAATAGAGGATAAAGTAACACGCACTATAATTGATGTGGGTCTTTTGTTGAGCGAATGTGATTGTAATAACAAGGGCCATTTTGCAGTATAAGTAAGTGTACACAATCAATACTGCACATTCATATCCTCTGGAAACTGCTTTGATCATGAAACAAAAGATAAGTACACTTTAAAGATGAATTTACATATTCTAATAAGGTTAAGTGTATGTCTGTGTTTGTGCACTAGGATATGTGTTACCGTTTATCTTTGAAATTGTATATAATTGTGAGGTTCACACTTACGACAGGATCCAGACGTTTGCTGCACGTAGTTGGCGGTGCATGTGCAAGTTTTAGTTGAGGTCCCAGTGCACTCGGAATTTAATGTGCAGTCAGTGTTTGCAGAGCAACCAGTTTGTCCTGCCTTCAGTACTAAATAAAAAGAAACGAAACATATACATAATCCTTACTTATCGATAATAAGTTAATGTTTGATGCTCTAAATAAAGATTATAAAAAAAGTTGTAGTTCAGATTTATTGATAGAACTGTTATTATTTGTTAACGCGAAGTAAAAAACACAAAACAATGTTTATAATAAAGAGAAAGCAAAAGAGAATTTCTGTAAAATGTACAATTTAGATTTATCAAAAGCACGACCGACGTGTGGGTTATAAAATGATTTATATGTTTCCTTATTCCTTTTAATTTTTTGTATACATTTCTAAAGGAAAATCCAGTATCACACATTTCAAACCATCTTTGATCATAAAGATCAAATGTTCATTTCCCGGCTTTAACTGAATACATAAAAGTATATGAGATAACAATTACGTTTTGTTGGCAGAAGGTTTATGCACTCTAAGATTTTATAATTAATTAGTAAAATTGTAATTATGACTCTAACTAAAACATATTACTTTTGGGATCTTTAAATATTATATGCTCCTGATATATCATCAAGTGGAATGTTTCATGAGATAGGTATCCACAGTCTCTATCTTGCACGTATATTGAAAATAATTATTACGTAGTGTTCAGTGGTGTATGGTTCATGTTTACTAAGACAAACTGTCATTTCTATTTTACTAATTTAAATGAGCTTTATTAAGTTAATATGTCTAACTTTAATCTATTGATATTAAACAGTAATAAGAACAGTTGTTTCACCCACCTTCCCGACACCTCACAAAGTGAAACATTGTTCCGTAGCCACCATAATTATGTCTTGTTACACGTGAACGGGGCAATAACATTAGTTCAATTGATTAGCAGGAGTTGTTCGACTCACAATATGGCGTTTAGGGCAATATTATGTGTGTGTACAGTCAAATAGAGGATAAAGTAACACGCACTATAATTGATGTGGGTCTTTTGTTGAGCGAATGTGATTGTAATAACAAGGGCCATTTTGCAGTATAAGTAACTGTACATAATCAATACTGCACATTCATATCCTCTGGAAACTGCTTTGATCATGAAACAAAAGATAAGTACATAATTCATAAGATTCATAAGATGAATTAAATTAATTCATAAGATTCATAAGATGACTTAAATTAATTCATAAGATTCATAAGATGAATTAAATTATTCATAAGATTCATAAGATGAATTAAATTAATTCATAAGATTCATAAGATGAATTAAATTAATTCATAAGATTCATAAGATGAATTAAATTAATTTATAAGATTCATAAGATGAATTAAATTAATTCATAAGATTCATAAGATTCATAAGATGAATTTACATATTCTAATAAGGTTAAGTGTATGTGTGTGTTTGTGCACTAGGATATGTGTTACCGTCTCTCTTTGAAAGTGTATATAATTGTGAGGTCCATACTTACAACAGTATCCAGATGTTTGTGCCATGTAGTTGGCGGTGCATGTGCACGTTTTAGTTGAGGTCCCAGTGCACTCGGAATTTAAGAGGCAATCAGTGTTTGCAGAGCAACCAGTTTGTCCTGCCTTCAGTACTGAATAATATTTTTTTAAAACATCAAAATAATCCTTAATAATTAATTATGAAATACATTTTTTTCTTTCCTACGTTATGATTTAAAACGCATTAGCAGTTGTATTATTAAAATAAAAATAATAATAATGTTATTATAATTTTACCACTACTAATTTCTGTTTCATACTAGTTGTAATTATTTAAAATTAATTTCATGGTATCGATGATTGCTTCGCAAAAATCTGAAATACATAAATATACTCAAGAAAATATAATACAAATAAAACTGAGTATCTTGCCAAATCAAAATATAAAATAATGAAATGTATATACAACTGAGAAACATAAATTAAATGAATTCACAAATATGCCATTTGAACGAACAATGTCATAAATGCGACAAATATATTTTCTTTCACGACAATGTATCTTTTGAAATTACCACTAAAGTGTCTTATTTATTGGCATGTAAAGGTGCAAATTTGTGGTAGATGGATCTTGAAAATGAAGGAAATATTGGTAACATAAATTAGTCTTTTCATTCGAAATTAAATCAAGGGTCGATGTCGCAGGGTGAAGTGAAATAAAACAGCAAAAGGAAATATTGAAATCCGAAACTAAGAAACAGGTTAGAAGCTTCTTAGGACTCACGAATTACTATCGCAAGTTTGCACCTAATTTCAGCGCGATCGCCAATCCGTTAACATACCTGACTGGAAAACAAAAACAACAAACATGCCGTCGAATATCGTGAGGACTAAAGCCCGCCATAAAGACTTTGACATGCTCAAAATTCATTTAATATTAGATATTGTAGTCAGATTGCCTGACCTGTTGAAGCAATTTCTATTGAGAACTTATGCTAGTGATATCGGTTTACGGGCTGTGTTGTCACAAGAGCATAATGAGATGAATCATCCCGTCGCATTCGTCAACCATAAACCTCTGCAGGCCGAGAAGACATATCTCACTAGGAAAACGAATGTCTTGCCTTTGTTCGGGCCATCAGGAAGTTCAAGAACTATTTTAAGGGAGGTCGTTTGTGATCGAATGTGATCATCAACCATTGGCATTCTTGAGCCAAGCGAAATACACCAACCGTCTGATGCGTTGGTCGCTGTTCCTAATGCAATACGATGTCAACATTCATTACATTAAGGGACCACGAATGTGGGTGCGGACTACATGAGTCACAGTCAAACCGATCTTTCATGCATATTGAATCTAACACCCGCATAATTTGTACGCATTTCATTCCAGAATAAATCGCTTAATCGGGGGTGGAGGGTGGAGGTGATGGTAGAATGATGGTCGAAACATGGGGCAAATTATGCTCTTTGTTTTTCTATTTTTTTAATACTTTAATAATCAGTAATTGATTGTTACTAGTTAGGGCTTACCTCTGGCCGATTATGCAATCTGCAATACCCACATATGCTTCACGCAAGTCCATTCATCATGCATGGGAAGTGGAGATGTGTAAACGGGGGAGGTGACAGTAAGGATGGGTAAATGTTAACAGTATACGGGATGCTCTTATATGGACATTTGCGTTCTGATCAATGACGCGAGAGAACACGTGAGTCGGTCACGTGTATATTGCAGATAAACACACATATAATCAAACACTGCTCCGATGTCATTCATAAGGGTTGGACGAGAAATAGTCTTTGCACATTACAGAGTGCAATAAATGTATTGATTTCTCAAAAAATATTGTTATATACATGTATTATTGATTAGAATGTTGTGTAGAATGTTCGTATATTTGTACTAATGATTGTTCTATGAAACATATGCATATCACTTTCAGAGAATGTTCTAAATTTTTAATTATATTAAACATACTATTGTTAACCAAATTACATTATGATTTGAACCGCATATTCCATGAATAAAATTTAAACTTTTGATAATGAATATGTTTTAATGCTCGAGTAAATAAAAGTAAATTTGACTATCCAAGAAAATTAAACATAGCCCTTTTAACGTTTCTGGAACAGCTAAGCTTGAAGAAGAAAGGAAATGTACATGAATTTATTTGAAAGGGGGATTATTTTGACAGTTTCCAAACTAGATAAGCAGCAAACAGAGTTCTTTCGTTGGAAACCATTTGTGGTTGAGTAAATTTGCCTATCCCTAATTCTAGCTTTAATTATTATATAAATTGATAAATTGTCAAAGCAACCCGGTCTTGATTCCATGATGGTATTTTTGTAAGTTTCAGAGGTGAATTAAACACTCGAGTTGAGAGTATGCTAGAAATTGTTGATGTAACACACACCAGTTTAGCTGGGTGAGTAGTTTTATTATCCAGTGGTTACGATTTATGAGAACGAGACCAGCCAATGAACTGAGACTAAACAAATGTTTACCTGCTGTAGAGAATTAGATTGTGTAAACACTTGAATTTGGAGTAGCAAGAAATCTGGTCTTGAAAGGCGGCCGTTAGTTTAATGGGAATAAGCAGCCTTTCGTGTTGAGTAGGATTTGAACCTCCTTGTTTACTGGTTATAAACCGATACGACTAGGTTAGACGCGGGGATCCTTTACTGCAGGTGTAATGGTAAGAATACACTACATTCCATTCTTATATGGAGGCAAGATATGCTGACTACAGGGAAGTTACTGGAAATTACTACAATTATTGTTCTCTTTGGGCGAGCTGGTACAGGTGAACAAGCGCCCATGTTAGCTCAGGGAATCAGTAGCAAAACAGCGTATTTTTAAGTGAGGTGGAAACATGTGGAAGAGAGGAGAGCCACGCGGATTTGACCTGGACAATAACTTGTGACTTGTGACATAGTAGCAACAGACTTTTGAGACAACGCTTAAATCAGGTTAAGTAGGAACTATTATCGCTTATCTAAAATAATTCCATTTCTGTTCTCTGATAAGAACTAAACTTTGATTTGAATTGACACTATATTGTTAAATTTGTTTATTTCGACATTTATTCGGAATAATCGAATACGTGTCTAATCGGTTTGTAATTTTTTCATTCAACTATTTAAAACTAGGATGTATTTAAAAATGAAATTAAAATGCTCACAGCAAGCTGAGTTGTCACTACTTGCGATAGAAGCGGTAGTACATGCGCAAACTCCACCGGCGGATGGACAAGCAGCGTTCGTAACACATTTCGCTGTGATGGACGAGCACGATGCACCTACTTTCAGTTCTGAAACGTCGAGAAAATGATGAAAATCATGACTTATAAAATAAAACTCGATAATACGTACATACCACATACAAATGCATACTTAGTTCCATGCATCTTACGAAATGTGGATTGCGTGAGTTTTATATTGCTTTGAATAATGACATTAACAATTATCTATCTTTCGCAATACAATGTGAACAGATTAATATTAATTTGTTTTGTGTTCACATTCTCCATTAATCTTGATTTGTTTTTTGTTTTTTTGTTTTGAAATTGTAGAGTATGATAGATGTTGCTTGGATACGGCAATTTGGTCGATTCACTGATTCTTTTGTGGCACTTGTGTTGATTTGAATTGTATGTCCCTCTAGTAGATAGGACACAATTACCTCCTACGCTTGAATGAACCCTAGTTGCTGATGAACCATTAAACAAAACGAGTAGTCGATACCTAAATGTATGAAGAAAACAACAATAACGACGAGCACAATGACGTTGACATTCTTCACAAATTGACATTTGATACGTCAACGAAGCATTCGTGGTCACATTGTCTCTAGAAAGTATTATTGGTGAAGTGTTCTTTATTTATTATCATTTCAATAAATACTTTTAGGTCCAATTGCTTGCTTTGAGCCTTCACATTCGGAAAGAAAACTGAAAATATGATTTATTTCAATGTTCAGGTAAGAACATGATTGTATGTATGAAAGAAGAAATATAAAATACAGGAAATAAAAGACATTTAATATTTTCAATGTTGAACATCTGTTCACAAACTTTTATACTATTTAGATACATACAGATGGTGAAAAACAAGGATGGCGAAAGTGGGACAATATTTAAAGAAAAGATATGTATAAATCCATAGGGTGAAAAAGATTTTAAAAAAATATTTTTTAGCAATTGCACAATATATTACTGATTTATGCTTAATGGTGAAACATTTTAATATTTGTATAGAACAAGGAAGTCTCTCATCGGGTGTACAATTTTTTTTAAAAAACGCTTGTGGAAATGCATTTTAAAATATATTTTATTCAACAGTTACGGTTTGACATGGCCATGTTCTAAATTATTTACATGCATACTCCTGACTCATCTTTGTAGCAATTATATAGTTACACGAAATGTGAATAGAAATTTAAAAACAGGAACCTACTAATTTGAATACAATACAATATTAGTTTTCTTAGTAAATCTTTAAGTTTAAAACTGTTAGAACTGCAACATGTTTATATGAAATTGTTTCTGCATTTGCTATGTTCTCTAGACATTTTGTATATACTTATTCTTCACACGCACGCACACACACGTGCACGCACACACACGTACACACACACACACCAGAGAAAAAATGAGTAAGAAATACAGGGTGAGGTGATTCAAGTGATAAAGAGAAAAAAATTGTTATTAATCAGGCAAACCTTGGAATAGCGGACTTTGGTACAGTTAGTAATTCCATCCGGAAACCGAAAATTGAGAGAGGTAAAAATAGTATGATTTTATGTAATATTATAATCTTTATGTACTTTTTTATTCTAAAGAAAAATGGAGAAAAAATGTGAATGAGTTAACGATAATTACTGAACAATACTTTCGATGTCATCAACGATATTGGATCTTGCATCGGAACTAAATCATGTGGATGAGTTTATGTGTTAATCGACGCTTATGAATAAGTATCTGACGTTCAGCAAAAATATATTTTTCTTGATCACACATTAAGTGTAAAATTCTGAATATAAACCTACATTCTCTAAATATTCTTTCCTTCAATATAATCATCGAAAATACAATGGGAAAATAAAAAAAAAACGAAAACCACTTACTGCAGAGACCTCCGCTAGCAATGTGTGTAGAGGTTGGGCATGTACATGTTTGTCCCTGTCCCGCTGCACATGTAGCGTCGGTCACACAGCCAACGGTAGGATCAGTAGAAGTGCAAGCAATTCCAGATTTCTTTCCTGAAGACAAGAATAAAATTATATTTACTCATTTGCTTATTATGTTTAAGTAAAGAAAATTTAAGGAAAGGTGTGTATTTGCAAATGTTGAAAAAAGTATATAAATGAATCTAAATGATGTTTTAATGTTACTATAAGAGTTTTAATAATTATAGTTGTAGCATTTTGTTACTTTTACTTAAGATACCTTTTTATGCCAAATTTCAAAAAAAAAATTTATTTTTCTCCTTTATTGCTACTATAATTACATTGCAGCATACTATCCTGATACAGATGAAAACAGATGATGGCAAAACAATTTATTTTGATGACATAATAAACGGATAAACTATCTGAATGGTGCTCGAAGCACATATGTATTGATCTAGGATAAAATAATATTCCAAAAGAACAAATAATTATCACCAATCGTATCCCTGCAAAACATAGTAGTAGTATTAGTAGTGGTGGTGGTGGTAGTAGTAGTAGTAGTAGTAGTAGTAGTTAGTAGTAGTAGTAGTTGTTGTAGTAGTAGTAGTAGTAGTAGTAGTAGTAGTAGTTAATAGTAGGACTAGTAGTAGTAGTAGTAGTAGTAGTAGTAGTAGTGGTAGTAGTAATTATTGCATGTACACGATGCGTGAGATGGAGTTCACTCACAAGAAACACAAATATATGCACATTTTTGGTCTAAAATATTTATTTTATTATTGCAATATTTCCTCAGATTATCTAATTAAGCACTTGAATTATGCAGCGATTTAGTTATTATCAAGTCATTAAGTAATTTTTATGTTTAAGTATTATGTTTATATAATTAAATGTGTACATAGGAACAATAAAATCAATGGAAGTTACAGTTATTTAAAGTAAAATGACATTCTATACATACGGCATATAGTACCAACTGGGTCACAAACGTGATCAGGTGACGTGCAGGTAGTTCCACTGGCACAGGCTGCATTAAGATCTCCATCGGCAGCCACAACTATTTCTGTGTACGTCAAATAAATCATAGGTGATCGCATTGAACACATTTAATTGACATAATTACATTACTAAATAATTTTAAAAATAATACATCATTATTTGAAAAATATGACATTAGCAATGACAGAAAGAGTAAAAGCAGAAATTACATAAAATAAATATTAGTAACAACACTAATTGCGAGAAGTAATAATTGTAGCGGTAGCAAAGGAAACAAACATTAAATCTTAATAATTCTCACTCACAAATCAATAGTGAAATAAATGTGTAATACCAGTTTGAAGAGTCAGTAGAAAGAAAAGAATTGCTCTACGCATTCCAACCATGATGACTAATAAATTCAAACACGCCCTAGTTTGGTTGTTGTCAGTTTGCGCTTTCGACGACTACGGCCTACGAGACCCGACATCAGTTTATATAGAAAGCACCTTGACAACAGGATGTGTTGCCAATCAACTTTAGCGGCACGTTCTGACTTGACAACATACCAATAGAGTATTTATGGAGGAGTTCAATTATTTGGAAAGGATTGAATATGCACTGAGTGTATACAAAATAATTATAATTAAATTAAAAGATACTTCGCAGAATGTAGAACATTTTTTTGTCTGACATATAAATCATTCATAATGCTTGTAATTCTACTCGTATTTCATAATATGCCTAAGGCCATTAGTCGCGTGAGTGTTTGGCTGTTAGGTTTATAACTACGTATATATAATGGTAAATATATAAGTTTTGTTATCTTAATGGTAATACTCGTTATATTTCCAGTTATGTTATAGCCTGCTATTTATAAAATCATTTTAACAACAATCAGTTTATGTATTGGATTAGACCTATATTGCACACATATGCGATTAAATATTATCACTTTTGTATTTAGCAATTTACAACAATAAAGTGATGATATCTTGTACTCATATCGAATAGAATGAACATTTAAATACTATGTTGCTCAGAGTTTCTTTGATGTTAATTGGCGTTGCATTCATTATCGGTTTACGAGAAAGGAACACATCTATCACTAATATTAGTGTGTATTCCTAAAAATCCTGAAGTGGTCTGGCAAACATTTTATAAAATTAGAAATTGTAAACCTTAGCAGTCCATCACTTTCCATCGGTCAAATTCTCTCTGGGTATCATTTGAGATTTATTTCCCCTTTTATTTTCTGCCTCTCTCTCTCTCTCTCTCTCTCTCTCTCTCTCTCTCTCTCTCTCTCTCTCTGTTTTTGTATCTAACCTGAATAACAGTCATTTGTAATTGTTTAATTTCTTGTTTCATACATTCAAACGACAGGATCCCAAAGATTTATCCATCATAAATACATCTACTTTTCTCTCTCCTTGTCACCATATTGATGTATGTCAGTTTCTTTCTCTCAATCTCTCTCTAGGTATTTCCAACCACCAAGTAAAGCTCATTTTGAGTAATAACTGATAGGGCTAAAGCATATCTCCTCTGATTCATCAAGTTCATTAAATGTATATTTATAATTGTATATATTCAGAAGTTTTAGATCAACATTTACTGGACAATTGCGATTCAAATTAAGGAAATCAAATACATCGCTAACGGAACAACTGAGTAGAAAATGCTTAGTAATGAATTAACGACTGGAATTCGAAGCTTCACAACTAAATTAATATTATTGTGTACATATAGCAACGATGTAACAAGTTCAAACTTATATTTCAACATAAATCGAGCACGCGCAAACTGTTTTCTTCTTTGTAAAACAAATGGCGACAGCGAGATGAAGAAATCGACATCTATTAAAATGCGTTCACATGCCTTGTAGTATGAAATGATGTAAAAGAAAGCAGGATAAAATTCGCCTAAAACATTAAGTATTATGACACTGCAGGGACCTTACACGCAATCATAAGTTAATGCAATACAGAAATGAAATAGTATGTCATTGACTTGTAAATAAAAATACACTTTTTGAGTGTTGACAGGAATTTCAAATAATATTAAAATTAAAATAAGATAACATTAAGTTTTACATTAACAAAAAGTTCAAACACTTAAAAGGGTCGCATTAATTATACATTACATATAACTATGATATAATTTTTTTATACAAATGTTTTAAATAGGTTGGCATTTCTTCTGAGCATAAGCGAAAGACCAAATAAAATACTATTACAGTAATCTTGTCGTAGAGCATGTATGAATATAATACGTGCATAGTCTTCGTCCTTTCATATTGTCTATCATGCTATAAACCATTGTACCGGTAACATATAAATGTAATTTGGTGTACGTAGTCAGATGCTTGAACATTATTCCAGGTCAAAACACTGACAAATCATCATATCCACATGTGTATTCAAGTGTGAATCTAATAAAATATTTAAATTACTGGTTGTCTTTTTTATAACAACGTAGATGCACTACAGTAGCCATGGAGTGTCAAAGCAACATAATTCTTCTGTACAATTTTACCATCTTACTGACGCAGATCACTGATCAATGAAAAGATGTCTGACTGGCATTTTTACTTTTCGACAACGAATTGAGCT
Source organism: Sinotaia quadrata (assembly GCA_028829895.1). Lineage (NCBI taxonomy): Eukaryota > Metazoa > Mollusca > Gastropoda > Architaenioglossa > Viviparidae > Sinotaia > Sinotaia quadrata. The sequence continues at coordinate 18,147,873 of CM054184.1, forward strand.
TTGAAAGTAGACGAAACGCAGTGTGCATTCTTGTGTTTGTGTGCGCACTTGTGCGTTAGCGGCACTACTGTGTGTGTGTGTGTGTGTGTGTGTGTGTGTGTGTGTGTGTGTGTGTGTGTGTGTGTGTGTGTGAATATTTGTATTATATGCATTGCAATATAACATTGTATTACTTCTACTGCACATCTCTCTAGAGTGAGCTAATTACACACACTCACAGTCAATTATTACAATTTTTACTCTCTCTCTGAATTTGGATCTATCAAATCAATTCAAATTGCAATTATCCCACGTTATCGATCGATAGGTGGCCACACTCGTAATAATATTTTCCTTAACAACTAGAGACATTCATTTTCAAATTCAGCGATAATATTTTGCAATCGTCTTTAAAGAAAGTAAAATACTCTAGTACTAAATTCACGTTTATAACAATATTTATTTACCATTATTAATTTAAGAGCATTGTTGAAATTACATGTGTCTGAAAACATTAACGTAATAAAATTTGAACTATATCTACTTATTTTCATATTAAAATAGTATTGTTGTATACAGACGTATTCATACAAAATATACAGTCATGCATTATTTTGATAATGAAGTATGAAAAGATATCGTTCATATGTAAAAAAAATTACGTCAAAGCAATATTCATTCTTAGAAAGTCTCATGACCACCAGAGGACCTTATATTATTACTTCAAAATACATTAATTATCAACATATTTTTAATTGTCAGTCTGCATAAAGTGACAGTATATATGATCAAGATACATTAAGCGTCAAAATACATTAAGTATAAAAATACATTCATTATTTTATCAGCATACATTCTCAACATACATTAAGTGTCAACATACACTAATATCAGAATACATTGTCAACATACAGTAAGTGTTGGCAAATATTAATTGTCAACATACATTAATTGTCAGCATATATTGTCAGTATCAGTATCATATTATATTAAATGTCAACATTTGCATTAAGTATAAACATACATTAAGTGTCAGCATACATTGTCAACATACATTAAGAGTGATGTAATATTTTTATCTTTTAGCAGTTTATGCAGTAGGTATGTACTGCATCATATATTAATGCTGCAGATTGATGTAATGAAAATAAAATACATAATTTTCACACATATAGACGAAGAAACACCAACTCACACATATACTTGCACACGGGCACACACACACACACACACACACACACACACACACACACACACACACACACACACACACACACACACATGTATTATATATGAAAATAAATGGGGTAAACAGACTTCGTACATAATAACATACAATACATATTATAATAAGCACAACAATAATAATGATATTGATATTTTATTGAAATGGTAAAGGACTAGTGATCACTAAAATATTTCATATTTTATCAAATAATCAATATTTCTTCTCTTATAAACGTTTGATATTTGTTTAAAAGTCCCTTCTATCAGACAAAAAGAATAATAAATATTGTACGTAACCAGATATTAATTTAATGCAAAGTAGTGTTTACATACTTGTTTAAAACGTCTTTGGTTGGAGACATAGCTAACGCAATGCAAAGTAATGTTTACATACTTGTTTAAAACGTCTTTGGTTGGAGACATAGCTAACACAATGTAAAGTAGTGTTTACATACTTGTTTTAAACGTCTTTGGTTGGAGACATAGCTAACATAATGTAAAGTAGTGTTTACATACTTGTTTTCAACGTCTTTCCTTAGAGACATAACGAGACAGAAGTCCTGGTGCGTAATCAGATATGAATACAGAGCAAGGTATTCTTCGTGGGAGATGGTATGACCTTTATTTGACCTATTTTCTTTACTTAGACAATGTTTCTTCAATACCACGACAAACATTAAAATAGTGTAGGTTAGTGTTCCTAACTGTAGTGTATTTGTAACTGTTAATTACAAACAATATTAAGAAAATAATACAAGTAAACTGAATTAACTCTAATGAAACTGTCTTTTGCCTTCTAATTTGCATGCTTAATTTCACCATTAACACCATTATTTAAAAATTATATTTTAGTATGAGATTATAAAGTAAAGTCAAAATAATTATATTGACATTGCAGTGTAACAAAATAATAATAAACGCATAAAGCACATACGCATGCGTATGTGTGTGGTGAATTTAAAACAGTTTGTAACGAATTAGAAACGTTAACTTATCAGTAAATGTGCCTTGTTTGGTGTACTTTATTTGTTGATGTTAAAGCAATTAGACATTATATCAAGATGTATTATTCGATAGCGTGCATTCTTAACAGAAGAGGAAATTATTTTAATAAAGATGAACGCGATGTTACATGCATTTAAATGGTGATAGAGTTCTCACTTTTAATCTGTCAATACATTGTACAGTTTTGTTCACTACAGTTTTTAGTATGTCAATACATCATACAGTCTTGTGCACTGCAGTTTCTGTCAGAACAGAACATGGACCATTATGATATGAATAAAACATGACCAATATTGATAAATAAATAAATGATTCGTATAATGATTTTTCATGTCAAATCAAATGAAGTGTTTCACGACGAAAATAATAAATAAATGATTCTCTCATTAGAACGTAATAAACAAAAATGCTAAGACACTAAAATCTATAGAAACTTTTTAAAACAGCAACAAACCTAAGTGAAAAAAATGTTTATAAATTATAAACTTGTATTCAATGGGGGAGGTGAAATATGATTTTTGACGTAAATAAGCAAAAAATTAATTTTAAAATCAGAGCAAATTGCGTTGTATAAATTATACAAGTAAACGCTGACGATGTATATTAGGTGGATTCAGGTATTTGTAGAGAGAAAAACATCAAAAAGACCCATCTCATATTTCCGACACTACTACTGACAGAGAAAATGACAGTAGTGGGAAAAAGAAAATATTCTTTCATTTTATTAATTGTCTGAGAGTAAATTTAAAATGCGATTGCTGAAAGAGATATTTAGAACATTAACAATTTTATTTAATTCTTTTACACAAACGAACACACAACATACTGATTTTCTTTGAAATTCACGTGTAGATGAGAATTTGTCCGAGGAATACTTGTTTTTCCAAATGGAGGTCAGAGTTAATTGGCTTCATAAATTGTTTAAACCATTACGAGAGGTCGCTTCAGAAGCAATCAATGAGTGTAACTGTGCTACTCGTAATCTTTACTTATTTTATCTCTCTCTCTAGATCCAACCATCTAACCATTCGTCGTCTATCTATCTATCTATCTATCTATCTATCTATCTATCTATCTATCTATCTATCTATCTATCTATCTATCTATCTATCTATCTACCTACCTATCTATCTATCTATCCATATACCCCTCCCTCCCTCTATAACTCTCTCTCTATCTATCCATCGATCCATCCATCCATTCCTACACCCCTCCTTCCCTCCCTACTCACCTCACCCTCCCATCCTTCTTTCCTCCCTCCCTCTATCTATCTATCTATCTATATATCTATCTATCTGTCTTTCTATCTGACTATATATATCTAAATTGTCCATGTAACGTGTTTCATTTGCAAATTATGTCTAGAGATGCTAAAATGACAACAACATGATATCACGCCGACACAGGGATGTCTAGCTGTCAGTCTGTCTACCTACCTACCTACCTACCTGTGTGCCTATCGTTCTATCTATGATTTCTTTCGTTCTTTTTAATCTGTTTTTTGTATCTTTAATAGTTTCCAAATGCATGAACTTGAAAATGGAATAGGAAAAGAAAGCTAGGTATTTTTTAATTAAAATTTCATAAAGTAGTCCCATCCTGTTTATTATGTGACTGTTCGTTCCAAGTGGTTGGTCCTGATGTGTACACCATGCCCATAAAGCTGGTATATCGTTTCTTTTTATCCTAGCAAACGAAGCGGGTATTTCTCGAGTTTCAAGAACGAATGTCGGGGAAAATAATTCGCAATTGAATACATTTCTGAATAAATTAAAATATACATTGCACGTTTATGGATGTAATTGGTTATGTGCATAAATTAACGACTATATATCAGTTCATTGTATATATTTTTATAGTCGTATTATTTCCTACTCAAGCGGTAAAATTTACTTCACTGCTGGAGGTTTGCATATAAATAGGAAACTTTAAAAAAAAAGGTTTCATTGCAAACTCTAGCAGTCGGGATAATGTAAGTGCGATTCATATTTTAAACTAATAAATTTTCTTTCTTTCTTTCTTTCTTTCTTTCTTTCTTTCTTTCTTTCTTTCTTTCTTGATTGATTGATTGATTGATTGATTGATTGATTGAAGCCCTAGTAAATGATTTTCTTTCTCAAAGAAACACTTAGTACGGAATTCACACGTCACATGTCATGCCCAAGTAGAATGTTTTTCAGGAGAGATATGTGATTAATGGATAAGGGCACAATTAGGGACCAACAATTTCATACAACTTGTAGTGAGTTTATTGTTTGGTTTATTAATTTATTTATTTTAATTTTGAATGAGGTAAGAATGCTATATATTTTTTTTTACTGTTTCCTTTAACGTCATTGTCAAAATCATCATCATCATCATCATCATCATCATCATCATCATCATCATCTTCATCGTTGCCACCACCACCACCATCTCAATCCAACACCACCACCATCAACATCGTCATATATGTCATGTGCGCCACTTAGTTAATGAAGATTATTATTTTTATTAACTAATATTTCATAACTAATTTCAAGTGATGATATATATTAATTTTATTTTATTAATGATCTTCCAAGAGACACCACTCGTCTCTCACTTGGTGGATATTTTGGCGTTATAATCGTTTGTAAACAATACTTTGCACTACATTTGTATATATAGTTCATATTACAATGCAAATTACTTGGTTAAAACGATTCCACGTAAATATATAACGAAAGGTCAGCGCTTGTATACAGTCAGCCACGAATAGAAATGGATATTAGGCTTTGTAGTGTTTGTCTAATTTAATTTTGGGGGTAATGTGAGAAAATACATCTCCAAATACTACTGAATTGTTTTCTCAAATTTAAATGGGTGTTAACGGGAACATTTAAAACGGTAATAAATGCAAGATGGCTGTCGATGTTGCATACCCAAGATAAGGATATTAATGATCATGATGTGGAAAAATTATCAAGCCCTTAAAAGTTCGCAGTAATCACACATTACTTATAACTATGGTAATTATACAAATATTTCTTCTGAGGATAAACAGAAAGGTCAAAGAGAAGATTATTACAGTAATCTTGTCGTAGATAATGTGTGATTAATCTTCGAACTGTCCTAGTGTATATCATACTATAACGCATGATACTGGTGCCATAGCTATTATTTTAATTTTGTTGTAAGTAATCAGTTGTGTCATCCCTGAACATTATTCAAGGTCGTCACTGAAAAATCATCATATCCACATGTTTGTTCAATTAATGGAAACAATAATTTAATTACTTGTTATCTTATTTTTTTAATAACAACAGGATGTACCCATACAGCGTCAAAGCAACGTAATTTCTCTATCCTATTTTACGATCTTATTGACGCAGACCACAGATAGGAGAAAGGAAGTCTGACTGACAATTTTACTCGACTTCGAAACTCGAGCTTTGATAGTAGACGAAACGCAGGGTGCATTGGTGTATCTGTGAGTCTGTGTGCGCACTTGTGTGTACGTTGCGCGCGCAAGTGTATGTGTGTAAGAGAGAGAATGAAAGAGAAAAGAAAAAGAACAATAATTATAAGAATCTGAAAAATATGTGTGTAACCAGATACTAATGCAATGTAAAGTATACCTGTTTAAAACGTCTTTCCTTAGAGACATAACGAGACAGAAGTCAATGGGTGTAAACAGATATGAATACAGAGCAATGGGAGATGGCATGATTTTGACTCATTTCTTATAAAACTTAGATATACTTTCTTTAATACCATGACAAACATTACAATCGTGTATGTTAGTCTTCCTAATACTAGTGTAGGTTAATGCTCGTAATACTAATAGTGATGGAGAATATTTGCCTATCCCTATTTCTATATTTAATTGCTGTATAAACTAATAAATTGTCAAAGTAACCCGGCCTTGGGAAATCCTTATGATGCTATTTTTTGTAAGTGTCAGAGTTGAAGTAAACAATTAGAGTTGAGAATATACTAGAAATTGATGATGCAGTCCAAAGCAATTCCGACTGCTGTTTTTCTGACTAATAGGATCGCACTTTTTCATTTAAAAAAATCATCCAATGTGGATGGACCAGAAGTTTCTTTTTAAAGACGTACTCTATTCTAATCACTTTGAATTTAAACATAACTCGAGTCTGGTCATAAAGTTGATCGTTAGCTTATGGTAAATTGTGGCTTGAGTTTTGTCTCTAAAATACAAAAAGATTATCTCGAATGTTCCTCATGGTGTGTTGAGTAAATGCACATGGAAATTCGACAACATTCCTCCTGACGTGCTTAATGTAAAATTAGGACGACTCTCTATGGTGTGCTTGACAGTGCATGTAAAATTAGGACGACTCTCTATGGTGTGCTTGATAGTGTATGTAAAATTAGGACGACTCTCTATGGTGTGCTTGATAGTGTATGTAAAATTAGGACGACTCTCTATGGTGTGCTTGGAGAGCACGTCGAAGATTCTGGAAGAGACACGTAGGGCCGCAGTTACATAAAACAGATTTGTTACAACTGTGTCTTTGTGAAACACATACCAGTGACAGCCTCCGTCTTTGAACAGATTATGCGCATTTATTTATTTATTTATTTTCTGAACTCCACTATCATTTCTGAGATGATATTTTTGAACTTGACTATGTATTTATATTAATTGACTGCTTATGTCTATGCTAGAATAAACTTAATGATTGTCCAGCGTTAATTGAACATTGTTGTAAGTGATGTAAATGTCAATGCTCTTTTGAATATTTTGATATGATGTATGTATCATTGTTGACTTAATAAACTTAAATTTGTTAAAATTGTTTACCTTTCTTACACATATTGATAACCTTATGTTGAAGAAGATTGTGGGCGGATTCGAGCTCGCTGAATATAGATTCAAAACGGATTTGCTTTTCTCAGTTAATAAGAAATTATTATTACTCCTTAAAACATTGCTATTTGTATGATATATTAATGTATTGTGTCAGTTTTTTAAATCGCATTTTCTGTGTAAATGTTTTCTCTCTCTTTATTTTTCCTTCTTTCTCTTGCTCACGCTTTTGCTGTCAACTCTTTCTTCCTCTTTCACTCTGCCTCTCTCCCATCCCTTTCACTCTTTCCCCTTTCTTTTTAGTGCATTTTTATTATCTCTCTCTCTTTCTCTCTCTCTCTCTCTCTCTCTCTCTCTCTGTCTATCTGTCTATCTATCTATCTATCTATCTATCTATCTATCTATCTATCTATCTATCTATCTATCTATCTATCTATCTATCTATCTATCTATCTATCTATCTATCTATCTATCTATCTATCCATCCATCTGTCTGTGTGTCTGTCTGTCTAGAAATGGTATATGTAACACATGTTCTTTAATTATAAATTATATCAGTGCTATAGGTGTACAATTTACCTTGTGGAGGGATGTCAAAATCCCAAAGTCATGCTCGCACGTTCACACGGGAAAAAAGTGTCGCCTGTCAAAGAAATGTTTGTCTTTGGTCGCGCCGGCTATAGTGAAGAGGATAAGAAAAGTGATAACAATTAAACACTCCCTCTCAACCTCTCTATGGGATGCATAAATAGGAATCCGTTGACGTTTGACATCACTGGGTTCTTTGTGTGCTCTTGCCCTGGCTAACGCCTTTGAGGAAAGGTACTGTATATCGCGTTTTACAAGTTGTTTAGAGTCGAATCAAGGACACTATATCAAGATGCTGATCAAGCGGTTCAATAGAACTGCATCTGGTTCCTATGAAGACCTTATCAACGCAGCTCATGCCTGCCTACCTGTTGTTGTGGAGAACGAAGCAGAGTGTTTTAGAACGATGTCGCATGGATGGGAAAATGTATAGCTACCTTGAGGTGACACGAAAAGCGCAGCTATTCAAAAGAGAGGCTTTTCTCAAGCTGTTTGTGATTAATGTGTCATCATCACGCGCCAATGATTTTCCAAGCTGCTCCAACAAAACCAAGATATTAAATTTTCTTTGCGTACTTTAAATTTCAATTTGATATCACATATAATTCAAAATAGATTAACATATTTCTTCCACTAGTATAAATTCCTTAGTTTAGTTAGATATGATTTCATTACAAAGTACACTAGGCGTCTAATGCTATGTCTAACATTATATTACTTTCTAGTTCCAAATACAAATCCCCAAATTTAAAGATGCAACACTATTTTATGTTACTTGTCTTTTTTCCAAGAAACTATTAACTGCGATTTTAATTTTTGAAATATATTTTAACTAGCATGTTCATTGCGCTGTTACAGACAGACGCGTGTTGCGGTCTTGATATAAACATATAAATAAAACACTAAACCCTGCTTTAGATAGGCAATGTTTTAGAACCAGCATTAGGTTTACCTCAGTGCAAATTAACACCTGATAATTATAGTTCGTTAATGTAAGATATTTAAGTTCCGACTTCATTTCATCGAGAGAGAGAGGGAGAGAGAGAGAGAGAGAGGGGGAGAGAGAGAGAGAGGGAGAGAGAGAGAGAGAGCAAATAAAACAACTCGTGATTGTCAACAGACTATTGCAAGGAGAACATGCAAGTTCCACTAAAATGAAATTCAAGATAAGTTATACAGAACTAGAATGACATTGATAAAGTGAAAGAGATGGAGGGTTATGCTAATAAGACTACAAACATTTCACGTATTAAGTTACGGCTTGTCGTTAACTTTCCAAAGCTGCTATCGTATTTTCCTCCATGAGGAGATATTTCGCAAAATGTTTTCAAAATACGTCACATGTTAATTGATGTATTTACTGAAAGACATTGTCGGTTCTTTAGTAGAGAGTGGCTTGTTGAGCAAGATTTCGGTCTACATGACAACAACAAAGCAAGAAGAATGGTCCGTTAAGATTAATACCGGAATTATATTTTAAATTTAATTGAAAATAAATTTGCAGTTGAGGGACAATCGTTACTAGTATCACTGAAATATAGTAACCCCAACACAGTCGTTACACATACATCAAATTCGTCCTCCATTAAATACACATTTATATATATATATACATACACACACACACACACACACACACACACACACACACACACACACACACACACACACAGAGAGACACACATACATTTATACACAATTGACTGAATCACATACTTATTTGGAGTATCGTTTACTTCTAAAGTTCGAACGTTTGAGGAAGGATATGATCACGTGATCAGATTGCAATAGGAACTTTAGGGAATAAAATGAAGGTCTGTTCGGATAAATGTTAGAGCTCGTACAACACAGATGACGTAATTCATTTCGTCACAACACGAGTAGAATATATGATGAGTGTACAAAATCCTTATTGCTAACAATTTCAAAATATAAAATATTACTCTTTGAAAATTTCAAACACATTAATATACTTAGAGAATTAAATGCAAGTCACTGAGTATAAATAAGACTAAATAGTAAGGAATATATTATATGGGACTAAACTGACAGGAACATATTAAAACTAAATACTAAAATTTAAACCCAAACTGAAGATATATATATATATATATATAATACTGTCCGGGAAGTAAGTCTAGAAAACGTTTTAGTTAGAACATTTTTCATGAATGGTGTCACGTGTGCTTTGAAGCGGCAATGCACTCATTTGACCGGTCTTGATTTAAGAATGTTTTCATACATTTGGTGGTTTATTTTGTAACCTTTATTTTGCGTTCTTTTATTGGCGTCCTATTATTAAATGAATTTAGTATGTGTAATAACACATTCTTCCGATAACATTAAATATTAGGCGATTTATTAAAGTTATGTGTGTACAGTATATCCGTTCCTTTCATACAATATGTGTAGTCGCTTTCTTTCTTAATTAAGCTGTGTATACTATCTGTACGCTTTCACATGACATCTAATAATACATGAAATACCATTGTTTCCATTTTAACTGAGGATTGATCTAAAGCATTGCTAGTTGCGTCAGATTTGCTGCAATGCATTTTGTAAATTACTACAAGACAGACTACTTGCCTAGATACATGAATGTTTACACTACTAATTCGAAGACGCCTTTATGATCCAAAGAACGTCTTGTTTACAAACCACTCAAAGCAAATGGTGGTTGGCATGGCAGTGTTATAAATATTCTTTTCTTGCTCCAATGGTGATTACCATTTTCAATGACTCGAGACACGGATTCAGTAAGTCGTTATTTACTCACGTGATCTCTATCCACTTTTGAAATTCGAGCGTTCGAAATACACTACACAAAGAATTAATCATATGTTTCATTAATAATATAATTCGTGCGTGCGTGTGTGTGCCCGTGCGTGCACATATGTGTGTGCATGTATGTCAGAGAGAGGAGGAGACGGTCATATGTGTATGCATGTGAGGGTGCTTGCAAGAAATCGTATTCGGGGAAGCGCAGTCCTGCACTCATCCCCCACCCCGCCCCTGCACGTTTAGACGACCCTGCGGCATCCACAACCATTGGTATGAAATCTTCAACGCCAGCGCCAGCAACCACAACACCAGCAACTGTCTCAACAATATCAAATACCACACCAGAGGCAACAACCGACACGAAGCCTTCCCGGTACTAGGGCAAGAAATCTTAATAGCTGCACGAAAATAGTGGCACAACTATAACCAAAAGCAGTGGGGAGAATTATTAATAACTATAAATTAAGATTTTCGATCACTTGTAAATAGTTATGTGTTATTAATTAATAAATTTAACCTTAACTCGTGACGGGTTCCCAGAGAGGTGTCATATGAAAAACAGTTCCACGAAAATAGTGGAAGACCTATTACCAAAACCATTTGGTTAACTGGACACCAATTCGCCGACATGATTTTTTTCTTACATATTCCCTCCACCTCCATTTTGCAGTCGGCACAAGAGAACTCACATAAACGACGGGACGCAGGAGAGGAACAAACAACACCAGTGAAAAAGGACAGGGTAGAACATCTCGGGTATATGTACCCACTAGAATGACTAGATATAGACGTGCTATGATTCTAGCCCGGGTTCTGTAAGATATACCACCCAACCTCTCCCCCTCCGCACTGAGTATCGGTTTTAGGACACTGCTCCCAGGTTCAGGACAGGTAACGAAGGAAAATACACCCCACCGGAGAAAGATTATGCAAAAACAATGGCAGCTCTCAACGATGGCATTTTGCCAACCCAGCACTTATAGTTTACAGTTCTCCTCCCCTGCCCCTGTTTGTTGCTGCAGAAATCAGTCGGTCAGGGTGGTGGTGGTGGGGCTGGCTGCTACTATTTCGCTCTGACCTACATGTGCATTGGACGCTTACTCACTTCATTATTCATAGCAATTAAATGCCACACTCTGACGTTACTGTCCCCAATATCGTCGTTTTAGTTTTCTCTTATTCTCTTGCTATATTTCTCTCATTTTTTCTAAATCTCTCTCTCTTTATTTCTCTCTCGCTCTTAGTATCATTTTCAGTAATCCACACTCTTTTTATATCTCTTCCTCTTGTCCTTGTTCTCTCTCTTACACAATCACTTTCCATTTTTCTCAACCTAACACTTCCTCCTTTCATTCATTTATTTATTCCCCCACCTCTCTTTACGTTTCTCGTTTTATTTTTTCTGTCCTTTCCTTATTTGATTTATGTGTGTGTCTTAGTCTCTGTATCTCTATTTGTATGTCTGTCTCCCCACGTGCCTACCTTTTCTATTGCCGTCTTTCTTTGTGTGTCTCTCTCTCAAACACCTTTCCTTTCACGATTCCTATTTCGTCTTTAATTCATTCTCTCTTTCATTCTCTCCTCGTATTTTCTTCTTTATCTCTCTTATTACTCTATTTCTTTCTCTCTATTATTATCCATTTCTCTCTCTTTCTCTTAATTTCTCTCTCCATTTCTCTAACATCTTCCTTCTTTTCTCTCCATTACTCAATTCGCCCCAATCTCTTTCTCTGTATCTCTCCCTTCCTCTCTTTTCTGTCGAGTTCTCTCTCTCCTTCAAACACGGACCCTCCCATGATCACAAAGGCTGCTAGGTATGTCAGCCTTGCGTCTATGGTTTAACAAAAATTGTACGATAACGGCCATAACCACGCCAGAAGGTATGGCTGAACCAGAAATCTGGATAAGGCGCACATCAATTTCGAAACTCAATTTCAATCTACCTTTCAAATGGAAATTGATATAATAGTACTTAAGATTTCCATGACACTTAGATATATAATACTCGTGGTGACAGGTGGTAAAAAAGTACTAAACAATAATAACATGATTCATAAATGGTGTCACGTGACTGTATTTAAACTCCAGGTAATTTCATTTGGTCAGTCTTGATTTTCAAACCTTGGACATAAATTTGTTGTTTTATTCTATTACAGTTCTTTCTTCTTTTATAGACATCGAAATACGTATATTTAAATTGTCAAGACAGACGGACTGGAATAAATATATTTTCGACATTGGGCAATTCATTGAAGTCCTTAACTATGTAAATCATGACCGTTCCTATCATATTGGAAATGTGATCGTTCTTATTCAAAATGTGCACACCTGTAAGCTAGCACAGGATAGCCTAATAAAACATAATAGACACAATGGTCTCCATTTCACAGTTGTATTTGATAATTTAAAGTCCATTGTGCATATTATACAGCAGTATAGTAGGTATGTGAACTTTCCATTTCCAAAATGAAAAGACCTTGAATATTACCCAAATAAAATCACGTCTCTTTTTCTTATGAAATTTACAAACCAATCTAAAACAATCAATAGGAGACAATGTTATAAATCTTAATTTCGTTGTGATTCCGAGTTACAGACTTCACTGACACGTGACAGATTAATAAACTCATCTGCCAATCACATGATCACTCTCCATCCCCAAAATTCGAGCATGAGATATAAAAGATACTCAAAATGAGTAATTTGTGTTATCAATGACGGTGTGCATTCATGAGTGTATTTGTGAAAGAGAGAGGGAAAGAGAGAGAAAGAAATGGAGTATTGGCAGTGTCACAATTGTTATAATTCCAAAGTTAATCACGATATTGAATTGTGTCCCTCTGTAACAAACTATAATATTTTTAATTGTAGCATTAAATATAATTCCTATTTGCGTCTCATCTGCTCTTAGCATTTGTTTCTGCTGATTATTGTGACATTCGCCCCCCTTCATATTATTTTAATAAAACTTTTTCATAATATTTGTTTCAAGCCTATAGTTCTGTCTTCGCTTAGACTAAAGGTGTAGGCGTCATCCCATGTTTCACTTCAATACCCTGGCTACTGACCAGAATTTCCCAGGTTTACAGGTCAAAGTCTGAGTTTTACCCTCCTGCAGGAAACTTAACACTTATGCATCTTTTGCTTGCAAACATTAATACTGGCAAAAGGACTGGTGTAATAAGACAAGATGGAAACTATACTGGCCAGCATTGTAAGGTAGCACAGATAATTAAGAAAACTGCAGTGTTATAACCCACGCTGCTTTACCTGCAATTAGCATGATTTTTTTTTTCATGGTAATTTCCAAGATCTACACGAAGCTGTAGAAAATGTTTTTGACCATTGTGGACGACTGAATTTTATAATTCAGAATTGTTGGACGAAAGTGTAACTTTAGACTGGAAAATTGAGTTGAGCATACGAATTGTGGAATTTGACTTGACCCAGTCCCTTTTCCATGGACAATATTTTGCTTATTTCCCGAGTCACTAGCGCAGAGAGACTATAACTAGCCCAGATGTCCAGGCCTGCCTCTATGCTTATCGATAACAGAGCCCTATTCAACTATATTGTAAAATATATTAAGGCTCTAATAACAACAAGTGACAGTTTATCATATTTAATCAATGTTCACATGCGTGTTTTATATACATTTGAAAACTGTTTTATTATTATTATTAAATTTCCTTTTTTATATAATGAAAATTTACTTTACATTTGTCTCATTAATTGCCCTCTTATGTTAGAGAGATTTCACCAAAATGAAATTTGAGGGTTTAGAGTCAAAATAAAGATTAAATGTTCTGAGCATTGTGTCATGCATTTGTGGTTGTGTTTTTACGTTGTATGGAAGGTGGTGAAAGTCTGTGTGAACTTCATTATGTGAAGGAGATAAATAAAAATATAACTATTCATTTCCTTTCCCTCTGTGTGTATTACATATATCCATGACAAACTAATTTTATGTATATTTTCTAGGTCAAATGAAATTTCCTTATCACTCCATACTAAAGAACTGACAGTGTCTTTGACAACACACAGGGAAATATTTTTACTTTATTTTATGAAATATCCCATCTTTTTTTGGTGACGGATGAAAACACGTTGTTTTATCCATTACCAGCAAGGGATTCCTTTTAATAAAGCTCAATTAGGCACACCAAGGGATTTCTATTAATAAAGCTCATTTGGGCACACCGGAGATTCCTATTAATAAAGCTCAATTAGGCACACCAAGGGATTCCTATTAATAAATTTCATTTAGGCACACCAAGGGATTCCTATTAATAAATTTCATTTAGGCACACCAAAGGATTCCTTATTAATGAAGCTCAAGTAGGCACACCAAGGGATTCCTATTAATAAAGCTCAATTAGGCACACCAAATACTGTGAAGCTTAGAAGAATAATAGTTTCTCATTTTATTTTACCAATTTCACTTAATGTTCACGAGAGTATATGTTTTATATATGTTTGTGCTACCTTTTCGTGTATTATCTTTCCGTACTCTATTGGCACAAAACACGCTTTTTACTTACCTCTGTTGTACTGACTCTCAGTCTTGCTTTATTTTGAAATACCAATTCATCGTTTATATGTTAAATTAGAGCTTCGGGAGTAGACAGAATCTCAATTGTAAGGTCATTAAAAAGACTAATGCGTGTATATTTTATGTGCTCATGATTGATCATATGTTTGTATGTGACGTGATAATATTTTGGGCAAACACGTACACAATTAAAATTGTTAAACTACTTCTTTTCAAAAGTATATTTCAGTGTTTGGTTTACAAAAAAACCCACAAAGCAATCAGCATGACCTACATTTATCGCTTTAAATGTTTCTTTGTTCACGAACAGAAGATTATGAGTAATACATTATCCATATGTGTATGTCCTTTTTCTTGTATCACACTGCATCATATGTCATTGCATTTTATGTTATAAATTATAACAATATGAAACTGCAAATGAAGCAATTATCTCTTTATTAATTACATTTTCTAATTAATGAGATACAAACTTAATTATTGTATATTACACTTTTTTGTTCTCCATATTATTCTAGCTTAAATGTGAAAAAACCAATGTTAATAGGTTTAGGAAGTGTCTTGGGACTTCTGTCTGGTTGTGTTTATACAAATGTATCATCAAATTTACGTAGTGTAGCCATTCAGAGTAGAATTTGTAAAGCAGGATATACACGGTTAAGTATGTTTTGTGCATGGATGTTCATTGCTCTAATCGTATAACTGTTCAAACTGAGTTTAGTCTAAATTTCTAATTGGACTTTTTGGTGAAAAGCAGACACATCTCACCTTTAGGCATGGGGATCAACCAAAAGCAGCCATTTAAGAAATTCTAAGAGTTGATTAGCGATAATGCGTCTTTCTTGCAGAGGGAACTTGATATACTGTTTAACTCACCTTGAAAATGTTCTTGTTGATTTATGTTTTCTTCTTTTAACGAATATGAGTAACGTGGCTGGAGATATAATGGTGCTGCAGTAGTAAAGATAAATTTAGTACTTTTACAGTTAAAGATTATATTTGTAAAATCTATATTTAGACAAACTAGAAAATTAGAAGTATTTTGTGATGCATAATATATTCGAAGGGGGGTAAAATGATAACCAGCCTTTGGAGAATGGACGGAGTAGTAGTTGAAGATCGACAAAACAGCGGGAAGAGTGTATTCTATAGAGAATAATGATGTTAAGAAGCGAACTGGAGCGTGCCATCACGTTCTACTTGGCATCCATACGCGAACGCTATAATGACAAAGAAAGACATTCAATACTGTGTTCAGCGTATCTCTCAGCTCGTCTTTATCAAAGGACTTTCACCACAGGGAGTCAAATTTGAAATTGCATTCTAAAGTCTTGTGTCAAGAATGGTCGTCTTGGATACACGCGGAGATCAGTCACAACTAAACTATTTTATTGAAAATAAATACAAAACCCCCCAAAAACTGAAATATGCATTTAATGAAAAATATGAAATTTTAAATTGCTTTTGAACGTGTCAAATTTGTACGCATGACACACAACAAAAGAAGGATCATTCTCCGTTGATGACATATTCTTACAAATTTTTGCCAACATAATGCGAGAATAAGTATTAATAACACGTAAATTTGTACTTGAAAAAATAAACTATTCATCCAATACCCCGTTCTAAGCTAACGGTCTTTATTATTTATATTTATTTCTTTGGCATGTGGTCAAATCAGTCCTATTACCGTTAACGAATGCATTTCTTTGTTATTTGTTTAGATCACCTTGGACATATTTCTATAATTCTCTTTTGAAAGGAAATAAGAACAATTCTAAAAAAAAACCAACCCTGTGTTTAGCAAGGCGTTGCCAAACCCAATTTATTTCTTTGTGACGTGTTTACTTTGATAACCGGCTATATTGTCACGATCCAGCGGTCACGGTAGAGCATTGGAAGTAAACGGAATACAGAGTGCACTCATTAAATCAGTCGAGTGTACCTGTTATAGTTAATATGTGTGTACATTTTATAGTTAGTATGTGTGTACATGTTATAGTTAATATGTATGTACATGTTATAGTTAATATGTATGTACATGTTATAGTTAATATGTGTGTACATGTTATAGTTAATATGTATGTACATGTTATAGTTAATATGTGTGTACATGTTATAGTTAATATGTGTGTACATGTTATAGTTAATATGTATGTACATGTTATAGTTAATATGTGTGTACATGTTATAGTTAATATGTATGTACATGTTATAGTTAATATGTGTGTACATGTTATAGTTAATATGTGTGTACATGTTATAGTTAATATGTGTGTACATGTTATAGTTAATATGTATGCATCTGTTTTCGTGCGTGTGTATTGCAAGATATAGATATTTAAATTGAGAGAGAAAAGAGAGGTTGTTATGGTGTTTGGTTGCAACTGGAGTTTCGTTTGAACGTTGCAAAAACTAATGTTCTGCGTACATCAGAATAAATTGGATTTAATTATAACCCTCTCACAGCTCTATTGTATATTTAAATTACATTTTCCAATCAGATTTATGCACTAGTTTCGGCTGTTCTTGCTTGTTTTATTTGTAATTTTACGTTGTATATTTTCTTGAATATATGTTAAACAGATATAATGTGGCAATGTTTTTGAGGAAACGTCCACAAATAATACATACATTCTGACGTGTATTTTACGAATAATTTTACAAAATAATTTATTTAAAGCATCCCATTTTTCGATTTACAGATTTTATTCTGTGACACGCACGCCATTTAGTTAATGAAATGATAATTTATTAATTGATCTTTTAGAACTAATTTCAAGTGCTGAGAATATTTTTTAAATGATCCTCCAGCAGACACCACTAATCCCTCTCTCACTTGGCAGATATTTTGGCTATGTAAAAGTGTACTCTATTCCACCATATAACACAACATTTATAGTCACATACTGTTTCCGTGATAACGTGGATAACGTCTTAATAAAGGAAAAACAAATCCGACTTGTAATCTGTATTTAGCGAGACCCTATTTACCCCCTTTCTTCTCCAGCATAAGATTATAAAGATGCATAAGAAGGTCAATAAATTTAATTATACATTTATTAAATGAACAATCAAATATACATATGACAATTACAATGAAATAGATAAGTTGACATCAATATACCACAAACTCATATTCGGATAACTATTGTTTACATAATCCTATCAGAGAATAGAAATGGAGTTATTAGAAGTAGGTTATTGTAATCATTTGCCTAGACTCTCTTCCACCAGTCTTTGCAACAATGTCACAATGGCCGTTGCATGTGTCTCCCGCCATATGCATGTAAAACACTGACACGCTATTATATTCTCAAAGAAACTTTAGTGCTCTCCTCACTGTGTCAGTTCCTTAAAGCAGAACATGATTACAGTAATTCTGGTAACTAGAATGATTACAGTAATTCTGGTAACTAGAATGATTACAGTAATTCTGGTAACTAGAATGATTACAGTGATTCTGGTAACTAGAATGATTACAGTGATTCTGGTAACTAGAATGATTACAGTGATTCTGGTAACTAGAATGATTACAGTAATTCTGGTAACTAGAATGATTACAGTAATTCTGGTAACTAGAATGATTACAGTAATTCTGGTAACTAGAATGATTACAGTAATTCTGGTAACTAGAATGATTACAGTAATTCTGGTAACTAGAATGATTACAGTAATTCTGGTAACTTTATATACTAGAATTATCCCGACTTATCCAGCATATACATCACAGGGTGTATATCGTACTCCCTTATGCTTATACACTTTACAACAGACGTTCCTACAGATTCCTCATCTTTTAGGTTTATAGCCAGTGAACAGGTGAAGGGTAGCTAGAAACTTGATATTTGAATCTTAAAAGGTGAAACTCAAAAGTCAAATTGCCACTTGTTCACTGTAAAATATAAGTAAGGAGCAACCCTAAGATTACTATTCATCACAATGCAACTCCATTTGTCTTTACAATCCATTCTCAACTTATTTTTTTCCTGCAACAGTATTTATCAGCCCGATACACATGTACAACATAATAAATACAGCATATCAAACACGGACTAGTGTTAGCACACTACATGTGTACAGGTTAGTTCAAACATTTGTAGTAATAAATCCATTCACGTAGTACAGCTCTACACAAGAAATCATATCAATGGGAAAAATGCATGAAATATTTCTAAGTCCATTCTCTCTCAATCAGTCAATTAACTTACCATTATGCTAACGGCCGCCTTTCAAGACCGGACTTTTGCCACTCCAATTTCAAAGCGATTAGACAATAGAATTGTCTACAGTATGTATATGTTTTTACCTAAGCCCATTAGCGAGTCTCGTTCACATAAATCTTAACCATTGGATAATAAGACTACTCACCCAGTTGACCTAGTTTGCATTACGTCAGCAATTACTACTATAATCTCACCTAGAGTGTT
Organism: Sinotaia quadrata; assembly: GCA_028829895.1. Classification (NCBI taxonomy): domain Eukaryota; kingdom Metazoa; phylum Mollusca; class Gastropoda; order Architaenioglossa; family Viviparidae; genus Sinotaia; species Sinotaia quadrata. Next base: position 18,167,233 of record CM054184.1, read on the forward strand.
TACTTCAACTCGGACACTTCCAAAAATGCCAATATAAGGAGTGCCCAAGGTCGTGTCATATACAAAATAAGTGTAAAATAGGGATAGGCAAACTAGAATATTTCCCATTTTCAAGTTTTTTAAGTTAGTGTCCTGCCAAAAACCTAAATGTTTAATCCATGTTTTTCATTTACAATATTAATATTTCTCATCTTGACTAGGTGCATCGTATTACCTTTGATGTTTAAGCACATGAATGATCTGTATATTTTGTTTACTTTCAAGTAAACCTTTGACATTACAGTGGTTATCTAGGATTAGGATGAATGATCTGTATATTTTGTTTACTTTCAAGTAAACCTTTGACATTACAGTGTTTAGCTAGGATTAATATGCTGAATATTAAATTACCCCTAAATGTGTATATTAAACATTTTGTTTAATACAACTTTACACACTTCCATATCAAACTACTAGACAATCATATGTTATATTAAAAAAGAAGTTGATACAATGAAAATATTTCATTTGAAATTTCCAAAATATCCTGAAAGATGAAACAGAACCCATCACAACACACGAATTGTACAGTTTACATTATCTTAATTTAAACAATATATGAAAAAGGCAATCTACATCTTTGTACCAAACTCAAATCTTCTGGAATGAACAGTATTTATATAAACAAAAATATAATCACCATCGCCACCTCCCCCCACATATTTCATTCGTAGATGCAAGTAAATAATAACTCTATATTCATAATTCGTTCACTATTGTTGTGATAAAACCGCTCGTAGTCGTATTTTCAAATCGTTTTCATTACTACTAGTCGAGGTCAATCAATGATTCGAAGGATGCATTTCCTGCGATGCCGACATTTTTTTCGCAAGATTGTGGTGGTAAACCAATATAACAAATATTCATCTCTCTTGCGTCCTGGCATGTTTGCTCATGAATACTTCAGCTATGGTTTCTTTCTCTTGTTTCAGATCGATTAACATTAGAATTGCTTTGTTCGGAATACTGTTCGTGGGTAGAAGGAACAAACAAGCCTAACGGCCATGTGCTTTCAAAATGTATTGACCTGTACCACTGTGTGCTAACATGCTGTGTTCACTTGTTTTTCCTAGTAGAGGTGTGGTGATGGAGAGATTTTGTGAAAATGGAGATGTGTAGTGATGGAGAGATTTTGTGGAAATGGAGATGTGTGGTGATGGAGAGAATTTGTGGAAATGGAGATGTGTGATGATGGAGAGATTTTGTAGAAATGAGATGCATGGTGATGGAGAGATTTTGTGGGAATGGAGATGTGTGGTGATGGAAAGACTTTTTGGAAATGGAGATGTGTGGTGATAGAGATATTTTGTAGAAATGAGATGCATGGTGATGGAGAGGTGTGGTGATGGATAATTTTTGTGGAAATAGAGATGTGTGGTCGCGGAAACGTGGTAAAATATTGTGATAAAGCAGCAGTAGTAACTAGAACATTTCTACAAATAACGAAAATTTGAAAACTAATTTGTGGAAAAATTCAACAAAAGACTTATAATTTGTCTGCGTATTGCAAAGTTAAATTAAAAAACACAATTCATATTAGAATACACCTGGACAGATTACGAACTAAGAATACCTTTGACATTTTAAAGATACTTTTCTTCTTTTCAGGATCTAGCTTTCTTGTGTGAAGTGACAGGAATATAACAGGATGTGACTCATCAACAGTGACACATAAACATTAGGTGCGCCCAAATTGCACTGAGTACTCCCCACGACAATGTGCTTGTTGTTTCGTGTTGCCTCTTCAATAAGAATAGGAGTGTTATGGCAGTAGATGTGGTGGTGATGTTGCTGGTGATTGTAGAAATAAAAATAAATGTCTTACTTTTACAATTACAGATTATTTGACATAAATCTTTATGAAATTCTATGAAATTACATTTTTTGGGTGATGTCTTGCATAGTCAATGACGGTAAACAGGTAATCACCTTTGGGGAGTGGAAAGACTAGTTGACGTTCGACAAAAAAATGCGGGAGATTCTAATCTGTAGTGAGGATAAAAAAAACAAAAAAACTTAAGAAACGGAATAGAGAGTGTTGTCATGCTCTACTTGGCATCTATACACCTCCGCGTGTGTTCGACCATATGCTCGACAATTTGGGATATCCACAAAATATCCATTAATTATTTACACACAACTACAAATTAATGTGACATTTAACCTTCAAACTGCGATATTTAATTTAGTGAAGTGCAAGACTATAAACACATGTTTACGTCTGCTTCTTCAAACATTTAACCGTCAAACTGCGATATTTAATTTAAGTACAAGACTATAAACACATGTTTACGTCTGCTTCTTCAAACATTTAACCGTCAAACTGCGATATTTAATTTAAGTACAAGACTATAAACACATGTTTAAGTCTGCTTCTTCAAACATTTAACCGTCAAACTGCGATATTTAATTTAGTGAAGTTCAAAACTATAAACACATGTTTACGTTTGCTTCTTCAAACAGGGTGTCGTCGTAAAAAAGTGTAAAATGAAATTGCGAAATAAGTCCTGACTTGCTAAAGACGAGATAAAATGGTGAAAATGGCTTTGAGTGTCATCATGGCGTTCCATCCGATCTCAAGTCTTAAAATATTTCACCAACACTAAGATAAAATACAGTCTTAATCAAAATACCTTTCTTTTTCTTCAAATAGAAGAAACTATAGACAACACCCATATATGAATATGACAAATACGAAGTATAAATATTAATTTGACAAAATATTACACATGACACAGAAAATAAAAGGGAGCATCATTGACACTTAACTGCTTATTCTTAAAACATTTGATCGAAAGAAAAGTACTTTAGAAGCACATTTAATTTTATAACGTTGACATGTGTCAAATCAATACTGTTGGCCTTTCTTTTGAAGTACCAGCATTTCAAAACAAACTGTATTTAGCCAGGCGTTGTTATAGCGACTTCATTTCTAAGTGCCGTGTTGAGTTTCACACAGTGCAGCAGTCACGATCGAGTTTGGGAAGTAAACGAAGTGCAGAATCTAGTCATGAAATCAATTGTGTGCACTGTTAATAATTTATATGTATGCATGTGGATTCGTAGGTGTTTGTAAGAGAGAGAGAGAGAGAGAGAGAGAGAGAGAGAGAGAGAGAGAGAGAGAGAGAGAGAGAGAGAGATGTAGGTTATGTTGTTTGGTTTACAACTGGAGTTTCCTATGGCTGTTAAAGCGGCTAATTCTCTGAGGATATCAGAATAGTATGAATGTAATTGTGATCGTCTTACAGCCATTTTGAGTTTTCAATTACATTTTTCAGTCAGATTCCTGGACTAGTTTAGACTGGTCATGGCTCTACTTTTTGTAATTCTATTTTGTCTACATTTTCAACCAAAAGTAAATGTATTTACACGTGGCAGTGTTTACGAAATAAATAAAGCATGTTTCACTATTGAATTCACATATTAACATCCACCAAAGCCAAAATTCACATTCACATAAATAGTAAGGGAAGTTTTTTCTCTTTTATATTTATTTTATTCATCACTGTATCTTTCTCTATTTTCTTCTGTGTTTTGTACGCGTGAGAGTGTATGCTTTCATAAAAGAGCATATTCGGTTTGATTATATTGTATTCAGAACATCAAGAACAATAAATGCGAGTTCGAAGTAACTCTCTCTCTCTAAAATGTTTTATTTTTCTCTCCACTGTTCCTTCCATTCGCTCTCCCCACCATCTTAGTGGAATTGCCAAGTCAAGTTTTAAAAAGAACAAACAAAACATCTGCCATTCGCTAATAGAAAAAATAGATGCTAAACCCCAAGTCCGTGTGACTTCTTGTTGGGGGAAAGTCAAGATATTAATTGTCCACCACCCTGAATTCTCGAAACCATAAACTAACCCCAAACTCACCCTCTGGCTGGCACGTATTCGAAAGAAGAAAAATAGAACAGAAGGATGGCAGACTAAGATAAAACTTTGAGCCCCCTGATAAATACAGCCGGGAATATTAAATATAGATGAAAAACACGCAACATATATGTAAGTCACGTCAATATCAACAATTAAATATATTTACAAAAGAACTAAAAATAAAGCTGTCGGTTGCATATAGTACACATAGTTAGATGGATAATTGGAATATAGAGTTCATAATGAGAGTGATGTGTTTTTAATACAAGATTTTACCCCGTCAAGCATATGGAAAAAGGTGAAGCAGTACATGATGAAAGCCGAAGTTATTGATTGTATGGCCACTAATTGCAGTATGGCGCCCGACGCTGTCATCTAGAGTTCAAGTGGGTCTATACAGCGTTGGCACGCAATGGGTCGGGCAACTGTGCTCAGGACCCGTAATCTGATATTGCCTTCACAGCTCATCACTTAGAATGTGTTCTTACCCACCCTGACACAGCGCTCAGTGCATGATATAATCCAATGCCTTAAGCTGTATGTATAATAATACGAAATTAAGATTGATGTTAAATATAAACATAGATATAATATTTAGACATATAAGCCAAATGACATATATTCGGCAGTATAGTAGACAGCCCAGGGATTAGGGTCAACGGTACTAGGGATAGGGTATTGGATGCAGGTTATTGTTTAGCTTAAGGTGAAGGTGTGGTAGTAGTAGTAGTAGTAGTAGTAGTAGTAGCAGCAGTAGCAGTAGTAGTGGGAGTAGAAGTATGAGTAGGAGTAGTAGTAATGAAGTGGACATTAGCAGCAGTAGTGATCAGTCAGTCATTCTGGTGGTAGTCATAATGTAGTTTACGTTAGAAGTAGTCGTGGACGTTAAGTCCTTAAGGGGGAGTACTCTCATGATAATTTCGTACTGTTAAGGCGTATTACGGGGACTGATGCGGTAAAATTTACAGCGAAAACATGCACCTTCTCTGCTCTGTCGAAACGTCTTATAAATATTTCATCTACGAGGAAAGTCTCCATTCCCTACCCGGTAAGTCTGATTAATTTATTGTTGGTATTTATTTTTTGTTTCTTTTGTTTTGAAGACCACGTCTGGGTGACCGCATTGCCTCTGTAGCGATTGCTATTGAATGTAGAAGGCGTAGACATTTAATGCATCATGACTGGCCGTAAAGGTCGCATGCATCCAAAATACATTAAGCTCGAGTGTTTCGTTTCGATTAGTTTTTCGGTCGAGAAGTGGTAGAAAATTTCAACGGTAATGGCAGTTGTAATAAAAGATTTGTTTTTATACTTGATGATTTAACAAACTCTAAAGAAGGAAATCTGAACAAGTTACTTTTAATATGTCTGCCTATTGCCTGCTCAAATTAAAACCACCAGAATACTTATTTCGACACAGATCAGCAGGTTACGGTCTCAATCTAACAATTAGATATTTGAAAATGATGTTCTTCTTTTCGTATCTAAGAACACCACTAGCATATAGTTTTCTGCATCAATCATGTCATTACTAGACCAGTTTACTAAACTAATAGCAAAAATGTTTTCTCTCAATAGTGTGTGTGTGTGAGAGAGAGAGAGAGAGAGAGAGAGAGAGAGAGAGAGAGAGAGAGAGAGAGAGAGAGAGAGAGAGAGAGTTGAGCCAGGCGGTCATGTGTGATCCGTTAAGTGGCCTGACATGACTTATATTCTAGTATATTTTCGTTATTGAAATCTTTAGAAATATCCCCTTACGTTTTGTCTCAATAAGTTATTAATAATGTTTTTCTACTTTGTTCTATTTTATTCTTTATTGAATGCGAACTTTCAATTTTTTAATGATTTATCATTCACGAAACTATTTTAAAAATAAAATAAAAGTACAAACTTAAAGTAAAATCAAATAAACGTAATTCAATGTACAATATTATAAAAAGAAATCGAAAATGTTTGCAATCATGTTTCCAATGAAATAAATATTTAATAACGACGAGAAATAAATTGTCAAAAAAGAAATGTTGTATCTTACATCTTCAACAAAATAAATATAGTCTTCTATTTATTTACTTTCTTTCTGTCTTTCTTTCTGTCTTTCCGTCTTTTTGTCTTTATTTGTTTATTTGTTTGTTTGTTTGTTTGTTTCTTTCTTTTAAACTTTCTTTTTTCAACCTTTCTTTCTTTCTTTCTTTCAACCTTTCTTTCACGCTTTCTTCCTTTCTTTCTTTCTTTCTTTCTTTCTTTCTTTCTTTCTTTCTTTCTTTCTTTCTTTCTTTCTTTCTTTCTTTCTTTCCCTTCTTTCACGCTTTCTTTCTTTCCTTCTTTCTTTCACGCTTTCTCTCTCTTTCTCCTTTCACGTTTTTCTTTCTTTCTTTCTTTCTTTCTTTCTTTCTTTCTTTCTTTCTTTCTTTCTTTCTTTCTTTCTTTCTTTCTTTCCCTTCTTTCACGCTTTCTTTCTTTCCTTCTTTCTTTCACGCTTTCTCTCTCTCTCTCCTTTCACGTTTTTCTTTCTTTCTTTCTTTCTTTCTTTCTTTCTTTCTTTCTTTTTTCTTTCTTTTTTCTTTCTTTCTTTCTTTCCTACTTTCTTTCTTTCTTTCTTTCTTTCTTTCTTTCTTTCTTTCTTTCTTTCTTTCTTTCTTTCTTTCTTTCTTTCAACTTTTCTTTCACTCTTTCTTTCAACCTTTCTTTCACATTTGATTTACAACTCATTTAATGGTTTCATGAGTTTATGAATTTCAACTGTTTCCAAATGACTGTTCCTGATCTAAGTGCCTTGCATATTTGTCTGTTAGATCATTCCTGTTTTCATATTTCCTAGGCATACAAAGCAAGACACATGCATTGAGAGTTTCAACAAGAGAAAGAATGAAACAAACACAAATGGAAATAAACAAACACCTGTTCAAGACATACGGAAGCATGGAATGTTTCATTTAAGAAATTATTTATCTGCTTAAAATAAAGACATTATATTAATTCGTTTATAGCTTTGTTAAGTCGATTTATTTGTTGTTCAAACTGAACAAAGTTCTTACACATAACACGTAAACAAAATGAGCATCATTACATATTTCTGCAAACTTTGACCAACAGGTTTAGAGAAAATGTATTTTAAAAGCACATACCGTTAAACTTGAAAAGCTACTGTTTGTCTGAAGCGTGTTGTCTTATGCAAATGAACTTTATTATTCATCACGTTCACATGTCACATCACCCTGTGATGTTATCGGATACTTTACGTTGCAATCTTACACCACTTTGGACAAGTTTCAACAATTCTCTCTTTAAAGGAAATAAAAGCTAAACAAACAAACTGTATTTGTCCAGCATTGTCATGGTCGAGCGAGACAATAGGATGAAACGAAGAACACACTAAATCAATCGTGTGTAAATTTGAAACTTTATGTGCAATTGTGTGTACTGTTAATAATGTATATCTTTGTGTGTGTATTCGTGATTGTCTGTCCACGTGAGAAAAAACATCTAAAGAGAGAGGGAAGAAGGGATAGGCCATGTTGCATTGGCTATTGCAACGAAAATGTTTGCAAGCAAATTTCCAATTCCCATTGTGCATTTAACAACAATTACAAATAATTAGAACTCGAGCGTGTTAGTGGTGATTTTCTATAAATATAATGGACTGAATTAACATTTCAAGGTTGTCCTGGCCAAACGCACGCCTAGCTACACTTTGGTATTGACAGGCGTTACTAAACATGCGATTCCTAAAGGTTATCAAGATTATTATTTACAAAACAAAACGGCTACGAACCCTCGAGTCCAACCTCACGTAACGGACGATGACAAACAGTTAAAAAGAAGAACGCAAATCAAATTGACATGAGCACTTACTGATTGTTCGATTTGTGTGCAGTGTCCACGATGTTACACAGGTAAGAGTTTTGAATGTGTACGTTTTAGATTTGCCGGTGCTGACTGTGGCAGTTAAATGACTATGACGGCTTGGCAGTTTCTTGCATTGACCTTTTCAGGAAAATCTGAGCACAGCGCAGGCATTGAGGTTTGCATCGGTGGAGGGATTACGCAGGCCTTGACCAGTTTTGTTCATTGCTGGACGGGACGCAAAGAAGTGGCTGGTGTCTGGTGCATAAAGTGCCAATAAAGTGCCGATAAAGTACCAATAAAGTGTCAGAAAATGCCAATAAAGTTTCATTAAAGTGCCACTAAAGTTCCTATTCTAAAACAACGAATACTATTTCCTCTGAATTCAAGAAGAGTCGAAGATAACAATGGATGCTCTAGACGTTCATAATCCATACACAGAAATAGAAGGGAGCTGATACGAGCGAAAGAAAAGACAACAGGAAGAGGAAACAAGTGTTCAATTATTTTGAAAATCCACCTATCATTAAAAAAGAAATCTAAAATAATCAAAGCCTTCTAATTTTGTTTATATTATTGTGCTTGAATGCGTTATTGTCAAGCTTCAATTTTATAAAGATGGAATGTATAAAAAGTAAAGGATATTTCACAGTTGTAACAGGGTGGAGGATTTGGATTTTTGAAGGATCTAAAAAAGGCACACTATTACCGGAGAAATATGTAGTTGAATTGGGGCATAAACACAAGTATTTTTGATTATAATTATAATGTCACGGCCGCCGTTGTTGTTGTCTGACTGTCGCTGGCCTCTCTCTCCTTCTCGGTCAAAGGGGGGGGGGTCAGATCAGATACCGTGATTGGCCAGGATCACATCGAATGACTTAAGGTGTTATAATAATCATTCTTACACGCAAATACCACGTTGTTCTGGTGGGGAATATATTTGTTCTGCCTGTGGGGTAAAATGTGAAAAGCTGCCGTGTGTGCGTGTGAGCAGGCGTGTGAATGTCGTTTGAAGGACGCACAGAACGAACAGACAAACAACCGCACCAACATACACTTTCAAAACAGAGAAAGGAAGCCCAACTCTTGAAAAAGAGTTTACAAAGAATTTAATTTCAAAAAAGAAAAAAAACGGGCTGAACTTTCACACGGTGTTAGTCATTCATTCCGAGACGTCTACACCCGACATTCATGGGATGTGGAAAAATGAGCGATGGAAAAAATGAAAGAAATATGATGATGAATAAACTAAACAATAAAATAAAATAAAACCATAAACAGTGAGGATCGTTTCTACCACTGCCAAAATAGAGTGGCACAATACTTTGGGCGTAGCCCAATACAAAACACACGGGCGGTAATGACCTCAAAATATTATCCCACTTTAAAAATAAATGTTCTTATTAATAGCAATGTCAATAAATGTTTGTAAAGAAAAATTGTTCAGTAATGATAATGTTTATATTCTAACAACCCTACCTAGTAATGCACCTCTAAGAAAAGTTTTCCTACTTACTAATTTGAAATAATACGCTGGATTGTCGATGCACTGGTGAACACAAAAAGTTACAGTCACTGACATCTACGAACAAACACACTTGAACTACGGAAACACGGCGATTTTTGTCCCGCTTTGTCTAACGCTAAGACACTCAGTGCAGTAGAACCCGGGTGGCTGTCCTCGACGACAGTACAAATCTTTAGCTCACGGACACCTGTCTTCTACGACGTTTCCAAATCCAAAATCTTCATCTCACGGACACCTGTCTTCGGTGACGGTTCCAAGATGTAGTTCATGGAGGCCTGTCTACAGCGACAGTTCCAAGATGTAGCTCACGGAGGCTTGTCTACAGCGACAGTTCCAATATGTAGCTCACGGAGGCCTGTCCTCAGCGATAGTTCCAAGATGTAGCTCACGGAGGCATGTCCTCAGTGACAGTTCCAAGATGTAGCTCACGGAGGCATGTCCTCAGTGACAGTTCCGAAATGTGAGTGGCATCGAATATTCTTGTCCTGGCTCAGTTTCGGCCCCTCAGTACTTCGCTGATGGTCAACAACTGCCCAGGTTTTGGACCCACTAGAGTAATAACAGACAATGCTTTACAGGTTGCCTGGCGAATTGAGTGCGACAAAACACATGTCTAATCCAATACTCTACATGGCGAATATTCACTTTTTTCCTCCCCGATTATGACGAAGAGGGAAAGATTGTCCAGACTCAGTGTAGGCACTTAATCCAAGGCCACTACACCTCTCTATATTCCATAATGATGCACACTGGTTTGAAGTAGTACTTCTCTATTTTTTATACATACAGTTTTCACAAGCAAGACTCGTGTGTATTCCTACGCTACAGACACTAAGAAAGGTGCATTACTCTAAAATATAGTCCATAATGAAGATTACTAATAAAACAACTAAACACATTTTCCCTAATAAAATTTGTAGTAAAAATTATTAGTAAAAACTAGACACATTTTCCATACATTGTAAATATAGTTATTAAACAACTAACACTAATAATTATTCTAATATATTTTTATAAAAATGTTAAAAATATAGACTTAGCCAACTTGATAGCGATGTACCTAAACAAAATAAGCAAGCGCCCTGACATTAATTGGAAAGCGAACTGCTTTCAGTACCTCTAATTTAACCTTTCACCCTACCCGCAGATGAACTCGAGAGCGTCCCCGTTGGGTCGCATATGGGCCTGTTTGGGTCGCGCATGGGGCAAGTGGAGATAATTCAGGGAGAAAAATAAATATTCTGATTACCCCCTCAAACACCCTCTCTATTTCCGTGACATATAAGAAGGAGATGGAGAGGAAAAAAATCACCTACGCGAAAGCGGCGGAAGCCGGAAGCGTTCCCCACACTAATAATAATAAAAAATCATCATTTGATCTTTTGTCTTTGATGGAGGAGGTAAAGAATTTGAACAATATAAGACATGTGCAGCGGTCCCTGTTTGGTATTATTATTATTCACATCAAGGTGTGACCTTGTGTGCGTTAGCGAGTCATAACCTTAAGTAATCTGCATCATAAGAAGGTTGACGTCATCAGAGAGTCAGATCGTACATAGATTCCAGTCTAGTGTATTGCCGAGATTTTAAATGGCCGACAAACACAACACTAGCTACAATAATATCATGCAAAAGCAGAACCACTGTGAACAAAACAGTTCATAGAAAATAATATTTTCCACCCCACAACACATCAGAAATTCAAGATTTAAAAAAAAAAACACAGGACAAATACAAATTCCAAATATCACCTTTACAATGGCTACAAACACAAAACCTACTCGTCCAAACACGAAAACAAACAAGTAAAAATAATATCATGGAACTGCAATCGAATAAGAAACAAAACAACACACATCCATAACATTATCAAAGAACACATACCAGAAATAATATGCTTACAAGAAACCAAAAGTCCAGAAAATAAATATATTAAATATACTACAATACACCTCAGTCCAAGTAGGAGCCACAAAAAAAGAATATCAGGTGAAGACTCGCCTGCCTCATAAAAAACAACCTAAATTTCACACGAGTAGAAAACTTAGATGCACACCTAACAATTGCACTAATAAACAATAAACATAAACTACTCATCACAAACATATATTTTCATCCCCTTCCATAAACAATAAACAAAGAACTGGAAAAAATAACAAATTATGAAAATAACATGATCATAGGAGATCTCAATACAAAACACACGCTGGTCCAACGGAAAGAAAACAAACAAGGGGAATTACTTCTTGACTGGCTAACCGGAAAAAAACCTAACTTACTTAGCTCCCCCTCAACCAACCAGACTTCAAAACACACTAGATATATCGCTAATGACCCCACACTTTACACTAGAATTTACAATCCCAACATGACATATCTCCAAAGGCAACTGGTAAAAATATAAACGAAACTTAGAAATAACAGCAGAACAAAACCTAACACCTAAAAAAAAAAAACACACAAGGGCCATCAACATATTGCACGCCATCACCAAAGCAGCAAACTCAGCCTTCCCCCCTCACCCAAGCACACATACACACCGCGCCCCTCACCACTTGGTGGAATGAACAATTAGAGGGAATAAAAAAAGAATGAAAAAAATCAACAACAGACATTAGAGAAAACAACCAAAAAATAAATCGCCAAAGCACTCTACCACAACATAAACATATTACAAGAATAAAATTAAAAAATGCAAAGAAAATATATTGGGAAAATACATGCAACAAACTAAATAAAACAGCACAACCAAACAAATATGGGGCAAAATAAAACAAATAGTGGACACAGGCAAGACAAAAAGAACGATTCCAGCCCTCATAATCCATTCACAAACAAACACATACACTACATCAGAAAAGGAAAAGGCAGAGACTCTAGCAGACACTTTTCAAGCCAACACAAACCCTCAAGAAAACAAAAACCTTCAAAAATCATAAAGAAAATAACATTACTAAAATCAAAGAGCAAAACAAAAAATAACCAAACAAAAATAAAGTCACCCATCACGGAAGCAGACGTCAAACGCACAATCAAAACCAAGAAAAACAGCGCCAGGACAAGACAAAATATAATATCAATTCCTCAAAAGACTCCCAGACAACATATTAAATAACCTAACACAACTTAACAACAAAATATGGCAAACCAGTGAAATACCAGCACACTGGAAAAAAGCTAACATAATACCAATACCAAAACCAGACAAAATACCAGCACACTGTAAACAAGCTAACATAATACCACTACCAAAACCAGACAAAGACAACACGCAACCTAACTCATACAGACCAATCTCCCTACTTCCAACTCTAACAAAATTACTAGAAACAATAGTAAACAATGGATAGAAAATAATGAATAACAATAGTAACTATATACACATATACATCATATTAAAGTACACAAATATAATCATGGATTTTGTACATAGCTCAATAAATATGTTCAACCTGTCAGATCATTCTCGGCATAACTTTATAACAAATTTGGTTCCGGAAGAGTTTGTCAAGCGATGTTTCCCGTACAACAGCAGGAAAGACAGATCTTGGGAGTGGGAGGTGTGTGTGTGTGTGTGTGTGTGTGTGTGTGTGTGTGTGTGTGTGTGTGTGTGTGTGTGTGTGTGTGTGTGTGTGTGTGTGTGTGTGTGTGTGTGTGTGTGTGCCGGTTTGGGCGCTCACAAAGACGGACCGGCCGCTCACGTGGTCAGTCAGGCTAAAAATCTGAATAATTACCACACGCTGACTTACTTGGTCGGCAAATTGTGTAATATCGCAAGCGATCTCGGAGTCCACACGCCTACGGAGAAGCCATACTTTCATATCGTCACAACAAGAAACATTTTATTTGGCATTCTACTAAATAAACTTAATAACTTTTTAATAATTCTTTGTTTGTTTGTTTGTTTGTTTGTTTGTTTCTTTCTTTCTTTCTTTTTGTACAAATACTCACTCCCTACAGTATATAAATTAAGCACCAATATTTACTGTCATATCGTAACTGCTTGAAAGAATTATTAATGGAAAAGCCCTCACAGCTTGTTTATATCGATCCAATCATTTATGTGTTTTGACTGTCGGTTGGATACTAAAACGTGTGCCATCCATTTGATTCAGCATAGATAATGCACATTATCATTTGTTTTCCTTTTAGTCTATCACATCAGTGGAAAAGATAAAATAATACACTATACAAGACAGCATTTCTTATTGCTAACATTGAGTGGCCATATTTCAACAACTCTTCATGTGGTGTCCATAAAGGTGTCCATCCAACTGCCATCTTTGTTTGCTTTTGCAGAAATGCGGAAATATTCAGTTATGTGTTTGCATGCGTGCTTGCGTGTGTCTGTTTATATTACTAATACACAGCATTATTTGTTTTAATCGTTTTGACATTATTGAAAAGAAACATATAATGCAGGCTGTAAGGAAACACGAAGTACAAGTTCCCGGATGAAAATCTATAGCCTTGTAGATGCACATGATTTTATGTGTGCATTAGAAAGCTTTGGACAAACTGCGTGCATGAAATTGATAGAATACATTATGGGATTAACATAACTTGCAAAATTATACAACTTGCAAAAATAAACTTGTTCATATTGTTGTATAACAATTTGTGGGGCTCCAGGCAGTAACCAAGTTGATATTCATTTACGATCTCATTTGGGAAATGCAAAAAGCATACAATATGCCTAAGATAAAGAATATTTATCTTCAGTTACTTAGTGAGAAATGTTGTAATTATAATTCTTTAAAAAAAACATACTTTAACTATTACTGTGATGTCACACCAATATACAAAATGGAAATTAATATTTCATCTGAATTGTCGACATTCATCAATCTCTTGACTGATTTTGCAACAATCACTCAGCCATGGAGATCTGATAAGACACAAAATCAAGGTAAAGGGAAATAAATTTGTTAGGTATTAAGATGAGGGTTGAGTATCTTGTATACAGTCCCGTTTTCATCCTTGCACACGTGACATATTACCGCAATACGGATCCGGGTTTTTGTTGTGAATTTATGTTAATTGCAGCACCGTTTTATCTTGGATGAGAAAGCGACCACTGTTCTGGAAACAACAACAGCTAAACATTTGCCACAATGGTTAGATCAGTGAAACCTCGTGTCTGGATATGGAGCAAATTTTTGTGTCTGGTTATGGAGCATGTTTTTAATCGCGGTCCACTTTGCACAAACTCACAAAGACAAAAACACACACACATACACTCATGTATGTACGCAAAGAATAAACTGTGCAAATAAAGTACTGAACAACGAATGCCCTTCAGACATTAAAGGTAAAGTGCAATATCAGAGGAAGTCCTACCTGCAAAGGAAAACAACATATTAAATTCCATCTCTTGCTTTTGTATATCTATACAGTTATGTAGAGCCATGTTATCTAAGGTTATTTTCTTCAAGAACTCTAGACCAAAACGTGCATCAGCCGTCAATTAGAATTTACATTAATACTGCATCACTCCATAATGTACCTAATATAATTTATTTAGCTTTGCGATTCTTGAGTTTTACCTGTTGTTGCTTACGTCATTTCCTGCCTTGACATGACCGGGACATGTGGCATATTTCTTTCGTCTGTTGATTAATCTATGTCATCGTCAATTTCATTGATACAGAGAACTCGTAATTCGAAACACGATTTTCCAGTTCATGAACTTTTAAACACCAGGAGGGAAAATGTCGCCACAATTAGATTATACGCAATGTAAAGGCATCAAACATTTACAACTAACATTCCAACTCACTAATAATTTTGCTGTTCTAATTATACCTGTTCTAGATATTCTTGTTCTCATTCGGAATTGCTTTTCGTGTTCTTCTAGATATTTTTTCTTCTTGGTCTTGATTTGCGATGGCGGTGTTCTTCGGGTTCTTGTGTTTCACCAGTGTCATCATCATAGTCCTAATACGTATTATAATTAACAGTAGAAGAAGAAGTAGTTGAAGAAGCCGTAGTATCAGTAGTAGCAGCAGTTGTAGCTATAGTATTAGTAGTATAGTAGTAGTAGTGGAAATAATAGTATTATATATTGTGGTAATTGTAAAAGGTGGAATAGTAGTAGTAGTAGTAGTAGAACTGTAATTATTATTATGCAGTCTTTTTTCCCGACTACTGTTGACTTTAACTGTCGTAAACCCATGTCTCGGAATCTTACAAAGAGTATGAGAGAAGGTTTTATGAATAATATGGGCATTTCAGAGGACCACGGCAATTAGTGGTTGGGGCAAGTCTGTGGTTTCCAGGGAGTTTATTCAGATAGATTCCTTTTTAGATGTTATGTCTCTTCCAATATTTATATAACAATTGAGTTTTAAAATGTGGATAGGTAAATTTACTCCGCCATAGATTTTAAAACATTGAATTCTGTTTCCAGGTACGAAATGCTATCATACATGGGGAGCATACGATCGTGGGGCGCGACAGGTAAAGATGGCCATTTGCAACACAATATTTGTTTTAGTAATGAATACATAACTTTATCTCCAGCACTTCATAGACTATAAATTATAATAGTATTATATTATAAAGACAAGATTTAATCATTAACATTCACTTTTTAACTTACATTAGTATAAGAGTTAGGTAATTCATTAGTTTTGTGTATCTATACAAATATTCTCGTACATGCAAGAAAATAATCAACCGAAACGTTCCATTTAGAACATAATTATTATCGTGTGATTCGAAGTAGTGCCACATTGCACTTGGCTGGTCGTGGTCTTGAATTTAAATTTTTAATTTGATTTTCTTTACCACCTTTATTTCATGTAAAATTCATTCAACTGAAGTCATCATGTCTGTCTGTCCATCCATCTGTCCATTTGTCTGTCTGTCCAAACATTTTATTACTTGTTTGTCCATCATGTCTGTCCTATATGTGAGGAATCCTTCGGGGGGGGGGGGGGCTGTAATGAGCTAAAAGAGCGATTGATCTCAAATTGTTGTGTATTTCGTGTTGTCCATCATATGGGGTACCAACACTCCCTCCCCCACACACAAACACATGCATGCAAGCATGCCCATAGAGAGGTGTAATATAATGCAGGGAAAATTGCATACAAGTGACTAATGGAATTCAAGATAGATCTGGTTGTAGCAAAATAATAATAATAATAATAATAATAAATAACAATATATGTCCCCTCTAAGATTTATAACTTCCTGGTAAGTAAACACACTTCAAAGAGGATAGTATTTACATTTGTACTCACATCTACCTTAAATACAATTTTATTAAAGAGATCCGCTTGATTAATTCATTGTTCATTATAAACTGTACATTGCCACAGAAGTAATTAGGAACATTTTAATTTGTCCGTATTTACTTTCTGCATAGTGTGTATCTCAAATATTCATTCTAATAATCTTTACAGGTTGCAAACACGGAGACAAAAATACTGGTTGTATTGAATATTACTGTTCTCAGCAAGGAGGAGCATACATGAAAGAATGCTGCAGAATATGTAAAAGTTTACCTACAATAAATCCAATTCTCACAACAACTGCACCACCAAGATCAGTCTACAGAACGACAACCTCTAACTATTTAGTGACTACACCAGTCTTCATAATGACAACACCAAATGAATGTAAGCAAAACAAGAGAATGTTGATCAATAGAGATGTGCATCAGATAACACTTGCACTGTGACTATAACAATCGAAAGGCGAAGTTTTTATTTATTTTTTTTTATCATGAAACACACAAATCTTATGTTCTTGTAGACAGGCACAAATGTAATGTGAAGTGTCCGTTTAGGGTCCGTGACTCACTTCTATGTTGTTCATGTGTGAGTGTGTGTGTGTGTGTGTGTGTGTGTGTGTGTGTGTGTGTGTGTGTGTGTTTGTGTGTGTGTGGTGTGTGTGTGTGTGTGTGTGTGTGTGTGTGTGTGTGTGTGTGTGTGTCTGTGTCTGTGTCTGAGTGTGTATAAGTGCAATAAAATTGAGAGAGAAGAGAGTGACAGCGAAAGCATTAGACATAGTTAATAATATTTTGCAGTTGACTATGAGGTCATTGACATTTAAGAACGTATTTGTAAAGTTTAAAGGATGACATTCGATTTATTTCTAGAGAACATTTAAATAGCATTTCAGTATTGATATGTCTAGAGAACATTTACATAGCATTTCAGTATTGATATGTCTAGAGAACATTTACATAGCATTTCAATATTGATATGTCTAGAGAACATTTACATAGCATTTCAGTATTGATATGTCTAGAGAACATTTACATAGCATTTCAGTATTGATATAAATTGTTCACAGGTACATTAGTATTAAAAATATTCAAGTAATAACCGTAAACTGAATAGTGTACCTATTTATCATGCAAGTAATTAACTGTAAACTGCATAGTGTTCCTACTTATCATGCAAGTAATTAACTGTAAACTGCATAGTGTACCTATTCTCATACTAGTAAACAATGACTGCATTTAATTCAATAATAGATAAGGATAATGATAGGTTTAATGGTTTATTTTTTTAATTTTCAGCTGCAACTTGTCATCGTACATTTTCCTTACTGGCGAATATGTGCAAATCTATTAATTTCGTTTAAGTTAGATGCATATGTATTTAAGGATATCTATGTTTGATGCGGGTGTGGTGTATCTAGCAATGATAGATGGATAGATAGATAGATAGATCTTACCTGGCTTACATCATTATTTAAATTGGTCACTCACGCTATCATGTCCACATGACCACATGACTACTCAAGCAATGGAACTAATAAAATTAATTAACTAGTAATCATTACAGTAAGAATAGGTACTAGTTAATCTTTCTTTCGTTCGTTCGTTCTTTCTTTCTTTCTTTCTTTCTTTTCTTTCTTTTTTCTTTCTCTTTTCTTTCTCTCTCTCTCTCTCTCTTTGTTTGTTTGTTTGTTTGTTTGTTTGTTTGTTTGTTTGTTTGTTTCTTTCTTTCTTTCTTTCTTTCTCTCTTTCTTTCGTTCTGTTGAGCGTCAATCTGGTAGTTCTGGGTTTATGATGATGTCATCGATAGTGTAGCAGATTCAAGACAAATTATACTTGACCTCTTAACCCGCTTTCATTTAAATTCGTTATTTTGTTGTTGTTGTTTGAATGCAGTTCTTTGTAAGAGTGACGTAATCTAATGCTCTGATACACACGCCTTATTCATAGGGAGAGAGAGAGCTCACTCCAGTTATGTAACATTTAAGACAATGGTCGATTGTAGGTCGAACCAAGCATTATCATGTGACTAATAATTCGCGCCATAAATGTGTATATTCCTTTAAATACTATGATCACGCTATAGACCCACATTCATGAGGAAAAGGACAGACCGATGTGAGCATCTAAGTCATCTGAAATTCCGTGAATCATGCCTGGGCCTGCTGCTGCTGATACTGTTGTATAGAAAATGGTAACACATCGATTTCTTAAAATATTGTTTGTATTTCCATTTAAGCTATCGTTGTGCGAATTTATGCATTTTATTGTTGCAGGAGTTGCATTATTGCAAATTCCTCCAAAACATGTGGCTTGATAAAAGTGTGGCTAAGTTGAAATGTCACATCCTTTAAATTAATTTTTTAATTGAGAAACAATAATTTTGTAAACTAAAAATAACTGAATTTTATCACAGAACGTCAGTGCACGTTTTTGTAAATTTCGTGTTAACAATTTAAATTCATTTTGTGTGTATTATATTGTTGTAATTGTAAATTGCATATACGTGATTTTAAATGTATTTTTGATTTTCTTCTTATTGAATTTCATTTGTAAAATGTAATGCTTCCTTGAAATTCATATGTGTCATGCATATGTTAATGGTAAAAACGCACATGCATGACCACATTGTATCTTTTATTATATATTTAAATATTAATGTAAAGACACTAAAATGGTCAAGGAATAAGCTATGCTATTGTCAAACACATGTATTGGATTGTGAACCATGAGAACTATCGCTCATAGGAATTCATTTATTTCCAGAGCGGGTTTCTTGGTCTCTCGATTTTGGTCTTTGTCTGACATATTCCGTCTGACATCTTGGTCTTTCTTCATCGTTGTAAAATTCACCGCCCAGTGAACCGGCCTGTATATTGCTTCAATTGGTGTCTAGCAATTGGCTGAGTCTGAACTCCTGATGCGATTCAGAAGAGGGGTGTAATTAATGAAAGACTGTCGACCAAGTTGGTGATAACTAGGCCGTTGAGTCCAGTAATCCAACAGGAATTTCGTTGGGGACTACGTGCTTCATTTATCGTCACTATTTGGATAACCACCTAAGTGCAAGGACTTGTGTACTAAATAAACTCTATCTGCAATCTATTCGAACACTTTGTGTGTTAGACAAATATATTGTATTAAGAGACTTAATGTCGTCTGAGTCTTGAATATCTATTGTTATTTGTTAAATTTTATTAAATTCATTTTTACTTTGTTAATCAATTATTGTAGTTGGATATTTATGCAAATAGACTGATAGGATTGGGTGGGGGCGAATGAGTCGAGAAAAAGGAGATTGAATACATAATTAACTATAATTGTTTAACGTTTGCCAGTCCATGTTTTGTACACAAGTTTGCCTGTCTATAAATTTGTTGGCTTAAACTACAAGCGTTAAATTTGATCATACTGAAGGGTGAATTTGAGCAGCCAGTCTGTTTTCAGAATAGGAGAACAAATTTTAATTAACATAAATTTTAAATTCTGAAACAGGGTCTATAAATAAATACTGGATACATAACAGATAGTTTCAGCCTCCAATAAGCCTCAGTGTTGTACTGATTCGGAATTGGGTACAGAGGTGGCGTCGTCCCCTATAGCAATGGAGACTTCCATGTTATCAAGGTGATTCTTATACGCCTTCATCATAGTAGCATGGATCTTATCTGAATTCTGAAATGACACCAGCTGAATTTTTAAATGACGTCATATGGTCCTTGCCATGATAGTGCTAACTTATTTCAGTGAAGCTCTAATAGCAACAACTCTGCATACCTTTCTTCTACTTAGATGCATTCATCTTATGTTGTGCTTGTCTGTCTTCACTCTCACCTATATTTTCGGCTGCTATTTGACATGAAGTGTCAATACAGTTAGCGAGTTCAATCGCATGCTGAAATGTACTTTTTCCGGATTCCACTAGCCCACGCTCTGTGCAATATCCTCGTAGTATAAACATGGGTCCCCTTAACGATTCTACCATACAAGAGTCTATAAGGCAAGAAAAGTGTTGAGTCTTATGGTATTTCACGTAACACGCTCCAATATACATCTCAATCACTTGGTCTGCAATAACTTGGTGAGAGTAGTGTTCATATATTTTACTAAACCTTTACACATACTATGGTAAAGAGTAGTTCTAAACAGCTTTAATCTAAAAAAAGTCGTTTAATCTCTTTCATTAATTTGCTTATAAATTGGATACTTCTGACGGACAAGATTTCATCCTGAAATTCTACAAGCAAGGAAAAAAATGGTAAACAGCGCATTTGCTATCAATGTGGTACTAATGGAGAGAACGTTGACCACCTCAGGGTATTGCATAGCATAATCAATGATGAAGAGAATCCGTCTGTGGTCCTGACCTGATGAGGGCATAAATTCTCCAATGAGATTGACGGCTACATGCCTAAAAGGGATGCTAATCATTGGTGTTTCACCTCATGGAATGTTCCGTTTTCCAATTCACTAGCTGAGATATCGACTGACAGTAACGAGTGGCGTTCCCCACCAAACCTGACCAATAAAACTCAGCCTCCACACGTGCTAACATTTGCTAGGTCCAAGATGACCGGCATTTGGGTGGGTCATGAATTAAATGCAGCATGATCGTTCAATAGCTCGGGGTACGACCAACTGATCCCCATTGGTCCCTTCCTGTTTACAAATCATCAGACCATCCTTCCAGTGAAACTCAATAGCTTTGCCAGAAGATTTATATCCTGAAAGCTTGGTCTTCTCTTGATATTTCTTTAGAGAATCACCTATCACCTATGTGCTGCTCTAAGAAGGGCCTTTTCATCTGTAGATTCAGCCACAGTCTGAAAGTCAGAAACAGACATTTTCCCTTCCGTGACTGAGTCCAGTAAGACTTCCTGGTGACACGCCCCACCAAGGACTGTTTCAGCCAAAGTCATTAGCACATCACCTTCACAATTATTAGTAATCGCTTCTGGTTCACCATGCAAATCTCACATGCATCTCTTTCTGCCACTTCCTGCACAGCTTCCCGCCTACTGGTGAGTACACAAACATTATTGAGATAATCAGGAGCATTCTCGTCACTGAGAAATATTTGCAACCAATGATCACACTCTCAACCTTGAAACATACAGCCTGAATGCGTCCACATATGTACTTACTGTCTATGTCTACCATTACAATGGGTACTTTATCTTTTACTCCATTGGCTAGAGTGATTGTTTGAAAATCCCCTGTGTAATCATCTTCTTTCACCAGGCTTAGATGTACTACAAATCCCTCTCTGAAACATGTAACTCAGAGGACATGAATGCAATGTCCATTAATAATTATATCAAATAGATACACCACTAGGTTCTATAACATTAATGTTACCATGGCAGTGATGTCTGATATGGCCTGATATCGAAACTCACATCTGGTTCATTCTTAAAGCCTTCTTCTGAGTGGCTACTCGTGTTTTCCATGGGTATAAGGAGTGGTGACTGTATCCATCATCTTTCTAAATGGGGGAGGTACAACAGAGAATTCCATTTTACTTTTATTATCTGACTTGTCACTCTGTCATTTAGGTGTTACTTCTTCATTAAATGGTCTGTGTAGTTCAAAGTTATGCCTAGCTGTCAGATTAGCAAGTGTTCCAAATGTTTCTTTGTACCCATCAGCTGCTTCTAACATGCCATCAGAGTTTTCAATCTTTTGTTCTTAATGTAAGCTAAAAGTGCTAAAGGACATCACGTCTATAATTTGTCAATCACGTAGTGATCCCTAACACTTTTTCACACTGCCAATTTTTACTTCGTCCACTTCTAACGACCTCTTCAAAATATGTTGTAGAATACTAGCTGAATGTTAACAATGTGTTGGTGGAGCCTCTGTCTGTATGTCTCACTAGTCATCTTAAAGTACGCTAACAGTTCGGCTTATAAACCCCTTACACAGCTTGTTCCTCCTGTAAGTCTGTTAACGAACATATGGTCTAGACCTTTCATATATGCCACTACGTAGTTAAGCCATTAGTTTTTAGGTATGCCTAATCGTATGGCACACTGTTCAAAGCTTATTTCATTAATCTTTCGCCTAACAATAGTATACTTATTGCTTATATTCAAATAAAAACTCGAACCCAGTCATTCTATTCGAAACAGATTCTGTCATAAATATATTATCTTAGTTCAGGTAACAAATGCACAAAACGTTCCATCAAATAACATTTCATCCTTCATCTATCAGCATAGTTAAATAATTAATTTTGCCATACAAAAACTAAATCTCATAACCTTACTTAGACGTGTGGAAAAATATAGATTGAATAGCAATACTAATTTGACCACAGGCATTGCACAATTTTACTAATTTACTAAAAGAAATAATTACAGCTGAATGCAAAATATATACCCTCATAATAATGTTATAAATATACATAACCTGAGTAGAAAGAACAAATAGATCAACCAGACAAGCAAGAAATTGTGTCCCACAGCTCGTAGATCAATTGAAATATTTTTGTAAGTTATGTAGGATTTCTAATGAACAAAATATTTCTAACTTTAAGACTGAAATTTTCAACACTATTAAATGAAGATAGAAAACATTAAAACATAATCTACCTGTAGTACATCACCAAAGCTACAGTGATAGCATAGTTTTAAATGACTTTACCTATATAATCGTTAGAGATTCAATATATTGTTTGAATCGTCACATGATAGATTATATCAATTGATTCTAATTAGTGTCTTGTGCCCATTGACTGTCATTATGGGAGAGAAACAGATTGGTGGATTGTGATTAATTATTTAGAAAAGTGACATGATTCTGATTAATTGTTTATAACATCTAACATATAGTTTCAAATTTTCTTTTCAATTATTTGCAATCATATATATTAAATGCAAATCTGGGCATGCATGAATATGTTCCATATGCACAACATCGCAGAAAATCAATTGGTTGATTCTGATCTTTTGTTTGTGAGTGATCGCTATGGCTACAGGCAGATTGATGGCTTTGCTGTATTTCATTAATACTGGAAAATGATTCTATGCATTAAGGAACTGTGGCAGGATTCATTCCAAAAGAAAAATGGAAGAAATACTCGCAGTGAAACGTTACAATTTCATGATTAGGTTATAGAGATTTACACATTTTAACGATGCTAGTCTAATTTCACTGTATATAAATAAAATACTGGTTTTGATTAGCACTTATACTTCAACATTTTGTTAGCTTTGAGCGCAACATTGTGACCTTGTAGTAGGAGGTGCATATTTCTTAAAGTGAATACTTTCCTTGAAGCTTCGCATGAGCGATTATTTTCTTGCTTGCAAAACGATCAACAGCCTACATATTTTATTACCTGCCAATTGATACTTTAACGACCAACAACCTACATTTTCTATTCTATCACCCGCCAATTGATCCTTTAACGACCAAAAACCTACATTTACTATTCTATCACCCGCCAATTGATCCTTTAACGACCAACAACCAACATTTTCTATTCTATCACCCGCCAATAGATTATTCGACGTCACGTAATGGTTTTGAGAACAACTGAACGAAATTGCGCATTGGCTCAAGTTGTCATACCAACGTCCAGGTACGATTTTATTGAGTTCAGTTTCCGTGACACACGAATAACGTTGTTGTTTACTGAGTTGAAGATTGCTTGGATCTAAACACATTGCACATAACATTTCTTCTTAAACTCAGGAGTGTCACAATTATTCGGAAAACACCAAGTGTTGGTATATTGGTATCAATGTTCCTCTCCTTTGCTTTTCATCCTCAAAGTAGTATTTTAGTCATCTGTATTCAATCATAGTATAATATTGTATATATCAGTTTCTAAAATTCATTACTCGTAATTGTTTTGATATGTGTCCCATCAGCTTACATCTAGAATTCACACTGTGACACTGATATGTGTTATCGATTAAAGAATTGATTTCTTCTGCAGCCAGATTTAGTGAAGATTATATCTGTTTTATAATTCAGGACATATGTATTAAACACAGATGGGGCATATTAGATCAAAATATCATTAAATATTTTGTTTTAAGTTAATAAAGTATGTCGTGTATTATCTATGATGGATGTTGTGTGTGAGTGGTGACCATTTACTATAAATCATCAGATCGCAGGAGTAATAGTCAGGTAAAATGCGCTTTCATTAGAAATATATGAATACAGGGGAAACAAGACATTTTATGAAGCATTAATACTGAACTACTTTCAATGCAATTTGGGAAAAAGAAAATGGAGTTTATATGTATTGACATTTGCGTGGTTTATAGACTCTAAACGAAAGTAATATTTGGATACAATGAAATATTTATGTCATGGTTGATTTTGACGTCATAACTATAATAATCTAAGATTAAATGCATCATGATAAATAAATGTTGATGCAGCAAAGAGAGTAGGTAGATAACTGAAGGCGGTGGTAATAGGTGTTTAGGACATTTTTGCCATTGTGTCCTAAGTTATCTTATAGTCAATGGTGAGATATGGCATGAATCTATAATACCTGGATTACCAGAGTTATACCTTTCTGTAGATTACTAATTTGTTTTTTTTATTCAAATATATGGCGCACTTTATCTTTCTAACTGTAGTGTTAACTCTGTGATAAGGATGTCGTACCTAAACTAAATGAGATAGGTAAATAGTGTTACCATTTATGATGGAAACCTTGTAAGTAAACATAAGAATAATACATGCTTTGTGGGTTTCAAAATTAAAAGCAGAATACATTAGACAGCCTGGTGGAATTACACGATAACAAGATTGGATTTCCATGGATATATTAACACTGAGAAATAACAATGTGTATGCATCGTCACTGATTTTTAAAAAGATGTAGATTATGCTAAAAAATACATTGCTTATATAAATTTAAATTAAAACATCTAGATTTTATTACGTATTAATCTCTCTACTGATTATTGCACTTCTGAAACAAATACATGTAATGCATCTACGTATTTTGCACTTTAGTTTCAAATTCAAAACGAAACATTTATAAAAGAACACACTACCAAGAAGAAAGGCAGCAAACAATTGTACGACAAAAGACGAAAAGGAAGGCAACATTTTTTCTCTTGCACTATTACTCTTTCTGATAACTGAAAGTTTTAAAAATAAATTAAAATTAATTGAAAAAATATAAAAATATTTCCTAAAGAAAGAAACAGATATAAAATTTCGGTAATCTGATCAAACGATTCCTTTTATATTTCTTTAAAATTAAACAAAAACAATATCTATTCAGATCTTTGAGATTGCAATAATGCATGCACCGATTTCGAACTCTAAACAAATAAATAATTTTAAATTATAAAACATCCTTACATATGTCTGCGAAATCACGTGGAAACTAAAAAAAATGTTAGGAAAAATGCAGTATTTAAAATCCCTCTTCCCCTCATCTGTCTCAATAAGAAATGTTAGATCTTGAACTAAGTAACCAAGGGAGATCAAGTTGATCAAAGAAATTATTTTTTGAAGAGCCCGTCTCTGTCATGCAACATTTCACATGTTAAAAGCAGTATTTTAAATATGCACGCTAAGAAGTAATAAATCTTCATTAACCGCAGTCACATACTAAATGAACAATTGCCATATGGAGCGATTTCAGATTTATAGCGTCCTTTGGTGTTAACTAAGCAAACATAGTTGGCTCAAGGCAACGGAATTACGGACGTAGACGTGTACAATCACTTTATTTTATACCATTCATATGCTCCAGCAATTGCTATATGCACCTCTTGATTTATGACTTTATAGCTGTATATATTATATTTCGTTGTATCATTGTACACTTTCAAATGTAGTGAAAGTATTTATGGGACTTTCAACGTACTCGCAGCATAGGGTTTGTCAAAACCTGGCTACAAATTTGATTAGATAAATTAACTTTGGTACGACATATTCTTAGATCGTATCTGTACATAAAAACATATGTATGGATATTTTATATGTAAATTAAATCTAAACTCAGAACAAAAATGGATTAGGGTTAATAATATGATTAGGATTAGGTGTAGTCGTATATAATTATTATTATTTTATTATTATGCCTCTTCTAGTACACTCTTTTTCTTTTCTATTCTCTTCTTCCATGGTGGTACTGATGGTTTCTGTGTTTGTACTGTGTCTGGCCTTATATATCTTTCAATTACCTTTGCGGTGGCGTATATTAGACTGATTGCTTTGTTGATATTTCGTTGGCTTGTTGTACATATTGGCCATGCAGAGGTTTCGGGCTCCAGGTATGTGCTAGTTATTGCTTCGTTGTTTTCTTCCATGTTTCTTTGTCTCTTTCTGGGGGTTGGAATAGTCCACTCATCTTTACTGCTTCTGGGAAATATAAGGTTTTACGGAGGATGTGGGCACTTCCGAGGAGTGTTGCTTTGAGTAGTGGAGCGAGTCTGTGGTTTCCAGGGAGTTTATTTAGGTAGCCTTCCAATTCGGATGTTATCTTCCCCAAGGCTCCTATCACTATAGGTATCACTTCTGCTTTTACATTCCACAGTCTCTGGATTTCTAATCTGAGGTCTTGGTATTTTTCTATTTTTTCTCTTTCTTTTGGTTTTATGTTTCTATCACTTGGAACAGCGACATCAATGATTGTTACTGTTCTGTTGGACTTATTGAGAACTACGATGTCTGGTCTTCGTGCAGGAATCACCCGGTCTGTTCTTATCTCGAATTCCCACAATATTTTGACTTCCTCTCTTTCGTTGACTTCTTCTGGTTGGTGCATCCATGCTCTTTCTGGAGTTTGTATGCCATAGCTCTCACTCAGATTTCTAGGTATGTGTTTTGCCACTTCATTATTCGTATGGTGTATTCTGTTCCAGCCAGAACCTGACATCCAGATAGTATGTGCTCTGTTTACTCATCCATGGATTTGCAGAGTCGACATTTGGAATCATTTGAAATTTTCATGATTTTCGTTTTGTGTGATTTGGTGTTGAGTATTATTATTATTAGTAGTAGTAGCAGTAGTAGTAGTAGTATGCTTCTTTCCACGACTTCTGTTTGACTGTCGGTTGAGATCCAATGTCTCGGAATCTTACCAAGATTCTGGGATATCCAAGGTTTTAAGGAGGATGTGGGCACTTCCGAGGAGCACTGCTTTGAGTAGTGGAGCGAGTCTGTGGTTTCCAGGGAATTTATTTAGGTAGCCTTCCAATTCAGATGTTATGTTCCCCAAGGCTCCTATCACTATATGTATCACTTCTGCTTTTACATTCCACAGTCTCTGAATTTCAAATCTGAGGTCTTGGCATTTTTCTAGTTTTTCTCTTTCTTTTGTTTTTATGTTTCTATCACTTGGAACAGCGACATCAATTATTGTTACTGTTCTGTTGGAACTATTGAGAACTTCAATGTCTGGTATTTGTCAGGAATCATCCGATCTGTTCTTATCTCGAATGTTCATTGCTTAATTCTAATGTAGTCCACAAGGCCAATGTCATGCTTGATTTTCTTGAGACCTCTGCCTCCCATTTTTCGAGGTACATAGAGCCTGTCTACAACTCCTTTGGTGCGTAAGGCTTTATGTATTGTGAGTAGTTTTCTTGTATAAAAATATTACAATTAAATATGTGTCACATGTCCGTTTTTCATTTAATGACCCTTTCCTAATTTGGGCACAACATATCAATATTAGTTTATTCGATAATTCCTAGTATTATTAGCAGCCGAACTTGCTTAACTTATCTCTCTTTGAAATGCCACAATCACGACACTGAGTCACATAAGTTAGTTGACTTCTTTGCCAACAATGTTATCTCCCCTTTATTTTATAGTTTAATATGTATAATTCTTTCTTTCTCTATTTACGACTCGGCCCCCAGTTGGCAATCATGGTCAATTACAAGCACTTATGTAACAACATTCTCTTAACTTTTAAGAGAATTAACAATAAAATTAAATTTAACAAACAAAAAATGAACAATTAGATTTCCACAAATAATAAAAATGATATCAGGCAACCAATTAATTCAATTTACTCTCCACACCACAATAATCTACTTCTAATTGTTCTTAGACTTAACTTTCTTTTACTGTCCAATGGAACACAGTATTGTTGTCTTTCTACTGATACACACTGACATCACGTGACAACCTTGGATTTCCCTCGCTGTTCAACACAAGGCTGTGATAAAGATTCAGCACAGACACTCACTCGCTCAGTGATATGTTCATGCTCCTTGCTTCAGTAAGACTGGACTCCCATCAATAGCATTAATGGTCAAAGTCAGATTTATGAGGTAAAACTCAGGACTGGCTGGAAAAGATAATTTTATCCTATTACAGCCTTGTGTGGTTGTCACAAAACGGGAGGCTCGTTACAAGCCGACCCCGAGCTGAAGTTAGAGATGCAAGGGGTGAAGTCTATTTTTGGCCTGCTCCGGTGCACCTCCAAGAAAAGCCCATGTGACGTATGCCAGTACTACGTCGCGTCAAGTTGTTACATAGACACACATGACATACACCATTGATGTTTGGGTGGGGCCCAGTTTATTAATGTCATGCCAAGGAACATTTTATTGGCGGTGTGTGTTGTGAGTGTGTATCATAAATGTGAATAAATGGACGAACAGACGAACGGTGCAAAACAATAGTACAAATTCTTTCGTCCCTCTCAAAAACTATGAATAACAAGAGAGTTGAAAGATGTTTAAATCAGGTTATTTATTTCCCGATTTAAAAGGGGCACTACTCTTTCGCACAGTGATTAATCATTCATTCAACTTTCCAATGTCATACACTCTGTGGGGAATAAGGGGAGATGAAAATGATGAAATTCAAAATATAAAATAAAGATTAATTACACAATTCTTATGCGGCAAATGGGGCCGCTTTAACAATAGTTGACATGTAAAATAAGCATTACTTTTAACATTAGAGTTCTTATTTTGCAAACGATATAATAGTGTTCATTTTCTTAGAGTTCTAGAGTTAAGTATGTGCGCGTTAGCCGTGCGAATTTTTACTCACTATTAATGTCAGAGTTCCAAGGAGATGACGTAAACTCACACGTCACTTATAAGCGGCACTTCAAAGTGAAGATAGGACGCAATTGAGGCGTCGCATTACAGGTGAAGATTCTGCAGAATCTAGGCACCACTTTCAGATTATCACTGGGGAGAAATCTGAAATTTAGCTGACTGTTGTCGGCCTCGATAACTGTCGTTGGAAACGGACACCCCAACGACGTTTAGCATTATCGGGTAGAGTCGTCCAGTGGGATGTGTCGTCGCATTACATTGAGTGTAGAACTCCGGATGTCAGAGACGATCACGGTGCTAGCCTTCTCAATAGCGGGATAGACTGCCAAACGAACTCAGACAGGGGGAAGAACAAATTTGGTCCCTCGTGTCGTTAACTGCATACAACCAGCGTCGCATACATCGGGTTTTTTCTTGGCAGTGAACTTTCCACTTTGCCAAAAATTATACTGAGTAATTTTGCCTCGTTACTCAATATATGGCATCAGACGGATGGAAAACGGATGGAAAGAGATTATTGCAGCTTTCCTTTATGAAATCTCTGTACATGAGATAATTCATACGTGAATTTAGACTGGCTTCAGACGAATCGACGTTTTCAACATTGAGAATAAAATCTTCATTTTGCCTCTTATATAGCTTTACTGAAGGTCTCCAGAACTTTCCAGAAGCTATGCCGTGTGACATGATTTTTGCCTTGGATATATAGTGGTAATCGTGATGCACGCTTTTCTGTGGTCAGTTCTAATGCGCACTGGTCATTTCTCTCGTCAACAACATGTGACTGTAGTGCGCAGTTGTCCCAATTTATTTAATATACATATTCTTCATAAACTAATATATATATTCAATATGATAATTGACACACACTGCGTCACGAACGTCTGTCTACTAAAGAGATCTTAGGTGACCGTTACTGGAAGTTACATGCTACATACGAAAAATAACAAAACTCGGATTACTTCAATTAGTTTTGTTAGCGGTTTTTTAAAATGAAATAAAATATAATTTCGGTCCCTCATTTCCTGTGACAACCCCCTTCTTAAAATTGATTGGAGCTCACAGAGTGAAAATCAAATAGGAACAAAAAAAAATTTTATTTCACACGATAGTCCCCACAGGAATTATATGCGCATCTGTGGAGAGACTATCCTCTCTCTTGTTTATATCGCGGTTATGGCATGCCGGGATAATGCATCGGCACCCGAATTTTCTCGGCCCGCGATGTGTTCGACAACGAAGCTATACTCCTGTAGCAGGAGTGTCCATCTAGTTAGCCTAGCGTTATCGTACATGCTAGTGCGCAGATATGTAAGCGGCTTATGATCGCACTGCAGGATGAATGGTTTAGAGTACAGATAAGCACTAAATTTCTTGAGTGCCCATACGATTGCTAAGCACTCTTTTTCAATCGTAGAGTACCGTGTCTCACGATCTAACAGTTTCTTAGAAGCGTATGCTACCGGTAGGTATTCGTCATCTGTCTCTTGGAGAAGTATGGCACCGAGGCCTTCGTCTGATGCGTCGGTCCTGACAATAAATCTCTTGTCAAAGTCTGGTAACTGTAGGACGGGTTTACTGGTCAAGATGTCCTTCACTTTTTCGAGGGCGGTGCTACACTCTGCCGTCCATCGTATTTTCGTGGGTTGTTTGTTTCCAGTTAAGTCCGTCAGTGGTTTAAGAAGCGTACTGAAGTTTGGGACAAATTTTCGGTAGTACCCCACTAGCCCCAAAACTGCCCTGACCTGTTTCTTTGTAGTCGGTAAGGTCATGTCACGAATGGCTGCAGTTAAGTCTAGATTAGGGCCTATTTGTCCGTCACTTATGATATGGCCAAGAAATTCAATCTCTCGAAAGCCCGCGCGTACTTTGGTGGGTTTCACGGTCAATTTATGGCGCTCGAGAATATCAAGTAGACCACCCACTGAGGATAAATGTTGGTCCCATGTTCCTGTTGCTACCAGTATGTCATCAAAGAAATTCAATGCGTCAACGCTCTCTAACGGTAATTTTCGCATGAAGCGCGCGAATGTTGCGGGTGCGTTCGCTAGTCCGAACGGTAGTCGGCAAAACTGAAATAAGCCTAGCGGGGTTGGAAAGGCTGTTTTTGGTCTGTCGTCAATAGCAACTGACAGTTGCCAGTACCCTTTGCACATGTCAAACTTCGAAAAGTAATGTGCCTTGGTTAGTTTTGCGAATAATTCGTCCTGATTTGGGATAGGTTCCGCATCGAATTCAGTTATCTCATTTAACTGTCTGTAGTCCACACAAAAACGAAGCGTACCGTCTTTCTTTTTAACTAAGACGACCGGTGATGAATATGGGGAGATTGACTGTTCAATCACGCCCTGTTTTTGCATTTCACGCACCTGTTCTGCTATGTACTTTGTGCTCTCATATTTCTGTGGGTACTGTTTTAAGCGTATCGGTTTGTCACTTAAAAGTTTGATGCGGTGTTCAACCAAATCTGAGTGGCCCGGTTGGTCGGTGAATATGCGCGCGTGTCTGTGTAAGAGCTTTGACATTGCGTCGCGCTGTTCGACAGTTAAGTTCGAGTCAATCTCGACTTGATCGACTGTAACTGCGGGGTTAGGCGTGGTTTCGGCGGACATCATGTCTGTACTGAAATTGGAGTCTTCCAATTGTATCAGTGCGACATTCACGTTTTGTATCTGTTCGTCGCTGCGTTCATAGTAACGCTTGAGCATATTTATGTGATAGGTTTTCTGCTTATTTCCTATCTGTATGCTGTAGTCGTTCTGCTTCACACGCTTAATAACGCGGTAGGGTCCACGCCAGTGCATTTGCATGCGGTTGTTATGCGTGGGCCGCAAGAGTAACACGAGCTGACCTGGTTCGAGGTCACGTTTCACAGCCGTACGGTCAAAATTTCGCTTGTATCGGGGTTGTTTTTCGCGAATGTTTTCCTGTGCTAAGTGACATGTCTCGGTCAGACGTTGACGTAGTTCGGCTACGTACGTGTGAACATCTTTACCATCGGTCACAGTGTCTCCCTTGACCCATGTTTCTTTTATTAGCTTAAGGGGACCACGAGGTTGCCTTCCGTATAGTAGTTGGAACGGTGAGTAGCCCGTACTCTCTTGTGGGAGTTCGCGATACGCGAAGAGTAATGGTGCTAGAAAACGTGGCCACTGGTCGGGTTGTTCCGAGGCCATTTTAATTAACATTTTCTTTATTGTACCGTTGAAACGTTCAACGGCACCATTAGACTGAGCGTGATATGGTGATGAGAACAACTGTTTACACGCTAGTAGACGCATTGTCTCAGCCATCATTGCTGAGGTGAATTGAGTGCCCTGGTCACTCAATATTTCTCGAGGTACACCAGTACGAGAAAATACGTCTATTAAAGCGTCTGCAACTTCGATCGCTGTGATGCCCTTTAATGCGACTGCTTCTGGATATCGTGTTGCAAAATCCACGATTGTTAGGATATAGCGATATCCTCCTTCGGCCGCGGGAATGATTGGGCCAATAATGTCTACTGCGACTTTTAGGAATGGTTCCTCTATTGTTGGTACTATCTCGAGGGGAACTCGACTGACACGCCCTCGGTCGATATGTTGTTGACACTGCGTACATGTACGAACGTACGAGCGAACATCCCTACTCAGGCCTGGCCAAAAAAAATCTTCGCGAACTCGCTGCTCAGTGCGCCGCGCGCCCCGATGTCCAGACATGATTGAGTCGTGTGCAAAGCTAAGAATCAGCTGTCTGAGTGGTGTAGGGGTAAATAAACACGTGGTGCTTCTAGTATCATTTTCCTTATAGTCGGTGCGCCGAAACGCTAGTCTGTCCTTCAGGAAATACGTCATGGTTGCGTACTTGCTGGACGTAATAGTGTTTTTCCGTGCCAGCTTTAGCATTGAGGACAAGCTTTTGTCCTCCTGCTGCAGGTGACTGAGTTGACTTGGGGTCAACTGCGGAAATGTATTCTCGACTATCTTTAGAGCTGGGGGTCCTTGTTTACTACGTTCCCGTTGTGCTCTAGTGGTTACGGGGAGAACAGGATAGATGCCATCAGTGTGTGCGTCACACTGTTCGGGCGATAGTATGAATCCGAACTGCATGTCTCTTATCACTGCGGCGGTGACTGTACCGGAAAATACGGGTGACGTAACATGTACAGTGGCTCTTGGACATGTACTAAGGTGTCCCATAACACATCGAATGCGGACACTACCTCTTAGATACTGTTCAGGGCGTACAAGTTTAGCATTTATGCAGCTTATGGACGCGCCTGTATCGACCAGTATTTTGACTCTTTTTCCGTTTACTGTAGCCTGTTGGGTCTTTAGAGTTGCACCTGTTTCAGTGCATACCTTTACATCACGTGGACTGGGACAGTTCTGAGAACTATGCCCCTTCCCTTTGCAAGTGTAACATGTCATAGGTGGGGAGTCACGTGTGTGACGTCGTACGTCTTGTGACTTAGTATATGTCCGCTGTACCGGTTCGGGTTTTTCCGATTTCGTCATTGGTCGGTTCGGTTTCGGTGTATACTTCTGCCGATTTCTAGGAGGAGGGCGTGGTGCGCTCCTCGTAATTACCGGATCAGGGTAATCATTATACGTGTCTGCTAACCTCAACATATCACTGAAGTTAGCCGGGGGGTTTCGCTGCAAATATGTCGTCATTGCAGGCGGAGCAATATGGAGAAATTGATCTCTTAATATCAAATCAAATAGGCCCTCATATGTCTTCCGGATGTATGTCAAATCAATCCATCTATCAAGATAATGGCGTAACCGGGTACCGAAGGCTTGCATGGTGTCATTTGCTTTAGGTATGGCTCTCCTAAACATTTTTCGAAAGCCTTCTGCTGTACATTGAAAAGTACGCATCAAACCCGTTTTGAGATCTGCATAAGTAATAGCGGGATCGCGCGTTAGATCAGTAAATGCGCGCGAGCTTTCACCTTGAAGTATTTGACCGAGTTGTTGTTTCCTTTCAATGTCAGTGTAATTAAAGTTGGCAATGAAACTGTCAAAGCGTGTCAAAAACTCGTCAATCGTCTCGACTTCAGGGTTAAAGAAAGCTAGCCGTGTACAGGGTTTATTTAATTCGGCCTGTTGCTTAGCAGTCCCATCTAACAACTTCTCTCTAGCTGTTACCTCTTGCTTAGCTAATTCAAGCTGTTCCTGATGTGCTCTAGCTTTTAATTTAAGCTTTTTCTCTTCTACTTCCTGCCTTTTATCTTCTAAATCCCTAGCTGACTGAATCTTTAATAACTCTATTTCTCTCATATCTTGGATTTCTTTCTCTTTAAAATCTCTCGCCTCTTTCGCTCTTTTTTCCTCTAGCTCATTTTTTCTATCCTCTAGTTCTCTAGCC
Source organism: Sinotaia quadrata (assembly GCA_028829895.1). Lineage (NCBI taxonomy): Eukaryota > Metazoa > Mollusca > Gastropoda > Architaenioglossa > Viviparidae > Sinotaia > Sinotaia quadrata. The sequence goes on from CM054184.1 coordinate 18,202,114, forward strand.
TCTTTCGCTCTTTTTTCCTCTAGCTCTCTCAGGTTTTGCATCTCTAGCTGTTTAGCTAACTCTCTCTTATCTTCTAGCTCTCTCAAAGTTCGCATCTCTAAATCCTTAGCTATCTGTCTCTTATCTTCTAGCTCTATAGCCTCTTTCGCCTCATTTTCTTTCGCAACATACCATTTAGCTATCTCCTCATCCACGTATTTCTTTAACTCGGCTTTCTCATACCCGAATTCTCTACCCATAGCCATGAGTTCTTTCTTTATGTTTACTAGCTCAGCCATTTTTAAAATTGCTAGTTATCACGAGTATGGCTAAAGTGACTTAGAATATTCGCGGGATTTTGACCTCTGTAGGTCACAAGTGGTGCAATGGTGTGCGTATGAACACCAGCCACCACGTGATTAGGATTATTACAAACACGAGTAAAAGAAATCCTAATCGGAAATTTGCAAAGTTAGCAAAATTAGCAAAACAACAGTTGCTAATGTAGCGTACAAAATATCGATCTATGTACGTCTAAACACGAGTCGGTACGCGTTAACGATAATAGCGTAAAGATAATAAAACTTATTTCAACACAATAATAAGTCTTATCAAAATCCAGTTCACCTAAGTCTCAATAGCAAAGCCCTAACATGCAATAAACAATGCATAATGGTGATGAGATAGAAAAGCAGGAAAGAGATGACACTTTCTTACAACAACACAATTTACCTTGTCAGATCACGGTCAGTGGTCACCAGAGGTCACATAACGGGAGGCTCGTTACAAGCCGACCCCGAGCTGAAGTTAGAGATGCAAGGGGTGAAGTCTATTTTTGGCCTGCTCCGGTGCACCTCCAAGAAAAGCCCATGTGACGTATGCCAGTACTACGTCGCGTCAAGTTGTTACATAGACACACATGACATACACCATTGATGTTTGGGTGGGGCCCAGTTTATTAGTGTCATGCCAAGGAACGTTTTATTGGTGGTGTGTGTTGTGAGTGTGTATCATAAATGTGAATAAATGGACGAACAGACGAACGGTGCAAAACAATAGTACAAATTCTTTCGTCCCTCTCAAAAACTATGAATAACAAGAGAGTTGAAAGATGTTTAAATCAGGTTATTTATTTCCCGATTTAAAAGGGGCACTACTCTTTCGCACAGTGATTAATCATTCATTCAACTTTCCAATGTCATACACTCTGTGGGGAATAAGGGGAGATGAAAATGATGAAATTCAAAATATAAAATAAAGATTAATTACACAATTCTTATGCGGCAAATGGGGCCGCTTTAACAATAGTTGACATGTAAAATAAGCATTACTTTTAACATTAGAGTTCTTATTTTGCAAACGATATAATAGTGTTCATTTTCTTAGAGTTCTAGAGTTAAGTATGTGCGCGTTAGCCGTGCGAATTTTTACTCACTATTAATGTCAGAGTTCCAAGGAGATGACGTAAACTCACACGTCACTTATAAGCGGCACTTCAAAGTGAAGATAGGACGCAATTGAGGCGTCGCATTACAGGTGAAGATTCTGCAGAATCTAGGCACCACTTTCAGATTATCACTGGGGAGAAATCTGAAATTTAGCTGACTGTTGTCGGCCTCGATAACTGTCGTTGGAAACGGACACCCCAACGACGTTTAGCATTATCGGGTAGAGTCGTCCAGTGGGATGTGTCGTCGCATTACATTGAGTGTAGAACTCCGGATGTCAGAGACGATCACGGTGCTAGCCTTCTCAATAGCGGGATAGACTGCCAAACGAACTCAGACAGGGGGAAGAACAAATTTGGTCCCTCGTGTCGTTAACTGCATACAACCAGCGTCGCATACATCGGGTTTTTTCTTGGCAGTGAACTTTCCACTTTGCCAAAAATTATACTGAGTAATTTTGCCTCGTTACTCAATATATGGCATCAGACGGATGGAAAACGGATGGAAAGAGATTATTGCAGCTTTCCTTTATGAAATCTCTGTACATGAGATAATTCATACGTGAAGTTAGACTGGCTTCAGACGAATCGACGTTTTCAACATTGAGAATAAAATCTTCATTTTGCCTCTTATATAGCTTTACTGAAGGTCTCCAGAACTTTCCAGAAGCTATGCCGTGTGACATGATTTTTGCCTTGGATATATAGTGGTAATCGTGATGCACGCTTTTCTGTGGTCAGTTCTAATGCGCACTGGTCATTTCTCTCGTCAACAACATGTGACTGTAGTGCGCAGTTGTCCCAATTTATTTAATATACATATTCTTCATAAACTAATATATATATTCAATATGATAATTGACACACACTGCGTCACGAACGTCTGTCTACTAAAGAGATCTTAGGTGACCGTTACTGGAAGTTACATGCTACATACGAAAAATAACAAAACTCGGATTACTTCAATTAGTTTTGTTAGCGGTTTTTTAAAATGAAATAAAATATAATTTCGGTCCCTCATTTCCTGTGACAGTGGTAATAGTAATTCTATTGGATTTGTGGTGGCAGTGATAATCACTCTTTACAATTCCACTAATTCATAGTTTACATTACATGAAAATTCAAATGTATAAAATCTTTATAATATATATTGCTTCATTACAATACAGTTGATCATAAGTTAATTCACCTAGTGATCCATGCAGTGCGTGTTACATTCATGTGATAACAATTAATCAACAGTAATACAACTACCTACATGTGGCATTTTCCACCACTTTACAAATGTAACATCGCTAACACCACATAGCTTTTGTTGGAAAATAAAACTAATATATATTTTAACAGCATCAAATTCACAAGAATATCCTACACACACTTATAATACAAAATACATAGTATCAATTTAACAAGAAAAATTTTATTAAAGAAAATCAAGTGTATTACCACTATGTCTCTCTTAGGTATGGTACAGCCTTTAGGTTGGGTGCGGTTTAAGCGTCTGATGCGACCAACCCATTTAGGTAATTTTATCAATGAAGTAAAGGTCAACTAACATCTTAGCGGTACGCCATTGCCCAGTAAGCAAATGACCATACATGGGTAGTTAGTATCCGGTTTGGGGCGTGACCTTCACCTGTGTTCTAACTTACATTCCCTGAACGCGTAAATAACTATTTTTTGGCCTAAGCTTTAATCCTCAATGAAAGTTTTTCAATGGATACGCAAGATCGAGGGAAAACCGTATATGAATGAAACAGTAATACGAAAAAAGTTTATCAAACATACATCATTTGTTTTAATATATCTTCACACTATGCAATATATATATGTTTAAATATATGAAAATATATTTAGGTATTGTGGCTAATTAACGCTTATATAATTAATATTTGAGTTATAATTCTAATGATTCATTTTTCATTAAATGATAACGAACACTTCTCTATGCAATCACAGTCAATTCTACAAAATGTATTCTAAACAACATAACATTTATACTGACTGTTTTCACGACGCATTGTTATAATGGAAATACTGAAAATTATTAAGTAATTAAGAGAAAATACTCTACTGTATTTAGCAAAGCTAGAAACATCACATTGATACTCCGCCCCAGCGATACGTTCCCAACACGCAAACTGTCTTGCAAAGTCACCGAGCTTTGTTTGTGCACCCAAACAAGCGGTTACTAAGGATGACTAATAAAATGTCTGGATGAATTGTGTTGTGTTTAGGCGGCGTCTGCTACCTAGCAACAGAGGGGACGCTAATAAGTAATATTTTTAGATGTATTATACATGAATTCCTTTACACTACATTGCCATTAATCTCACTTACCAACACTAACAAAAAAATATTTTTATTCTTTGTAGCGTGATATTATAGCTATCATAGTAAACTGTATTCAAAACGACAGATGGAATAACTGTTACCTATACTTTAACAAAACTGACGTACATTTACTGAGCGTTAGAAACGTACGTGATTAATGCATTCGGTTAACATTTGATAAGTTCACTTCTTCATAATTTATTTTTCACTTATTTTTTAATTTGGGTCAGTCTTATTTTTCACGAGGGACTATTACCAACTTACATCTGCTTCTCTTCATTTAACTTTTTCCTTCTCAAACTGCGACATTTATAGGACATTAGGTGAAAATTAAATAGGCTAATTAAAGGTTTAAGCTACATAAAGATAAGTGGCATGGGAATTTATCTTCTTCATAATTTTCCGAGTGAGAAAGGCTTGCGCAGCAAGAAGAAAATACAGTTCTTTTACTTGCAACCTAAATTTTAGTCATGATAAACCACTCAAACAGCCAGCTGCCTACAGTATGAGCTTGTCATTTCTCTTTTCTCAGAAAACATTTTTTCGTTGGTCAATGTAAGTGGATTTTGAATTTCGAAATGTCCACACAGTAACTGAAAAAAGAGATCACAATGAACCGATAATAGCACTTTACGTCTCTATAACCGCTCCTCGTGACCTGTTCCAAGCAATGTAAAGAAAACCTAGTGTTATTAAATTAAAGCGCTAATTACAGTTAAAAGAAAGGAAGACTGCTTATGCATGCACAACCTAGAACACATTAATTTGCTCATTACTAAGCAAATTTAGCTCTGTTGGGGGATTAAGTAGGAAGCAAATACTGTAATCGAATACTCATGTGTAAAATTTTGTGCATAAGCACCATATTGATCCCTGCGAAAGAAGGCGTTTTTCTCTGTTGTGCTTGTTGAGTTGGCTATTATGGCCAATGCAGCTTTAATAACAATGTCACTGTCGCAATCAATAATATATACCGTCCGTAGACCCAGCCTTTTGCGCTGTTGGAATAATCTGATAATGCTATAAATGGTATGAAGGCGGAGCGAAGAATTTGATACTTCAACGTATTATGTTAAGTGTTCATGTTTTTCTGTGCGAAGATATCGCAGAAAGGTGTATTGTACGATACGTCTCATTTCACTGTTGTGGTTTGTCCTACATGGGCGAAAGTTTAGAGGCGTCATCATGTTTTATCCACCAGTTATTAATCAGTTTGAGATCTATTAAAGGGAATATCAGATTCTGCCATAAAATACAGTTAAATCAGTCTATGTTGTGAGTTGCATTCGTAGAGTATTCTACTCTTTAACCCCTTTACATTTAAGAGTATTCTATTTGAGAATGTGTTTAATCAAATTTGATCATATAGGGTGTGTTGGCACGAAACGATGTTCGGTCACACATCTTCATGTCTATCATAGAGGAAAATATATACTTAACCATTTTGTGTCGCTTTTTCTTTGTAAATTGGAGAAGGTAGTATTAATTCCCTTTTCTTCAAATCAAATAATTTCTTAATCGGTGCATACCATATAGTAATATGATTTCTAGTAAATGTATTAACAGTTGTCTGAAACGAATTGGAGCAATTCGCTAAAACCACTTATATAATTATAATTGCATTAATTTACATTTCCGTCCATTCTTCAATATTTAAAAACATTTCATATAAATAGGCTGTTGTAAATTTTGCTTAGACTGTTCGAAATACACATTTCAACAGGTTTAACATTTAATGAAGCTTATTCCAATGCTATTTTAAGTTCATTGAACATTGGGTAAATTCTCTAACGCGTTTAATATAACCAAATGCGCAAGTCACCTCACACACATTATATATTTACCTAAAATTAAACAAAATTTCTGATTTAAAATAGTGTAAGCGCATCTTAAACGTAAACGTCAATTTAGAGAAGACGCAAGTAAACATGTTTTGTTCCCATTATGTCTACATTCATCAGTTCGATATTTTTAAGTATAAAGTTAACATCAATTTGATGATACGGTTTTATTTCACCACAATAATAATATGTAAAAATATAAAAAATGATAGGAACTCAGGTTCGAAATCTAGAGAATGTAGAATGTAAAGGCAGTTGAAAGGCTATATGAATAAACAAACTGGAAACTACAGATTCGATCTACCACTAAAATCAGCTTTCCTCGGAAGTGCCACATTATCCACAAAACCGTTTATCTGCATGAATTTTGGAAAAATTCTGAGACCTTGCTTCACAACCGAAGATCAATAGAAGTCTTGTAAAAAGGCAAAATAATAATAATAATATGAATGATGATGATGATGAAAGTGATGATGATGACGATGATAATGAAGAAACGATGATGACGACGACGATGATGATCATCTTTATAATAAACATCATCGCAATCTTCATCCATGACACAATCAAACAGATAAAAACAGTAAAGGAAAGGAACAAGGGTCTAATAAAGGAACAAGCGTCTGTATAAATCAAAAGGTAGTTAGAATTAAATTACCATGTGAAAAGAACAGAGACAAAAGACAACATTTTTTCCATTAGTCGGTTTAGATTAACTATTGTCAATAAAAGAGGGTAATGTGTTATGAGTCAGTATACTGCATACGTATTTGTGACATGAAGAATTTTAATAGTTCTTATTTGATCCACTTCTTCAGACTCTACTATTATATTATTATAGTCCAACTAAATTTCTGTGCTTGGATGGCTGCTTTTAAAGAGCTGTGGACATAAAGAAGACATCTCAGACAAGACGAATTGCTGAAGGAAAGTGACAGACCGTGTTGTCTATGATGAATTCTGTGCTGACCAAACAATCAGAATAAATTAATGAATTGTATACACGTACAGTCATGGATGTTAAGTTATCTCCTCTACATTACAAATAGGAATTTGTGCAGAAACTAGAATGAACACGTTCTAAAGTTAAAAACGTAAAGTCAAAACTACTTACTCTTCCTTGGTCATGATTACGTATCGTTGCACACGTACAAGGACCGGTAACTCCATATTGTGTGGCAATGAAATGAGCAGCATCTGGCTTGCTCATGACACATTCAAAACTGTTCATAAAAGTTGCTTTCCAATAAACCAGGTACTATTATCCCATCGCGTCTTAAAATGTCGCCTAATGCAGCTCCTTACCTGGAGAGACCGGCTATTTTGGGTGGAAAACTCCACCAACCACTGTTTAGAGCCTGAGTCTTGTTCGGGCATCATTTAAAAGTGTGGACGCAAACAAAGGACCCGCACTCTTTTCACTAGGAAACATTTTGCTAACACGCACTAGTGTCAGACTCATTGAGGGCCGTACAAACAGGGCTGGCGCCTTTGTGAGTGCAATAAGGCGTGGTCTGTCCTTTTTTCAAACTCCTATTGTGACTACTTATACTCTCTACAAAGAGGGTGCTACAGCTGACCTACAGTCCATACATATAACATAATGACCTTGAAAATGGGAATCTGTCGTCTTGGCAGACTCGATGTACCGCCACAAATCTTTGTCACCATTTTACTATACTCATAGCCAATAATTATGTGTACACCTATGCTTAACTGTCTCAATGACAAGATTTTATATTAGAAAATATTATTATTTAGACTAGCTTTGCTTAAATGAAATCCCAATTTTGCCATCAACGTTTAGGCATCTTTAAAACCCTGTAAACTATATGCCGGATAGAAATTTAATTGAAATTTAGCAAATTAGTATACCTATTTCTAGTAAGTGTTTCATTTAAAATTTATTCTTCGGTTTGTAGACTGCAATTTCCAATCTGAGTGTGCAATAATATAAGCCATGTATTTTATTATTATTCTGGATGTAAATTAGAGAATAGTTAAGTTTAGGAAATTGGTTGTGCAAATAATAATCTGAATTTTGTGAATTATCGTTTTGATATAGGCTTATGGCTGTTAAATAAGGTAATTAACAGGTGAATATTGTTTATGTCTGATTTCGTATCATGTATGCGACATGATTCTAGGGAACTTAACTATTCAACAGATTCAAAAGCGATACCTACTGGTTATCTCCCTGCCGAATTACTTTTCTTAAAAGGATATATCATCTTGATTTTAGGATATATTGTCTATGTTAATTACAAGCACATTGTACTATTGACGTTTCATTTTGCATCTTAGCAAGCCTCGCACCCCCTCCTAAACACACACACACACACACACACACACACACACACACACACACACACACACACACACACACACACTCACTCACTCACTCACACACACACACACGCACACATATCTTATAAAATAATGTTTAAGGCACGGCAAATAACCAGTACAGTTAACACAACAGTTGAGTGCTCATATATTTGTGATATTTTTATACATTCATGCATGTCTATAGTCTTTTTATAATACCTTCCTTTTAAGAGAAATAAATTTAAAATGTATGGGGGAAAAATCAATAAAAATAATAAAAATCGTGTAGCAGAATATGGTGCATTTATACAAATGTTTCAATGTATCCGAGCTTCCATGATTAACAAACCATTACATTAGGGGAGACAAATTGAAACAAATGTTGCCGTCTCTACACTCACATACGAAAACCTTGGATTAGTCCTACGTCGGACTTAAACTGTGCGTGCTAAACACTTTACACCACCGTTTCTACATTAATACTTCAATAACTTGTAACTTTCCAATAAATAAGAAAAGGTTCCCCTATATTCTATTCTACACTTTGCACTGACGGACACACCGAGATACAAAGGAAGGATACAGCCTTTCTATTACGTACTTAAAAATAAATCTTTCTTTATAAAAGGGTAGGCACGCTAATGATAATAAAGGGGACATTTCGAAACTTCCATTAAAATCAGTCATATATTTTCGTCTCATAAGGTATCTAAATTCAAAAACATTGTTACAAAATGAATGGCATGCGATACATTTCATTCACAACATATGAGTACAACGACACATGTAACAATTAAAAAATAAATTCATACATCTCTTTAAATAGTCAAATGTAACAATTAGGAAATAAATATGATCGGTAATTCATACCTCTCTTTAAATAGTCAAATGTAACAGTTAAGGAATTAAATCTGATTAGTAATTCATACCTCTTTTTAAACATTCAAAACTGAAATTTAATTTGTATTCTTGTAAATAATCATGATGGTTAAAGCTAACTTTTACCGCACTTTGACGGTGATATATCAAAGTTGCGACTGTTGTACTTCGCGTCTGCTTTCCCTTGCAACTGGTTTACTGTTGTTAGAACTACCAACACTAGAGAAGTTTTGTAAATAATGATAATTCTTCTTAAATGGTAGATATAAATGTCATTTAAATTTGGATTACATCCTGAAAAATATCGTCTTTTACCCTTTTACCTTACTCTATTTAAAGAAATATTTGAATTATTCTTCGAGAGATTAAAGTTTGCTGCATCTTCAACAGTTTCACGTTAAAACTCTAATTCGGTGTTCTGTTTATCAGTCATTGTTCCTTGTCAATGTCTTTCTTCAGGACTGTCCATTTATGAATGACACATTTATATTTTATTTTTCTTCTTTGAGTAGTTCTTCGAGGTTATCTTTACATAACTGAAAAGTCATACCAAATGCCCCACTCAAAACTGCATTGAATTGTTAAGACACTTGAATGCATTTCGTATTACCTCTCTAGCACACATCAGTGAAAAGATATAGAAGTATTAGAAGTCAATTATAGATTTCACTTTACTCATTATTCTATTACTTTATATATTAATAATGACATGTAACATCAAAATATAAACTACTGTACAGAAGTTCTAAAACAGCTCATATTAATGGAATTTTACTCTTAGAAGAAACAAAATTGAAATCAGGTTACATGTTTATGTGTTCTACCTGTTAGCTTCAACGTATGGTGAGAGAAACCTCAATTGTTCATCAAGTCCTCGTCAATATATAAATCTCTTTTATGCACTTTTACGTCAATACTTATGAAGTATATAACCGAATCTGTCGATTAAACAAAACGTGTCTAACATGTTCATTATTCTGCATGCCAGAGCATACAGGTCTTACATTTTCACTGATTGTGCATTCGTTTACTTTTCGTATATTGAAATAGTGTGCCTTGTTGTTTCTGTAATCGTTACATAAAAGTTGAAATTTACACTAATGCATAACTGAATATTGTTTGCTTCTTTATTGCATTTTTGTTGAATTTAATAAACAACCATTGTCCCAATTCACAACGGCTATGCTATAAACAACCAATGTTCCAATTCACAACAGTTACGTTACATTTAAAATAAAATTAAATGCACAGATATATATTTGGTTGGATTGTTTCTTTTCAAATTCTAAAGTATATTCTAGTCTCTTTTGAATTCCATATTTCTGACCTCTAGAGAAAGGTTACCTGGACAATCTGCATTTGCGACATTATTATTATTGTAAACGTTTGTATGCATGTATTTAAAGTATAAACAGTTCCTTTTTTGCTAGCAAGACTGAACTGTAGCATTAGCGAATCGTAATGCGAATCGAAGAGAACTGAAATATTAAAATCTTGAAAAACTGCAGATTGTATTAATATACGACTTGACTTATTGAGTTTAATGAAGTAGGACTTCATTCAATTAAGGCCAATATCCTGGACATAGACAACACAGTGTTGCAACTGAAATTTGATGGTTAATTAAAATTTGTTAAATTAAAGTGTTTATATTAATTTTCATAAACTAAGTATGAGTTCCTTATCATTGTGTATAAAATACATATTGTTATGTATATAAATTTTTTGTTATGTTATTTGTTCGGTGAATAATATTCACGGGGTGTGGGTGGGGGTGGGGCTTAAACGATTAAACACACGACTATTCATTCAAATGTTAATGGAAAATAAATGCAGACACATGAACGTAGACATGCCCTTTGGATTCAAGGTTATTATTTTTCGTACGTATTTTAAAATTTATATCAGAATATTTTTATTATTGTTGTCATGCAATAAAAACCGTAACTTCGTAATAATTGCGAATGTTATTGTGTATGATGCATTGCAATATTTGTTTCAGTAACTGTAAGATGAACATTGAACACAATAACCTGTTGTACTGACGACTACTTCTTCTTCTCAGAGCGACATAACATTGTTACCCTAATCTCAAGCTTGGAGAATTTAAAGTTAAGCTCACTTACAATTTGGATGAAGTTGAATGTGTGGAAACAGTAAGAGGGTGTTAAAATGAGTGGATACCAAAAATCCCATGAGCTTTCGTGCCTGGGTGTAAGCATGCACTTCTGAAGTTTTTAAGAAGAGACTGTATAAACATAACTCTCACCCACGATCCGCACTGATAGACAGATGTTCTAATGGCTTGCACAGTCTTTGTTTCCTTCATTCAGTTTAGTAACTTTGCAAGAGTATGACTACAATTTATGCAAATCCCTAATCCGAAGAGAGCCCATTCTCATTTTATCACAAACTAAATCATTAATTCATAACTTTTAATGCAACATTACAAGTTGCAGCATTAGTAATGCATATATACAATATTATATTAAACATACATACAATCATTTAACATTTTCAAAAGTAGTGAGCATGTTTTATTTGATTTGTTATTATACTTTAAACTACAATTTATGGTCATTTTCCAAACATATTTAATTGAGATATTTACTAAAAATTATGATGTAAAACATGCTTAAAGCCGATCATATATGGCTGCTATTTTTATACGTGACAATAATGCAATATAGTTACATTTCCTGGTTAGTAACTTGTAATCTACGATAATTAAGTGTGCATATTACAAAAGAAAGGTCAACAACATGTTTCGAACATTTTAAATAGCAATTTATTGTTTCTTTACTTTCCTTAATTGTTTAATGAAACATTTATTAAAGATATGTTACATAAATTATCGAGAAAAGTACATCTAACCATTAAGTGCAGTTTCTAATTGCAAGTAAAATGAGTATGCAAACAATTTGACAGTTAAATATATCAGTTTGTTGTCATCTAAAACGTACCTGTCCTAGACGTCGGAGCCAAAATATATATTTTACACAAAACAAACTGTAATCTTGTTTAAGTCTAAGGTTATAATAAATAGTAGAAATAGCGTTTTAAGACACGAACACACGACATCGCCGCAAGTCTTTTGACAGATTTATTATCATACATTATCATTACTAAGGGTGAGGTTTCATTGTGGATTAAGACTTCATAGCAACATAACATGCCATATAATTCTTGAACAGTGTTACCAATGTTGTCTTGACTTAAAACATATGTTATGAATTTATTCATTTATTCATTATTTTATGTTATGAATTAAGTTGATTAAAGTAATCAGATACATAGATAGATAGATAGACAGACAGACAGACAGACAGACAGACAGACAGACAGACAGATAGATAGATAGATAGATAGATAGATAGATAGATAGATAGATAGATAGATTGATAGATAGATAGATAGATAGATAGATAGATAGATAGATAGATAGATAGATAGATAGATAGATAGATAGATAGATAGATAGATAGATAGATAGATAAAAATGTTTCTTTTCCGTGAACTGAAATTTACTGAATCATACGCAGTGGAACAAGTTATTGAAATTTTGGGCAATATAGCCTGCCAAGAATGTTCATCATATTTAAGCTTGAACAAAGCAATCGAAAATTTATTATTATTGAGCATTGTTTTAAAACTACGGGGTGACATCACGCTTTTATCTCCTAAAATTGTTACATTGTCTCTCTATTAATTCATTTCATGACTCATATTGTGACGCCAACGCGCATAATTAATAGTTATTGTTATTAATTAATTAACTAAATAATCGTCCATAACTAATTACAAGTGATGAGATCCTAATTTATAGTATTAATAATTCTTCCAGCAGACACAACTCGTCTTTTTCACTTGGCGGTTATGAGGGCGCTGTGAACGTTTTCTCTCTTCCACAAAATTAAAGACAAACATTTCCAGTCGCACAATATTCCTTAGGCGGAATACCTCTTACTAAAGGAGAAGACAAATCCATCTTTAATATATATTTAGCAAGGCACCATCCACCCACTTTCTTTTCCAACATAAGGTTATCAATATGTGTAAGATGGTCAATTGATTTAATAAATTTATTGATGGACAACCAAAAAAGCGTTAAGCATGTAAAGTTTAGTCTTTCGTGTTTTGCAGTCATAATAGTGTAGGGTGAACTGAAATATTTACAGTACACTGCCTAAACACGTATATATGACCTTGACTTTCTGGGTAGAGAGGAAACCCATAGAGAGTAACAATGAAAATCAGAATCATGTTAGTAATTGATAGTCCAGGCCATACAGATGCTTCCACCCATGAATGGGTGTGTGACAACCATTTTGACTCAAGGTCAGCATATGACATAGATATCACATGACAGAAGACGTGAATGTAAATCTAGGAAATAATTAATATCACCACTCTGAGAGACAGACTAGATGCACTACCTTTTTATTATAGATAGTCCGATCACTCCAATATCGTAATGCTTGGTATGTGTATAGCTGCATTGACGTCAAAGTAAAAAAATAGAATGAATGTTTGACACCAAAGCATCTAGTTAATGGATATGAACATTATTAATTAATCACCCATAAATAATTACAAATTGATGAGAATCTTACTTTATGATATTAATAATTCTCCACCAGTTACCACTCATCTCACTTGGCGGATATGAGGGTACTGTAAACATTTTCTCGCTTCCGCAACATTAAAGACAAATATTTACCACCCCACAATATTTCCATAGGTGGAAAAAGTCTTACTATAGGAGAAAACATATCCGTCGTTAATCTATATTTATTGAGCCCCCCACCCCTTCGCCCACTTTCCTCTCCAAATAAAAATTTATGAATACGTGTAGGAAGATCAATAAATTTATTAAATCAACAATCAAATATGCATATAAAATATATAATAAAAATAATACTTTATATCAATATTTCCATGAAACAATGTTCAAATAATTTATATATAGTGTGGTTTTGAAGGTTGTATATATACACTGAGGTCCACCTACTGCTGGTTTTTAAAGCATTGTCTACCTAAAGTTGGAAATAGGGTTCTATACAGTCTTATATGCTAATCCACAATTCAACAAATTAGTGTCAATGCAAATCACAGAGTAGTTCTTATCAGAGAACATATATAGCAGGGGACACCAACCTTACTGAGAGCTACTTCATGGGTACTGAGTCATACGAAAGGCTACCATCTTGTGAAATATTTACTTATTTTGCAGCTGAGCTGTGCTATTTTTAGAAAGGCCTGCGGGCGATCATGTGGTCTTTGCGGGCGATCGTAGTACCCGCGGGTACCGTGTTGGTGACCCCTGATCTATAGTTAGAGGAAATAAGCAATAATAGTTTGTACATTAACTGATTCAGGTGCTGTCTCAATAGTCATTTTAATGCTTTTTTGTAACAAAGTAACAGGTTTATTGTTCTGTTATTACTGTCAATCCACATGATTCTCTTCACAAACTGTAGAACACTGATTCACTGCTATTCTCTTGAGGCTAATGCGGTGCTATGCCACAATAGATTAATCTCCTGAATTATTTATACGGGAACATGTGGAACTAATTAATGAAACACACGCATACTTGACTAATTCTTGATTGGAAATGCACTGTATCTCAAACCCTTACCTATTAGGGTTGACAGAATGGATCGCTATAATTTTTCATATAAACGGTTAGATAGGACATTAAAAAATAAATTAACTTACAGATTACAGCATGTTTCAACTCCTGTCAGAAATTTAATACTGTTTTTAATTTAAACATAAAATTTCAGTAGCATTAATATATTTTTTTTTAGAAATGAATTTAATTAAAACTCAACATCCGAAAAATTAATGTTGCATAATGTTTTCAGTGATGGAAGGATACTTAATACCGGTATATTAATGTACATTAACTATAATTTTGCATAGATATCAACAAAATTCCCCTTTTTATTTCAGATTTGTGGTAAATAGCCTACATCTCTCTCTCTTTCTCTCTCTCTCTATCACAAACAAATGCACACACACACACACACACACACACTCACACCGTCACCAGCCACCCTGGAGGGGGGTAGTGGTCTACCCAACGACGCACCAAGTTTGCAGGATGGAAATTGACAAACTCTTGAACACAGTCGCCACGATGTTCTTGGGGGTGAGGAGTGGTGGCTATTCTGAATGCGGGGTGAAGTGTGAGGGTCAACTGTATTTAATGTACGCCTGTGGGTTTGAATGTGTAATGTGGACGAACGGACAAATAACTGGAATGCATACCACTTTCAAAAAGACAAAACAGATGCTTTGAATAAACTAATAACGAGAATTTATTCTTGGTAATATGGGGGGGGGGGGTACTTTTGCACGGCTGTTAATAATTCAGAATACATCTACACACAACACTCATGGGGCGGGGGGGGGGGGAACCAGAGCAATAAAAAAGTGAATGAAAATAAAATGAAAGGACCAAAATAATAGTAATAATGACTTTGCAATGCAAAATATAACCAGCAGTGATAACCTCAGACGATCTAATATGCATTTGCTCAAGTACATGGGTGAAAACCAAAAAATTATATGACTGAAATTATATGAAACGTTTGCAAAACTCAAATGTCGAGAGCTGAAAGTAATGATGAATATTATAATAATAACAATAATAAAATACACACAACAACAAGCAAACGACCTAGCCACCTGCCTACCTTTGAGAATGCGTCCTAAATATTTCTACTCTCAGTGATATTTACAGTTCTGTTAAAGACGATGATGAATGTATATATGTTTATATTCACAAATTGTCCATAGATAATAATATATAGATAATAATGATGAAATGTTAATATGAATTCTGGAAAAGAAACGACAGAAGATCTCAAGAAAATAACGTACACCCACATACACACAGGTAAACCTGGGTGCTTTCTCACGTTGAAAAACGAGAATGCTCCCCGCTGAACAGTGGCAGTGATGGCATGGGTAAAGACCATGTGCTCCAAGAAACTAGTGGTTTGCTGAATGTTCCATCCAACTCAGATTAGCCTCGTGTAGCCCACTGTTGTGGGTACTGTAAACAACTGCCGACTGGTGTTATGTTGTTGTTGGACTGGACTCGGGGTCACCTTGACCTGCTTCAGTGGAAGACTGTATGGTTGGATACTTCCAACTGCTAAACAGTTAAAAGAGTCTGACAACAACAAAATTCGCTAGGTCCTTTCGAAAAAAAATTGTGAAAATTTCAAAAAGGAATGGTGATGGCCATAATTCAAAAGAGAACAGAATTGATCTTCACACCTTTCCATGTGGCCACAAGTACACACACTGATAAAAGAAAATAGTGATGGGGTCCCTGTCACAAAACGGGAGGGCTCGTTACAAGCCGACCCCGAGCTGAAGTTAGAGATGCAAAGGGTGAAGTCTATTTTTGGCCTGCTCCGGTGCACCTCCAAGAAAAGCTCATGTGACGTATGCCAGTACTACGTCGCATCAAGTTGTTACATAGACACACATGACATACACCATTGATGTTTGGGTGGGGCCCAGTTTATTAGTGTCATGCCAAGGAACGTTTTATTGGCGGTGTGTGTTGTGAGTGTGTATCATAAATGTGAATAAATGGACGAACAGACGAACGGTGCAAAACAATAGTACAAATTCTTTCGTCCCTCTCAAAAACTATTAATAACAAGAGAGTTGAAAGATGTTTAAATCAGGTTATTTATTTCCCGATTTAAAAGGGGCACTACTCTTTCGCACAGTGATTAATCATTCATTCAACTTTCCAATGTCATACACTCTGTGGGAAATAAGGGGAGATGAAAATGATGAAATTCAAAATATAAAATAAAGATTAATTACACAATTCTTATGCGGCAAATGGGGCCGCTTTAACAATAGTTCACATGTAAAATAAGCATTCACGTTTTGTATCTGTTCGTCGCTGCGTTCATAGTAACGCTTGAGCATATTTATGTGATAGGTTTTCTGCTTATTTCCTATCTGTATGCTGTAGTCGTTCTGCTTCACACGCTTAATAACGCGATAGGGTCCACGCCAGTGCATTTGCATGCGGTTGTTATGCGTGGGCCGCAAGAGTAACACGAGCTGACCTGGTTCGAGGTCACGTTCCACAGCAGTACGGTCAAAATTTCGCTTGTATCGGGGTTGTTTTTCGCGAATGTTTTCCTGTGCTAAGTGACACGTCTCGGTCAGACGTTGACGTAGTTCGGCTATGTACGTGTGAACATCTTTACCATCGGTCACAGTGTCTCCCTTGACCCATGTTTCTTTAATTAGTTTAAGGGGACCACGAGGTTGTCTGCCGTATAGTAGTTGGAACGGTGAATAGCCCGTACTCTCTTGTGGGAGTTCGCGATATGCGAAGAGTAATGGTGCTAGAAAACGCGGCCACTGGTCGGGTTGTTCCGAGGCCATTTTAATTAACATTTTCTTTATTGTACCGTTGAAACGTTCAATGGCACCATTAGACTGAGCGTGATATGGTGATGAGAACAACTGTTTACACGCCAGTAGACGCATTGTTTCAGCCATCATTGCTGAGGTGAATTGAGTGCCCTGGTCACTCAATATTTCTCGAGGTACGCCTGTGCGAGAAAATACGTCTATTAAAGCGTCTGCGACTTCGATCGCTGTGATGCCCTTTAATGCGACTGCTTCTGGATATCGTGTTGCAAAATCCACGATTGTTAGGATATAGCGATATCCTCCTTCGGCCGCGGGAATGATTGGGCCAATAATGTCTACTGCGACTTTTAGGAATGGTTCCTCTACTGTTGGTACTATCTCGAGGGGAACTCGACTGACACGCCCTCGGTCGATATGTTGTTGACACTGCGTACATGTACGAACGTACGAGCGAACATCCCTACTCAGGCCTGGCCAAAAAAAGTCCTCGCGAATCCGTTGCTCAGTGCGACGTGCGCCCTGATGTCCGGACATGATTGAGTCGTGTGCAAAGCTAAGAATCAGCGGTCTGAGTGGTTTAGGGGTAAATAGACACGTGGTGCTTCTAGTATCATTTTCCTTAAAGTCGGTGCGCCGAAACGCTAGCCCGTCCTTCAGGAAATACGTCATTGTTGCGTACTTGCTGGACGTAATAGTGTTTTTCCGTGCCAGCTTTAGCATTGAGGACAAGCTTTTGTCCTCCTGCTGCAGGCGACTGAGTTGACTTGGGGTCAACTGCGGAAATGTGTTCTCGACTATCTTTAGAGCTGGGGGTCCTTGTTTACTACGTTCCCGTTGTGCTCTAGTGGTTACGGGGAGAACAGGATAGATGCCATCAGTGTGTGCGTCACACTGTTCGGGCGATAGTATGAATCCGAACTGCATGTCTCTTATCACTGCGGCGGTGACTGTACCGGAAAATACGGGTGACGTAACATGTACAGTGGCTCTTGGACATGTACTAAGGTGTCCCATAACACATCGAATGCGGACACTACCCCTTAGATACTGTTCAGGGCGTACAAGTTTAGCATTTATGCAGCTTATGGACGCACCTGTATCGACCAGTATTTTGACTCTTTGTCCGTTTACTATAGCCTGTTGGGTCTTTAGAGTTGCACCTGTTTCAGTGCATACTTTTACATCACGTGGACTGGGACAGTTCTGAGAACTATGCCCCTTCCCTTTGCAAGTGTAACATGTCATAGGTGGGGAGTCACGTGTGTGACGTCGTACGTCTTGTGACTTAGTATATGTCCGTTGTACCGGTTCGGGTTTTTCCGATTTCGTCATTGGTCGGTTTAATTTCTGTGTATACTTCTGCCGATTTGTAGGAGGAGGGCGTGGTGCACTCCTCGTAATTACCGGATCAGGGTAATCATTATACGTGTCTGCTAACTTCAGCATATCACTGAAGTTAGTCGGAGGATTTCGCTGCAAATATGTCGTCATTGCAGGCGGAGCAATATGGAGAAATTGATCTCTTAATATCAAATCAAATAGGCCCTCATATGTCTTCCGGATGTCTGTCAAATCAATCCATCTATCAAGATAATGGCGTAACCGGGTACCGAAGGCTTGCATGGTGTCATTAGCTTTGGGTATGGCTCTTCTAAACATTTTTCGAAAGCCTTCTGCTGTACATTGAAAAGTACGCATCAAACCCGTTTTGAGATCTGCATAAGTAATAGCGGGATCGCGCGTTAGATCAGTCAATGCGCGCGAGCTTTCACCTTGGAGTATTTGACCGAGTTGTTGTTTCTTTTCAATGTCAGTGTAATTAAAGTTGGCAATGAAACTGTCAAAGCGTGTCAAAAACTCGTCAATCGTCTCGACTTCAGGGTTAAAGAAAGCTAGCCGTGTACGGGGTTTATTTAATTCGGCCTGTTGCTTAGCAGTCCCATCTAACAACTTCTCTCTAGCTGTTACCTCTTGCTCAGCTAATTCAAGCTGTTCCTGATGTGCTCTAGCTTTTAACTTAAGCTTTTTCTCTTCTACTTCCTGCCTTTTATCTTCTAAATCCCTAGCTGACTGAATCTTTAATAACTCTATTTCTCTCATATCTTGGATTTCTTTCTCTTTAAAATCTCTCGCCTCTTTCGCTCTTTGTTCCTCTAACTGTCTCAAAGTTTGAATCTCTAGATGTTTAGCTGACTGTCTCTTATCTTCTAGCTCATTTTTCTTATCCTCTAGCTCTCTCAGGTTTTGCATCTCTAGCTGTTTAGCTAACTGTCTCTTATCTTCTAGCTCTATAGCCTCTTTCGATCTTTTTTCCTCTAGCTCTCTCGCCTCTTTCGATCTTTTTTCCTCTAGCTCTCTCAGAGTTTGCATCTCTAGATGTTTAGCTAACTGTCTCTTATCTTCTAGCTCTATAGCCTCTTTCGATCTTTTTTCTTCTAGCTCTCTCACCTCTTTCGCCTCATTTTCTTTCGCAACATACCATTTAGCTATCTCCTCATCCACGTATTTCTTTAACTCGGCTTTCTCATACCCGAATTCTCTACCCATAGCCATGAGTTCTTTCTTTATGTTTACTAGCTCGGCCATTTTTAAAATTGCTAGTTATCACGAGTATGGATAAAATGACTTAGAATATTCGCAGGATTTTGACCTCTGTCGGTCACAAGTGGTGCAATGGTGTGCGTATGAACACCAGCCACCACGTGATTAGGATTATTACAAACACGAATAAAAGAGATCCTAATCGCAAATTTGCAAAGTTAGCAAAACAACAGTTGCTAATGTAGCGTACAAAATATCGATCTATGTACGTCTAAACACGAGTCGGTACGCGTTAACGATAATAGCGTAAAGATTATAAAACTTATTTCAACACAATAATAAGTCTTATCAAAATCCAGTTCACCTAAGTCTCAATAGCAAAGCCCTAACATGCAATAAACAATGCATAATGGTGATGAGATAGAAAAGCAGGAAAGAGATGACACTTTCTTACAACAACACAATTTACCTTGTCAGATCACGGTCAGTGGTCACCAGATGTCACAAAACGGGAGGGCTCGTTACAAGCCGACCCCGAGCTGAAGTTAGAGATGCAAAGGGTGAAGTCTATTTTTGGCCTGCTCCGGTGCACCTCCAAGAAAAGCTCATGTGACGTATGCCAGTACTACGTCGCGTCAAGTTGTTACATAGACACACATGACATACACCATTGATGTTTGGGTGGGGCCCAGTTTATTAGTGTCATGCCAAGGAACGTTTTATTGGCGGTGTGTGTTGTGAGTGTGTATCATAAATGTGAATAAATGGACGAACAGACGAACGGTGCAAAACAATAGTACAAATTCTTTCGTCCCTCTCAAAAACTATGAATAACAAGAGAGTTGAAAGATGTTTAAACCAGGTTATTTATTTCCCGATTTAAAAGGGGCACTACTCTTTCGCACAGTGATTAATCATTCATTCAACTTTCCAATGTCATACACTCTGTGGGAAATAAGGGGAGATGAAAATGATGAAATTCAAAATATAAAATAAAGATTAATTACACAATTCTTATGCGGCAAATGGGGCCGCTTTAACAATAGTTCACATGTAAAATAAGCATTACTTTTAACATTAGAGTTCTTATTTTGCAAACGATATAATAGTGTTCATTTTCTTAAGAGTCCTAGAGTTAAGTATGTGCGCGTTAGCCGTGCTAATGATTACTCACTATTAATGTCAGAGTTCCAAGGAGATGACGTAAGCTCACACGTCACTTATAAGCGGCACTTCAAAGTGAAGATAGGACGCAATTGAGGCGTCACATTACAGGTGAAGATTCTGCAGAATCTAGGCACCACTTTCAGATTATCACTGGGGAGAAATCTGAAATTTAGCTGACTGTTGTCAGCCTCGATAATTATCGTTGTACCGGTTGTCGTGGAAACGGACACCCCAACGATGTTTAGCATTATCGGGTGGAGTCGTCCAGTGGGATGTGTCGTCGCATTACATTGAGTGTAGAAATCCGGATATCTGTAAGAAAATCTCGGTGCTAGCCTCTCAATTTGCGGGATAGACTGCCAAATGAACTCAGACAGGGATGAAGACAAAATTGGTCCCTCGTGTCGTTAACTGCATACAACCAGCGTCGCATGCATGGGTTTTTCTTGACAGTGAACTCTCCACTTTGCCAACAATTATACTGAGTAATTTTGCCTCGTTACTCAATATATGGCATCAGACGGATGGAAAACGGATGGAAAGAGATTTTTGCAGCTTTCCTTTATGAAATCTCTGTACATGAGATAATTCATACGTGAAGTTAGACTGGCTTCAGACGAATCGACGTTTTCACATTGAGAGTAAAGTCTTCATTTTGCCTCTTATATAGCTCTCACTGAAGGTTTTTAAAACTTCCAGAAGCTATGTCCTGTGACATGATTTTTGCCTTGGATATATAGTGGTAATCGTGATGCACGCTTTTCTGTGGTCAATTCTAATGCGCACTGGCCATTTCTCTCGTCAACAACATGTGACTCGTACTGCGCAGTTGTCCCATTGTTTAATATACATATCTTTCACAAACTAATATATATATTCAATATGATAATTAACACACACTGCGTCACGAACGTCTGTCTACTAAAGAGATCTTAGGTGACCGATACTGGAATTTCACATGATAATATGAAAAATAACAAAACTCGGATTACTTCAATTAGTTTTGTTAGCGGTTTTTTAAAATGAAATAAAATATAATTTCTGTCCCTCATTTCCTGTGACAGTCCCTCTTTAACTGTCCAATGACTTCCAAATATGACGTAACATGCAAAGAGAAAATTACATCAAGTGTGCATCCCGAGCCTAATGTGCATTCACCTAATCAAAATAAACACTGCATGTAATTCCTAACTAAATTACTCATTACCAAAACAAATGAATACTGGATCATATACTCATAGTAATTCATGCACATATTCAATGATCCTCACTCTCTAACATACTGGCAATGCATGTGACCCAAAAAAGGAAGAAATAAGGCTCTAAGAAAAAATAAATAAATTTTGGCTATGATCATCACCCTTTATCGGTGAAACACACACATGCACACACACACACACACACACACACACACACACACACACACACACACACACACACACACACACACACACACACACACACACACACACACACACATGAACACACACATTTCACATACAAACAATGGTTACAAATAGTTATAATAGATTTACAGCAAATTTCGATAATAGTCAATGTGAAAGGAAATAGTCTTATTAATAATGTTTTTATTTACACACGCACACTCACGCACGCACGCATGCACACAGCATAAATTCCAGCACGTGAATAATACTAAATAAACTGAAATTGTGCTTGTATTCTTCATGTATTTGCAAAAGGCAAGTTATATTTACAGGAGACGGGGAAGGGGGAGGGCATCGATTTTATGTTAATCTTCAAACCTTGTCAAATTTTCAGTCAAAATTTTTATGACTTTCGATTTCTACTCTAATTGGCTACTAAGATTTTTCCTCTTTACTACATTTCTATACTCATCTCTCCTATCACGACCCTTTCGTCATGAGTGTGTATGTGCGTGTGTGGTGGTGTGTGGTGGTGTAAGGTATAAAATATTTGATAAGGGGAATTAACTAAAGCAATATTATTGAACGCGAGTTGTACGGATGATTTCCCTTTATTTTAGCACTCTTGAACCGTTATGATGTGAAACGTTTCCTCGTGACCTCGGAATGTCAATGTAACTGGCTACGCATCTTATAAATCATCAATTCGGTCTTGTTTTCGAAAACCGTCTCTAGTTTTTGCTGACCACCATCTCACCCTGAACATTATATTTTACCAATGACTAAATGTATAAGCCAGTTTAACTATGAAGACATTAGATGAAGTAAATGACAATCAATTAGTTGTCTGTTAAATACTAAATACTACATGAAAATAAGTAATTTTCCTGTGAGCTAATAATATATGTTACATTAAAGTTAATAGCAATATTAAAAGTTGACTTTAATTTACATTAATGTTCCATTCATAGATATGGTACGGAAGTGTTGCCTACATCTTATAAAGTCTGGAGGTGAAACAAAAGTCAGAATCAACACATCAACTTTGATGTCTATATTGAAATTTGTTAAGTATAATCTGGAGCCAAGTCACTATAGGATGAAGTTAATATTTAATAACTAACGTTCCGTTGTACCCCACATACGAATCGTTCATATGATTATTACTGTAAT
Organism: Sinotaia quadrata; assembly: GCA_028829895.1. Lineage (NCBI taxonomy): Eukaryota > Metazoa > Mollusca > Gastropoda > Architaenioglossa > Viviparidae > Sinotaia > Sinotaia quadrata. The sequence continues at coordinate 18,225,615 of CM054184.1, forward strand.
AACACTATAAGAACGGTAGTTTCTCTACTTAATCATTTACCCATTGCAATATGTATTAAGCCTACTGCTATTATCCGTTGGAAGCCTAAATAAAAATTTGGCTCTTAACATCTGTTTTCATTTTACCCTGACAATACACTACAAGAAATTCACCGACTTGTTCTTACCCTCATCTATCTATCCTGTAACTAAATCAAGTCATATGCAGACAAGTTAACAATTTAAAAAGCACAATAAGCTGTAAAAAGAATGCTTCAAGAAAAGACATCAGATAATTAGTAAGTGAACGTTATTATAATGGCGGCGGATGAGAGTGTCTGTTTTACTTTTTGAATGTGATTAATAATCTCGTATTGTAACCTAGAGTGGTCGATACAGATACACGTGATCGATCAGACGACAACTATTTCTCGAGGTCCAGATCCATATAATGCATTGCAGCCTGCGTATACTTATCAGCCATTCTTAAAGGTAAGTTTGCATGTAGCCTATTTTTAGAGAAGAGTGAGTGTGGGTTACATAAGCCATTATGTGACAGGTGGTCAATTGGAGAAACATGATTGATTAATGATGCAGGAGAAATATGGAAAGTATGTTGTTGTTATACTACTGTCCAATTGTAGTAGAGTTTTTATCATTGCGTATCAAAGACTAAAATATTTTAACTTTCACAACAGGGAACAGTACAGTCAATCTACAAGAAATTGGAAAATAATTTGGTAGATATATTTCTGCAAATAATTAACCTTCACAAAGTTCATCACTGTATAAATTAGTCCTACCAAATTTGTTAAGGACTAGAAAGAAAAGTTTCCAAAGTAAAATTGAATGTGTATGAAAATGTACATGCACTCATTCACCCAGCTGTGACACAATCCATTCTGTCTCTCTCTCCACATACACATGCATATATTGAAAATGAATTAGCAATGGAAGATAGACAGTTAATTTTCTTCTGCGACCTTTAATGTTTATTGTATGTTTTGCCATGGTCGTGTCTGTTGTATGATGCGGATTTTCCTTACAAAATACATTTTAAATTTTAATTCATAATGTTATGTTTATATGTTACGTGTAACCTTTATAGTGTACAATACCATGGTAACGTTAATATGTAAAGTGTAATTCTGAGAGGGACAGCAGGGCAGATGAAAATAGAATGTTTTGATTGAGTAAGTGAGCATTGAGTAAAATTCAGTGACAAATATAATTGGGCATGTCATTATTGTTGTTTGGACCGCTAACCTAACGGGATGAACTGTGTGTACGTTGAAGCACAGCCATAGAGGAGATCACCTAAAGACAGATTAAGTTCTTTTTTTTATACCAACACTCTAATTATTGTTTGTATATTTTTGTAGACTAATGTAATTGTGAACTTGATTATGGATAGATGACGTGTATTGACAGAATGTAAGTGCGGAAGATGTGAGAAAAATCATAAGTATTAATTAGATCTATATGATGTATTCTTTAATTCTGTTGATATAAAAGTAGCCAATGCAACGGTGGGTGGAGCCTCTAGGCTGAGAAAACTCGTGAGCAGTGCTCTTAAACTTTACTTTTTGTGGAACATGCTCTTCGGGTGAGATGTTCTAGTAGTGTTCCTCCTGCTAAAGTCAAGTTGTTAAATCCAGGAACCTAAAAAGATAAATCATTGGGCTGGAAAATGTTTTATTATTTTTTTTCTTTTATGAACCTCTGGCTTGGGATGCCTTCATAGTCTGTGTGTGCCAGTGGTGGTACGTTGTTACCAGGTGCTTTTACAAGTTGAATGCAATGGTAATGATGATGTCATTTTGATGACTGAAACTTTTTACTCTAAATCTAAATCTACAACAACAAAAAAGCCCCACCAGTTAAGAATTTAATGGATGAATAATTGTTGAAGATTTAAAGTCTGTGCTAAGAACTTATTTTATTTTTAAAATATCGTTAACATGTTTCCATTATTAAATTACTGTAAATTGTTTCCGTCTCGTGTATCTTTTAGTGTAACGTAACTTTTTTTTGTTTATTTGTTTGTCCTGAATTGTAATGACATCATAATTATTTCCTCTTGTTCTCTTTTTGCATACACATCTATTTTAATCTACTTTCTCAATCTATTACCGAATGGGAACTGTGACTTTGTTGCCCGGTAGTGCCACCCTTATTATAGGCCTAACAGTTGAGAGTGTTTGTAGATTTGACATTGAAATAATCTGATAGATTAACATTCTCACTGAAAGTGTTATGCTTATTTAGAAAGATTGTTTTAGAAATTCGTAAATATACAATCTTAGCGAATAAAAGTATGTAGTACTCTCCCCGAAAAAAAACCAATATTAATTAATGTTATATGACCATAACGAAAACACAGTATATTACGTATACAACGCAAATAACCGTTGTAGAAAAATTTTTATCGAGTGAAATAAATTAAAAAGACTGATTACATTTTATTCATCACGGATAATGATTTAAGAACAATATATGTCTACACACCTGCTCCTGTAATTATTCATCTACACTCTACAGTATTCAGGGGACCACCATTGTTTTTCAGGTCTAAACATATCTCGACATGCCATGAATAACACAAATATTTATATAATTTTATTTCAAGTGTGTCCTCGCCATGCCATGGATAACATAAATATTTATATACTTTTATTTCAAGTGTGAATTGTGCGTATTTTGCGTTACAAAATTCATAAGTAAATGTTATTGTCTATAACTCTTTACTGCAAAAATAAAAAATAAAAATCGCATTAATATTCCCTTCTCTCTTTCTCTAACTAAAACCAACCAACCATCTGTCCATCTACCTACCTCTCTCTCACTCTCTCTCTCTCTCTCGCTCTCTCTCTCTCTCTGACTCAAAATACCTATCGTCACCTTACGTCTGTGTATACACGAAGTATTAGGTGGATTGAGAATGACATATATCGATAAGGGACTAGAACGTATGCAGAACAGTCAACCAAGCTCTCAGTCTAGTCTTTAGCAAACACGAGAGTAAACTCAACATGATGCCAGGGGCTCACTCACCGACTAAATACCAGCCCTCCAGTCCTGCCTCTAAATTTATATTTGATGCTGGACATATTGCTTGGAAATGTACCTAATAATAATGTGATAGGTTGAGGCCATTACTCATATTGCTTGGAAATTTACTTAATAACAAGTAGAGACATTACGCGCATTTCGCTTAATACTTCATTCGTTTCTTCGTTGCGTGTGTCGCATATATAACTTGACTTGTGGCTTGACGAAAATCTGTGTATTGTTATAATTAAAACTTAAAGTGAACTTTTAGCCATGTCAAAAATTAAACTCTAAACCATCTCTAAATATCTTTATATCCGCCAAATTATATTACAATACATTAATAGTTCATTGTAAATCTTGTCTAGATGAGGAATCGACCACTGCATCCAGATAATAATTTAATGTATTTTTTTTAAAAAATCCTGTTTTAGCTGCATCAAATGTTTTGCTGTTTGCTGCTATGTAAGCAAACATGTGACCCGTCTGTTTCAATATGCAACAGCAATACGAAATGCTTGCCCTTATTGTTTTGAATTTGTTCATAAATTTCAACGACACTTGGAAATACATATCGTTTATACTTTTGCAATTCAATTCTATCACATTTTGTATCGGCTTATTTGCGCTATAATATCCCTTTTGTACACATTGTAACTGAACAATTAATTATATCTTTCTAAGAAGAGACAAAAGTGCAAAATAATAAATTAACTGAACAAGTGTTCGGAGTTTATTTTGTTGATATTATTATTTCAAATCTTTTAATCGGAAATGCGTTTAGGTATTAAAATTAGGATGAGCTTGACCGCTACCAACCCTTGTTTTTAAAAAAAAAAAATGCTTATATCCAAAGCTAATTGTGGGTCAGAGGTTATATTTACATCTTTACATCCACATATCACGTCACTATAAAGCTCTTGAGCCTGTTGACTGCGTTCCTTATCATTTCACAAGGTGATAAGATTACGAGTGTCAACACCTGTCACATGTGAAGGATATTTAGATTCACAAAGAAGCGTGTCACGTGGTGGTCCTTCACTTAGGAAAAGTAATTTTGCTGTGCGTTATCCACAACGGTAAAATCTGATTCATCATATCATGTTACATTTTTTTGTTTGTGTTTATTTCGCAACATAATTTTCAACAATTTGCATTGAATATTTGTTATGTTTGATTTCGTTTTAGGGCCCTAGAAGTACATGAAATTTGATATTTACTTCTAGCATTAATAACCGTTTAAAATATTTATTTTAATTAGATTAGAATGTTTTATAAAGTTTTCATTTAGTTAAGACAATTGCTATAATGTTCGTAAATTATCGCTATGGCTCCGTTTCTAGACTAATTCTGGTGTTAACTCAGGATATGATGACCTTCATTTGTGACTAATACTAAACTCAGGATAGGATGACCTTCATTTGTAACTAATACAAAACACCATAGGATGACCTTCATTTGTGACTAATACTAAACTCAGAATGTGGGGAGAGGTGAAGAAATAATGCTCTCACATTTCTAAAGACATCTTCCTAGGCTATCACAAGTTGATTTGCTCTGTAAGAATTCATTCGGCTAAACACACTGTTCTGAATACAAATACCTAGGATGTAGATATATTGTATAGCCGTATATCATCATAGCCTATTCATAGTCAAACGACATTGACTATGATATGTAAAAATCGCATTTGATTCAATATTGCTGCTTGGTAGGGTGGGGAAATGAAGTAAATTAATATTTCTTTTCCTGAAATGAATTAAGATGTAATGTCTATTAGCACATTCTAAATTAAGAAGATCACTGCTCTTTGGAAAGTATTATGCTAGTGAAACTGAAACTAAATTCACAGAGAACTACTTAACTGCTTAAGAAAGTGTTATGCTATTGAAACGGAAACTAAAATTACAGAGAACTACTTTACATGCATTTTAGGAAAAGACATTATATTCCAAATGAAAGACGTGCATACTTTTAACTTGCGAGAGAACTGCACTATATCACGGGAGAACTGCACTATATCACGACAGAGCTGCACTATATCACGAGAGAACTGCACTATATCACGGGAGAACTGCACTATATCACGACATAGCTGCACTATATCACGAGAGAACTGCACTATATCACGAGAGAACTGCACTATATCACGTCAGAGCTGCATTATATCACGACACATAGGTGTAGAGTAATTACACGTAAATAATTCTCAAATACATGCACGCCGGTGCAGACACGTTCGCGTTCTGGACTAGATGAACTAGAAATGTTTTGTATATTTTTTCAGACTAACGTGTTTGGGCTGTGTTAACGGATGTTCCCGAATAAACACCATAAAAATATTTTCAATCCTGTTTTAATTTTAAAATGCATTTAATATCATGCTTGGTCTGGTACGCATCTTTTATTAGAGTGTAGGACAGTTTTAAAACCTCTAGGCAGAAGAGCAAGCAATTCTAAGTAACTCGCTCATTTTCGAGCATCCACTTTAAAGACGCAATGACCCTATCCCAAAGCTTGCATTTATAATAATACGACCAGCAAAAACTGTATTAACGGATTAAACAGAAACATATATTACTCTCAGCTTATTTCCTTACTATCGGATAAAAGTATTTGTAGATAACCGAATTACCCTAGTCCGAAAAATAACTGAAAATCTTGCAAACGATATTTATGGTGACATTAGTATTTCCCAAGCTTCAGAACACCAGAGCGGATTTTCTGTCAAGATTAGGTCAAAGTTGACTTCCGTCATACACATTTTGAGGAAATTTTATTTCCTTTCTTAGCAGAAGCATTAACATAGAAATGGTTTTTTGTTGTAAGTGTATACGTAGACAAAAAGTGACTTAGTACACCTTTTTTTAAAAATGTAATTTGTAACATATTAAAATGAGTAGTGAAATTGTAACTACATTCCAGACGGACGTATATCCTCTGCAATATAATGCTATTTTTACTCATCGATAGCTCGCTTAGCTTACAGATAGTATAGCTTCTTCTACATGCATTGCATTCCTCTTGAGAATACATGTACATAATTAAGTAATTTCAACTTAAATCTGGGTAATAATTTTCTTCCGATCCAATGCCCTTAAGTTGCAATTATTTTTATTATTGCAAATACAAATACGATTTAGTATTTAACAACGACATTTTACATTTTCACTGTTCTTATCTATTTATTTATAATTCTGTTGATATTTATGGCACATCACCTTTCATTTTTTTCTTGTTCATGTATAATTGGCGACTACGCGAGAAGTGTCTTCCAATGAGTAGGATTTTGTTTGATTCTTAACTGTGGCCGACATTGTTGACAGTGCTATAAATAACTTTACTATCTTTCTGTGGTTATTATACATTATGAAAATGTATATTCATTGCGTATTATTTAAAAAAAAAAAACAATCGTGCAATTTTTTTGTGCATTCGTTCTCACGAAGTGGTGATTATTTTATGGTAAAAGGTCCTCAGTAAGATTTAGTAAATTACTTTCTACATCGTACTAGCAATGTAAGCAGTGATTTAGCGCAATGTAAATAAGCGTGAGAGGCATTGTGCTTCTAAACGTATTTCAAAGTGAGCCCCTGGACCATGATCTTGTAAGTCATCGATCGACTAGGCAATCCAAGTTAACATGTTAAAATCAAGAAAATAAATATTACATTGAATGAACATTTTGTCATCGAATGTTCATATGGAAACTCCCTCGCTGAGCTTACACACGGACGCATAACGCGTTTGATAAAACGTTCATCTATTGAGAATGGGGAGTGATTTGAATACAGCGGTGGAAAATGGCCAACTTTAAGCAGGGACGCCTAACAAATTTGTCAAAAGGCCGGATGTTTTCGTGAGCTCGCCGAATTGACTGCCTATGTTTAAAAAAAAAAAAGCACGTATGCATACAACGGAAAGGTGTGAGAAACTGTCAGACGAGTGCAGGACACCTGCTTTGGGACTTGTCGTGAACAGAAGGGGCCGAAGTTGTAGACGATGAAAACCGATGGAGTGAGAAGAAAGCAGATCGAAAACTATTAAGTACAATGCTAAAGCACAATATGAAATGCTGGGGGCTTTGGGGACGATATATTTATTTATGATTTATTTGCATAGGGCTGGGCGTTCGTGACGATATTTCACTGAGAATCTCTCTACCAGTATGTATTGAAAGTGGATACACGTGACTGGAATATCGGGTTAACTATTCCAGCAAGCAAAGACCGGATCAATTAAATCAAGATTTCACTCTTTTCTTGCCTTTCTTTCCTTACACACTTCAAGCACGCACGCCACAACACTCCAGGATGTACATGTTACTTCTCGCTCTTGTTGATGTCATTCAGACCCTTTAGTGTGTTATCAAGTATCTTTCATTTTGTTAGTAGTAAGTGTTATCATTCATGTTGTTCGCAGTAGTTGTAAGTATATTCTCTAAATGTTTTCGCTTTAGATATTTTTTTTATAATGGTTGAGATTTCTGCAAATAATAAAAATAATGACTGAATAAAAACCTATTAATTTTATACATGACTTTGTTACGCCCGTCTGCTGCTGGTTAAGATTATTATTATATTATAATTCATAACTAAATGCAAGTGTCTGGAATCTTAATTCATATACTAATAATAGATCTCATTAAGACACCCAACTTGTCTCCCATTTCGCGGGATCACCTGGCATTGCAGAACTCTGTATCTTACAACATTTAGATAGACTCTCTACCGACACATACTTTCGTCTATAGATGGGACATCCTACTTAAGGACTAATTAGATCCCCCTTTAAGTTATTTTAACGAGCCCACACCCACACAATATTACTCCAAACATATAATTTAAACATTATGTGTAAGAAGGAGAATTAACACTAAATGCATTAAATCGACAATCAAATCATACAAATGAATACAGTTGAAAAATACCACATACAATTCTACTGAAGATAAATGTTCCGATAATATCCACCACTTATTCAGTTTCTATCCTAACATAAAATGGCCAGGTTAGAAATTAATAATCAAACTGTAAATCTATTTCTAATCACTTTGATAGACTAGGAGTAAAGGGAGCAATAGCTAAACTTTACATGATCTTCTAATGACATGGGAGTGTGGGTTGCAACAATTACACGTGATCACTTTGCCTGCTTGGATAATGGGTCTAATGTGCACATGAAGGTAAGCTAAACTGTTCCAAAAATTATGTGTGCAATCTCTCCAGACCAAAGCTGGACCCAACTTCTGTTGTTCTGGAACAGAGAAGCACGTAACCAATTCCCATCAAACATTTTCCCAGCAAATGTGACAGTGTTGGACAGCAAATGTGACAGTGTTGGACAGCAAATGTAACAAACATTGTTGGACAGCAAATGTAACAAACATTGTTGGACAGCAAATGTAACAAACAGTGTTGGACAGCAAATGTGACAGTGTTGGACAGCAAATGTGACAGTGTTGGACAGCAAATGTAACAAACAGTGTTGGACAGCAAATGTAACAAACAGTGTTGGACAGCAAATGTAACAAACAGTGTTGGACAGCAAATGTAACAAACATTGTTGGACAGCAAATGTAACAAACAGTGTTGGACAGCAAATGTGACAGTGTTGGACAGCAAATGTGACAGTGTTGAACAGCAAATGTAACAAACAGTGTTGGACAGCAAATGTAACAAACATTGTTGGACAGCAAATGTAACAAATAGTGTTGGACAGCAAATGTAACAAATAGTGTTGGACAGCAAATGTAACAAATAGTGTTGGACAGCAAATGTAACAACTAGTGTTGAACACACGTTCTGACATAACTCCAGTAGACTGCAGTAGATCATTGCAGTCTCAATGGGATAAGGAAAAGGTGTGCTTTTTCTGGTAAAGTCAAATCAAGGGACAGCAGTGTAGATTCAGGGTCTAAAATGTTCTACACTCTCATATCTCTCCACAAGCATTCTCAAACTTACTTTCCTGTAATACAATTCATTGGCTGATTCACACATCTCAGCGTAACAAGTAACATTGTCTAATTCATGAGTAACATTTCTATTGGGGACAATGTCATATATCCAGCAATGCAATATACACAACCTGTCTAATTACAAGTAATATAATTCAAATACATTTTAAATCTAACTGCAAATCTCAAAAGTAGGCATTCTAAATATATGAAATCATTTCTAAGTCTAATGACAACCATAAAATTAACAGTTCTAATGCAAGAAAATATTCTAACTCCACTCTATCTTTATCAATCAAATAACTCATCAGCTCATGATCAGCATTTAATGACCAGACTTGATCAATGACAAAATCAGTGATACAAATAAGGGATCTTTCTAACATGTCACTTTCTACCTGACTCTTATTGGATAGACTTGTTATTGACCAGTATCAGACCATTGGTCACTTATAGCGGGCTTGCCACCTATAACAGGTTAGCGTCACTAGGTAAGTTGTTTATTACTCAGCCTGGTTTACTCACTTTAAGAAACTTCGAAATGAAAATTTGAACAAATGGTGACAAGGAAACCTTGCTTCAGGCTGTCGTTTAGCTATGGTTCTGAATAATTTTGACTTCCTTACATATTATCTTAGCATGCATTTCAGGAAGTTTGTTTTCAACTCTAGCTACATTAAATATTAGCAGCATGACTATAATAATTATTTCACAAATAATTGCAGACGACTTTGCTATGTCACACATTTAAAGTGTTTTATAATATAATAAACATTTATGCAGAAATTGAACATTTGCAATATATCTTACATTTAAAATGTGTTGATAGTGATAAGTGTGTGTGCATATATTCCAGCAAACTGTGGACACTTTATTGATGGATTTTAAGGATCTAGTGATTTTATATTTTAATTTATTATTTTAATTCTGCGTTTCAGTACGTACGGTCAATTAAAATGGACGTAATGTGACATCCGACTGTACAACAATTCCGAATGCTTATCAGGAACATGCAGCTATTCAAACGCTACCTACGTTGTGCAGATGAATGGACTTTGCTGTAAGATCTATCATGCTGTCTCTCTCTCTTTCTCTATCTATCTACTATCCATCCACCCATCTATCTATCTATCTATCTATCAATCCATCCATCCATCCATCCATCCATCCATCCATCCATCCATCTATCTATCTATCTATCTATGTACCTGTCTGTCTGTCGTGTATTTAATCTTCCTGATTTTGAATTTGAAAATAATATAACTATTATTACTAAACATTATGTGACTAGGGATACTTTTATTTTAATCATATTTCTTCTTTCAGTGCAGTGTACTCTGGTTTTTATATTAGTTTTTTCTCGGTAGTCTTCTCGGGAGTCCTATTTGCTAAATCTGTTTATTTTTTCTTTACTGTAGGGTACGATAAGCTTCCTCGATTGTGCCCTAAGACACACTGTCACTCTGTTTTTATTATGTGTCAGAATTTAATTTCTGAACCTGATTTAGCAAAGAGAGTTATTTCTTCACCTTCCATTTGTACTCTCTAAGTTTAAATCTTCAAATCAGACATTACTGTTTGTTTTAACTACTGTGTCTTTCTTCCTCACTCTTCCTCTCTTTTTATCAAAAGATAAGACACACTTTCTCAAGAGAATGAAACATCTGTACTTGGCTTGTATTCTATTGTTTTCTTTTTTCATTTCTTTCAATTGCTTCAACAGCTTAAATCCTGATATACTAATATGTGTATTAGTGTACAGGCCTTTTGTTTCACTGTAGGAACAAAACTAGGTCATCGCTCGCTAGTTTCCCATAACGTAGTGCAGTATTGTCTCTGCTGTAGTTAATGTGTAATGCTGTGTTAGTGTGAACGTTTTAATTGTTCTTTACTATTCTATGCATTTGTTAATTACCATACAAAATTAGATACGACATGGATTGCAGTTTGCATTTATATAATTTTGTATGCTAGTTTATATTATTTTATTAGTGCGTTTTATGATATTTTTGTGTGAGTATGGGTTGTCCATATTACACGAATATAGTAAGTTATCTTCTATATTATATGGCACGAAAGTGTTTAGTGTAGTTTATTTAAAGTGTGTTTAGTGTAGGTTTCTTAAATAGTAAAAGCATTATACAACTCTAAGTAGTTTAGGAATAAAGTATATGTAAACTAAAGTAAGATAGCAGAAGAAGAGTCAGTTAAAACCAATTTCAGTCTTAAGTGTCTAATTTGTTGATTGCGGTCCTCTTTGCGGACAGGCGTCATAGAATGTAATTAATGTGTGTGTGTGTTTAAATTCTCAATAACTATTGACGCAGGGGTGTCTTAGCAAACTTAATAGTCTCATCACCAAACACCCCCTTCACAGACTACTATGAAAGAAACTAGAGGGAAGATATCCCAAATTAAAACCCCAAATTACACTTAGGTGGTCCTATGCGCCCCACACGAAATTGAGACCAGTGGTGGGAAGCTAACTGTTGGGATGACTATACTCTCTCCATGTACATAACAGTATCCCATCCAGGGCCCGAGAATATATAGATAATTTTTAATATTTAGAAAAAATTTTTTTTTTTACAATAGCCGATTGCTGGCTTTGTCCGCCAGCAAGGCGGGGGAAATCCGACATGAGGCGACGCCCCCCAAAATCCAGCCCTTGTGGGGGGCTGGGTGGCGGCAGACAAACCGACCCAAAACAACGTCCCAAAATAACGGACCTGGCGCGCCCCATAGTACCACCACCCAATGTGGCAAATGCGATGGGCAGGTCCCACCCACCCACATTCCCCCACCACCCCACAAGGCCACGAACCCAACCACAACATAACCTTTCCCTCTCGCACAAACCACAGGAGGTATTGCGAGATGGTTCCCGAGCAATAGGTGCCTACTATAGACATAGCTCGAGATATATAATCACCTTTTTTATAGTCCCCACAATCTCACACTGGATACCTCAGACACACAGCTCGCAACGAAGCCTAAAGGGGTGCTCTGGTTTCAGTGTGAAATTTACCCCCCAAACCTTGATTTTTGATTTATTCCCAAGACCTATAACCCCCCAAACCGGTGCCGGTAATCTGCCTCCACTCAGTCACCCACTGGGTATGAGTTGGGAGCTAGTGTCGGATTATAAACCTATGTTTTTTCCCCGGATGGGACCTATGTGTTAAAGGAACTTTTTTTTTTTTTTTTTTTTTTTTTTTGTGTGTGTGTGTTGTATTGTTGAAGTATCGTCTGGAAAGTGCAGGTAGTAACATATATGTTTATTATTTCATCCCAACCCCATTGCACCCAGGAGGTCTGTCCTTTTTTACATTCCGTCTGCTTCCCCAGTGATGCCCCCTACCGCCCCACCATTGGTCGACTAAAGTAATGATTGGGAGGACCACCTAAATTTATACAACAAAATTACAAAGTAAATAAGGAAATAATAATGGATATATAAAAACAACTAATTAAATTATTATAACCAGGTAAATAAACAAGTAAAATTGAACAAATAATAAGCCAAATGACAAATGATTAACAGGAGAAAGGGAAAAATAAAAGGGAAAAAATAATAATAATCAGAACTGCTAAATAATATAAAAGGAAAAAAAAAAAGAGAAGAAAAACAAAAAGGGTGTTGGATTCTTTGTTGTTTTTTAAAAAAAAATAAAATAAAATAAAACATTTAAAAAAAAAAAAAAAAAAAAAAAAAAAAAAAAAGGGATACACCCGAACAACAAGAGCTCAGAACGACAGACAGCCTTGACCGGCCAGGCATGAGGTAACGAGTAAGCCACCAAACAACTCTGCGGGCAACTGTCCAATTGGAAACAATACATGAGAACTACTTTGACATAGCCAGTGGGCTAAACCACCCCCTCCCTTTTCCCCCACACACCCCTCACCCAGCGCGAAAGCGGCGGAAGCCGGAAGCGCCCCCTACACCCCTACCTATTGACGTATATATTTGATTGGAATGTTTGTATATTTTGGATGATTGTTTGTATGAAGCTAACACATATCTCTTTCATAGACAGTAATATGTAGCGTTCGTGAGAGTTCATGCATAGACGACAAAATTGAAATGTGCATGTGTTGTGTACTATGTTCTTTATTACTGTAAAACAACTTGTAACAAGTAAATCCAAATTGTAGACTGTTGCTATTGTTCAATTTTAATGTAATTTATACCATTGGTTATGGTTTGATACTATTGAGATCTACATTGATAGATCATATGTGGAGAATATGAATTATTATTTTCAAGTTGTTTTAAATATTCCTCAATGACAGGATTTCTGTAAATTGTAAGTTAGTGTTTTGATGACTTGAAATTGTAAGAGACATATATTCATGTTGCCATGAAAACCTTAACTTTCTGTAGTAATTATTGATAGCTACTGATGAATTACAATGTTATTGCCACTGGCCTTTTTTCGTCGATTTTTCTGGTCGCATGTTTCAGTCCTGGATGCACCCTTCTGCCTTGAGTTTATGGGACCCCATTTGATCCGAAGATAGCCAACATGGGAGAAGGAACATTGCATGAGAGACAACAGACAGTAGGACCATTCACCTCTCTTCACAACATAGATAAGTCGCCTTTGAAGCCTCGTCATCGATAATCTTACTAAATAAACATTATCTATGGGACAGTATTCAATAAGATGACCTCATTTGATCATTGTATTCGGAATCAAATTCCTCATTTATTAAATCTCAATTCTTTTATTTTAAACCCACAATTATATTAATTTCTTTGGAATGATCATAAATGGGAATTGGCCGGGGACGAGCCATAGGATATGTGAATGTTGTATTTAATTGAGAGGAGAGATAATGTTGCCAATTCCAGGGCAGTTCAACTAATCTACTTGTCATTATGATATAATAGCTAGATATTTGATTTCTCCTTAACGTACCATGTGATTTAGTATAGAAACTGATGACTAGATTAGGCCATGGGGCTGTCATGAGCATTAAAGTTAACAATACAAATTTCAAAGTTAATACATCTGGGTCTTACGACTGTCAGGGTTGATAAAATAACCTCACATGTGACAAACACTAATGTGGTTGCCATTGCTATCCCTAAATGATATAAAACTCTCCTTGTCGCAAATGACTAACATTAAGATGTGTATTTCCTGTGAATGCATAGACCTTAATTCTGTGCTAATCTCTAACGATGCAAGGGGCATAACCTACTTCTAATATTGACACTTTTCGAAAAAGGACAGCTATTTATGTAATTAGTTATAGGGCATGCGTGAGTATGGTTCGTTTTTCCTTCTTATTTCTTATTCCTATTTTGTAAAATTGTAATTTTAAATGTATCCATCGTTTGAGATTCTCATAGTTCTGTAAACTGCTTTGAATCAGTTGATCCAAAGTTCTAATAACATCCAGAAGGAAAGATACCAGTAAATGATAAATACACCATATCCAAATATTAGAATATCATAATAGTTTGATAGCAGACTCGTGACATATAATATGTATCAAAATGGTAGATTAGAACCACAGACTGCTTCCAAGATATTTTAGTAAAACGACAGTTGTGATAATAGACATGTAAAGACTAAGTAAATAAAATATAAAGAAGCGTTGTAATGTAAGAAAGTTAAATTTAAAACGTTCGATGTAAATAGTTAGTACAGTCTCATAAGTCAGTCCAGGAATCTACACTATCTAAATTTAGCCTAACCTGTGAGTTGTCTCCGCAGGAGAAGATGACTGCAGACAGACGTAAGACGTGCTACTGACAGTTGGTCGAGAATATGATAAAATGGTAGCCAATAGTAACAGCTGGTCTGGAAGAGCAGGACGTAGCATCAAACCATAAATGGGTTATCAGGAGTCAAAGCATTTGTAATAATCAAGATGTTACTGGGGTTCAAAAGAAAAAATAAGAAGAAATCATTTTTGGATGTATGCCTATTAGTCATCGTTTATATAGAAGAACAAATGTGAAGATGTGTTTAATATCATTACTAATGTTGTTGTATAATTTGTGAATGTGTGTGCTGTTACCTACGTACACTCAGTTTTCCGTAGATTTGATGAGTTCTTTATTATTGCTATATGCTCATTTAGAATATCGAACATGTAAGGAATTTTATTTCCTCATAAAATGACAAATTCCATTTTGCAGCTTCTGCAAAACTGGATTGGCAGCATCAATAACCATCACGGTGGCGGTCTTCTACTAAACGAATGCTTGTGGTGAAAAATGAACGATACAAGTTCACATGATATGGCATAATTCGATTTATTTTACACTAACATTTCAGGATAAAAGAATTTTGCATTACGTTTGCTTTAGTTACTTGAAATAGACTTTCCTCTAAATGGTTCTTGTTCGTTTTGACTAATGGTTGATGTTCAATCACATTAAATTACTGAATCCTGCTTTGGCGTTGCTTAGAATTACGTGATTGATAGTTGTTTTGATTTGTCAATTAATATTCAGTACGTAACGAAGTTAATTTTCAAATATTTCACATTTCTAGTTTCTTTATAAATATGCAATTTAATCACAACGTTATGCATGCTATTGTTGAGCTGTAATATGATACACTGGTCGAATACAGATATTGCTGAATGAATAATGCCGCTTCAATAATCATCGTCCTAATTTAAGGGAAAGTTTTGTTTGTATTTGGGATGCAACGGTTCCTCGTCTCTCACTGCCCACTGATTTGTAATACAAAGAGTTTAGAAACGAATCATTTAGTGTACAATGCATACATTTCTTTATCACATCCATCTGATTTAAATTTCATACTATTTTGCATGTTCTTGAATTTTCTGACAGTTTGATGTTTTTATCTGTATTATTTGTATATTAACATTTACATTCCATGGATAATTTCATGTTCTCTTTTAATCATTCTGGGCTTTGTAAATAACATTGGATTTTTCAAACTTTGACTAAGTGCTTTCTACAGCTTTCAGAAGAAATTATATCTCAATTATATATTATACTTATTCAAGAAGAAATCATTTTTATTGCGAGCGTCTACTTTGCCAGATCTTGAAACTATTACCTTTTCATGTTCTGCTCCGAGAGTTCTTCAACTCCTCAAGGCCTGACCTATAATATTGTCTACAGTTCAATTGCTTGAGTCATAAATGGCAACTCGAACTGAGAGTATTTTCTACGTTGCTAGTCATAACGTCTAAGACAGACAATATAATGTACTCTGTAAAAAAAAAAAAAAAAAAAAAACCAACAACGAAAAATATATTCTTTAATCATGTCACTTATTTGACGTTGTTTATGAAGGATGAAGACATCCAGGGACAAAGCTGAGTGACGTGACAATCACAACACGACGGAATGCCTGGTTTTCAATTGAATTGTGAATTTTTCTGTAAAGAAAAAATAAATAAAATAAATAAATAACAAAATATAAAATAAATAAATAACAAAATATAAAATAAATAAATAACAAAATATAAAATAAATAAATAAAATATTGTAATACATTACATGGTTACTTTTAATTTGTAGCCGAGAAGACAATTAATTTAATACATTTTAATAACATTGATTGAATTTTTTTTTGTGAATGTATTAAAAGAATAACTTATATTGTAATATGAGGCTCCTGAATTACAGAAGATCTCATACACAAGTTTGTTTAAGTATTTGTATTGCTGTTGATGTCGTATTTGTTCTTAATTTTATGGTTTAACAGAAAATATAAATTTCTTAATTTTAATTTTACAGATTATGTTTATACGAAAATAAGAATAAGAGATCATTACACTTTAGGTGTTCGGCTGTGTAATTTACAATATATATATATATATGGAGAGAGAGAGAGAGAGAGAGAGAGAGAGAGAGAGAGAGAGAGAGAGAGAGAGAGAGAGAGAGAGAGAGAGAGAGTCAATACACATAACCTGTTCAAAGATGGGCGGCTGGTACCAGCTCGTGTTTCACAGTCACGTGGTTTGCAACAAGACACTGCCTCTCATATTTAGACATGGTCCCACTTGTCCCTTCTAGAGGCACATTACACAACTGTTCCAAAATCTTTGACGCACTGTTCAAGCATGCCATAGAGAATCGTCCTGAATTTCACATGAACTATAAATCACATCAGGAGGAATGTTCTTTGATTTACAATGCGCATTTACTCAACACATCAGGAGGAATGTTCTTTGATTTACAATGTGCATTTACTCAACACATCAGGAGGAATGTTCTTTGATTTACAATGTGCATTTACTCAACACAACAGGAGGAATGTTCTTGATTTACAATGTGCATTTACTCAACACATCAGGAGGAATGTTCTTGATTTACAATGTGCATTTACTCAACACATCAGGGGGGATGTTCTTGATTTACAATGTGCATTTACTCAACACATCAGGAGGAATGTTCTTGATTTACAATGTGCATTTACTCAACACATCAGGAGGAATGTTCTTGATTTACAATGTGCATTTACTCAACACATCAGGAGGAATGTTCTTTAATTTACAATGTGCATTTACTCAACACATCAGGAGGAATGTTCTTTGATTTACAATGTGCATTTACTCAACACATCAGGAGGAATGTTCTTTGATTTACAATGTTCATTTACTCAACACACCACGAGGAATGTTCACAGTGATCTTCATGAATCCTCAAGACCAAACTCAGGCCTCAAATCTCTGCCTTTTTGGTTCTTGGGCGAAATTCACGGGAATAAGCTTACAGCAACATGGTTTACTGATAAATTGACGACAACGCTGGATGCACACACCATCGTATTCAATTAGAGTTTAGTACTCGCTGTAGAGTTCAGTAGTCACTGTAGAGTTCAGTAGTCACTGTAGAGTTCAGAAAAGCCTTGCTCAGCACACAAACTAGCAATTGTCTTTATGACCGGACCTGCGTTATATCAAATTAGAATTAAAATACTTTTTTTTAACAAAGAAACTTCAAGTCCAAGCCCTTTGGATGACTTTGTTCTGAACCAGTGTGAGGCTATTAGTGAGAAAAAAAAAACAACAAAAACCTACTCATTCAGTTGGAACTGGTTTGGATTGCGTCAGCAATTTTCTAGCGTATTCTCAACTCGAGTTGTTTACTCCAACTCTGCCACTTTAAAAAATACCATCATTAGTATTGGCCAAGGTCGAGTCATATTAACAATATAAAAAAGTTACATAACAATTAATTCTAGAAATAGGGATAAGCATATTTTCTTCGCCACAACTTTCATTATATTAAGCTAATTGCATTTTATAATTGTCTCTTCATTTCCCCATCTGTACAGATACAAGTTAACATTAACAACCATATAAGCCTAAAGAATTGTTTTTAAAACGTGCTTAATAGAAACATTGTAAACATCAACTTAACAATACAAAAGTTGCATATTTATTAAATGCTTAAAATCTTACATTCCTTTAAGTAAACAGTACCCCGCACTATAACTGTCTCATATAAAAGTAGTCAGTGATATAAAGATTTTAAAATCACTCTTTATTGTTACATTACATATATTTTCATCATCGCTAAAATCAGGAGTGGATGAAGATTAAGTTGTAGATATATACTTACCAATAAATAACGAAATTACTTCTTATTATGTATTGTGCTGTGGAAATTCATTACTACAATGTGATGCAACAGATTTAAAATTATTACAGTGTCAAGAGGTTAAATATTAAAACTAAATTTAACCGTGAATCTTACATCAAAGTTCACTTGAAACAACAGAAAAGTTATTAAAAAGAAATGATACCTAAAATAGAGATGGTAAGCAACTCTCAAACGTTGTGTTTTTGATTTATTTCAATGGTCAGCTTTCAAGAAAGGCCACTCTACAGACGGTGAGCATAAATGTGCTGTAGCACATTTTACCCCTCATAAAACTAAAAACAAAGGTTCGTGAGCTACACAGCGCAAACTTCTAGTTGCCTCCTTCACTCTTCCAAGCACACGACAATTCATCTGTAAAATTTGCCTCCCTTCCCTCTTCCTAGCGCGCTACAATGACTCCATTATACCTATTTCCCTTCACTCTACCAGGCACACTACAATTCATCTTTAAGAGTTGTCTCCCTTCACTCTTTCAGGCACTCTACAATACCTCTACATCTCCATACCTATGTTTGTCCACGTCTTTGTGGCACAACATCTTCACGGATAACAGGTTCTATCAAAATCTGTATGCACTCAGGTCTCAGCCATGTTTGTGTAATGGCGAACACAGAATGATTGTTTTAAACACCATAAGAGTGAACAAATATTTCTCATCCTGACTTTCTTTCAGATCACTCATTCATTTCGAAGTCATCAAAGTACAAACGCAATGTAATTCACAGTATCTTTTCATCTGCACGCACACACACACACACACACACACACACACACACACACACACACACACACACACACACACACACACACACACACACACAAACATATATTTTGCACGTATGATGAGTCACTTAAATGTCAATATTATAGCAATATTTCAGTGCCTATAAAGATAATCAGTACCGTGTCTATGACATAATACATGTTACCATTACTCACATTATTTAATTCAATTTGACTTTTTCTCTGGATGATAGACAGCTGCGAGTTCATGTCTTAGACAATTTATTTAGATATCCGTTTCGTCATTACTCGACAAGTACATATTCGAAATTGAATTTAGACAGGATTTATATCCACATTAAATACATTTCAGCTGCCGTTGATATGCAGTATGCATACCTATAATACTGTAGACAAATAAATTATCCAAATTCTGGAATCTAATTGTGGAGTGTTTACGTGAATTATGGGAGGAGAGAAAGCTGGTGAACGAGTCAAATCTCCCTATCAATCCCCCCCCCCCCTTCACCAACTGGAAAACGTAACCCAATCTTCTTCCTATCAGATGCATCCACTTTCTTTAAGCAGGGGCACCGAGACACAGAAATAACGTTACAAACGTCTGGTAGTTTGCTAAAACATGTAACATTTAGTCTAGTTCCCGATGAAGACGGGACGAGATGAAAACCATTAATCAAATTTAAGAGGGAATTCAATGAAATAAGCAACGAATTAAAATAAATTAGAAACAGAAACAAAGATAACATGTCGAAATGGTTCAAAAAGAATTGTAATTCATTATTTAGGTTGTTTTTATAAAGAGTTTATATCATGAATATGCAATGTTCTTTTCTGAGTGTCAAGATATCGTCCTCTCTTTTGGCTAAACGAGACGTGTTTGTGGATGTTAGAAGTGACGTCATTTGTTGTCATCTGCTCCATACAAGATATCCTTGCACTGACCAGACCATATATAAATATGATGGCTGAATGGAACGTCAAAGTAGGCCTATTCCTAGCCAAAGTCCACACTGCACAAGACGCCAGACTGGAGATAACAACAAAATTTCTCTTTTTAGACAGATTAATATCGTACGTCTGAGTGACGTTATTGTCGCGATGTACTCTGGGATGACGTTGTAATAAACAAAAAACATATACATGTGCCGATGGAAAGCATGGACCAATGGTTAAATATACATAGCTGCGACTGTTAGGCCGATATGCTAGTGCACCGCTGCCACTTGGTATTCATACGATAATCAGATTTTTAAATAGATCTATAATTAGACATATAAACAGACAGAGAGCAAGACGTAATAATGAGACTATCGCTACAAGCCAACGACAAAAAACCCAAAAGAAGTTATTTTGCACTAACTAACACTAACAATTAAAGAACATTTAATAAAAAAGAAAAGTTTAACCAATATTTAAAAGAAGAATAAAGCAAACTGTATTATGTCCTATTTTCTCGTCATTAGCAATGTAAACTAACGCTTTCCTTTTTGAATTCAGTCAATTGCGTCTATGCACTGATGTCACTGCCTTTGACACAACTTCTGTCTTTTTCCCGGCTGCTTTGAAACTGGCAATACTGCATACACCCCACAAAGATTGATAGACGTTCAATAGGATACGTCATGAATAACATCAAAGTAGGCAGCCAAAGCCCACATAATAGACTTAAGAAGAAAGACATATACCTTGAAACATTACATAATTGCAGATCATAAATATACTGCACATTACTACTTTAATAAATACTTAATTTGGCTTATACCTCTGCAACAAAGTTAGACGTGTTTAATATAGCTTAGCATTCCTTCTAAAAGCTAATTATTCACAAAATACATACATTTTTTTACCGTTTTAGACAATGGTTTTCTTTGTACAACCCACTATAGAAAGGGACTCAATAGAGTGTTAATGCTCAATCAATGAGTCATTTGCAAAGAGTAAATAATTAGAATCTACACCTTTGTTTCTCAGACTATCAACCACGCCAATCTCTATCTAGATTAACTATTTTAATCAATCGAGCTTAAGAATACACCTATAACTCATTATAAATAAATAAAACAAACATGAAGATAAACACAATATTACGTTTTAAACAGCAACGATGGGATAAAACCATATGAGAGAGACAAGGCAGCACAGAGACCGCAAACAACAGATCACACAATATCTTGATCACATTTGTAAGAAAAGAGTAAACCTACAACTGCTCCGAGCACCTGGCAACTGGGTTTTACAGTGAGGATTGGGTGACGTGCGACTATTAAACCGAGGACAGTGTCGGAAAGGGAACTAAGGACGCGTTTATATATTTAAAGCTGGTGCAGACATTGAGCAGTGAGGTACTGCTAGGGTTAAGAAAAGTGGAACATATTTGTAATTAAGAAGTTCAACAAAGCCCCTCTCCCTCTGACCTCAACACCTTAGTTCTTCAAAACTAAATCGTTTCTTATCGGATGCGGTTACCAATCTAAATTTTTGTTTACCTTCTAATCTTCATCTATCTTCATCTTTTACTTGCACCGGAGCAATTTCATACTTAAAATGGAATAAGTAGAAATGAAAAATATCAACCAATAACAATGTTATGTGGTCAGTTTTTATGATATTATTATTTTTATTTTCCTTTGGTTTTGAAATGTTTTGCGACATAGAATTATTTCATTGATTTATATAGATAGCTATACATATGTAGTGGCTGATAGCGATATTATTAATTCTCAATTGTTCTTGCAATGATTGTATCAGAAATACATGTGGGTTGGCTAATAACATCTAAAATATTTGGTTAGTACAAAATATCTACATTCAAATTCTATCTATCTATCTATCTATCTATCTATCTATCTATCTGTCTGTCTGTCCGTCTGTCTGTCTCTCTTTTTCTATCTATTTATCTATTACATCCTACGTTGTGGTGTGTATTACATTAAATATTAGTGATTTAATAATAATATATTAGTGTTCCAAACGTAAAAGATATTATTCAAAAAGCAACCTAACTCTTACTTTAAAGCACACCTTTGCAGGTGCGTATCCACACCTTGGTTGGTCTTTCTCAAATGCCGAATTTGATATCACTTAGTACAAAAAATAATTTCGTGAAATTTATTAAATTTTTCTATTCATGGTCGATTAAATGGTTTGATCAAAAAAAAAAAAAACTTAGTTATTGTCGCTCGTTTCTGAATGGAATTGTTTATTATACATATAAAACGGATCTCACTCATTCCATTTATGTCTTGTGAATACGTTTGCCCGTTCCTCGCATTTTAAATAAACTTGTTATGATCAATACATTTAGTAACGTTCGCATATCTTTCAGGACCTTGAATAGCATTAGTAATGAAATGAAGCTTGAATAGAAGCAATGACAAATAAATGTACGCTAGTCTTACTAATTTTAAGATTATTCTCGATGATATCCTTAAACACACATTCAAAATAACATTGGTGAGTTTCGTCAACACTATTCATTCTCACTTCAACGGTTACTGACCAAACAAAATGATTTTCATGTGTTAGATATCAGAGGCGATAAAATCAATAAGAAAATAACTGAGATTGCTGTAAGTTTAAAGTGACAATAACCATTAGTAATGACATTTTCTGGAAGTCCAAAAAAGTGTCATATGTCAGTGGTAATGAACATAACAAATTAAACGATAACATCTGTCTTATGTCTAAACAAATGTTATACATCAATGGTAATGAATATCAATAATTAATGTTACCGATTTTAGGAAGACTATACGAAAAAACACATTCCAGTTATTGCTCAAAGAGAAAGTAACAATTTAATAAATATGACCATTTCTCCAGACATTTATGATGGCCATGAAGAATAGTGTAACAACTCGTTTATTGTAATATTAAAATATAAATCATTAACTTTCATTTAACCACGACGTTTCAAGAGTTAGTAAACATGGGTGTGAGTATAGCCTCACACCTTCTGATGAATGGAAATGGGGGTCAAATGTCATGCAAAGCCGGCAACTGCACATATGAAGATGATTACTAGTTGTGTTCACTAGAAAATTAATTGTATAATAAAATAAATGCAGACACATACACAAAATTACACATCTTTTATGAAGTTCATCTGCCTGACTTGCATTTTCATTGATGGTTACTTTAGTCAATCGAAATATTAAATGAGCTGTTACATGACATGTGCCAATGACTCTTCATCTGTCTGTAACATTTTTCTGGCTAAAATAGCTACATTTATTTGGTAATTTATGTAGGGGTGGGGGTTTAATTGGTAACGATTCACACAAACGATTGTGCATCACTTTAGAAAGAATCAGGTGAAAACAAAAAATACAATTTATGATCATTTTGAACGACTAGATTAAATTACATTTTCTGCTATGACATGATATAAATCTTCACTGTGGGACTTTTGATGTACAAAGGCAAGACATCAATAAAGTTGTGAATAATTCTCAAGGGTAAAATCCACATGATATTACGTAAGCCAACTCTGTGACGTCAACCTTCGCTTGACGTAAATTGAATACTTACATCACTTAGCAACTTTTCATGTATTTTCATCAATGTTTATATGCTACTTCAATTTTCAACTTTACTCTCCATCATTTGTCAAATATTTCGTTTTATTTGTGAATATTTAATGATAACTAGAAGATCAACGATATTTCACTTTACAATAACACGCTTTTTACCCATCTTATTTATGATGGAGAAGAAAGAAAATGATTCTAGCACGGATCAGATATCGCCCTCATTAAAAATGAATGCACTAAAACACTGATGTTTCAGGGTGTTGTAGTAGAAAATTGTGGCTACTAGAGCAATAGATAAACCTCGAAGGAATTGGACGAAAGAGGAAAATATAAAAGTAATGGCCTCTTATTATGAAAGTCGACCAACAGTAAGAGGATAGAAAAAGGATGCATGAACTCTGGCAAAAACAATATCCAAGTGATGTTATCAATGTACAACGACTCGTGCCCACGAATCACATCATGAAAGTTTTCACACAGACTAGTTGAGAAGATGCTTAGACTTCTAGGCGACCAGCAAAGGTGAACAATGACACAATTCCAAACCAAATGGAATTTAACAGAATTACGAAATAAAAATAAATCCTGCAACCAACAATGCAGATGTATTTATTTTCTACAATTAAATTGATTATGGATTTTGTGTCAAGGTATAATCCCTCTGAACACATTTCCACTAAACTGAAAAAACATAGATGACAGTATACATGGTATCCTACTCAACGTCCTACATATACACAAATGTACTATAATTTTCATACAATAACAAATGTAGGCCTACTATAATTTTCATACAATAACAAATGTAGGCCTACTATAATTTTCATACAATAACAAATGTACTATAATTTTCATACAATAACACATGTACTATAATTTTCATACAATAACAAATGTACTATAATGTTCATACAATAACAAATGTACTATAATGTTCATACAATAACAAATGTACTATAATTTTCATACAATAACAAATGTACTATAATTTTCATACAATAACAAATGTACTATAATTTTCATACAATAACACATGTACTATAATTTTCATACAATAACAAATGTACTATAATGTTCATACAATAACAAATGTACTATAATGTTCATACAATAACAAATGTACTATAATTTTCATACAATAACAAATGTACTATAATTTTCATACAATAACAAATGTACTATAATTTTCATACAATAACAAATGTACTATAATTTTCATACAATAACAAATGTACTATAATTTTCATACAATAACACATGTACTATAATTTTCATACAATAACAAATGGACTTTTGTTTCTGTAAAAACAAAGAGTTACTAAAGGAAACTATATAAAGATTCCTGATTTTTCCACAAAAATCATTCAATCAATTTTTTAGGTATATTTTTAAACTTCAAGCACTTTACCTAGCCTGGACTCTCTATCTACTCTTAGCCTAAGCACGACGTAGTTCTGGGACAAGCAGTGACTTATTTAGTTACTTATACAGGAAGAAAGTATTCTAATGCGAATGCCTTTTTGCAAGGCCTTGAAATTATAGTCCCAAACCCACCAACTACCCTCGTCGTGATCTGCTCCAAGATTCTACATTTTAACTCCTCAAGGCCTGGCCTATGATTTACAAATCAATTGCATGGGAAATAAATGGCCACACGAATTGAAACTATTTTTTCATGTTGCTAGCTATGATAGGCAATATAAGCAACGCAATAGAAATTCTTTAATCATGCCACTTATTTGACGTTCTTTATGATGGCTGAAGATATCCCGAGACAAAGCTGAGTGATGTGACAATCACACTATGACGAACTGTCTGCTTTTCAATTGCATCTTGACTTTTCTGAAAAGAACAAACTAAAAATAAAAAGAAATATTGGACATATGTGTTTGCATTAAAGCATTTGTTTTAATTAAATTATACTTTTAATTTGTAGTCGAGAAGAAAACTAATTTCGTAAATTTTAATAAGATTGCTTGAATTCTTTTTTGTGTATAAATAAAATGGATTAAACATATTGTTTTCCGAGACTCCTGTATCACAGAAGAGCTCATGTACATATTTGTATAAGTATTTATGTTGCAGTTGTTGACATATGTGGTCTTAATTTTAAGGTTTAGCAGAAGATTGAATGCTTATAAATTTTAAAATCATTTCACTTTAGGTTTCGTTGAGAAATCGCAAAATATATTCTTATAAGTATAATTTTAATTGCCTTTTAGTATTCTTAAGACATATATAATTATAATACACAATCAGAACATTTTAATTATATATTTTAACTGATCTTGTCATTTGCAACAGATATCTGGATATTTCATATTATTCATTTTAGAACATCACCAGCCTCTCTCTTTGTTTTCCTATATGAATATACTACAGTCATTTATTAATTTATCTTATTTGTCATCAACATTAATTTGATAAGAACTGTGTTAGAAAAATGATAGCATATATCAATATTTTGAAGTAATAAATTATCTTAGTTGTGTAACTAGACAAAGTATGTTCGTCGTATGATAATGAAGCTGATGAAATTAGGATGAAAGCAGGTTCCGGCTATCAGCCAATTTCGCTGTTTGGAACAGGTGAGCCGCTGTTGGTAAAGTTGAAGGTAAAGTAAAAAGCGGAGGGTAGATATGAAAATGGTAGAGTGGTGATGATGATGTCCGTTGTGCTCATGTCTAACTGGTAGAGGCACCAGTAGTCCGGTAGTCCGTGGGCTAATGTGGTTATTGTTGTTGTCATAGTCGTAGTTTCCGATGTTGTAATGGAGAGTGTGGGTGATGGTATCTTACAGAGCTAGTAGCACACCAAGTATGTACCTAGTGCCTACACACGCCTGGAATGTTCAACGACCTGTGCATTTCACTAGTATTGTTGACGAAGTTGTTGTAGTCATTGTCGTTGTCCCCGGTGTTTATTTGAATGATCGTAACAGGTGTCAGCAGCCAGTACAGGTCGTCAAGCAGTATTTGGATCATGTCAGCAACGGGATGATTAAAGAATCCCAATTGCAGATAATGCTGTTCGCTGTGCCGTTGTTGTCGTTGACGTTGCTGGTGGTAGGTGTTCATTTTCCTATCCTTTGTGCCAGGGTGTCGCACGTGCAGACAACGTAGGTGTTTTTCTTCTTCAGCTCAGTTCAGCTTCAGTTGTTATTTTCTCTCTTGTTGCTGCTATTGTTCTAGCTGTTTATTTTGGGCAACGATGAAAGAGGGTGAGCCTCAAGCACGGCAATATCTCGTACGGTTCGCCCTGTTATGGTTGAAATCAACCTTCATAGCCCTGGAATGCTGTTCTATTTCTTCTTGCTCCCCGGGACCTGTAAAGGGCAAGGGTGTAGAAGGTGACACTTTTGTTCATCAGGCCCTGAAAAGGGCAAGGGTGTAGAAGGTGAGACTTTTTGTTCATCAGGCCCTGAAAAGGGCAAGGATGAATAAGGTGAGACCTTTGTTCATCAGTCCCTGAAAAGTGCAAGTGTGTAGAAGGTGAGACCTTTGTTCATCAGGCCCTGAAAAGAGCAAAGGTGCAGAAAGTGAGACCTTTGTAAATCAGGACCTAAATTATTTGGTTAGGATAAAATATATACTTTCAAATTACATTTATCTATCTACTTACCTATCTATCTATCTATCTATCTATCTATCTATCTATCTATCTATCTATCTATCTATCTATCTATCTATCTATCTATCTATCTATCTATCTATCTATCTATCTATCTATCTATCTATCTATCTATAAATATTTCACCCGATAAAGATATTATTCAAAATGCATCATAACTCTTACTCTAAAGCGCACGTTTGCAGGTGCGTATCTACATCTTGGTGGGTCTTTCTAAAATGCCGTATTTGATATTACTTTATACAAGAAATAATTTCGTGAAATTTATTAAATTCTTGTATTCATGGCCGATTAAATGGTTTGATCAAAGAAGAAGTATAATTATTCTCGCTCGGTGTGCCAGCGTTTACTTCTGAATGGAATTGTTTAGTGCAAACTATGAAAGCCTCTCACTCATTCCATCCATGTTCCTTTTGGATACGTTTGCTTATTTGTACATTTTAAATACACTTATAAACCTTTTATGATCAAAACATTTAGTAAAGCGCGCATTCCATTCAGACGTCTGAATAGCATTTGTAATAAAATGAATCTTGAATAGAAGTAATGAAAAATAAATATGGGTTACGCTCACTCAATATAAGATTAATCTTGTTGATGTCTTCAGAAACAGTCGTTCAAAACAGCATTCAGAGGATTCGACAGCATCGTTCTTACTGACCGCACAAAACGATTTCCATAAGTGTTGACGTCAGTGGCAATAAACATCAGCAAAGTAAAAATGATTGCGATTGGTGTAAGTTTAAAGTGAAGATAAACAACAATAATGAATTATATTGATTGTTGGTATTCCTAATAAGTGTTAGAAGATTGAATGGTGACATAATTAATAGAGTAACAACTGTTTCGTTGTAATATTAAAATAGAAATCTATAACTTTCATTTATCCAAAACGTAACATTGCATTATGTAACATGGGTATGAGTGTCGCCTCAATCCTATTGAATAGAAAGGGGTGTCGAATTGGAAGGTTTGTCAAAGGGTTGTCAAGCTGATGCATTAACAAATCAAGTTTGCAGAACTGCTTGAACTTCACATTGAATTACTGGATGCCAAAATCAATTCGATGCAAACCATACTCATATTAAAAAATCACTGTTACCAAATCGCTTCAGACAAAGTAAGCTACAGGAGTGTTTGAAGCCCTCATAATCACCTTGCAGTGCCTGTCCCTACTTCTAAACATAATAAATATATACGTTTTGCCAATATTAACGTGACCCGACCTTGGGCACTGTTTATGACGATAGTTTTTTTTTTTTTTTATAAATGACAAACTTGGAGTAAACAGCTCATGTGAAAACTATGCCAGAACTTGCTGATGCAATCCACACCAGTTCCAACTGAGTCAGTAGATTTTATGACTAATAGTTTCATACTTGTTCATAAAGCGTTCATCCGATGGAGATGGACCGAAAGTTACTTGTTGAAGAAAGTTCATGTTCTAATCACTTTGATTTTGACATAACTCTAGTCCATTCATATATGAGATCATTAGCTTATGGAAAGTTAACTGAATAATTAAGAAATAATTGACTTAAAAATATTTCGTGCATGCTTGCAATTAATCTATGATTTCAATTGGAAAATGCTTAATAACTAGAATCATTATTTCTATGTTCAATAATTTGATTAATTGTACATACCACTATATTTCTTATGCTGCATGTGTATAGGGCTAATGAATATTGTTGCAGATTTGTAGGTTGAGAATACGTGTGAGAGACAAAGTAGTTTAGAGATGAAATATGCATACAATTTAATAGTGCTTTAATTTCACTTTTGCAGAAAGGAGCACGAATTTTATCTTTGATGCCTTTGATATGCTTTAGATTGCAGTGACTACTGTGCTGGATCATATTGGTGTGTGAATCAAGCACTGTCGTTGAACCTATCAGTAAACGTGTTGCTGTATAATTGCATTCACACACTGATACGCTAAAGTACGTGTGTTTGGTAAAATTAGGATAAATGTTAACAGGTAGAAAAAGAAGATAATCAAGATATATATCGTAATATCACTCTATTTCTCTAATTTTAATTATTTTATTTTATTGTTTATTTATTGTCGGTTATAACCTTTTAGCATGCCTTCGATTTCTGTTTACATCTATTAACGCGAATCTTTTTGCGCTAAGTCATTTAGCGGCAATAAGGTGATAACTTTAATTACACTGTGGTTAAAACCAATTTGCTGGACATTGTATAAAGTATGTTGAATAAACTTTGATGTCATACATACATATGCTCTTCGAGAATGTAAAAGGGTGGATATAAATTACATAAATTGTTCTCAGATCCAAGTGAATTATTCAACATACATGCAGCAACAAAATTCGATAAACACCTCATACAGCTATAGTAACTACACTATTTCTGGAACTGACGTAACGAAATCAATATGACAATATGGAAATGAAGGCATTGGTAATTGCTCATACAAAAAAGAATAATCGTGTATCCAGAACCTGAGGCTAACATTCATTTCAAGAAACGCAGAACTCCTCTTTCAAAGTCTTTCACTAAATTCATAAAATTATAATGCGTAATTCATAACCTCGCTGTTATGTATATTTGGTACTACATAATGAGGAAACGTAATATGTTTAAAAATCTCTATAATCTATATAATCGTACTGGTAACACTTTATACGGCATCATTACAATGCCTTGCTTAGTACATAAACTCCTTTCCATTTCTTTAATTAATTACATTGCAACCATTTAAGCCTTTCTTCAGAAATATCCATTTACCTATTACTCACGTAGCAACAACGGAATTAATTTAATTCAACAAAGCCACACGCCGTCTGTTTATAATGTCGTCATAGCGATAGCCTTTTCACTTTCGATTCGCTAAAGAATCACCTGATTGATTTTTCGAGGTGTTGAAGCATATGGGACATTTTGCTCTGAATAACATTACGTTATTTGAATAATGTTAGTTAAATTGCAAGATGCTTTATGCTGAATATTCAACTATTGTTTGAATAATAGGAACCCAACAATATGTCCATGTGCACAGTACTATTTATTTTTTAATTGACTTCTCATGGCTGCACTTTTGAAAGTATTACTATATTGCAATTCAAGTGTCTATAGAGACAGCTAAAGTTAGACAAACTAAAATGAGTCTTAGCCTTTAGTCTCTAATATCATACTACATGCGTACTTGTTTTGAACTTAAGCAAACAATTATTCCTCATTAAAGTTAATAATATTGGAGTTTTACACCTTAAAATGTGAAAATATTAGTTTAATGTTAATTTTTAACGTGAAAAGCTTGTACACAATTATTTACAGGTTACATGTGCGGCATTTGTAGACTATCTGGTGTACAAGCTGAACAAGAAGCCCAACAGTGCTAATTTAAATGACGTTGTGCAGATGATGCAATAGAGAACGGTGTCACAGATCGTACCTAACATATTGTTTATTAAAGAAATTTAAGGTTGTTAATCTGTCTGGTAAATGTCAAAATACTTGCCACACAGTTAAGCGTGAATTTCGTGGACTGCCCAGACAATTCTGAGATATTATTTCTCAGATGTTATAATTCTTGTTAATTACTTATTCATCATTGTCTAATTAACTAAATAACTAATGTTTTTTCTTGCTTTTCTCTTCGTAACTATTCAATTAATCTAGAAAGAGACATTCATTTGTCCTGGATTTCTTCTAAAAGTTTATAAAACAACTGGTCCGTGAACTCATACGATAGAATTCAATGTGCAGATGATTAAACATTCACGACTTAAGGGTTGTTGTGTGCATGTGTGGGTTGTGAGTGTGTTTGTGAATATATGTTATATCCACCATATGTACAGTTTGCATGTTTGTTTGGCATATAATATTGATACATAATAATGTCATAGAATATTATGTTATGGGATGCTAGCTAGCAGTGTTAAATATACAGTGCACTAATTCCAATACAAATTTATATAAAATATAGAAATATACATATTTTGAAAACGAAACTGTGTACATATTTACCTACAGAAATTTACAGAAATAATACAAATTGTGACAGCAACGCCACTTATTTAATGGATATTATTATAATTAATTAGTTAATTAATCATCCAAAACTAATTACAAGTGATGAGAAACTTATTTTATTTTATTGACCCTCCAACAGACACAACGCTCTCACTTGGCGGATAATAGAACAATATTTTCACGAACCCACATTCCGATAAATGTATGTTTACACAGTCCTTATCCAGAAAATACAATTCAACAATTGAATACAAATCGCAGGATAGTCTTATCAGATAACAGAAATGTAGTTATTAGAGATAAGCAATAATAGTTTTACATAACATTGTTCAACTGCTGTTTCAATAGTCTTCCTAAGCGTTTTTGCAACAAGACACAAGTTATTGGCAGCTGTTATTTTGTCAGCTCTACATGCTTCACTGCAGGTTGAAAAACAGTGTTCCACTACTTAGTTAACATAGGTGTATCTTTTCACTGTTTTATCTCCTTCAAACAGACAAATAAATGTAGGGATGTACAACAACTTCTCTACACTAGAAATTGTTCAGAAAGTCAACATACAACATTTCTAGTGTAGAGAAGTTGTTGTACACCCCTACATTTATTTGTCTGTTTGAAGGAGATAAAACAGTGTAAAGATATACCTATCTTAACTGTATTTTTCTTACGAAAGAAACCGACTTCAGAAACTTTCAGAGGAATGATTTTACGACAGCAGTATCTAGACAAACCATTTAATATTGGAAAAATGTATGGACCGATTTTGACATGTAGACAATTAGAATTTTGGATTATAAATCCTGACTATATGAGTCAGTGAAGCTCTTGAAACCGAAAGGAAATTTTATTTGTATTAGGACAATTATCACAACGTGTCTCCTTCCCCTTCGTCATAATGACATAAAAATACGACATTACACAAACTAAACAAAGAGGCTCAAACGAAATCGCTTGTGAAGAGCCTCTGGCAGTACCATGTGACGCATTTCAAATGTACAAACAAACCTTCAAACATGCACGTTAACAAGACTTAAAGCCCCATTATCCGCAATGAGAGCTACCTTGCACAATTGCTGGATATAACGAACTGATTTGAAAAAACGACCTTTGTGTTAATGCAAATGTGTATGGTGCAGGTCAACGGAAATATGGACGTTGACTTGTAGTCACGCAGTTGCCACAGTTATATTTTTAACTGTTCTGTAAACATGACTATATTGATACGCAGTTCATCATGGCTTTAATGCTTTGTAGAGTAGTTATAATTTCGTATTCTAACTATTCCAAGCAGAGTGAAAGCATATTTTATTTAGTTAGATACTATATATATATGAAAAAAAGTAGTTCCATAGTCTATTTAGACATTGTTTTACACGAAAATGACATTACAGATCTTTCGAGACTTATTCAGTGATTGCATTTCAGAATACATTGCATATGTATCGATAAAATGTGATATATTAAATTAATTAATTAAGTGCATTAATTTGCATTTTTTCGCCACACATTCCTTTCATAAAATAATTGTCACTGCTAATATATGTATTTGGTAACCACAAAGACAAATGACCCCTGTTGGGTGACTGTGCGTGCTATTTGCATGAAGGGATTATTGTTTATGTATTAATTATGAAATAAAATATAATAAATTATTAATTAACAATTAGCAGACAGGACCACCTTTTCTGATGTTGGACCTGCTCTGTCCTCCTCGGGTAAATTTATCATGCGTAGATGAAACTAATTAACTCTTGGGTTAGAAAGGAGATAGCTTCTTTTGTTTCCATGCATTGCTGATGTGCTGAAAATTATGGTTAAGAGAATAGGATCCTACCCAGTACCAAATGTGAGCGATAAAAACCTCAAACACAAAGTTAGAGTCTACAGTTTTATAGCATGACTAGTATATATTTATAAGCGTGGAGGTTTCTTGATATCAAATATATATGTGACAGAACAAAGGTGCCTGTCTGTTTTACTATTTAATTATATTTTTGTTGCTAATGTGTTGGGCATATCTTATGATGATATTTTGTAACGACTGAGTTGTTTTGTTTGTTAATATCATCTGAAACATTTCCAAG
Organism: Sinotaia quadrata; assembly: GCA_028829895.1. NCBI lineage: Eukaryota > Metazoa > Mollusca > Gastropoda > Architaenioglossa > Viviparidae > Sinotaia > Sinotaia quadrata. The sequence continues at coordinate 18,259,206 of CM054184.1, forward strand.
CAGATGAGCAGTTTTTCTGACTAATAGTCTAATTGTTCTCAGAACAATTTCTTTCAATGGGGATAGACCAAATGTTACTTTGTGGGAAAATGAGTTATTCTAATCACTCTAAAATCTTGTTTATCACAGTCCGGCCATAAAGGCGATCGCTTAAGTTAATCGACTGATAAAGAAAGAATGGACTATGAAATATTTCTACATGTCTGTTATTGATCTATGATATGAATTGGAGAATGCTTTATGTAACCGAACCATTATTTCTAACATTTCTAACATTTCTAGTTACATAGTATGGTCACGAATAACCAAAGGTATTTTCTGTGTGGTTGTGTGTGGGTATGTGTGTGTGTGTGTGTGTGTGTGTGTGTGTGTGTGTGTGTGTGTGTGTGTGTGTGTGTGTGTATCATCTTGACATATACAAGTAGAACATAAGTATATATGTGCTATAAATCCTTATGTAACAATGCGCATACTAAAATATTACTAAATTGTTTACGTCAATGTAACTACAATTATTCTATAGTGTACGTGTTTAGTATTTATGGATATAATGCATACAAGAAGCAAATGTTACATAAGTCATTGAAATAAATTACAACATTAAAATCATTTCAAATCATTGAAATAATATAAGTATGTAAATACCATATTTTCGAAAGAACGGTATATGCTAACCATTATTAGTACTCAGTAAATCGTATCATCACCCATTAAAAGCTTTGCTTGCAAGCATTTGTTTACTTATTTAAAGAAATATATTAATTTAAAATCATGCTCATATGCAAAACATGTGTGAGATTTTACATTATAACAATGGACACTATCGATATTTTTATTTTCCTCAAATTGTAATTTAATCTTTGAAGCAAATCAAGTGTTAGAAATATATTTTTTTAGAATATCACTCAAGACATGCTTCATTTATAAAACTTATAATTAATTCATTTTTATAGATAAAACTGTAACAATTATGATTATGCTAATATGAAGTTTGTCTGACATTGTACACAATAGAAATTTGTCCACTTGCAAAATAAAAACTTTTATTTCGATAAATGATAAACTGTATTTTAATATATTATACTTGTATTTATAGTAAAATATTTCTTAATGTTTAATATGAAAGCATACTATCCTGAGTAACTTTGAAATAAATGTATCTAATGCACAAATACCACATTAAACTGGACATTGAAGTAGCTTCATTATCAATATAGTCACAAGCAGCACGAAATAATAACATGCAGATAATGAACAAGCAATCACATAAAACCAAGCAGTCGACCAGGACACTATTACGAATTAATTTTGAAATAGCTTACTTTATAACATACTCTGGTATATGTGAGTGATCTGCTGCTGTGAGAAATGAAAAACATTAAGCCCCACCCTAAGCCCCATTTTCCCAGTTAGCGAATCGAAGTTCTAGTTACCGTAAATGTTACTGCAACGAAGCAAGCGGTTGCTAAGGCAGACCCACTATATATATATGCTGGATGTTATATCTTGGTCGGTTACCATCACTAAACAGCGCACGTCACGCATTTTGACAAAGCCAAAACATCATTAGGAATGGCCGGGTTTTACTTTCTTTCTCTTGCAATCCTGCTTGCACTCGCAAAAGGTATTGTCTTATTTTTTCACTGTCAGTCATGTGTGGGTGTGTATGTGTGTATCTATATATGTATATGAGAAATTAATTGTATATTAGTTGCTGGCAACAGCATATGTGGCGAATGCGTTTTAAAGGTACACCGTTAAATATTAAATAATTGCAATATAATTGTTACAGTCAGTATTTAATTAATTCGAATAGGTGATACTATTTTGCAGTAGATTTTATTATTTTTTATTTATAAGTGTATTAAAATATCACAGTATCTTAAAGTACAAAATATGCTATTGTATTATGTTTTCGTCTTGATTTTCTTTTAATCAATGTATATTTATAATTTAATTTGGAATCTTTCAGTTCTGTAGTTTTCTAGTATTATTTTTTCAATATTAAAATCTGAATTAGTTAAATGTTACGTATGTCTTTACATCAGGCTTTAATATTTGGGATACAGGAAAAATAATCAAAAGATTGACTGCTTTTATTTAAGGTGCATCAAATTACGTATGATGATTCTCTTATTTATTTGCATTTCTGTCAATGTTCTTCATTATGGTTTTGCTTAGTTTAATTCATTCTACTTCTGTGTCTATGATTTGTGGCTGATAGAAGCCGTTTTTAGAATATATTCAAATAATGTGTCAATAACAACTATAAAAACACTATCCTTTAAAAATGGAAAATTGATTATTAATATATCGAATTATGTTCTCAAAATATGTTCTATCTCCACATAGACACGGGGATGGAGAGTTATGTACTGTAGATAATTCTGAAATCTTATGAAAACATATTTCAGAATTCTGTATTCCTGAATGCTAAAGATATAAACCTTTTAATGTAGTTCTACAGTAAACCCTAGGGTGCAGAGTGACAGGTCTAAAATCATTAAATTCTGTTCAGAATGACACCACAAGTATACGTCATAGAGTGGCCTCTACAAACATATATAGTACATGATGTTGGTAGATAAAAGGAACTGTAGACTGAATTGCTAAAAATCACTTATCTAATCTGTGAAGAAAATAGCATCTAAACTTCAATATTCTTTACATAAACGCACTAGATTGGTATTTTAGTTAAATGGCATATATAAAATATGTCATTTATATGTGCTACTATTTTTTAGGACTACGTATTTTACCCGGGGTAATGCTCACTTGAGGTGGAAATAGATCATTTCAATACTTTGGTGTACAGGCAACACACTTGACTATACTTTTAAGGGAAAGATTGGCGAAGTAGATTAATAAAACAGAAATATTATTGTCACAAAACGGGAGGCTCGTTACAAGCCGACCCCGAGCTGAAGTTAGAGATGCAAGGGGTGAAGTCTATTTTTGGCCTGCTCCGGTGCACCTCCAAGAAAAGCCCGTGTGACGTATGCCAGTACTACGTCGCGTCAAGTTGTTACATAGACACACATGACATACACCATTGATGTTTGGGTGGGGCCCAGTTTATTAATGTCATGCCAAGGAACGTTTTATTGGCGGTGTGTGTTGTGAGTGTGTATCATAAATGTGAATAAATGGACGAACAGACGAACGGTGCAAAACAATAGTACAAATTCTTTCGTCCCTCTCAAAAACTATGAATAACAAGAGAGTTGAAAGATGTTTAAATCAGGTTATTTATTTCCCGATTTAAAAGGGGCACTACTCTTTCGCACAGTGATTAATCATTCATTCAACTTTCCAATGTCATACACTCTGTGGGAAATAAGGGGAGATGAAAATGATGAAATTCAAAATATAAAATAAAGATTAATTACACAATTCTTATGCGGCAAATGGGGCCGCTTTAACAATAGTTGACATATAGAATAAGCATTAATTTTAACATTACAGTTCGAATTTCACAAATGATATAATAGTGTTCATTTTCTTAGAGTCCTAGAGTTAAGTATGTGCGCGTTATTACTCACTATTAATGTCAGAGTTCCAAGGAGATGACGTAAGCTCACACGTCACTTATAAGCGGCACTTCAAAGTGAAGACCACGACGCAATTGAGGCGTCGCATTACAGGTGAAGATTCTGCAGAACCTTGGCACCACTTTCAGATTATCACTGGGGAGAAATCTGAAATTTAGCTGACTGTTGTCAGCCTCGATAATTGTCGTTGGTTCTTGGTTGTCGTGGAAACGGACACCCCAACGACGTTTAGCATTATCGGGTGGATTCGTCCAGTGGGATGTGTCGTCGCATTACATTGAGTGTAGAAATCCGGATATCTGTAAGATTTATCTCGGTGCTAGCCTCTCAATTTGCGGGATAGACTGCCAAACGAACTCAGACAGGGGGGAAGACAAATTGGTCCCTCGTGTCGTTAACTGCATACAACCAGCGTCGCATACATCGGGTTTTTTCTTGACAGCGAACTTACCACTTTGCCTAAAATTATACTGAGTAATTTTGCCTCGTTACTCAATATATGGCATCAGACGGATGGAAAACGGATGGAAAGAGATTTTTGCAGCTTTCCTTTATGAAATCTCTGTACAGGATAATTCATACGTGAAGTTAGACTGGCTTCAGACGAATCGACGTTTTCAACATTGAGAGTAAAGTCTTCATTTTGCCTCTTATATAGCTTTACTGAAGGTCTCCACAACTTTCCAGAAGCTATGCCGTGTGACTCATTTTTTGCCTTGGATATTTAGTGATGTCCGTGCGGAACGTCTTTCTGTGGTCAATTCTAATGCGCACTGGCCTTTCCTCTCGTAAACAACATGTGACCCGTACTGCGCAATTGTCCCTTTTTTTTAATATACATATTTTCCACAAACTAATATATATATTCAATATGACATGATAACACACACTGTGTCACGAACGTCTGTCTACTAAAGAGATCTTAGGTGACCGTTACTGGAGGTTTACACATGATAATATGAAAAATAACAAAACTCGGATTACTTCAATTAGTTTTGTTAGCGGTTTTTTAAAATGAAATAAAATATAATTTCTGTCCCTCATTTCCTGTGACAATTATATTGATAAAGGAAGCAAGACAATGTTCAGGTAAAATAACTTTTTATCAAAGAACGTGAGCAAGAGTTTTATGATTCTCAAACGAATAGAGGAAGGAAATGGGAAAGAACTCTTTCAATACTAAGTTCAAGAAAGGTTTTATATCAGGATACTAAAATTTAAACATTTCATTGTGCTAATAGTGCAGAATTATTAGCACTGGTCTAAGAAGTATTTTGATAGCTCAGCATTTTAATATTTTATATGAAACATGTTTTCGCCTTTTCTGTCAAAGACACAAATTAAAAGTGAATTATCTAATTTATGAACAGCGCATATAGTTATTTTTAAATTAATGTCTGGTGTGTGGTAATAGTATACGATTGAGCATGTAACCCAAGTGGTACACATATAACAATGCTTAAATTTTACAATATGAAAATTGTTTAACATAAATGGTTTTAAAAATCGTGAATGTAAGCCTCTAAAATCTAAATGTTCACACACTTGACGTCATAATTCAAGCTATATTTGTGCAATTGTTTCAATATACATCTGCAATGATTTAAATTCAAAGTAATGATTAAAACGATGCGTGGAGAGATGAAACAATTCAACAGGTTAAGTAGGTCCATATTATTTCAGGAAGAAAAATGAAAAGATATACGAATACTCTACTATTATAAACAGCAAAAGAAGCTTATTTTCATCGAAAACAAAATGAAAGCTTAAATAAGACATTTCAAGGAGTCCTTATCTGTTCATCTCTAAAAATGCACGCACATAAAATACGCTAAGTAAAATCGTATGCATTCACATAAATACTCTCTCTCTCTCTCTCTCTCTCTCTCTCTCTCTCTCTCTCTCTCTCTCTCTCTCTCTCTCTCTCACACACACACACACACACACACACACACACGTCTGTGTTTGTATATCTGCCTATCTATCTCTCTATTTATCTATCCATCCATCCATCCACCCACCACCCAACTATCAGTCTATCTATCTATCTATCTATCTATCTATCTATCTATCTATCTTAGTAATCAGTGACAATAATAAAAATAAAACAGTAAATGAACTGCTACCATACCTTTTAGGCTAAGTGTATCTTGCTATAAATATTCTGTCATTTCAGATACAAACGCTGTTGCCGGCGATCTTAATGACGTATGCAAAACTGATTCAACATGTACTGATGACACCGCGGTGTGCGATTCAATAGCCAAAAAATGCTGTATGTATCATTAATTGTATTTGCCTGTGAAAAATTCATACATTTATCTAGGCGCGTTGGTATATGGCTATATGATTTTATCTAGTACCAACGTACGTAACTGAATTCAGCACTGTTTAATCCCAGATCTTCCTTTAGCGTTGTACGTTTTGGTTAACATTTTCTTTTACCATCATCGTTGAAATCGTTCACATTGTATTGAAGATATAATTAGTTTTCATCTCATTGTATGCACATGTTTAGAAGAGATTGCAGACTGAAATCTGCAGGTTCTCCTATTTATATGTAGTTTGTTTATTTTCACTGACCACGTAATATTTGTTCTTGCCGTTATGGGCCTCCTACCCATAAAGGCAGGCATAGATAAACTTGATGCATGTTTTTCTTCAATTTCTTATGTTTGGACCTGCTAAATTTGAATGGTCAAATCATTATCTGGGTTATATGATTAAATGGAAAGTATAATAGATACATTACTAATAGTGAATAATAATGGTTAATTAATGGGCATGGTTCAGTAACAAAATGTTTCTTCGTATATTGATTTTAGATGTGCATTTTTTTGAGTGTTCAGAAATGTGTGTGTGTGTGTTATATTCAGTATACAAAGATGGGGCGGATTGTACAACTCACGTGACCTATTGTACGACCGGCGCTACATGCTCTACGAAGTGTTCGTGCGCCTCTGTCTACACAGCAGACACAACCGGCATTTGCAGTAATTAATAACTTCGCAATCTTAAGTATACCTGTGTGTGTGTCTGTGTGTGTGTGTGTGTGTGTGTGTGTGTGTGTGTGTGTGTGTGTGTGTGTGTGTGTGTGTGTATTGAAAGAGAGAAAGAGAGAGAAAAAGAGAAGAGAAATCAGATAGAAGCAGTTTAGCTTACTACATATTTTATGCGCATTAATAATCATTTGAATACATTAAACAAAACTAACTTGAGCGCTCGCTGTTATGAGTGACTAGGATAAATTTGTATTTAAAACAAAGATATCGCTTCTATACACCTTAGATTGAACATCTAAAATAACAGTTTGAAAAATGTCATACGTCCTAAACAAATATAAACATATAATTTCATTAACAACCGTTTTCCTTTATATTGTAGAGCCTAATGGCAAAAAGGTTGGTGGGGCGTGCACTGACACTTGTGATGACGCCAATGCCTCGTGTACCGGTACTGCTGACAGCAAAACATGTAGTTGCAAAACAGGTTACACAGTCAAATATACTGACCTAACATGCTGTAAGTAATAAAGAATTTTTCAAACGTTTACATACACAGATGAGCACTAAGCACACATAAATATATGCTTACACACATACACACAAATATGTATATGCTTTATGTATATTTATGTACGTATTGTAAAAAAATCTGGCTTCTGCTCACAAGGGCTTTTTGTGCACGCGATTTTTTCCTGTTCCCTTTGAATAATTGCGGTCAAGGGAGGCAACTATGTAATTTACACGTTAGTGTTATATCGGCGATGATAGTGCTGAATTCTTTCTAAAACCCTATTCTGAGAATATAACTAATACATGTACAATACATTGCATTGCACTTACTGGTAATTTGAAAGATATCTTGTAGCTTTTTACACCCCCCACCCTTTCCATTCTGGATCAGTTTATTATTAGAAACCTTAATGCACACACATTTAGCCAAGACTAAATGTGAATATTAGTATAAGATTTAGGATTTTAACTTTTATCTATTTGACATGAATTGTGGAGCCAAATAGCTTTTTAGTGACATTTTGTTTAGAAATAACTTTGTATATTTTACTTGTAGTATTTTTCATAGCGGAAATTGCCGCATTTTTGCATATTGCTAATTTACTGCTTTTAATTTCTTTTCTTTACTTTTGTTATTATTTTCATCTTCCATCATTTAAAACAAATAATACTTCTTTATCCCCAGAGAGAGTGTTTATAATTGAATGTTTTGTGAAACAAGCGACTATATTCACCATGAAAGAGAACCCAATAAAGTTAAATCATATTCATTAAAACATAGTAATTTATCAAATATTGTTTTGAAAGTGTGGGTGCAGCGTCTACATTGTATTGTCATGCATTGTCTACATTATATTGTCCTGTATTGTCTACATTGTATTGTCATGCATTGTCTACATTGTATTGTCATGTATTGTCTACATTGTATTGTCATGTATTGTCTACATTGTATTGTCATGCATTGTCTACATTGTATTGTCCTGTATTGTCTACATTGTACTGTCATGTATTGTCTACATTGTATTGTCCTGTATTGTCTATATTGTATTGTCATGTATTGTCTACATTATCCACTCCAATAAAATCTCACGCACAAACATGTCAGCATACGTAATCCTTGCAAACATAATAAAAGAGCCAGCCAAACATCCATGGAGTATGCATGTCGGACATCGTGGCTGACAATCATCAGGTCCTACCTAGTGTTGAGAGATCACTAAGGGACTGAATAAAGTGACAACGGAGACGTGACGTAGCTGATGCTTTTCCCCACTGTTGACTTTCTTCCATCAACCCCCTCCTTTTTGTTGTCACACATATCTACATATCATTATTGAATTAATTGAATATTAATGCAAATATTGTATTACTTGCTCTTTAGTTTGGGAAACATTGCAACATTTTATAAATTATCATTCATAGTAACATTTTATTTTTTTTAATTCTGTTTAGCTGGTGCTGGAAATATACTTGGATCGCTGATTGTCTTAATGGCATCTGTGCTTTTGTCATCCCGCCTCGGATAAAAATTACAAGCTGTTAAAACACAGTCGAGAAATGAGCCATGTTACGATTTGTCCTTACGTCCAAGACAATTTTATTTCATTTTTATTCTCACAAACGCACAAAAGAACAGTTCACACCTACTCTCACACGAACATAGATTATGAATAGACTTCACATAGCACAGCTTTGATAACTGTTTATATTGATTATTATTTTAGCTTCGCAAGCTCTCATCTTGCGAGTTCAGACATGTTCACACTTTATGCAAACAATTTGTGTCAAAGCACATATCTTTGCTCACGATGAACTTCGCAGTGACCTTCAGTTAATTCTGTAAGAGAAAGATGGGAGCCTTGCGTTCTAGTTTAATGATTCTGTATTGCAAAACTTTCTTTAATATTTACAATCAAATTACGTCACAGTCAATCGACTCCAGTGTACATTTTATCTCAGTGTTGAGTCTGATTTACTGGACGTAAAACGTAACTCATTTAGTTCTTTGTTTTCCTGACCTTTGCTTTCATATGTAGACTGTTTATCTAAGATCAATAAAACATACTTTGACAAATCAATGTGCAATCTTAATGAAAGAATGAATGCTTTGTGAATATATGAATGGTAAGAATTCAAAATATAAAATATAAATATTTGAAATGATATAATAATGTCTAGGACACTACACAAGATGCATCACATGTATAACATTAAACGACAAGAAAAGATGTGAGAATATATAAATGAAAATATTGATAAACAATATCCAATAGTTATTCAGCAGCAAATAGTAAACTATCAAATTAGATAAATATTTGAGACAAATAACTAAACAATGAACAGAGCAATAATTATTTATTGAAATTAATGAATAAAATAATAATTTATTAATGCAAGCAATTACGTATTATGTGCAAATCCTTCCAGCGGAAGTAACTCAGTACCCTAAGAAGGTATTTCCTGCATGTGGTGGTTTGGTGTATGCTATTACGAATTCTTGAGGATCACAGTAACGGACGAGTAGGTACAATAGGCCAATAGCTAATTGTGGATGAAAGTGTGCACTTATGTTCATCTAACATATGTTGATATTTCGCAAGCAAATTATTAAGAAGATAAACAATTCAAAGCTGGCATATGTGTGTGCAACTCTGACAGTAATACATGTGCCACAATCAGCATTGCGTTCGTGTAGTCAGGAATACGTCAGTCTCACAAATAGATATGCATTGTGTTCGTGTAGCTAGGAATACGTCAGTCTCACAAATAGATATGCAGTGGCCGTCATGTAGCCAGGAATACGTCAGTCTCACAAATAGATATGCATTGTGTTCGTGTAGCCAGGAATACGTCAGTCTCACAAATAGATATGCAGTGGCCGTCACATTGCCAACACTAGTTATGACATCACAATATTAATGTAGCATTGTCACACATAGGCTTATACACACGTAAGCACGCAAACAAATATATCTACCTATATCTCAGTCTATTACTGGACAGATATATCGAAAAATATAATACAACAACACATACATATCCAAACAATAGATATATGCATATATTATCGCGCACGTTTACACACAATCTAGTTTTCTATGTACCTAATGAGTTGTAAATTTGTGACAGGTATTTCTCATTTAAGATGTGTTCATTAATAATGAAGATTATATTATCTCCCATCTATAATATAATACAGTCCTTGGTGTGGACTGGGTCAATGATATGGAAGACTATCAACATCCCTCCCCGTTACACAATACCAATCATCATATTATAATTACTTTCTTCAAGTTATAATCGGTCTGACATTTTAACCCTTTTAATCTTGTGGGCATCCACATTCATGTGTTAACTTCATGTATTATTTCTTAACATGAAATAAGATCCCACACCGCAATAAATAAACTGTCCTTCCCTAAATATATAACCAGGAAATATAGGGTGAATAATAAAAAATTATAAATATATTATAAAAACTACACAACATCTAACATTGCACCAGGATATAGAATATGGACGTACACGAACATATCAAAATCAAGAATCGCTCTAACATGCTGTCCTTGCTTAAAGAATAGAGTTCAATTAGTGATATCTAAATGAAATCGGATATATTTTTCTCACATTTTGGTAGAGTTCATTTCCCTATCCACTAGACAATGTTCCTGCAACATTGTACTTTTATCAGCATGTACAATCAACACATATTAATATCACGAGGTAAGGAAGAAAAAGTGAGAAAAATATTTTTAAATTTCAGACCGAGAGTTTGCAAAACTATCAACTCTTGACACTCAGCCAACAATGGAGTAAGAATGACTTCTGAGATGATTTTTGATTTGCAGGATGGATGATTGTTACAATTAGCAAGTTAAAATTATAGTTGAAGTTACCATAACGTTGATTTACAGACTGGATGCATGTTACAATTAGCAAGTGACATTTATAGTTGAAGTCACCATAAAGTTGATTTACAGGCTGGATGCATGTTACAATTAGCAAGTGACATTTATAGTCACCATAATGTTGGGACAAATGTCACAGTCGATCATCAAACCATAAAGACGCTGTTGAAGTTTTCCCTGAAACATCAGTGCTACGTCATAAGAATATGACTAACTCATTTCATTTTTTTTTTCAATTAAGTAAACTTATCAGATTATTCTAGTAAGCACATAACATAATTCCCCCACTACTCTCAGCCTCCCTGAATAACATTGCATCATTACTGTCTGCAGCACTCTCTTATTCAGTTAAATCATGCTAGTCACTTCCTTCCATATTACAAGTATATATGCAAACAGTTACAATTAACAAGTATCATGTTAAATACAAGTATATACACAAATAGTTACAAATAACAAGTAACATGTTCTTGGCAGATTTAGATTACATAATCTTCCTGCAAATATATAACACAAAATTAAAGTTCAACTACACAAGTATAGTATCCTTCAAATTAATATAACCAAACTATAATGATGAAATACTATGAAATATGCACCTGCATGGTTAAGGTGGATTATGAAGCATTCTAACAGTGACTATAAACATCATATACGAAATATAGTTTATAGCAAATCAGGAGTGCTTTCTACTAAATCAAAAGTATATTATGAAAATACATTTCAGTGGCTTACAAAAGATCACACAAACACACAGACAGACACACAGGCACGCACACAAACACACACACGCGCGCGCGCGCACACACACACACACACACACACACACACACACACACACACACACACACACACACACACATACATACATACATCAAAGTATAATCAGACATTTGAATACAATTTTACATCAAACGTATCCATCATGGATAATATTATTCTAAAAGGAATTTTGTCTCTTTAGTCAACTAGCGTACTAGAAAGTATTTGTTTTTATCACTTCCTTGAAATATATGTTGCAAGTAACAAGTGAAGAAAACTGAAAAAAATGTTCTTTCAATTGCTTATATTAAAATACCCATTGAAATCATGGCCATAAAAGTTGTAATTATATCATCATACCAACATCTATTGATTGAACTAATTTGGCAAATAATCCACCGCTTTATTTGTTCTTTGGACTATTATGAAATCCGTGTCCATGTATGAAAGAATCATAAGAAGTATTAGTTTAATTTTATAAAAATTACTAAATTGAACTGAAAACAAACATAAGAGGTTTTTAAAATATTTATTAAACACAAAGTCATTCACACTCATAATAAGCATTTTTCAAATTATTATTTTGAAATTAGACATTACTTTATTATTATCCGCAAAGGAATTATAGATTTTGTCAATAAATAAAACAAAGTGGGAACGAAATTATCCGCCAGTATAAATGTATGCATGCTTATGTATGTATTAGGAGTGTGTGTGTGTGTGTGTGTGTGTGTGTGTGTGTGTGTGTGTGTGTGTGTGTGTGTGTGTGAGATACCTAAATATGATTATTTTCATTTTTAAACTGAAAAAAAAGTATATTCACTACAATAAGAAACTTAAATAATAATTCAAGAAAAGTAACTCTTTATAACATGCAATCTAGTATGTATTATCTCCCTCCAAAGTCATCGCTTTGGTGTACTGCTACAATTTCGACATAAAAATAAAGTGACCCGTCAAATGCGCGAACGACAAATGCGCGCCCCGACAAATGCGCGATAGTGTTAGGGTTAAGGTTAAGCTAGGTAAATAAGTGTCATTAATTGTGTATTATTTTTTATCAACGTACAACTAAATATTGATATCCACAAATAGACATCCATTTTAATAATTTTGTTGTTGATGTTGCTGTCAGTATGTGGTATTAGGTGTGATACGAAGAAAATACTATTTAAAATTTACAAGATTCATTGTTTGATTATTGAAGTTTTAGAATATTTTAATAAAATAACAGTAGTGAAATTTTACCCGATATGAAAAGATTATAAAAGTGAACTCACCACAAACAACAGTAAGGAAAATCAAAGAATATATTTTGAGAGTGCTTGCTAAACGTGTCAAACAAAAGTATTAATATGTAACATTCATGTATTCTTATTTTATATCATTGTATTTATTCTTCGGAGTAAGTATTTACTTTAATTAAAAATATTAAAGTTTTTCATTTTAAACCATACTTAGTATTATTATAATAAAAAAAAGTCAAACCTAATATCATTTGTGCAAATTATTTTTTTCCTTTCACAGTCTAGCACGTTAGTTACCTTGTTAGCTAAACATACTTTAAAACATTAAATGTGGGAAATAAATCGCATTGATGATTCATAACTATCTTCCTTGAGTTTAATGTTAATCTTATCTTGTGCTTTGATAATATATTGAACATAACTTACTATTCTAATTTAACTGGGATATATTTTACCGATAAACAAAACTTGCTTTCAGATTCGCCATTCCAATTTAATGGTCTAAAGTGCAGAGAGTTTCCAGCATTAGAAAGGTGATGGACAAATAATAGCATGTTTTCTATATTAGATTTAAAATGTGGTCTTGAGGAAATACATACATGTACAACATTCGATCAGGTTATAATTAAATAATATTCTATACATCCACTTATTGACTGTCAGAGTGGGCTGAGATTTAGCAACTTTGTATTACTGCGAACCACAACGTAATATTTCAGTAATATCTAAGTATATAATTATCCATTTTATTTCAGTCCTTCTTTCTTGAATTTAGAAAAGGTTTCTTTGCTATGTCCTCTTCATTTCAACTGCTATGTTTGGATTTGAACTATCTGGTATCCGCTGACATTACTTGAGACTCCACAGGTAAACACTGACTGGAAAATGTGTCATTTCGAAATGGTTTCAATGGTGAATATCCTATAAGTAAACAATAAAAGTAATGGTTAGACTTACTGCCTAATTTAATCTTAGGACAAGTCAATTTGCTTTTAAAAAAAGACTTCTGATAATCAATAAACCTCGATTGTTTCATAATTTCTGTATATATTAACTAGTTCTGACACCAAAGTAGAGCAATGTAAATGTTCACTCATTAAGCAGCATATCAAGCATGCACCAAAACACCATCCTAATAATGGAATAACACACACTGTTTGAGCTGTAGGTACAGTGTTATAATTAATCATTTGTAAACAGGAATTGTAATTCCCAACAAAAAGATGAAAGAACAGATAGAAATGTAGTTTGACAGATCATAAGATGAAACAGGAAAAATACTGAAATATATTCGTTATTTTGCATCGCGTAGGTACTGTCACATAAAGGTTTTGGTAGCCCACATCCATCCATCCTCTAAAATAGAATACACGTAAACCTACCTTCTAGAAAGATTGACGTTTATTCGTAGGTTGGGAATATAATTGAATATTACATAAGACTCCACTAAATGAACCAATCAAAGTGCAGCCCAGGTACTTGAACGAATGTACCCCAAACTCACCTGTTAATTGTTATTAGAATGCATCTCAACATTTAGGTAATGCGTATTTTGGTTCCCGATGTTACCAAAGCATAATCATAATTATTACTAATCATTTTACTGGTTATCAACACAGGAGACCGTCCTCTGTACACGACTACGAAAGGTTTGCGATTTTGCTTGCCTAACTTATATTATACACATATGTATCTCTTGAAAATAATTATAATTTAGATTGTTATATTTCCAATGTAATATTTAAATGTCACTTCATCATGGATGTTGGTTTGATGAGCACTGAGCCATGAGGAAACACTAGAGCATAGGAATCCGATGGACCAAAGACCAGTATAACGGTCCATGTGCATGTTTACTAACGATATTCACTGGGACCCCATGATTACAAATCGGGCGTACCTAAAGTTACATAATTATAAATTCACAACCGCAAATCTTCAGTCAAGTTGTAGACAAACTCTAACAAAGTACGCCAGAGTTCACTTAGTAACAGTCAGTGTTCTCTTATAAACTCATTTATAGTTCACTCATACAAATCACAAATAAATAATACAATGATATAGGACTCAAACGAACATTCTCACAATACAATATGGTCGTGATTATGCTACTTAAATTTATATAGAACTTACATTTTATATGTTGCAGCATATATAATACAGCAGAAATAATGAGTTATTAATCAGCTTTAGCAAAATATTTATTAATAAAAGTTAGAATCAGCTTGGCGACAGTTCACGTTTCTTCCTTGCTTAGGTGTTAGTTTGCATGTCTGCGATATATTAAGATTTAGGATAAAAACGAAATATTTTATATATATATTATATATATATATATCTTCTAATACCATTCCCCTCATTATAGAAAGAAAGAAAGAAAGAAAGAACAAAGAAAGAAAGAAAGAAAGAAAGAAAGAAAGAAAGAAAGAAAGAAAGAAAGAAAGAAAGAAAGAAAGGAAGGAAGAAAGAAAGAAAGAAAGAAAGAAGGAAAGAAACAAATAAACAAACAAAGAAGGAAAGAAAGAAAGAAAGAAAGAAAGAAAGAAAGAAAGAAAGAAAGAAAGAAAGAAAGAAGGAAAGAAAGAACAAACGAATGAAAGAACATTTTAAAATTTAAATAAAATATGTATATTTGATCATTGGTGGTGTACATACTTTAAAAATGTTTTCTTTATTAAATATAGTCGTGTACATTGTAGGCCATATATATGCTGTGGAAGAACATTGTAAATTATTTGTAAACGTCGAGTGCCATGAATATTTCAAAACTTTCTGGTCCAACACACACACGCATAAAAGCCTCAGACATTGATATCAGGCAGACGGCACTAACACACGCAGTCGGTGTCGAATGTTATTGACGTTTACAAAATTTCCTACAGCATTTGTCACACTTGAACAGCAGTGTGAAGAACTGTGATAGTAATCTATGACGTGTTTAATACATTTCCTTGTACCTGTTCGTAACAGGTGGACTGTAAACACATTCACAAGCATTGTGAATAAATGTGGCATATAATAAAATAAGTATTCAGAAATTAAAAATGACAATCTAAATATTACAAGTTCTTTATAGAGAGCAAGTGAATGAAAATTGTAATAACATGTGTCAATACATACTATTATATTTGCTACCTCGACAGTTGATAAGTTGAATTCCAGAGATTAATGTGACTAGATGTTGCTAAAACAGTTCTCAGTACAACCACACAATTTCCTGCACTTCCCAGGAAATCAGATAACAGAATGATTATAAGACTAGAAGCGCACGATAATATAAAGCAGATGACACAACAAATCCGTACACGAGCGTCTTATTTGAAATAACTAGGGGTCTCTATACGTCATACTGAAAGACACAAGTACGTGGAAAGTGCAAATCAATGTTATATTTAATTTAACCTTTAGGCTATTAGCATCAAAAGAAATTATAAATCACGAAAAATAAATGTGTAAAGACAAGTTATTTCAAAACAGCACTGAATTAAAAGGGATTTAATGTAAGGATTTCGTTTCCTTTATATTTGCAGCTAACCTTTACTAACCTACTTTTGAAAGTCCATAACCCTTGATCCGAGCCATTAAGAAAAAAAAAACACGACAGTATTGTACGGAGTAATTAGGTTTTTCCTCCACGGCAGGCATATAAGGAGACTCCCTATAAATACCCTGTACTCAAAGCTGCACTTTATATAAGTGATCAATTAATTATTTTGGGCCCTTGTGCCAGCCCTCCTGTAAGTGTCAGTACGGATCTCGACATTACAAGGAGGTGATTCACTGTGGCAGACTGGTACGTACGTGCGAATTTGCTTTTCTTTGCATTCACAAATGGCAAAACATTTTTGTTTGTAATAATTGACAATTTATGTCTTTCTCTATATAAACAAAAGAAATCAATATTGCATAATTAATTCATTTAAGTAGAAGTAAAACCAGCAGTAGGTGGAGTAGAGTAGTAGTAGCAGTAGTAGGCAGAGGGGGAAGTAGAAGTGTCGTAGTAAGAGTAGGTAGAGTAGGAGTAGAATTAAAACAAGAAGGAGGAGAAGAATGAGTAGCAGTAGTATTAGGCAGATGCTAGTATGAGTAAAAGTAGGAGTCTGAGTAATAGGACAAAAAATAAGAGGGTAGATCATGAGTAGTAGTATGAAGGGGACTAATATTAGGGGTAGAAGTATGAGGACGAAGAGTAGTGGTAGGAGAACGAGTAGGATGGGAAGTATCAAGAGTAAAGTTAAGACTAGTAGCAGAAATAGGAGTAGGAGTAGTAGGAGTACTGAGGTAGTAGTAGGCGTAGGAGGAAGAGGAGGGTGAGTTTAGTAATAGAAGGCTGATTGGCAGCAGTAGGAGGAATATAAGTAGATGGATGGTCAGGAGGAGTAGGACGAATATGAGGAGTAGGAGCATGAGGAGTAGTATTGGGAATAGTATTAGTAGGAGGAGGCGAAGGAGGTGTATTAGTAAAAGAGTAGTACTAGCAGAAAGAAGGAGTAGTAGTAGTAGGAGTAATAAGACTAGCAGAAGTATATATATGAATAAGAGGAGAGAGAACATTAGTAGCAGTAATAGAAGTAATAGTAGTAGGAGCGTAGTAAGAGGAATAATTGAAGGAGGTGGAGTATTAGGAGCAGAATAATTAGTAGCAATATGAAGAGGAAGTGACGGAATAGTAGGAGCCTGGGTGCTATTATCATCAATACTTCATATGTTGTTACCACTCTTTACTTCACCATGCGTATCACATCTAGTTTAGCAACTACTCTCCTCTTACTACTAAAAGTATACCAAGTCTCTATTCATGTTACTGCGAGCACTATTAACAGTATTACTAAGATTAAGTAATGTACCTCCAATAATCCCACTATTACTAGTGAAATTAATGTTGTTTCTTCTAACAATCCTAATATAGCTCTTCCTTCTTATGTCACTATACTCAAAATTGAAAATGCTAATAAATTAAATTATGCTATTAATACTATGCTATTGTTCACTGAGTTACTAATATGTTTACTACTATTATTATTACCAAAGCGCTTATAGCTACCAGTGTTGGTATTATTTTTTACACTATTTGCCACAACTACCAAAAGTCAGCCTACTACTAAACTTGCATCAGTAATGCGACTCCTAAAGCTCGTTCTATTCACATCAGTACTGGAAGTACTGTTAGTCAGAATCTTACTCTTTCCTCTATAGCTGTTGCACTCCTACAACAGTTGCTAATATTTAAAACTATTGCAGCTGTTCCTATTACTACATTAACTCTCATTCAGTCTAGTATTACTTTTAAAAATAGCACAAATGCTAGAATAATTGTAGATATTGCTCTTTTCACACCTCTATTGTTGCTTGGTATTCTACTATTTAAATAAAACCTCTAATGTTGTTCCTCCATTTTCTACTTCCAGTTCCTATCCTACACTTCCTTATCCTACTTCACCTCCACTACTGCTGCTACGTATGCTTCTATGGCTTAAACTAGTCTAACTATTACTACTCTAGTAGTACATTTGCTATTCTTACCATAGTACATACACTTATATTATTCTTACTTTTCTTCTTCTTACTTGTCTTGTAGTAGCTGGTTAATACTTTTGTTCTCTGATATCTGTTCCTAACATAGTTCCTAACTGACTGTACTAATGTATACAACAGTTGCCTGTAGTTTTATGGTTATCACTACAACAAAATGTATGCACTTCCTGTATATCCTATATAAAACACTGCTATTACTAATACTCGTATCCGCACTAATACTACTGTTGTCTGTCAAGGTTACTATAACTACCACAACTCTATTAATTGTACTACTGCTATTACTACATCAATTACTACAATCAAACTTAATACTAATAATGAATCTAACACTTCGGTTAGTATTACTATCAGTATAATGTAAACATATTAGTTATTCCAATTTTATTAAAACGATTCCTTTCACTGTTTCTACTATTACTATTATAAGAACTATTACACATAATTATTTACACATAATTATTTCTACTTATTATAATCATTAATGTATTACGAATACTTTGAAACTAATACATAATACTACGGTCACCATTACTACGTTTTTAATAAAGGAATATTACTAATACCTAGCTTGTCATCCACTAAGCAATGTACAGTAGACATGACCTAGCTTGTCATCCACTAAGCAATGTACAGTAGACATGACCTAGTTTGTCATCCACTGAGCAATGTACTGTAGACATGACCTAGCTTGTCATCTACTAAGCAATGTACAGTAGACATGACCTTGTAGTTCTTGACAACAGCCATTATTCAGTCTGGTTCATGAGCTCACACCCTAAAGCTAGAGGCTTTCCTTTGCTCTGATATTCCTTAAGTTCTATAAATATTTAAGCTTACAACGGCAAATGACAAGACATTCATATTTTTGAAAACATTATTCTCCATCCCTAAAGGTTTTAAGGAAAATTTAATAGCATAAAATGTATACCGATCAGAGCTTTATTCATGAAGGATTTTGTCTCTTTCTTAGTAATTTAAGATAATGAGAACTCTATTTTTCAGTCAGACTCCATGGAGGCAACACACAATTCCAAATAAACATTTGTGGGATCCATGACAGTTATATTCAAATCATATCGACCAATCATAAGCAAGCACTAGTCAATATAACCCATCTTAACTTGACAGCTGCTCTTAATGACTCCGCCTTTTTCCACGTCACGCAACACACGGTGAAACGGCTTTTCTATGACAATGGCAATAATTGCCTAAATTACCTCACCACTATCTAACGTGTTGCCTATTCTTGGTTTTCAGCCAGCATTAGTTTTCTTCAGCCATTTCAATTTGCACTCAATGATCCAACCCCTCCTCTCTATGTATTGATTTAATTTCAAAATGACTGCTTCGAAATTACCCCACCACCACCCCGACACGATGGTTAGAAAAAGAAAAGCAGGGGCTTGGTAGAATTGTTAATATTATGCACGTTGTGTTAATCAGCAAATATTCAAATAGGTCTATAGGTTGTAAATTTTATATCAGATATGCATTTGCCGAATAGAAACATATTTTGCGCAATGTTATTTAGGTACTGGTTAAAATGTTCGTACACAAAAATGTCAGTTCTCTAGATGAACATCTTTAATGGTTAGAATAATGTACTATCAAATCAATCAATCAATCAATCAATCAATCACTTAATCTGCCTGTATGTCTGACTGCCTGTTTAGCTATCTATTCTTTAATTTAATTACTTTACAAGTCAGTATGTCTGTTCGTCTTACTATTTATAACAGCTATAATCTTTCTGAGGATCATTGAACTTTCTCAAAGACATAATACGGTATACAAGTGAGAAAGGCATGTATGGTTGTATATTTAAGTCACAAAGTAAGGAAGTCAGGTATGCAACATAAATATCTACTCAAGCTTCAAGAATGCAGTTCGCCATAAACCAGTAATGCCTAACACGATATTTTGCTAGTCTAATTTCAGGCTTGTTAGAAGATATTTTTTGACTGTCTGAAGATCTGTGTGGTGTTCACTGTCTGGCAATGAAGTCCAGTATCATATTCGTCTCTCTCTCCATTTGTCAGTTATATATCAAAGGTAAGGTGAGGTTACCGTTATGACATATTTTGCGATTGAGTGAACAAAGAAAAAATATAATATGAACTATTTTATTTTCATATTCATTTGTTTGCTCAGTGTTAAGCCAATGCAATTTTAGAAAAAAGAAATATTTTAATTAAGTATGGTTTGTATTGACTCATTTATTACATTTTGTACTTTTAGCACGATTCATAAAGAGGTCATATACTACTCGTTAATCGTTTAATCAAAATACAAAGAAGGCACAAACACACAAGCACATGAGCACACACATGCACACATACACACACACGCGCACATACACACACATATCGTTTAAAAGAAAAAAGTATTAATTTATTGGATATAAACTTATTTCGTACATTACATTTTTTCTTTAAATATTATATCATGTTCAGTCGAGAGCGTTGCTTATGGAGATGCCTGCACTGCAGCTGCTGCTGGTGATCAAGGCGACTGTACTGATACTCATGGAATATGTTTAGCAATTACCGGCGGCACTTGTTCATGTGCAACAAACTACGTGCCATCTGCGACTAATATTTGTGGTATGTTAACTTATCTCTAATGTTAATAGACACAGTAGTATAGGTAATAGACACAGTAGTATAGGTAATAGACACAACATTATAGGTAGTAAGAATAAGAGATGTGTCAGGGGAAATATTTTATGATTTCTTTTAATTAATGGAAGCATAAATGCATACACACTTCGGGTGCGCGCGCACGAGCACAATCACACACACAAAGATTACACAAAGCAAAAAGGTACACGCATTATAATTGAGGTACTGTATGTGTAACGTAAACCCTCGTACCTATTGTCATTGTTTCCATTAGGTGCACTTTATTTTTATTTAAATACCGTGTTGATAATCAAACGAATACTTGCTATGTTGTAAGCATATGTCGTGAGTTCTTGCCTTAATCATGTGACGTCAGAATTTTCCAAATAAATCAGAAAATTACCTGCTAAAGTAAAAACTGTTTGAAATTCAGTTCAGTCTATTTCTCTATACTTTGTATACATTTTGTGCTACGGCAAACTAACTGTAACTTTTAATCAAGCAGGATGGCAACTAATGAAGTGTGATTTTAATATGCAACTGTTAGAATGGTCGTGTTACTATATTCTTGTAAAAAGAAGTGCAAGTTATTGTCACCGGAAGGGAATTCGTTGATGATTTGTTATTTATTATCGTTAACAATAATTAATCATGACACCACATCCCTACGTGAATATTAAATATTTTGAAAGGCTGCTAGCTCACGGGAAGTAATCCTAGCACCCAGACTGAGTGTTGTCCCTTGGCATGTGCCTGGTTGTAAAATAACACATACTAAATGCCCTCACTCATTTACATCTACTCTATAATCATTACTGTTACTTTAATTTTATTTCTCGGTAGTTAATCTTATTGAATTAAAAAAAACTAATTGATTCACTTAAAACAGTTGTGATATTTTCAATAAATGACTCTTTTAAAATAATGTAAAAATGCACACGACTACGTGTTATTCATAATTTTGTTTACTATACCTAACAGCATGCAAAGATAATTATTAGTTTCATTTATTTATTTTTTCTACATGCACGTATATGAAACTACTAGTGAAATAGTATACTGAAAGCTCTCATATTAATGTGTATTGTATTGCCTAGCACATTGTTCTAATTCTTGACTTGCACCATTACATACATAATTGTATTTCTTCAATACTTTGCAGTGTTGAAGGCCGGGCAAATTGGCTGCACAGCTCACACAGACTGTACAATGAACTCTCAGTGCTCAAATGACACACTGAGAATATGCACGTGTTCAGTAAACTATGTTCAGCAATCGACCGGATTTTGTTGTAAGTTAACTTGTCATGATCCGTATACTTTACGAAAATTCAAAGCTGGCACTCAGAAAATACTCCTGTTATTATATATATTGGGTTACTTGCCTTAGACCACGTTTTGCTTGCGTGATACGTGAAATTAAAAAAAAAAGAAATCTGGCTCCATGCTTTTTACGTGACATTTATCAAATACAATTAACGCTAATCGTGTCAAACATTAAAACGAATCTAGCATTTATAATCTCTCTGAAATTGATCGTAGCAAAACTGAAATAAAGAAAATATAAATTGTTTCAAAGTCGGTTAGGTTAATATGTTTCAGATGTGTGCAATGGTATATTGAATTACAAAATGCTATAATAAGTCGGTGCTCAAAATATGAATAGTCAATTTAAACAGTTGTAGTTCTATAATACTGATGATTCCTTGGTCGTATTTGAAGTATAGTTTTCATCAATTACGTCTGTATGTGACATTCATTTTGAGCAAAATAATCCAATGCATAAAACAAAATAGTGTGAATGATTTAAATACAAGAAATGAGCATTCGAATCTTCGCATTTGCAAACGTCAAACGTTTGATGATATAATTCACCACTTAGTTCTATACATCGATTTTGAATCATAGCTACACAAAGGACTTTATGTTTCATTTTATAAATTTGCAAAATCTGTAGTAAACCATTTTAAAACTGCAGCTGAATTAATTCGATATGATTTAACAATGTGTATTTGAGATGTTAATAAGGCTGTTTCTCGTTATCTGATAATTAATATAAACGTATTTTGAAAGTTTAACTTTACAAAAGTGAATGTGTACATGTGTGCACCTGTACGTGTTCCGAGTGTTTGAGTGTGTATGCATGAGTGTCTGTGTTTGTGTGTGTGTACGTGTTTGTGTGTGTGTACGTATGTGTGTGTGTGTGTTTGTGTGTGTGTGTGGTGTGTGTGTGTGTGTATGTGTTTGTGTGTGTACGTATGTGTGTGTGTGTGGTGTGTGTGTGTGTGTGTGTGTGTACGTATGTGTGTGTGCGTGTGTGTGTGTGTGTGTGTGTGCGTGTGTGTGTGTGTGTGTGTGTGTGTGTGTGTGTGTGTGTGTGTGTGTGTGTGTGTTCGCGTGCGAGCGATCCATTATTCAACTGATCCCCGTCCACAAATGAAGCGTCCTTTCTATAAACACGTTTGTCAATCGTCATTGTTAAGTACTTTGATTCATAATATTACTAGCTATAGTACTTTCCTAATGTTACTAACTATAGTACTTTCATACTGTTACTACTATAGTACTTTCCTATTATTACTAACTATAGTACTTTCATACTGTTACTAACTGATAATTTTTGTTATAACCGGTTTGCAAGTATGAATGGCTAACATCAATGCATATTAGGGTAAAGTAGTGGAGATAAAATTTTACATTTAGAAAAATAGTTTAATTATTTTAATTTTTGGTTCAGACCAATTCCATATCTTGCAAGGGAAATCAAAATGTCGCATATTTAAATGAATGATATTAATGTCATCACTTAAAAGTCATTGGTTAATGACCATTTCATTTGTCATTTTTCTTTCACGAAGATTACGTATAATCCTATTAAAATATTAACAGACATTTAACAGATGCTAAGAATGACATTTTAAAGTAATCACAATACAAAGTCACACATACTACATCTTCTTATAAGATTTTCCTTCTGAATGAAGTTTACATTATATTTAAGTTTGCTACAGAAAGATTGTAACGATAAACACATAATTTATATTTATGTATTTCTTAATATTTATTGCGTATTTGTCAATAGTACATCAACACATTTTTATTTTTGCACATATTGCAGTACTGAAGGCTGGACAAACTACCTGCTCAGTTGCCTTAGATTGCACAGCGAACACTGCCTGCACAAGTGGAACATGTATATGCACAGCAAACTACGTTACACAAACGAGCGGTGTTTGTTGTAAGTTTACTATAATACTAATGAAAAGAAAATAATGCAACATTGTCCAATTCATACTTCAATCTTTAAACGGAGGCAATGAAAGCCATACTGTAATTATTTGAATATAATAAATATATTTAGACATTGAAAGATTGACTGGGGTATGAATAATGAGAGACCAGACATTTAGAAACACACACTATTGCTTTTTGTGACATATTATGCTGTGAGATGGGCAAGTTGACAAATCGCCACCTCTCACCACCACCCCCAGGCCACTTGTAATATTAGGCTAGCTCCAAAGGACACCTCGCTAGCCACATGTGTTGGAAATAAGGAAGATAGTTTGCTTTTGAACTTATACATCTATTCATATTTTTTTATGATATTACAGATCGTCGAAGCATATGTAACTAATAATTAAGTAGAAAATATCAAATACGGGTAAGCAACAGATATGTACAAACTACTTATTCATTTGTAACTGGTTGATATTACATCTAATTTTCTTGCATATTCTTTACCTTGAGTTGCTTACTTCCAACTCTTACAGTTGAAATAGCATAAACAGTGTCCATGCTCGGGTCATTTTGACATTTAACAATTTATATAACAATTAAATTTCGAAAAAGAGATAGGCAAATTTACTCTGCCACAAGTTGTATAGTAATAATTTGTTTCAATTATTTAAATTACTAAAATAAATCACTTTACACTCACTTATTCGTAGTTTTTTTTCTACATGCACATTAATCTAGACTTTTAAGTGGTAGTGAGATTAAAACGACCACATATTTTTAAACTTGAAATGTATTACTTGTTATAGATTGAACATTTATCGATTATGTCTATACATATTTTAAACTTATAATTTATCTCCTAGTATACAGAGTACATTTATGTATTGTACCTATATATAATTTTAATCCTGCCACATGTTGCAGTACTGAAGGTTGGACAAACTGGCTGTACAGCTGATGCACAGTGCACAGCGAACTCCGTCTGCTCAACTGGAGCAACGAGAACATGCACGTGCATAACAAATACTTTGGCACAAGCAAACGGTCTTTGTTGTAAGTTTACTGAAGTATTCATGATTAGTTATGTTACATTGATGTAAGTTTACTGAAGAATTCATTATTAGGATATGTTACATTGTTGTAAGTTTACTGAAGTATTCATGATTAGGATATGTTACATTGTTGTAAGTTTACTGAAGAATTCATTAGTAGGATATGTTACATTGTTGTAAGTTTACTGAAGTATTCATGATTAGGATATGTTACATTGTTGTAAGTTTACTGAAGAATTCATTATTAGGATATGTTACATTGTTGTAAGTTTACTGAAGAATTCATTATTAGGATATGTTACATTGTTGTAAGTTTACTGAAGAATTCATTATTAGGATATGTTACATTGTTGTAAGTTTACTGAAGTATTCATGATTAGGATATGTTACATTGTTGTAAGTTTACTGAAGTATTCATGATTAGGATATGTTACATTGTTGTAAGTTTACTGAAGTAATCATGATTAGGATATGTTACATTGTTCTAAGTGTACTACAGTAATAATGAATTGGATTTAGTGCTTTGGTGTAATTTCACCAATGAATCATATAAATAATAAGTGAAGGAAAATGAACATGAATAATCACGAAAGAGTGTTCTAAGCAAGCAAACTACCTCGGTGTTTTTCAAAATAACAGAGTAATATCTTGTAATTCATAAAACTACATAACTTTATGTCGTGAATAAAAAAGTACATCGTTCTTTGATGAAACTAATTAAATGTGTAAATAACTGTCCAATCACATATACGACGGAAATGTATACAAGAAATCGGTTACAGTAGAAACAGTTGTCTGAATACAGATAAGTGTATTTTTTTAATTTTCAGTGAGTGAACATCTTTAAAGATCTTATTAAGTATTAATTAATAATTATTGCGACAACAGGTTAATACGATGTAAATTCGTCAATAGGTTTATGTGAGGAGACAAAATATATTATACAGTAAATTTACAGATTTATTTTTAAATTACCTATAATAGTAAATATATCTTCTAGGTACAGTACATACTTTTTTTAGATTAACACACATAGGCACTTAGAGATAGATAGATAGATAGATAGATAGATAGATAGATAGATAGATAGATAGATAGATAGATAGATAGATAGATAGATAGATATACAGACAGACAGAGAGTGTGAGAGATGGATAGATGGAGGGAGGGAGATATCTATCTATCTAGATTGATAGATAGATAGATAGATAGATAGATAGATAAAATGCTGATTTTCTATATTTAGTAAATTTAAAGTCAAACGTTCAACAAATGTTTTCTGCATATATTTGCTGCTACATACTAATACAAGAAAATTAGATCTTACTATGGCTGTCATTTCTTTCTAAAATACTGCCCGGTACCCGTCCAAATTATGAACGGGCACCCGGGTACCCGTTTGAAAAGTAGCATAATCTCGCGATCTCTCCACAAAGCTACTTAACCATTAAGCATGTACTCTGTTTCGCACAGTAGCCAATGGTATTCATCTAGTGACTTATTTTTAGTATTGTACAACACAAATTTTAATTTAATATTATCAATCATTACATAAACTAAAGTAAACTAAAACTAAACAAATTGTCAACAACAATAACGCATTTAAAAATAGGGCATCGAGTTCAATTGCCCTTCGCAGATAGATTTTCATTGCACTGATTGCATTTCGCTGTGTCACTGTCCAATAGCTTGGCGCCTTTCAAATATTAAAAATATTCCGTTATTATTTAATTTATTAACACGATTGTTTACTGAAGTCTTATTAATATCAACAATATGCTATACTTGTTAACGAGCACAACAACCACAAGTTAAAAGAAAGGGTGCGAGTATGGTTATTGGTGATCTTTGTCCTAAATAATTAGATCTAGGTACAGCGTCAGTTTAGCGCGTAAGCCAACTTACGGCCGGCACGATTTAGAAGGCCATCTACAGGCTCGTACTCAATAATAATAAACAAATTTTATTCACACTAATTATAATTTTAAAATTCTTTCGTTTGAAATGTTTTCTGATAATTTTAAAATTATAATTAGTGTGAATAAAATGTGTTTATTATTATTGAGTACGAGCATATATAACCCTATCTTCAGACATAAGCAGACCAAACATGCTTAAAAACCAGCCTTAAGTCGACCCACAACATTAGGCCGACAAATATGTGGTCTGCCTAAGGCTTGTACTATTTATTTGTATAAATTAAACCTCATTTTTGCCACTTTTCTCTCTTTCTTTTATCTTTACTGTAGTTACCTTTGACATATTTCATATTTCAGTCGTTTTTTCTGTGAATTCAAGTGTGGTTTTGAAGGTTGTATATATACTCTGAATGTTGGTTTTTAAAGCATTGTCTACTTAATGATGGAAGTAGGGTTTTATATATATATATATAGTTACATTTAAAGATTACGCATATTCTTGAGATATTTCCAACCTTGATAAAAGCCGTATATAACTGCATTATTGAAAGTTCTTAATATAAGTATATTCTTTCTATTTAAATCATTTTTTTCTTGTACCCTTCACTTTTCCTTAAAGACAGAATAGGTATAGATTAAAAGCAACATGTATTCAGATGGCATTTTGCATCTATGAAAAGGAAGTGTAAAACGCAAATAAACATTGAGATTTGAATAGTCCCAGCAAATGGTGTAGAATGTAGAGATTTATATTATTATATACATAGAAATTTCCATTATCACTATGTACAATTTGTATAACAAATGCGAATGCTTTTATGATTAGTTTGATCTAACTACTAATAGTCACAAACAAAATAAATAAAATGTTATTCATTGATTTTCCTTCAATTAGAGATAAATGCTGGAGGCGATTGCAGCGGTGGGAACTCCGTAAACTGCATATCTGGAACTACCTGTGAAAGCGACGTGTGCAGTATGTACATTCTGTTTATCAATAAGGATTATCACACATTTAAATCATTAATAAATCATTCCTCCATATTCATCATCTTATTCGTACATTTCTCGATATTTAGTGCATCGCTTCTCACTCTGTGTGTGCATATATCAAATACATCTCTCTTTTTTTCTCTTTCTCTCTCTCTCTCTCTCTCTCTCTCTCTCTCTCTCTTTATCTATCTAACTATCTATCTACCTACATACCTCCTACCTACGTACCTATCTATCTATCTATCTATCTATCCATCCATCCATCTATCTATCCATCCATCCAACCATCCACCCATCCATCCATCTATCCATATATCTATCTATCTATCTGTCTGTTTCTCTGTCTATCTATTTTATGTCTCTCTCTCTTTCTCACTCTATTGGAATCTGTCTGTCTGCCAATCTATTTATCTCTATTTATCTGCCTACCTAATAACTACCCTCTCTATCTATAAATCTATCTATCTATGAATCTGAGTATCTACCTATCCATATATGCATCTATCTATCTATCTATCTATCTATCTATCTATCTATCTCTCTATCTATATCTATCTATCTATCTATCTATCATTCTATGTGTCTATGTGTCTGTCTATCTACATATCTAACTATATATACATATATCTACAAGACTAGAATTGAAATGGCTATGGAATTAACCGATATTCACTATCCAAGAAACTGAGAAACGAATAGACTTGTTTAGGTTTGGGGCTTTTGGTCGAGTAATATATAGCTAATTTAATATGTTATTTTATATAGTTATTAAACATACTGACGATATCAAAATTAGATATAAAAATGTTTAGCATATATTCTGTAGAGAATTTTCTCGATAACATCTAAGTAATATATGAGATCGATCCTCAAATAAGAGGTAATATTTTTTTTGTGATCATGGTTTATTTTTGTGTAGCATAAGTATCGCGAGTAAATAACAAAAATAGTTTTGAATGGATTAAATTTATTTCTATGTCCCTGCTGCAATCAAGTTTTAAAATTTCGTCTAATACTTTAATTTAAATCATATTTCATCTTATTGTTCCAATTCATTTGATAAACATACGTGTAAATAAAATACAATATTTGTTAATGTTCATATACGTTGCAATTAGAAGGAAGTGTAAAAAGCAAATAAACAATGTGATTTTGAACAGACTCGACAAGCGGTACAAAATGTAGATATCTGTACTATTTATTAAAAACGTATACAATTTCCATTATCCTTAAGTAAAACGTTTATAACAATTGCGTACAAGTTGATGTCTAGTTTGAGGAAAACAACGATAAATACAAGCCATTGATGTGATCGCTAAATGAACACTATTTTAATAAGAATATTCTTAATTAATGTTTATGAAAATTTATTTCAATCAGAGATAAACTCTGGAGGCAGTTGCACAGCTCAGAACTCCGCAAACTGCATTTCTGGAAATACCTGTGACAGTAACGTGTGCAGTATGTATATTCTGTCAAAAAGAATTCTCTCTGAAATAAACATCCTTCCCGATCACTTCTTATTACAATCACATTCCCCAATTTATTTTACGCTTCTTTTCTCTTTGGACAGAAAGTGGGATATATTTCGATTCACCACGTTCTTTATTAATTAATAATTGCTAAGAAGTCAATTTCTTAATTTACTACTAAACACTATGTCATACAAACATTTATGAAATTGAATATATTTAATATAAACTCTCGTTTGTGTACGTGTATTCGTGTGATCTAGAATACAACTATTCTCATAATCACTTTAAGAGTGCTATAAATTGTGTCCTTGTTCTTATCTAATTTGATTTATAAACCTGTTAACAATAGTCTTAGTAGCAGTATAGGTATAATAAATGTGGTATAAATATAACCTCATTAAAGCACACCAAATCATCATGTGTTTCTTAATTGCTTTTCTTCTCAAACTTTAAATCATAATCTTGTGAACTATTATGATAAGGATATTGGTTGTTTATTTTTTATGTATCCTAGCGCTTCATATGTGTTCCATACGTTGCAGGACCGATGGTTGGGCAAACTTGCTCACCAAGCGTACAATGTGCACAGAACTCTTACTGTTCAAACATCACGAGTACTTGCATATGCTCAACAAACTATGTCCACTATGGGACTGGTCCATGCCGTAAGTTTACTATAATAGACATGAACACGAAATAATGCAGAAATATCATGTTCATATGACAAAAGAAAGCAATGAGTTATTAATTTGCTTATTGAAATAAATCTTCAAGATCATTGCATTGATTTTGGTATTGGAATAATTGTATGTTATGCATAAACATGAAAGACTGTTGTATGAGACAGAAAACGTAACATACAGTACGTTTCGTAAAGACATCTCATGTCTATAACTCATTGTGGTTTTATATAATTACAATATATTTCTTATCAAGTGTGAGACCAATTAGTAAAATATTTTTAATGGCATATGTAATGGACCTGTATCACATTATGGGAGAATCTAAATACACTGAGTACTGTACAGTTAAATGCTTAAATAGAAAATGTTTAATTTAAAATATTTTAAAAGGGGCTTTTTAAAAGAAAGTCGCCTGGCGGAAAAAAATAAAAGTATAATTTCACAACAACTGCAAGCAAATGGAGTTTGAAATGAGTAAGTTTGTTATGTGAGGAGAATAAATATTTTAAAGACAATTTCAGTTAAATTTTTAATTGTGTTGCATCGATAATTTCCGAGGTTATAGAGGTAGAAAAATAGATAGATAGATAGATAGATAGATGGATGGATGGATGGATGGATGGATGGATAGATAGATAGATAGATAGATATAGATAGATAGATAGATAGATGGATGGATGGATGGATGGATGGATGGATGGATAGATAGATAGATAGATAGATATAGATAGATAGATAGGTAGATAGATAGATAGATAGATAGATAGATAGATAGATAGATAGATAGATAGATAGATAGATAGATAGATAGATAGATAGGTCCTCCCTACATTTATAATAAGAATGTGTGAAATAACCTTATTTTTGTAGCATTTTGAAGCTGAAATATTTTGTGTATTGTACTCTTTTTCACATAAGTTTGAGTAATTATTGGTTGCTTGCATATTTGGTTATTCTTTTAACCTTTGTTCCCTTGTACATTGTTTCCTTTGTACTTTCGTTTTGAGCCCCTTCCTTTAATACCGTTATGTTGTTTTTCTTCTATATTTCTATTTATGTGCCATTTCACTATATTTCCATGTCACTATTTTTGAGGAAAAACTTGATTATTAAAATATTATCAGTAATTAAAGTGAATCGTCATATAAATAAATCAATGACACTTTAAATTATTCTAGGACATTTAGACCTTGACGTTATTAGATTAATTGTCTATTTTTATTTACTTGATTAATAAGCAACCTGTTAAAATCGTCAGTGTTTCATTTATGTTAGAATGATGCTCATTGAAGATGGAGTAAATTTGCCTGCGCATATTTATGAAATAATTAATGCATAGAAACAAGCGTATACTGCACTAAAGTAAGTTAGCATCTCTATTCCATGCATCAGGATGCTACAGCTAGTATTAAGTAGGCAAGTCGAGGACACCTGCCTTGCAAACAAAGTGACAAGTTACATGGGTGGAGAACAGAGACATATAATGGACAGAAAGAATTATAGATCATAGACATGCTAGTCCTAGTGAATACATTACAATACCAGACACTCCGGTGACATAAGAAGGAAACGGCACCATGGTCAAAAAAGCACAGTAGCAAAAAAATACCCTGAATATTTCTCTCTCGTCACTTCGATTCTGTTATAAAGTATGGTCTTGAGGATGAACTGTGATCTTAGTGGTGAATTGTGAATAGAGACTGATAGAGAAATTACATTTAGCAACATGTTTGTGTTCAGGATTATTGACTACTATGGTTGGTAATTTACTTTCATAGATTTGCATTTCATTGATCATATTACATGTTTATAGTAGAATCATATTAATCATGTTATATTTGAATTTAGATTATGATTGTATTTATACCCTTGTTGTGTGAATGGGGCTAATGGCATTTATTTCAGATAAAGCAAGTTTGAGAATGCTAGCAGAGAGAGAGAGAGAGAGAGAGAGAGAGAGAGAGAGAGAGTAGAAACATAGACAATAATTTTACATGTGGCCATTATGGGCTTTCTTTCAGAGGAACAAACCTTTTTTCTTCTTTGTTTATTGATTACATTGATTGGAATGTCAGCATCAACAATACTTTGGCTGTAGTGATATGCAGTCCTTCGCCGTTGATGTACATTGGTACATGGAACTGAACATTGGTCATTACAACTGCTGACAACAGGGTTGTTGGAATTTGGCTATGGTGAATTCCCATCAGGAATCAGTACATTAGGAGGTGGGCCTAGTCCCTTAGTATTGATAGATCCACACTGGAATTCCTGAGATCTGTTCAGGTGGTCATGTCCGAAGGTGCACATTAAATTCAGTGTTAGTGCAGGGGAAGTGAACGAGCAAAATTGTTATTAGGCCGTCTTCAATGTCAAAGGTCATATTATTAACTGCTCTCATTCTGCCTTTTCTTACTCTGATTCATTGTAAAGTAGGCTCTACTGAACTATTGTTTACTATTCATTTAATTATTTTAATGTCATGATAAAGACTGGATAGGTGTTGGACAGTTTGAATATGTTTTCTTAGTAGTTAATATACGTGTCTTTTCAACTTTATTTACTTCTATGTATTTTTTTATTATTGTTAATATACCTATTGTTGATTTTATCACTACTTCACATGTATACTATTTAAAATGTTCAATTAATGGGTGAATGGGGGCTCGTTAATACAATTTAAAGGCGGCGGATCAAATGTCTCTTTCAGAAAGAAGTTCCACCTGCCAGAAATAATATGTAATGTGTCACTAGAACACCTATGTATATATGAGGAAAAATATTCACTCACCATTAAGCAACCTGTTTTTCGTCACCCTTCTGTCTATCTTTCAACTCAATTACAAATATTTTCAAATAAATAGGTTGTCAAAGTTTCTGATTTAATATTGTAAATGAAAATGTATTTGGAATTTGCAGAAAATGTACATCATACCTCTAACTCGCACCTGACGTGTAGTTAACTATAGGTAACCAAATCAGAATCTAAGCATTTCCGATCTCATTTATCACATTTTTTCTCAAGTCAACATCCTAAGTCTGCGAACTGGCTGAAGTTTTCATAAAACGTTGGAAATATCGTTTCAAATTATTTACTGCAAAGGGTTTTTGCCATAATAATTTTATTTCAAAGGTACGGACGGATTTAAATATTAAAAACGCTTCATGAACGCATTACACTAATAGCTTACATTGTTTTGTCTAACCTGGTTTAACATTCAGTTAAAAGTATATTTTTATTAAAATAATAAATGTGTTATGTCTGTACTTTTTTTTATAATTAGTCATATTCATGCATCACAGAAGTCTCGATTGAGAACTTATCCTGCGTGCGGTTGATCTTAGCTTTCAGAATGCCTGCAAGAAGTTACGTTGAGAACACTTTAGTTTTGTTGCGCATTTTCTCGTGTGTATTGCACATTTGTACTTATGTCTAATTATATTTATCTCCTTCGAACTTTGCAGTTCTGAAGGTTGGACAAGCGTGCACAATGGATGGGGTGTGCACACCAAACTCTTTCTGCTCATCAGGCACGAGAATATGCACGTGCTCAACAGCCTACATTCAGGAGTCGAGTGGTCTTTGTTGTAAGTTTACGTGCTTAACAGACTACATTAAGCAGTCGAGTGGTCTTTGCTGTAAGTTTACGTGCTTAACAGACTACATTAAGCAGTCGAGTGGTCTTTGTTTGTAAGTTTACGTGCTTAACAGACTACATTAAGCAGTCGAGTGGTCTTTGTTGTAAGTTTACGTGCTTAAAAGACTACATTAAGCAGTCGAATGCATATTTATTCTTATTATATTTCTCTCTTTCGAACATTGCAGTACTGAAGGTTAGAGAAGCCTGCGTAGTGGGTGGGGACTGCACAACGAACTCTGTCTGCTCATCAAGCATATGCACATGCTCAACAGGCTACATTCAGCAGTCGAGTGGTCTTTGTTGTAAGTTTACATTTATCATGAACATGTCTTATTCGTGTAACATAAACGAAATGAGTAAATATTGTGATGAGTGAAGAAAATATTGCATGATATTTCATGATTTGGCAAATGAGTAAATTAATTTGATGAGTGAAGAACATATTACATGACCTTTCACTGATTTGAAATATGAATGAAAACAGACGTATTATGCACTTAACATGTGTGGAAAGTGGCGTACATTTTATATAAATATAAAGATAACACATGTCTATATCTAGGTTGGTCTGGTAATCATTAAAATGCGTCACATATTAGGCTATATCTTTCTGAGACACAGTTGTAAACTAACTTGCTTCCACAAACACAATGGACCTGCAACAGTTTGTGGGAGAATTATATCGAAATAAGCACGCATAATTCTACTACGTATTTCTCATATACCACTTACTCCTACACGTCAATTTATTTATTCCAAATGTTACAGTGCTGCAGGCTGAGCACAATAACTGCACAGATGACACAGAGTGTACAGCCAACTCGTTCTGCTCAACTGGTGTAATACGAACATGCAAATGCTTAGCGAACAGCATTCAGCAACCGAATTGTCTTTGCCGTAAGCGTACTCCTATTAAAGCATTGAAAAAATGATAAAGGAGTACGCCATACTTTCAACAGTTGTGTTAATTTCAATAAATGAATACGTTTAACTAAAGAAAATAAAGCACACGGCTACGTTTTATTCATAATTCTGTTTACAGCATCTACACAGCATACAAAAATAGTTATTAGTTACATTTATTTATTTTTTTTCTACATGCAGTCTAAGGTTCTATATTAAATTCTAGAGAAATATAATGAAATAACTTACTTTAATGTGTATTGTATTACCTAGCACGTTGTTCTAACTTATCACTTGCATCATTACATACATAATTATATTTCTTCAATACTTTGCAGTGCTGAAGGCCGGGCAAATTGGCTGCACAGCTCACACAGACTGTACAGTGAACTCTCAATGCATAGGTGGCATTAGAACATGCACGTGCAATGGAAACTACGTTCAGCAATTGAACGGTCTTTGTTGTAAGTTAACATGTCACGAGCTGTGTACGGCAGCTGAAACCTTTGTCTCATTCTTTACGGACAATACAGCGTTGGCATTCAGAAATTACCCCCGTTAGTCATAAATGTCATATAGTAGTCATTTTGTGCAGCAATAAACGACTTTGATAAATTACAAATAATTATACAGAGGTACGGGTATAAGCTGAAAATAATCTGGTTCACTTTGATTAGTTCATACTTTTCCCCTTAAAACATCCTGATTCTTGTGATAACCATTGTACCTTTCAAGCAGTTATGTAAAGGCGAACTTGATATCTCAAATGAGATTATTATTTTAATGATTTATAAGACAATGTGAGCTAAAGTCATCATTTTATTATTTTATGTATTAAGTACCAGAATTTTATATGATTTTATAAAGAAGTTTAAGTTCTTTTATATTTGAATTACGGGAACAAAGCAAGAAAATTATACTGATAACAAGACATGCAATCATCAAAATATAATTAACCACAGAATGCAAAAAGAAAAATATCAATGGAGTAGAATCTCTTTATAAGTATGTGTGATACACATATTTGCATAAATACATATGTATGCATATACATGTTTTTGTGCGTGCCTAATCAGAACTCTATCACTGTTAAACTATTTGCTATACATAACCATTATGTCTTGTGTTATTTTTTGTTGAATACAATTATTGTTGACACACTAACAAGTCTTGTTGGTGTATTCACTTACATGTTATATGTTGTAGTCTGTCACTTTTATTTACTTCCATCTTGGCTATATGCATCAAGGTGCTCAAGCTATCTTCGAGCACAATCGCTCTTCTATTAAACTTGATCTATCAATTATCTTTCTAAAATGTGTGGCATGTTTGGGGGTTTAGACTAAGGTTACTCAGGGGGTGCTGAAGAATTAATAATTTGCCCATGCCCCAGCAAAACGTCACCCACTACCCTTTCTTCTTTGTAGTGCCAAAATCTGGCACTTGTTTACGTTTTAAGATCTGCATTCGAAAACGCAAATAGTCAAGATATTTGTGAAGTGCAATTATGGAACCAGTGAACATTCCATTTTAATGAATTTAATTCACAGATACTCACTCACGCTCATCTACCAATACACTTACACACATAGAACATTTCCATTTTCAATAATACACATATTTATCCTTCTTAAAATAAATAAACACATAACGCGCAAAGACCGTGCAGTTCATTCATTTAAAAATCAATTCAAGCATGCAGCCCAAATTTAGCTCTTCTGTTAAAAATTGTCAACGGATAGCTGATATATCACGTAGTTTCATCACGGTCTTGATTAATTAATAATTATTAAGAAAAAATATTTATTAATTTACTACTAAATCCTATTGTGGCACGGATATGGGAGGAATATTAATATTTTTTTCTCTCTCTAAGTGTCATCATACTCGAAACGATTAACGAAACAGCCATATTAACTTAAACATAGCAAACGGCTAAAATAACTGTTTTGTCAACAATGTAAAACCTAAGTGTGGAAACGTTAGTGGAGAAAGAAAAAGGTTTGATAGTAGTTCGTGCCTGTAAATGGAAAAAAAAACAAAATTAACTTTCGAGGAGAACTCATGCATTTACATCTCTACAGTCAGCAATGCCAAGACAATAAATCATGTCATGTACGGGAATACGTGGTAGGCCATTGAGACGCTAATTTTGTCTGTGAGAAAACAGGCTCTGAGTTTTGGGATGCAAAATGTTTTTAAGAATCACCACTATAATGTTTTGTAATTTACAGTTAATTAGTGTTATTGTGAAATTGTTTGTAGAAATAGAATTTTTAGTTATTTGAAAGTTGAGATTTATATTGTAATAGTTATATGTGTTAGTGTGTGTGTACAACCCTTTCTTGCTATGACTAGTGTACTCTTGCCAGGTGGCGATGAGTCACTGTGGTAAAGTAGTTTTTAAAATAAAATAAAAATAAGGTGTGCTCTGATGTCATTATGTGCTCTAGTTAGGTAGTTAACAGGAAATTGATATGCCAATCACTAGGTGTCAACTTGGAATTCGATAACTGGCACTAATGGGAATTGGACAGTCAGAAAATATGTCAGTTTGATTCGAGACTGTTATGTCAGTTTGATTCGAGACTGTGCAGTGATGGATGGGGGTGCTGTGTGCTAGAGGAGGGTGTGGGTGTTCTAATCAGCTCAATGAAAATGATATACAAGGGATTTGCGATTAAAAGGGGACGACTGAGACAGAAACAAATCATTTAGTTTCATCACCTTCTTGAGTAATTAATATTTATTAAGAAAAAGTAGGTATTAATTTACTACTAAATCCTATTACATACGAACATTTATGAGAATAAATATATTTAATATAAACTCTCATTTGTGTACGTTCGTGAGTATGTGTTAGTCCACATTTATTCGTGTGATCTGTAATACAACTATTCTCATTATCATTGTAAGAGTTATTGCTGTAAACTGTATTTATTTGTCATTGCTCTTGTCTAATTTGATTTATAAACCTCTTGACAAACCTACTTAGTAGTTGTGTTGTATATGTGTAATAAATGTGTTCTAAACATAAACTTATTAAAGCACACAAAAACTGCTTGTGCTTTGTTTATTTTCTAAAACTTTAAATCATAATGTAGTGAAACACCACGATAAGGATACTGATTGATTATTTTTTATTTGTTCCATATGTTGCAGTACTGAGTGCTGGGAGTGCTTGCTCACCAAGCGTAGAATGTACAGAGAACTCTTACTGTTCAAACATCACGAGTATATGCATATGCTCAACAAACTATGTCCACTATGGGACCGGACCATGTCGTAAGTTTACTATAATAGCCATGAACACGAAATGACGCAGAAATATCATGTTCATATTGTATAGTGGCGTATATTAGATTCTTTGTTTCTGTGATATCTTCTGTGGGGATATGTTTTAGTATTTCATTTGCATTATGAATTGCTGTTCTTCGAGATTTCATGTTTTACAGTCTTCGTGTTGAAATGTTATGTCTTCTAAGAGTGTTACGTTTCCGGTATTTATTTATAGACCCTGCCTAGGATTTTAAGGACTTTAAATATGATAGATAAAATTAATTCCCTCTCTCTATCCTAAACAGACTGGCTGCCCAAATTATCATTTGACTAACTTTAAAAATGTGTCTTGTAGTGCAGACAACAAATTTACAAACTGACAACTTGCGTACAAAGCTGGCTTTGGAGTCGTTAAATTCCTCTAAATTAATATGCATACGTTATGTCATTCAGTTCATTCGCCCCCATCCAAAACCAAGAAATCTATAGGTCTATCATGCATAAAAATGTACTACAAAGAGGATTAACAATTTAAAATAAGATTTAATATTTAACAACTAACAGTAACAATTAATCACGAGCACGAAGTCTAGATTCAAATAATCGTAATTTTCCCTCTATCGTTAGTGTTAATGGTTTTAACGAGAATGTCCTGCCAAATTCACTTGATCCTGGAAGTAACAACTGTACTTATCTACACTCTTGGTGCCACGTGGGGTTCACTCTGGTTAGAACTGGTCCACGTCACTTTGGCTCATCGTCAGTACCGCTCATAGCATAACAGTCAATCGTCCACTCAATTACTGCATCGCTAATGTACTTGCGACGATCGTTAACCGTAGTTAACACAATGTACTTCTACGTAGTTCACGTATGGGTCATGAAGATACCCGAGTCGGCGTACGACTCAAGAAGTACGAAGGTAGAGAGGAATAACATAAGAACCCGGCTGAAACAAAGGATTTGGGCTCTGTAACTATTTGCGTCTATATTCGCAAAACCCAAGCACATGTTTCTTTGTTTAAAGGTTCTGAATTTAGAATCTTTGACTATCGTGTCGTTTACAATTCAAATATGGTTATATTTAAATATACATTGTGGTTCACGTGTGTGTTACATATAACGTTACACGAACGTATGAATTCCCAAATATTTACAGCATTAAAGATTGGAATTCACACAAAAGATTAATTCAAAATGAAGCATGAATGCTTTACAATTTTACATGAAAATTATACGCAAAACAATTTGAATTACAAAGAAGAATTCACCACGTGCACAGACATTCTGGTGGCACTAGGGAATTTAAGATTCATATAAATTAAAGATAAGAAAGAGTTACAATAATTTATATACAATAACTTTTAGATTTGTCCTTTTACATCGAAACAGGTGCTTTGGCTAAAATAGCGATAAGCTGCACAAAATACATACATCAATTCAATTACAAAATACAATCAACAATTGCAATAATATGGTAAGAAGTAGACGTGTTATTGTTACCTCTTAAAGTAGATTTACTGCTTTAGCGGGGTTCTTTCTTCGACTCTCACAGATGACTCGGTATGCGGCGGACGGAGCTAATTTAGCTGACTTGTGGCATCGACCGACCCTGGGATGCGAGTACGGATTTCGCGTGCATGATCATATTTTATAAAACTGCATTGAACGCATCACGTGACCGCTCACGTGGTATGTTGTTGATCTCAAAGGTGCTGGACAATGGCCTAAAGTTATGCAACAATCTGACCTTGCTAGAAGCTTCTAGATACTGATGTATCACGGGAGAATTTCAACAAAGGTCCCTTCAAAATTTTAATTTTGAAAACGAGCAATTGGGTCACGAGGTCATGACACAGAATTTGTCAGACTCGTCACAAAGAGAGAGAGAGAGAGAGAGAGAGAGAGAGAGAGAGAGAGAGAGAGAGAGAGAGAGAATATGAAAATGTAAAAACTTAGACAATAAGTTTACATGTGGCCATTCTGGGCTTTCTTTCAGAGGATCAAGCGTTTTTCTTCTTTGTTTTATGTGTTGGTGAATTCCCATCATGAATCAGTACATTAGGAGGGTGGCCTGGTCTCCTAGACTTGATAGATCCACT
Source organism: Sinotaia quadrata (assembly GCA_028829895.1). Lineage (NCBI taxonomy): Eukaryota > Metazoa > Mollusca > Gastropoda > Architaenioglossa > Viviparidae > Sinotaia > Sinotaia quadrata. The sequence continues at coordinate 18,299,634 of CM054184.1, forward strand.
CAGAAAGTTCTGGGAACAGTTTGGGTGGTCATGTCCAAAGATGCACATTAAATATAGTGTTAGTGCAGGTGAAGTGAGCGAGGAAACTTGTTTAGGTGCTTAAGAGACTACATTCAGCAGTCGAATGCATATTTATTCTTATGTCTAATTACATTTCTCTCTTTCGAACGTTGCAGTCCTCAAGGTTGGACAAGCGTGCGTAGTGGATGGGGAGTGCACAACGAACTCTGTCTGCTCATCAAACTCGAAAACATGCACATGCTTAGCAGGCTACATTCAGCAGTCGAGTGGTCTTTGTTGTAAGTTTACGTTTATCATGAAAAAGTCCTATTGTTTAACATAAACAAAATGAGTAAACTAATTTGATGAGTGAAAAAATATTACATGACATATATACACATTAAATTTCAACGCGTTGTCTGTGAAATCGAATTATTGCATACGGTACATTAACAGTAAAATGAAATTTTATTTTATTATATATTCGCATGCACAAACAGGATATCGTGATACACAAATGCCATGGAGCACGTGCTATTATTTAATGAGGAATTGAATGATATACATATGCATATAAATCAAAACCTTCCTTATCTGTGTTCATTACAGTCGAGTAAACTTTAATTAAGAGTCTTTGCTATTAACTCTATTGTGAATTTTATTTCTGTTCAAGCAAGGAGACTGCTACCTGGTGCCATAATCTTGAATCCACTGAATGTTGTGTATTGTATGTCTTGTGTGTGAAAAATTACATGTATGATCATGGCAAATGGCTAGGTGCGAGATATTTTATTGAGTTGTGTAAAAATAACTAAATATAAACGAGCACATTCTTATTTTCACTGTTTAAAAGTAAATAATTATTGTTTTAGATATCAAATGTATTTGCTTTTTCATTTATAATTGATAAATAAATTAAGAACTGTTTTCACATCTTTGTAATGATTGTACTGTTTCAGCACTGAAAGCTGTTCCACAGGGGAAGCAAATGGACTGTAACTTACCAAAACATTTTCGCTCTTTATGAAGAAAAAGCTTCACGTAGACAAGTCTATAGCACAATTCTAATTTTTCATTTTGAACTTGCATAGATCACGTTGTCTACTGACGTGGTTTTTCGCACTAGCTGTAATAAGAGTATACACACACACACACACACACACACACACACACACACACACACACACACACACACACACACACACACACACACACACACACACACACACACACACATACATACAATAGCATATAAAATATTTATGAAACACTTTAACAAAGTATCAGCTATAATATTAAGATGCATATCTAATCTCTAGATAGTAATTGCAGATATACGAATTCCTAACTGAAAACATATTCTATCTTTCTACTGTATATTGTAAAGTCCTTAGGATTTGTATCTAGGCACTTGTATTCTGTCTATCTGTCTGTTTCCGTCTCTATCTCTCTCCATCTGTGTTTGAGTGGGTGTTTGTCTGTCTCTGCCTCTATATTGTCAGATTAGTTTTTGATGAATTATAGCATTATGATTTGGGCAAATGGCTTCAAACGTTTTATGCATGAGGAGTATGAATGTCTGGTACATTAAATTATTTCTAGTATCTCCTGTGTATGTGTTTCTTGCTGTCCCTTCCATATTATTGGTCGTGGTCTGTTGTTTCAGGTCTTTAACTCGAATCACCCTAGTGCACCAATATACCACAACACCTGGGTGTCAAACAGAGTCCCTGGATGCAAGTCACTGACGATAAATCTGGCCCACCAGGCAATTTCTGTTTTATATTTAAATATGAAATACATCTAAATGACTAATGGGTTATGTCTTGATTTAATAATGAGTTTCATTAGATACTTTATCACTTAAACATAACTCTTTACGAATGTATAATTTAAAATATTATGTAGAAAATAAAATAGAGATCTGTATTGTGCGTTATAGGAAAAAGCTTTCTCACTCACATAAATCATAAAAACAGGTACGCAAATACAAAAATCTCAGTCATCAATCGCATTACATAAATACAAAATATAATATTCAATTTCTAAATACATACATTTATTGTACATTTATACAGTTCTTTATATACAATATATTATAAAATTATGTACACCTACACAGCACTGTAAATATCAGCTAGCACGAATGCACAGCTCTGTTTCAAAGGCAGACAGCGATCCTTAACCCAAGTATTCCGTAAAAATGTATATCGCCAGCTAAATCAATACCCGCGAAAATAATGGAAGATTCACTATTCAAAAATGGCAGCAGGGTTTTTTTAAGTTTGGAATACAACACATCATTAAGTTATTTTCATTAAACTGCATATTGACAGTGGGACAAACACTCTTGTTCTAACTCGGTTGCGATTCTCTGACCATTTCCACTACGTCATATTCCATGCTGCTAAAGTGATGTAAGTTGAGATCTTTAGAGATCTTATTAAGTACACTTATATTGCACATTGAGGACTAGTTGAGATCTTTAGAGATCTTATTAAGTACACTCATATTGCACATTGAGGACTAATTGAGATCTTGAGATCATATTAAGTACACGCATATTGCACATTGAGGACTAGTTGAGATCTTTAGAGATCATATTAAGTACACTCATATTGCACTATGAAGACTATCTGAGATTTGAAATGAAATGCGTTCTTAGTTTCCGTAATGTGGTCAACGTACACCGTGGTTGTCTGTTTAGATCTAAAAATGTATCCATCAGTAAAATTCTATTTGCAATAAGATTTATATCAAACAATATTTATTAATCACTACACACATATGTAATTAGTTTAATTCTTCACACATATTCACACTAATCATTGCTAACAAAAGAAATTCACCCACGTACTTTAAAAATAACTACGAAATAGTTTTGATGAAATCTGACTAAACAGCAAATGTATTATTAATAGTAAGTAATAATACTATTATCAAAGTTAAAATTAGAAAACAAAAACTTGAATCGGTAATACATTACAAAGATTTTGAGCGCAGTCACTGAACGTTTGTCAAATAAGAGATATTCTATTTTCTTTTTATCTTGCTAATTCTAAATAAATCATGAGAACATGAGAGAAAAGGGATACACGAATATGAGAGAGAGAGAGAGAGAGAGAGAGAGAGAGAGAGAGAGAGAGAGAGAGAGAGAGAGAGAGAGAGAGAGAGTATTGAAAGAGAGAGTTAAATAAAGGGAGATAATTGAAAGTAATGCTATCTAATTGTAAAGTTCAGCCATTTGGTTGATTCTAAAAGTGGTGTGTAATAAAGACATCAATGAAAAAATAATACTGCTATACATGACAATGAATCGCATGTTCAAAACACGCATACATACATATATACATATATAATATATAATATATACATGCATACATACATACATACATACATACATACATATATACATAGAAACAGGCGAAATCTCATTTAATAAGTTCACTGGACTGGGTGTAGTTTTCGTCCGTAAACCAAACGTTGAATCGTTTGCAAAACTGAGTTAAATTGCTCCATTTCTCTTCATTATGCAAGAGCATACTCAAGGTCACTGTCGATCCGTTATTATAAGGATTTATATATGTCTGTGTGAGATGTTGGTCAAGTAAAATCAGAATACAAAGAACTACAACTACAGCATATTTCAATTGAAACTAACACGGAAATTTACATTCAAATTTTAGTCGAAAATGTAGTCGAGAAAGTAAGAAGATGGAGAGCGAATCAAATAATTCAATATTAGTTTAATTAACTTCAGAAATCTGGCCATTTTATCACTATGCAATTTCTCTCTCTCTCTCTCTCTCTCTCTCTCTCTCTCTCTCTCTCTCTCTCTCTCTCTCTCTCTCTCTCTCTCTCTCTCTCTCTCCTCTCTCTCTCTTCTCTCCTCTCTCTCTCTCTCTCTCACACACACACACACACACACACACACACATACATACATACACACAAATGCACACACATACACACACAAATACACACACACATACACACAAATACACACACACACACACACACACACACACACACACACACACACACACATAATAAGTAAACTTACTGATAGTGTTAAGTAGACGGCTGGTTTCATTCTGTATGCCGTTAAAGACCGACGCTCGAATATCGGGGGCGGGGATTAAAAACGTGACAGACAGACATGTTTTCTTTGCTCTGTGATCCGTGTCACAGATATCGATATCTCAGAATCATGAAGGAAGAAATAAATTACCTCGCTTTCACGCTATTTGGCTTAAATAGCTGCCTGGCAAAGCCAATGTTTAAATACAACAAAGAATTCTCAAGGCGATCTGATTACATTACAAAATAAGCATTTAAGCCACACAAGAATGATATGCCAAATGATGAGGCAAGTAATATAAATAAATAATGTCGTAGTATAGAACTTGACCGACTTAATAATAATTTTGTTTATGAGATGAAAATGCATGCGCTTCTGATAATAAAGTCTGTGACTTCTCAAGATCATTCGGTCTTGTCTGTTTTGTTTGAAGGAAGAAGATATTGAAACACAGAATTGTAAGACTCTGTTGTTTGTCATGTGGTAGCACTTAAATGACCTTTTGTTTCGCTTAAATAACGTACACTGTCCACTTAATCTTAAACACGTGTTAATAGATTGCGGAATATTGCATGACGGTAAATGTCATAATGTTGTGGAAGAGACAAAATGTATGTGACGCCAACGCCACTTAGTTAATGTTTATTATTATTATTAATTAATTAGTCATTCATAAGTAATGGTATGTTATTCATAATTATCCAGCAGACACCACTCGTCTCTCACGGTCACGTGAGCTAGCTAACTGGCGAGCTATCTGACTGATTTTACAAAAGGTACCTGGCACACACTCAAGCAACTAGTAAATGTTAAATCTAGATCTTAAAATGCACGATCTTTGTCAACTTCATAATCTCCAGACATTAAATCTGGAAATTATGGTAATACATGTATCAATACAATATGCAATTAATAATATAAATAAAAAAGTTAATCAAAATATTTATAAAATAGAATAAAAGGATAGACGAAGCAAGATGGTTGTAGAGAGTTTTACAAAAATAATGAGTGATATAGGACTGCTTTCTAATTGTCTATTATTCCAGTAGCCAAATGTATCTCTTTCTAGCGCTGTTTTAGTCTAGACTTTCACGTTAAGTTTTAAGCTCAACCAAATGTCAACAATTGTTTTCCACATTTACCAATTTCAACACAATGACAATTAGTTTAACAATTTTGAACAAATGTGAACTTATCCCAGGCAGAGCCTCCCCAATTTATATGACGCCAACGCCACTTAGTTAATGATTATGATTATTATTAATTAACTAATCATTCACAACTGATTACAAGTTATGAATTTCCAGCAGACATCACTCGTCTCTCTCACGAGGCGAATATGCGATCGCTGTAAATATTTTCTTTCTTCCACAACATTAAGACATCATTTACCATCACTATGCGTGATTGTATTTCTAAAACTGTAAGCGTTTCATGAACCGCTACTACTTCAATTGTTCAATGACAAAACAACTTGTTAAAATTAAATATGAGGTATTAAATTTGCAGAAGATAATATAAAATGCTAAGTTTATAGTGAAAAGGATTAAGACTATTTGGGCACAATGCAAACCACATACACGCATAGAGTCCTCAGCAACATGGGAATGAATCAGGTAGTTCGCTCATAATTCAGTGTTTTAATTAACAATGTGTAGAGGTGCATGTCATTCGTAATGCAGTGCAATGATTTGTATTTACAGATATTAATGATTCATTAACATGTTGACCCTACCACTATGAAACTTTCTGTTGTAAAAGAGGAGAAATATATATATATATAAATGCGAACATTTAAGGAAATGTGATATATGTATGTTTTGGTATGGTGTATCCGTAATGTTACAAACATACTACAAAGAATAAATAAAATATTTATCTAATAAGAGGTATACAATAAATGTAAGCAAGATAAGAAGGTTCTGAATGCATCATATTCAATAATTTCATTTATAAATCTTTATTAATATAATAAACATTGTTTATAGAACCAGAACACTCAGTTGGTCGTTCTGTGGTATTATTCTTATGACATATACTGTCGAAATAGCAGCACATAGTGAGAACCGTAACTCTTTGAATTGGGCAAATAGCTATACTTAGAGCGTTATTGGATCATCAATTAGGACCTATGTTAAAATGAATAAATATTTGTACATAAAGAAGTTTTTTAAATGTTCAAACTGGATAGCCCTTAAATTATGAAACAGCCAATCTCAAACACCTAACGTACACAAGGCGGCAGACCCTTCACGCATATAGGTCAGCAGAAATTAACACAACGACAATAGGTATTTGCTGATATAATACCAGTATCGAGTTCCAAAAATATTCAGTTATATATCAAGCAGATCTCAAAGCGGCGCTAATAATACCGACGTTAAAATTCCCTTCAAACAAATTTCTATGAGTAATAAATTTGCAGGCCTAAAATAAAATCTGTACTAAGAAAACAGTGCAAGCGTATCATATTACATATCCAATAAATCCACACATGCATGCACATACGCGCGCGTGCACTCGCACACACACTATCGCACATATTTATGCATAGCGGAATGTCACAGTATGAACGCACAAACTCGCTAAACCAGCATGAATAGACGACAGAAATAACTATTATGCACAAACGTAAACTTCAAATAACATTAAACAATTTTTTATAGAACTAGAAGAATATACCAATTTTACCAGCTATCATCTAATGATTTATTTTTGAAGAGTGAAAGTGATGTGACAGTCAAGCGAATAATAATAAAAAAGAATAGCAAAACGAACGAGCACACAAACAATCCAATGAAATTCCAGAACAATGAACAAAACCACGATGTAATCCACAATCTCTATTCAAAGGCAAATAAGACCAAATCTAAACAAAGTCAAATGACAAACAATAAAACCGCAAATAAGTCAAAACAGTTTAAATGAATAAGATAGTATGTTCTTTGAAATTTGATTATTATTAGTATCCATTGTGCATCAATACCGGTGAGGTTTAAAACTTTACACGTTCCCATCTAGTGAATCAATCGTTGATGAATGAATTTAGAAAAAAAGATTTTTACCATGTAATATTACAAACTCTAGAACACCATTACGATTTTTTATACAATGAAAATAAGGATTCCTTTTGAGAATTTAAGCATTCATAATCAAAACAATTAATGCAATGACATATCAGGAGCGCACTTAAGAAAGGAATTGTTTTGAGACCAAGAGAAACAGTTCAGCGCACCATTATCTCAGTGCAATTGTTCTCCAAGTCCACCACGCCCATGTTGAAGTATGCATTATATCATAGTATGGATGTGTGTGCCATGAAGTTCTTATATAGCATGAATATATGGAATGTATTTGTATTGGTATGATAATGCTTTTGATTCTTTTTTGTTTCTGTTCTGTTGGGCTGTGTCCTAGGCACACGTTTTAAATCATAATAACTAATTCATGTTCTCCCTTCTCATCCCGCTTTCATTCATTGACGATCACATTAGACATCAATGCAATCAGGCCTTAAAATGCCAAATCAAAATAACATAAATGTTGGGAAGTCAGATGCGATTCAAACGTCAGTCATTTTGTTCAGCCGTAGTCATGCAAGGACTCTTTGTTTGGGAAAAACAAGTAATTAAGTAAAGAAAAGGGTCTATTGCAAGCATGGGAGAGAATCGAATTAAATACCCGTCCCTCTATATTTAATGGGGATCATCGTCTTGCAAAGAAAATCAAACTTCCATCAAAAATACAGTTAACACTTTTATTCTAAGGTGTCCACTATTCTGCAGGTATTTTTCAGTATTTCAATAAACACCTTATTCTATTCACGTGTTTTATTCTACAACACAGAAATAGAAGCGCAACAAAGCAGAACAAATTACTGGCATATCATTGGCAAACTCAGTCCCCCACTCTCCTCACCTAAAGCATAAACCCTGATGAGTGACTCAATTTGACTAGTGTTTATGAAAGGGCTGTGCTTTCTCAGTTTGTCAGCACACAACATAAACGCATGTGTATACCTAATATACGAATTCATGAATAAAAACATGCATAATACATTCATAAAATTATACATGCATACAAACATAGCTTCTCTGACTGCAAGTACATTGTGATGTAATCTGTAAAAGAGATATAATGTCATTGTTTAAAAAAAAAAAAACCCTCGAATCTTTTATTTCTCCCTAACTTTGGTAATCTAACCTTAAATAAATGCTAAAACAGACATTGTCACAAAACAACACCAGGCCAACCGTAAGCTCATGTACATTAGTAGATGAATAGTTAATATAGCATTATATACTTTTGACTTAACTAGGAAACTCCTAAAAACGCCCTAGTAACGTGGGCAAGTCTGCATGGACGCATGTAACGTAATTCAAGGACAAGAGTGGTACGAGACGCCATGACGGAATCAAAACGTTTTCCAAGTTGAGGTGACATGACAATTACTTGTTAAGTAGATCGTGTCGGTAGTTGAACGCATTTCCTTTGAAAAGGACGCATATATAATAATATATAAGGAAATTTGTGGTGATGTTTACGTAAACACTACTTTGGTTTTACAGTTTACTGTCGATCTGGCTACCATCTTGTTGAAAACCTGACCGCAAAGTTGCTAGAAAGTGAGAATCTCGTTTTAGAGGTGTGACAGTTATGTTGATGGAGAATGACCGGCATGACGTTTGGGCCTGGAATTAAATATGTCTATCATTTTGCATGCACCTAACCATCTTTGATCCATATCTGTATCTGCAGCCGACGTTCATGGCATGACTTCCTATCAAATATTGTTCCTGACCTAAACAATATAGCCAATGCTACAAAAATGTAATCAATTTAATTATAAAATCGGATTTTTAAAAATCGAATTATAAAAAAAGACCTAACCTGATTTTAAAAAAATCGGACGTCATGTTCAAATTTAGCAGTACGAAATTATTCTAAATCACTTGAAACATCGGAAACAACTTTCAAAAACATTTTTGTGACGCAGTGTAATAGTTCAATTAAATAATCATGCTTCAATTCAAATCATAGATCAATAGCAAACATGTACGAATTATTTCATTAGTCCATTCCTTCGTTATAAGTTATTTTACCATAATCTAACAACCACCTTTATGATTGGACTTGAATTATGTTAAAATCAAATTGATTAGAATAAAGGACTTTCTTCAACAAAGCAACTTTTGATCCATCCCCTTTGGATAAAGTTATTATGATCAAGTGTGAGACTATTATTCAGAAATACTACTCATCCGCTTGGAACTGGTTTGGATTGCATCAGCAAATTCTAGCTTAATCTCCACCTGAGTTGTTCACTGAAACTCTGACACAAAAGTACAATCATAAGCAGTGCCCAAGGTCAGGCCACGTTGACAAATATATAATTATTAATTTTAGAAATACGGATAGGCAAATTTATTCAGCCAGATGGGTGCATGGGTATTATTATTTTTACTTCAAAAGATTAAAATAGCTTATTTATATTTCTGGCCATTTGCCAAAATAGTTGTCACAACGAACAAAAAGCACTACTTGCTTTTCTTTCTTTAAATGCATTTTCATAAGCAATGTGTGTAATGTGTGTATGTATTGCATGAGTTTGTGCTAATTGTTTTGATGAATGCAAAGAAAGCTCATGAAATATAATACTTATTAATATTGGATTATTATCTTAGCAGAGTCACTCTAATTTTAAACTAGCAATAAGCCCAAGGTGTCGTGTTAGTACAAGAATATAAAAAGAAAATCCTTTAGTTTAGCAGACTTGACTTTATAAGACACCTTAAGTATGGTCTGTATCCATGCAGTAAATTATTCCATTGCACATGCCTTCACCTGTCATACAAAATAGGTCAAACGCTTAAAATAATTTGACAGTAAATAATTCTTGGCACCAAGCCAGGTAATCTCGTTCCCAAAGTGGAACGTTTACGTACTTTCTTTCGTAATAAACTCGGCCGAGCGTGACGAAAAAAATATATTTTCTGTAAATCATAGATGTTAGGGAGAGCAATAAAAGTCGAAGAGTTATGACTTATTATTTAGCAACCATTCATGCACTGTTATATCGCCTGTTATTTACGGGCTGCAGCTGCACTTGAGTGTTCTTTAGTAAAGAACTGGTATTGTGTCCTCACCTACTCTATTTAAACATCATATTCTTAACGAACTTTGATATTTTGTCTCTGTAAAATTAATTATCCCATTCTCAATTTGCTTCGCTGTACGTATACAATCATCATGACTATTTATATGCTACAAAAATCAATGTCAATGTAGTTTTTCAAATATAATGAGACGGTTTCGTTCCATTTTTGCAGGAGAACAATTGCGTTAAAAAAATTTATATCAGCAATATATATAACTTTTCTCATTCTGATTGCCTAGATTTATATTCCATTTGCTCAGTAAGTACAAACTCCTTAGAAATACAAATATGTTCTCATATAAACAAGTGGTAGATGCTACTTAAGTGGGAAAATATGATGGTTTAACAATTGCTTCTTCAATTCATGTATCTCGTTTATAAACTGCTAAACTGAGTAAAGAGGTCTTGTGTATCTACATGTCCACATCCTTTCTAATATCTAAGGGAAGTGACTATGATGAAATATTTTAGTTTCTTCTTTACATCATATGGCAAAGAGGCCCACGGAGAATTCACACATCTCTATAACTATAGAATGGACTTTGGAATGGAGAATGTACAACATATTGTTAGCACAGTTTTACGGTCACATCTCTGTAACTATAGAATGGACTTTGGAATGGAGGATGTACAACATATTGTTAGCACAGTTTTACGGTCACATCTCTATAACTATAGACTGGACTTTGGAATGGAGGATGTACAACATATTGTTAGCACAGTTTTACGGTCACATCTCTATAACTATAGAATGGACTTTGGAATGGAGGATGTACAACATATTGTTAGCACAGTTTTACGGTCACATCTCTATAACTATAAACATACTTTGGAATGCAGGGTGTACAACAGATTTACTGTCACATAATGGACATAGTAAACTGAAAGGAAGTCAGTTGGAAGTACAAGATGTCAAATGGTGCTGTTGCGAATATGAACTAAAATAATGCACATAATCCAAGGTGATCAGTGATTTTGCAATTAATAGATTTACTATGATAGCACAATGATATAAACAAATATAGTTTGGTTAATCATTTTGTTTTGTAGATATAGCTGTAAAGTAAACGTAACTTCTACTGGAAGTGGAGATAATGCATGCTTGCTCTAAAACGGATCTTCAGTCCCAATGTGTTCATGCTTATTTGAATCACATTAAATGTTCTAAGTTGTGATTCATTATATAAGTCCCTATCATAAACATCTAGTCTGTGTGAATGGCATTATATATCTTTGAAATATGTGACATATGAAAGAAATAATTCGTCAACATTAATTAAAATGCAATATATAAAACGAAATCAATAAAAAGAAAGCTTCACTTAGATATATGTACCGTCTATTTGTATTTTGTATTTTTAATAGCAAGTTATTTATGGGTTTCTCTCGAAAGGAAAATATGAATAAGGTCCTTAGTGCACAAATTGTATAATTACAAAATCAATAATTCAATAAGTCAAGATTACAAAATATGCCAATCATACAATTAAAAGTACAAGAGTTCAATCTCAGATGAGTCCCTAGATATGTGACATTTTGCTGGAAGATGGGCAAGATGCTGATTCTCCACCGACCCACCACCACCACCCACCACCCAGATCATCTGTAACCATAGGCTAATCCACTAAACACACCTTCTGACTGGACACACGTGTTAGAAAGATGAAATATAGGTAACATAGAATAGAAGAGAGAGAGAGAGAGAGAGAGAGAGAGAGAGAGAGAGAGAGAGAGAGAGAGAGAGAGAGAGAGAGAGAGAGCAAGGATGGAGAGATTTTGGAAACTTGTCCTGCCTGATAAACAACCAATTACATCAAATTATATTCTCTATTCTATTATATTATGTCAAAATGCTTGCATATATCGCTTGTCAAAATTTCTCAATACTTTCAATAAAGCATATCGCGAATATCAGTATTATTCACCCAGTAAAATCACATTGGACACAAGAAATTAGACAGGTCTAATGACGCGTATTGTATGTAGTTAATTTTACCTTTATAAGGTATTGTAGCCACCCACCTGCACGTGAGAAATATTGCAGAAAAGATTGCTGCATTTAGAAAACATTTTAATAGAATGCTTACAAATTCAGTGAGTTAGTAATTTGTAGAGAAAGCAGTTCTTAATACCCAGGACTTTAGAATAACATGAAGCCTCATTATAGTTACACCACAATTAAAATAGTCCTATACTTTAAGCAAATTACACTGACCACAATTGGTTTGCATTTGTTGCATAAAGTTTAAGAATGAACGTGAATGAAGAATCTGCATTTGCCAACCATATATCTCCTTCTATATATGCATACGATGATCAATGGAGCTAGGTTCAATTTCCTTTCCATCACTTTACATACACCAGTAGGTGGGAAAAGACGAGTGTTTTCTAAAGATCAACATTTATGACAGCAGAGCTCTTTACAGCTTTCTTCTGCGCTTTCTGTGTCTGTAATTCTGTGAGCAGGGTTTAGTGCCCCGCGTGTGTTCACGCATGCACAGGACGCTGTTCTGGTTGAAAAATAAAACAAGGTTTTCTATTGGGTAATGATATTTGCTGCTTTTGACAGCACACACACTATTTTCCTTTATTCACAGATTAACCTCTTCGGTATTGTCTCAACACGGATGGGCGAATGACTATAGATTACAAATCACATAAGTTTGTTTTTCACCTATTTCCATGGCAGTATAAATAGTTACGTGTACCCAACCAATGCGCTGTTGCTATGAAATTTCCTTATATAAATGCGCGTTGTGACCACTTGTCGTCACTGGACGTTCTATGTACGATGTTTAAGGTTCAAATCAATGAAGACAAGTACCATGAAGACGAACACCATGAAGACAAATACAATGAAGACGTATAACATACACTCTACATGTTTCGCATCGATCCTACTTCTGATGTATCTGTCAAAGGGTAAGATTTTTAAGCGTAAATTTCACCTTTATGCTTACCATCCTTTTTAAGGGTGCTGATGTTTCGTTTTGTTTTTTGAAAGAAAGGAAATAAGTTTAATTATAGTTATGGGTGAAGAATTAGATGTTGGTAGCTATAATTATAGAGATTTCAATAATAGATTACTTTAAGGATTGGTGGTTACAAATACTGTCATCATTATATTCCTGAAAATGTCCCATCACCAGTAACAACTTTCATTTTGATTTATCAACATTTTTTTCTGAAATGAGAATACATACCATCTTTTTTTTTTTTTTTATATAGCACGCTGCTCTTGTTCTTAAGGTTTTGGGTTATAACTCTTTTGGTTTCAGCTGTATTGCAAACATATATAGACACACACACAATATATACATTATAATTTCGGGTTCACACTGATAAACATGGTAAGTCTACAGATATGTGAATTTGTTTTAAACAGCATTAAAATTATACATACAAAAGCAGTAGATAATTGAGTTTTAATTTTGCACAACTATACCGTTTCAGCTAACGCAAAGCAATTATAATATTTCCCCCATAACATGTTGGTGCTCCAATAAATATTAATATTTCACATATAATAATATGTGAAAATAACATTGTAATGTGTGTTTTCGGGATTTACATTCTACTCCAAGACGTAGATATCCAGAGAGATTTATTTTCTAGGAGTAATATCATGGCACGTACGTACGACACGTTGGTCAGGAAAGCAAAATTGTCAAGAGATTTTTAAACTCCTGACCTTTAACACTTTTATTTGAAAGATTAGATGCTACTACTAATTAGTAGATAAGAATCACCAGTGGTGCTTTTCCTATTCGAGTAGAAATCGAACCCTTACTGTCTGTCTTGAGTTATGTTCAAATCAAAGGGATTAGAATACAGACTTTCATCAACAAAGTAATTTTTATCCATCCCCATTGGATGAATTTGTTATGAACAAGTTTATGACTATTAGTTAGACAAACTATTCATCCAGATGGAACTGGTTTGGATTGAGCCAGCAGTTTTTAGCAATTTCTCCACCTGAGTTGTTTACTTAAACTTTGACAAAAATATAATCACAAGGAATGCCTAAGGTTGGGTCACGTTGACATTGGAAACACATATATTATTAAATTTAGAAATATGGATAAGCAAATTTACTCCGCCACAAAACGATAAATATTATGTTAGCTCCTTTTGTTCATGACTGTTTTAAAATAAACTTATAAAATCAAATAAAGTCCAAAGAAAAAGAACCGACGGTTAAAAGTCTAACATGAAAATGTATATGAATTAGGTTATCAAAATAGACAAAGATTTGTTTGGTTTAAAAAAACAAAACAAAAAAACTATTGCTGTGTCATTTTCCAGACGTGTCTTGCTCGACTGTAACAATCATAGGAAATTATTGTGCCCCAACGGACGTATGCTCTACCACACCCGCTACTGTCTGTAACGCTGCTACCTCTACCTGCCGTAAGTTGTCTGAAAAAATTGTTTCTTGATTATGAGATGGGGAGTATGGGTTTGCAAATTGCAAAATAGACAATTTTCTTATTAATAATATTTCTTGGCTATTGTTCACGAACTAATTCAAACATATTCATAGAGTAGAGCTATAGGTGAACACGTCACAAAACATATAATATATTCATTCGATATGCATTACGAATCGCTTTTGGGATTATATTACATGTATTTAATCAATATTATCAATCAATTTATACATAATTCGTTAACCTTTCTTTTAGAGATGAAATTTATTATTTCAGCTTTTAACATAGTTCAGCTTGGTTGTTTAGTTTTCATGGCACTTTAAATTGAAATTTGAATAATCCTACACAAGATGCAAATTTATTTTGTCAGCGAATATTCAGACAGGTGAATATTCAGAAAATAAGAGAATATTAAGAAGAAACGTGAATATGAACATTAAATAAAGGATGTCTGAATTGAATTGTAACAAAGACAAATAATTATTAGATGATACTTTAATATAACAATGTAAATAATTATTTAAAATTTAATATACTAGATTCAGTTTAATATTAGTATGCATGTAATTCAAATATAAATACTTAACTTTAATATAACATTTTAAGTACTTTAACTTTAACATAACATCAACATATATCTTTCGTTTAACGATTTAGTTTAATGTTAGTTTACATAAAATTCAAATCTGCATATTTAAATTTTAAGTGCATACTTAAATTTAACATAACAGTTTCAGTTTAATTTTAGTAGACATGTGCTTCAAATATAAGTACTTAACTTTAATGTAACACTTTCAGTACTTTAATTAACTTTTACATAAGTTTTATTTTAGTTATAGTCTACATGCAATTGAAATCAACATACTTAACTTTCATATAACGGTTTGAATGTAATTTTAGTATGCATATAATTCAAATCTAGACTTTAATATAACAGTTTCAGTACATACTTAACTTTAACATAACAGTTTCATTTTAATTTTAGTATACATATGTATTTCAAATAAATATACTTAACTTTAAAATAACAGTTTATGTACTTTATTTATCTATAACATATTTTCAGTTTAATTTTAGTATACGTTTATTTCAAATTTACATAATTAACTTTAACATAACAGTTTCAGAGTAATTTTAGTATGCGTAAAATTCAAATATACCTACTTATAATTAATAGAACAATTTCAGTTTAATGTTAGTTTACATTAGATTCGCATCCAAATCCGTACAGATTAATATTAATGGCAGTGTATAAACATGAGTTATATTATTCTTCAGTTCCATGCTCATACTAAATTTGACTATAAAAGTGCACAAAGCTCATTCTAAATTTAACTGAAATTAGTGACTATAAAAGTGCACAAAGCTCCTTCTAAATTTAATTGAAATCAGTGGCTATAAAAGTAAGCAATGCTCATATTAAATGTAATTGCAATCAGCGCCTATAAAGTAAACAATGATCATACTAAATTTAATTGAAATCAGTGCTACAAAAGTAAGCAATGCATTTTGTGTTCAGTGGTTGACATCGGACAATCGTGCGCATATCCAAACGCTGCAAAATGCAAGACTGGAACATCTTGCGACTCTGACAATTTGTGTAGTGAGTATTGTGTGAGTTATTAATAATATTAGTGAGTATTATGTGAGTTATTAATAATATTAGTGAGTATTGTGTTGGTTATTAATCATATTAGTGAGTATTGTGTTAGTTATTAATAATATTAGTGTGTATTGTGTGAGTTATTAATACTATTAGTGAGTATTGTTTTAGTTATTAATACTATTAGTGAGTAGTGTGTTAGTTATTAATAATTTTAGTGAGTATTGTGTTAGTTATTAATAATATTAGTGAGTATTGTGTTAGTTATTAATAATATTAGTGAGTATTGTGTTAGTTATTAATAATATAAGTGAGTATTGTGTTAGTTATTAATAATTTTAGTGAGTATTGTGTTAGTTATTAATAATATTAGTGAGTATTGTGTTAGTCAATAATATTAGTGAGTATTGTGTTAGTTATTAATAATATTATTGAGTATTGTGTTAGTTATTAATAATATTACTGAGTATTGTGTTAGTTATTAATAATATTACTGAGTATTGTGTTAGTTATTAATAATATTAGTGAGTATTGTGTTAGTTATTAATACTATTAGTGAGTATAGTGTTAGTTATTAATAATATTACTGAGTATTGTGTTAGTTTTCGGTATTATTAATGAGTGTCGTGTACGTTGTTTATATTATTAGTGAGTGTCATATTAGTTCTCGGTATTATTAGTGAGTGTCATATTAATTCTCGGTATTATTAGTGAGTGTCATGTTAGTTATAAATATAATTATTGACTGTCATGTTAATTCTCGGTATTATTAGTGAGTGTCATGTTAGTTATAATTAGTAGAAAATCATACAGCTATTAATGTTATTAATATGTTTTGTTACCTCTGAGTATCATTATTGAGTGTCAACAGATATTGTTAAGTGAGTGTCATGTTAGTTATTAGTATTATTAATGTGCTTATTGTTAATATAGATATATACATTAATAATATCACTATTTGCTAGAAATATTGGCTGATTGACAATATGTATGATTGACGAATGTAACTTTCCTTTAAACAGAATTAGACGTATCGCAATCTTGTGCTGCACCCAACGCCGCGAACTGCAAAACAGGTCTGGTGTGTGATACAGTCGACAACAAGTGTAGTAAGTAATGTCCAATAAATCGTATGATTGTCTGATTTCAGTGCTCAGATCAATTGTGAATGTGTTTATACATAATATAGAGATATCATATATTATTCTATTTTTATTCAAACAGAATTAGAAGTATTGCAATCCTGTGCTTCACCAAATGTAGCTGGCTGTAAAACGGGCCTGGCGTGTGATACAACGGACAATAAGTGTAGTGAGTAATTTTAGTTTATAATAGAAATCACAGCAGCGAATATCTACCTATTTAGACAATAAGTGTAGTGAGTAATTTTAGTTTATAATAGAAATCACAGCAGCGAATATCTATCTATTTATCTCTCTCACTCTCTCTCTCTCTAACTATCTCTCTCTCTATCTATATATCTATCCATCTCTCTATCTATTTATCTGTTTGTCTGTCTGTCTGTCTGTCTGTCTGTCTATCTGTTTTCGTCTTTCCCTTTGTTTAGCTGTTTAATATGTAAACTGACAGATCAAAAGCTAGATAGATAGATAGGTACAGAGAGAGAGAGAGAGAGAGAGAGAGAGAGAGAGAGAGAGAGAGAGAGAGAGAGAGAGAGAGAGAGAGAGAGAGAGAGAGAGAGAGAGAGAGAGAGTCTCCATATACTGATTGATACTATTGTAATACAACAGGGGTGGACATCTTGCAATCGTGTGCGTCACTTAATGTTTCCAACTGTAAAACGGGCCTGGCATGTGATACGACTGACAGCAAATGTAGTAAGTCTTCTAAATTTACGTTCGGAATAATTTCCATGTGAACCCTTTCTTTGACTGGAAAAGCAGATGAGATGAAACTTTTATTTATTCATAGATAATGTAATGAGTATTAGCTTTTAAATTCATATATAATTGTATTTGTATTTTAAACAAATAAAATATATAAATGACACATGACTTGTGTCGTAGAGCCTATATTATAAATTGGAGATTGTTATTTTGTAGATGTCTGGGTCCGCAATAGTTTGTACCTTTACATTCCTGTCTATTTTTAGAAAAACATGTCACTTGTGTACGTCAATGTGTGCAGGGTACAAAGTAAGTTCCGTGTGTACTACTGGAGTCGACAGGTGTGTACCTGGAGCGACATGCGCTAGTGTAACTGCTCAGTGCTCCTGTAACTCTGCAGCATACACAGCAAACGCCGACACCGGAACGTGTGGTAAGCCATACAACATTAATGCACACTAAAAAAGAGTGGTGATAGATACAAACATAGAAAAACGGCGAAGGGGGGGAGGAAAAGAGTATATACACGCATTCAATTCTTAAGTTATAAATTCAATGAGCTAATAAACATAGGTATATACATATTTGTCAGCTTTATTTTTCTTGCTTTAGTGTAATGACATATCTGTATATAATACTTACTTACCTAACACCTACCATCATCAACTAAAAACAGTAACCTATTAATGAAAAACGTGAACACTTATTAGATCATTTTATTGTAAAGTCACTATGGTGAAAATAGATTTTCAATTTGAAATGCTGTATATAACTGTTTCCATAAAAATGGATATTGATGTGAACTTTAATAAAAAATATTTTCAGTTATGAGAGGTCACACATTTCACTTGAATGACTAGAGTTTTGCACTCATTTCTGTATACTGTATGACATACACATTTTCCCATAATGAAAATTGTTTGAAACATTTTTCAGTTTATGTATGTGTAATTCTCTCTACCACTATTTTTCACTCTGCGAGTGTAGTGTATGTGATTGTGGTCATAATTGTGTGATTATTTGTGTTTGTACATAAACATGTATGCAAAATAAAGTACACAAAAATGATGAAGGGTGAGAGACTGACACAAAAAGAATTAATAAGGAAAAAGACAGAAATCAGTAGCGTGTTAATACCATGTTATTCCTAGAAATTTTATCTCTGAAATAATTCCATGTGGTCTTGTTACATCACTCATACTTTACAGATGCACGTGCGAAGAAAGTCGGAGGCAATTGTACCGTTGGTGTCGGGGCATGTGATGATCCAAACGCATCGTGTACCAATTCTAAATGTGTGTGCAATGCGAACCATCAAGTGAATCCAGCTGAAGCTACTTGTTTCTGTAAGGATCTGACAGTAGATAAAATGTTGACATACATCACAATCATTATCTATCTATCTATCTATTTATCTATCTATCTATCTATCTATCTATCTATCTATCTATCTATCTATCTATCTATCTATCTATCTATCTATCTATCTATCTGTCTGTCTGTCTGTCTGTCTGTCTATCTGTCTATCTAAGAAGAAGAGAGATATTGACGCAAAAGTATATCTATTTATAAATTTATAATAATGTACTTATATTTTTCAGCTCGTGCCATGGGATTGGTGGCCTCCACTTTCTTCCTGTTTGCTGTTTTCTTTGTACACCACACCTCTAAGTGACATGCTTGCGAAACGGAAAACTTGCAGTGTCATTTTTACTGAGATTATAAGAACATATGCAAGAAATAAAAGTGATCTAATCATATCAATCGATGATTTTTCAACTCCTAATATTTTACAGTTATAACTTATTTTAGTAAATTGTACTAATTCAGTATTTCAGTTTTTAAAAACTATTAGCTCTACTGATATAAGAGTAAAAGATAGGTCATAAGATAATCCGAAATTATGACTAGCAGAAATTGCGTAAGTTAGAAATGCGTCCTCTCGTTATGATTTTATGAGCGTTATTTAATAGACGTAAACGAATATCACATTTCCAGAATATATCATTTGGAATAATTTTAAACAGAGAAACACATTTACCCCTCAGTATATAATTTGTAAGTGAGCACATAATTATTTTCTTTCTTGTTTAAATGACTTCCCTGATTTTCTTTTTATATTTTATTCTTGCTGTATAGCAAATATCCTTAAATCATTTATTATTAGTATTTAATTTGAAATAAAACAAACATATCACTACGTCTCTTAACTTTGCAAGTCTTGTCAGAGAAGACTGGATTTAAATACGAGTGCCCATTTTGCCAGGCAGAAGATCAGAAATATTCACCATGTTTCTTGTCCTGCGTTTTCCCTCCGGTTCTTGCTTTAAACCTGGCATATGATCTGCAGTTTTGCTGTAAGAGAGTCAGATGGTCCACCCGTATTTAAATTAATCTCTCTGTGCGTACAGTGGTGTTGACGTTGTTTGGACACTTTCATCGCGTTGGCTCTGTTTTGAGACGTATACTATTATTTTGATCACGCTGCTCCTTGGATGCTGGTTTAAACAGTTGTCGTTGTCCAGACCACCAAGTTGAGTTTCGTGGTTACTTAGCTCTTCGTCACTCAAAATCTTTGAATATTTGTTTCTTTCCTTCATAAAATAACATATTAGGTTTTATATTACTTTGTGTTTGTGATATTTTTCCACACCAAACATACGTACACACGCATACATTGCTCACTCACTAATATCCATATAATTTCAACCACCGAAATGCAAACTAGCAATCTATAAATAGAAATAAATAAACATGTGTGCAAATGTATCGCTTACAAATATACACTTTGCATTATGTTAGCCTGTTTGTATGTCCATTATATTGTACTTTATACTTGTATAATGGAAACCTTAAATAAAACTGAAAAAAACGCCTTGGGTTATCGTGCAATATTTCATTTATTTATTTATATTGAACCAGTCAATGTCTCTTTACGAAATCAAGCAGCATATTTGTGTACCATATACTTTTCGTTTCCATTATTTACGTCAATGAAACTTTACATTCTATCACAGTGCTTTTATGGTAACTCTGTGAACTGACAACTGATTGCATTTTCATTCACCTTTCTTTCACTTCTCATACTTTATTTGCAGGAAAATAAATATAACACGAACACTTTTACAAACACTTCTTCTTAAACTGTTACAAAATGCAAAGTTATCTTTAATATTAAGAATAAATTTAACCTGTTGAAATAGTGACCTGCGAGCAAATATTCAGCTTTCCAATTAGATGGACTGTGCCCCTCTGGCGGAGATGCTACCATCGCGAATTGTGTAGAGGTAGTATGCTGCTATTGTTGATATCTAAACCGTTAGATAGTCATTTACAATATTGTTAGCATGCATACAATTTTTAAACAAAACAAAGAGAAACAAAAAGAAATGCGTTTGTAAAATAACTGTGTAAATTGATATCCTAATTAAATCTTGCATTGTACAATTAGTACATTTATTTACATACGAGAACTTTATCCCTCTTTGACTAGACACAATATAAGTAATATTTTATTAAATGTACAAACAAGCTTACAGAAACTGTTCAGATGTGCCAATGCTTCGTAATCACACATTGTAAGGGTCCGTCTCATGAAATAAACCAATATAAATATATACCTTCTAATTTAAAATTAAATGTTTCACATATATAAATGTATACATTTAGAATAAATATGCATACAGACAATCATTAGCTTAAAATTAATAATGAAATATGTACCTCTGGCTTTGGGTTTCTAAGCAACAAATATGCTAAATATTAGGTATAGAAATATTATTTGAACGTCTATTAAAATTATTTCTTCTAATGACTTTGATATTTTGCAAACATGACTATCGTATAACTGCAATATCAACTTCCACACAAAAAAATTACAGTTCATGACGTCAATCTCCAGGTGTTCTTTGTGGTGTTGTATGCATTCTTTTGTAGTGTGAACTTAAATTCAGTTAATTGAAAAGTGTCCAGTCCGCTATTTTTGTCTTTAGCCAATTTATACTTTCGATTACAATCATATTACATGTTCAAATGATTGTTTTTCTGTTCTATTTATACTGTTGGTTAATAAAAAAAATGTGTGTCCTTTATATATAAAAATGTAAATTGCTATTGCTTGAAATACAAATTACTACGATAAATGCTTGTTTCGAATGAGAGGACAATACAACTCAACAAAATTGCTGTACACACACACACACACACACACACACACACACACACACACACACACACACACACACACACACACACACACACACACACACACACACACACACACACACACACACACACACACACACACACACACATGGACTATGTGTCAAATGTGTGAGAGCGACGTCTCGAAACTGACAAAAGTTGCCGAGTAAGAATTAATCACCTGTAGATATCCACAACAGTATAGATGAGATCAAAGAGAGATTAACGACGGTGTCGAGAGAAAGTGAACACGTTGACTGGACCGCCTGACACGTTGGGAGAAGAATCATTTTTGTTTTGGATCATGATGATAAGAGTGTCTATAGGACTGTAATTATTCAATGTTGAGTTCCGACATTTGTTGTAATATTATTAAGTATTCAGGACATACTGTTGTTTGTAAACTATAGTAACTGTTTGTTTTCTTTCGGAGATACAACGAGCAGTGTAGCACTTCACATCATATGACACACTGTAAGCGATAAAACAAGGAATATCACTCTCACATTCATTCAATCGTTGACACAACCGTTGTTTAAGTGATTACTATTACGTAATTTGCAGTATGTGTGTTAATTGCAAATTTGTGTCTGTGTGTGCGTGTATGTCTGTGTCATTGAGATAGACAGATGTTGTGTAAGATATAAATATGCTTATTACAGACGGACACATATTATTATAAAGACACAAGCATATGTGGTATGATAAATAACAAATACAATAGTATTTTATGCAAATTAGGAAAACGGAGAGAAGAAAATATAATTTTATTAGGACTTTTTATAATGTGTTTTGAGTGACAGCAAATGTCTTTGTGTGCATCCAATACTTTGACATTAATGTATTAAAGTATTTATAATTGGTGTTGAAAGAAACTTTCAATACAACGAGAAAATAATACGAGGATGACGTTCATTTTGATAAAAGACTTTTAGTTTTTTTAAAAATTCTTATCATAAACACTTTTCGATATTATAAAATGGTAAAAACTAATATTAAATCATGAGATTTCAAACGGAATTTTGAAGAAAATGCTAATTACACCAGTCATTGCTTTTAGACATTACAGAATCAGAATGAAATTATTTGAATGCGAGAGTGACATCTGTTTCTCATACAGTTAGACTGCTGATCATATGACAGGTCGAGAATAGAAAAAAGAATCACGCATTAATATGGGATAGAAAATATTAAATATAAAAGCACAGAAAGACATTTCTAGACCAGTCTAAATAGACACTCGCATTCAAACAATAACTTGTGCAAAACTAAGTAAGGTTAATTTGTATTTAAATGAATATTAATTAAATAATGTGGAATTATGGGAAATTCATGCATGTAACATTGAGAAATTTGAATTATTATTTTTAACAAAATTAAAAAAAAATATTCATAGAATGTACCAACACATTATTTATGCTTGAAAAGAAATAATTAGATATTTCCTGTCATAAATTCAACATTACTAAAAAAAATAATATATGTAACCATACATTGTGAAACATATAATTTCATGGGGTGTTATAATAGTTTTGGATGTAAGGGATAGACATTAGAATAAAGAATAAAGAGTAATGATTAGAAGAAAAGTGCTTCTTAATCCAGGGTCAAAATCCAAACTCCATACATTCTGCATTGCATCAACTGTAATGCTCCAAAATGTGTAGCCATAATTCACACAAATTGTATTTTTATGAGAAGTGCTGAAATCAGAAGTATGAGAGAGCCTGCTATTCCCATTGCACCAGCTGAAAAGGAAAATATGACTAATAGTGTTCAAGTAAAACAATTTATTTCATTTGCAAGAACGAAAGAAAGAAAGAAAGAAAGAAAGAAAGAAAGAAAGAAAGAAAGAAAGAAAGAAAGAAAGAAAGAAAGAAAGAAAGAAAGAAAGAAAGAAAGAAAGAAAGAAAGAAAGAAAGAAAGAAAGAAAGAAAGAAAGAAAGAAAGAAAGAAAGAAAGAATGAATGAAAGAAAGAATGGAAGAAAGAAGAAGGAAAGAAGGAAATAAAATGAAAGGAAAGACAAGAACAGGAACAGGAAGCAAAAGTATTCATGTGAACGAATTCAGGATGTGTGTCTGGAAAACTATGGTGAGAGTGCTATCATAGGATATAAATACATGTTCAATAGAGAGGACACCCATATTCACTCAACACTGTGTGCATACTTACACGCAGGAAAAGGATAGCACAGGAAGCAAAAGCTAGACACATTCATGAAGGTGTGTGTGCAGGGTGAGCCAGGAATGGTCAGTGGCAAGTGTGATGGTGATGCACCGTGAAATTGGCTGAAACTGTCATTTGTGAGTAATGCTACCAGGAAGATACATAGGACTCAGTCATGTCAGGACAGATAATTGTTTCTGACTGTTAGAGTGTGGATGAACCTGAGAGGGAAAAGGCCCTACTCAGAGCAGCAAATTCAGAGATGATTCTCAAGGGAAATGAGAGAGAAGACCAAACACTCAGGATTGCATGTGTCCAAATCTTCTGGCAAAACTATTGAGTTCTGCTGGAAGATTGGTCTCTTGATTCTTAAACAGGAAGGGAATTATAGCAGTCAGCTGGTGGTACCTCTGAACTGTCAAGTATACATGTTGCATTTGGTTCATGACCCACCCACTGTTGGTCATCTAGGACCAAGCAAAACCTTAGATCAAGTGGAGGCTGAATTTAATTGGCCAGGTATGTTGGCCAGGTATGATTGGGGAACGTTACTGTGTGCTGTCAGACATGTAATATATGTCAGTGATTGAATAAAAAAATGGAATACCGAATTTCAGTAGGTGGAACCCCAATAATTGATATTTATTTTAGGCATATAGCCATTGATCTCATTGGATAATCCAATTAAGGATATATATCCTTGATTATACCATGAGGATGTTGCTCTTAGATCTATTAGTACTGGGCCATAAGCAAATGCATTGTTTACCATTTTCTAGTGTAGAATTTCCTAAAGAAATCTTGTCTGATATAGAGACTCTATTCATGTACAAGTCAATGAATGAGATTAAACACCTATTGACAATAAAGCATTTCAAAACTACTCCTTACCAACCTATGTTTAATGGTTTAGTAAAAAATCAGAATGTTACTCTTCCCAAGTCCTAAAGAAAATTGTGAGTGGTATGAACACATGTTTGTGATATGTGTTTGCCATCACTTTTATTTGTGTTGTGCAAAGTACCACAAGATTCAATCCAATTTTCGCCCTTCAAAGTCTTATATGGTAGAACCATTAGGGGACCCTTGTCTATATTGTCTATATTTCGAGACTATTGGACAGTGAACGGGCTTGCATAATATGCAAAAAGCATAATCAACATGTGATCGAACTTGTGATCCATATTCATACTTCATGTCAGATAGTGGCCAACAATGTACACAAAAGTAAAGTTAGACAATAACATTTGTACAACTATAAAACGAAATTGTCTAACATTGATGTTGGTATACAAGTGTTATTGTTGTTACCCCTACAGAGAAAAAAATATATGTATCATGGCAAGGATCTTATGAAATTCTCAAGAAATTGAGTGGGTGCAATTTTCAATTTAAGAACAGTTCAAAAGTGAAAACGTTTCATGCCAATCTCATGAAAGCACTTAAAGAACGCCTAGATAACATGGTCAATACTATTGTAATAGAGGATGATCTGTAACTGATGCTGAATTCATACCACCAGGTCTAATATATGTTGAAACTATTAATGGAACTCTCATGGAACTCTCAGACTCTGAAGCTCAACAGTTATGGAGTGAGATAAAAGAAATGTGTGATTTTTTTTTTACCAATAAACCATGACAAAATGAGTTTGTGCAAAATTATGGTTGCATTACACTTACATGATCATACTCAGATTCACATGAAACTCTATGTTTACCATGTGCTAAATGGGATGCTGTAAAAAGAAATTGACTCTATGCTAGCCTTAGGCATGACTGAGAAGTCCATGCATATATCTTCTTTTGCCCTAGTTAAAAGTTTAGCATACACCAATTTTGTGCGGACTACATATAGCTGAACAAGTTGATTGGGTTTGTTTTTTTTTTAGCTGAACCGATGCTTGAAACAGAGCACCTTTTGTTCGGCTCAGTGAAGGAAATCTCTATAAATGCTATGACATTTTTATATAAATATTTTTTTATCTTCTCTATGGTAGAGACGAAGGAATAGTCTTGATTAGAGTTCGTAAATAGTCTTGCTTAGAGTTCGTAAATAGTCATGCTTAGAGTTCATTTATATGATATTAACATGGTTGTGTATGTTGCTTTTCACTATCACAAGGAAAAAATAAATAATCAATATGATTATTGCATATGGTTTGTGTTTGTTTCCTTAAGTGTTGAGAGGCAACGGGTCATATGTCTATCTTATAACAACGAAAGGTTTGGTGATTTTTCATGATATATTCTCCTTATATCTTTTTAAGTGTGTAGACATAACGGGTCATGTTCCAACTTATACTGAGAGAAAATAATATGACATTTGATATATTAATGCTCACTTGTTATTGAGGCAAGTAAAAGTATATTATCTTTGTTTCTAAACACGTTGAATTAACTATGAGTATAAAGTCCTAAATCTGACATAGATTATTTTGGCCTCATGAATAATTATGCTTATTGTGTCTTAAAACAGACATAGAATGTTAGTCTTTTGAATAGATATTAATTTCGTATTATGGTGGAAGCTTCTCCTGTAATGTTTCAAATTTTCTCCTAATAGAGTAGATGTCAAAATCATGTATTCTAGCTATTTACAGGCAATAATTCTTCTATTGCAGATGCTTACAGGCAATGATTCTTGTATTGTAGATATGTGCAACAAAACTTTTATTGTAGCTTTTTTACAGACAATTTAACTTGTATTTTAGAAATGTACAAGCAATGTCTTTTGTAAAATAGATATTTACATGCAACATATCGTGTTTTGTAGCTATTTACATGATATACTACTTGTACCATAACTGTTTACAGGCAATAATTCTTGGATTGTAGCTATTTACAGGCAATGATTCTTGTATTGTAGTTATTTACATACAATAAGTTTTGGATTGTAGCTATTTACAGTCCATAATTCTACGATTGTAGCCATTTATAATCTATAATTCTTGGATTGTAACAATTTAGAGACAATTATACTAGTAGCAGTTTACAGGGGATAATTGCTGTACATCGTCAAGGTGCCTCTTAAAAGATTGTCTTCGGTATGGTCTTCACCAAGCGATCAGATATATTTCTTGACAACGGTTCGAATGCAAGAATAAAAAACAATACAAACGTCCAACTCACCACCTTAAGCCATAGATACAACATCTATTTCAACCACACGACGCAATAAGTAGCAACATTCAAACGACAACAATTAATATTAATGTATCCTTTGTCATTTTGTGACAAACAAACGACGCTGACAGAAGAAGTGATATCTGTTATTTCTCTCTCACCTTTCCTTTTGCTTTAAAGTTTAACTTTACAGTAAGATTTGGGATACAATATTTATCTGTATATTGTCTCCGAAAGTAAATCTTCAATCGTTAGAAATGAAAAGGCCTATTTCAAATTTCACTTTTAATGTTGTCTGTTCTTGTTGGTTTATGTGCTTTTACTTGTAAATTGCGATGAGGCCATACAGAAAGGAAATGTCATAATACTAACAATAAATATAATTTTAGTATTTTGCAGAAGTATAAAGACAGAAATAAAAAAGCAAGTGTCATAATAATATATGTCACAGGAAATGAGGGACAGAAATTATATTTTATTTCATTTTAAAAAACCGCTAACAAAACTAGTTGAAGTAACCCGAGTTTTGTTATTTTTCATATTATCATGTGTAAACTTCCAGTAACGGTCACCTAAGATCTCTTTAGTAGACAGACGTTCGTGACGCAGTGTGTGTTATTATATCATATTGAATATATATATTAGTTTATGAAGGATATGTATATTTAAAAAATGGGACAATTGCGCAGTACGGGTCACATGTTGTTTACGAGAGGAAAGGCCAGTGCGCATTAGAATTGACCACAGAAAGACGTTCCGCACGGACATCACTAAATATCCAAGGCAAAAAATGAGTCACACGGCATAGCTTCTGGAAAGTTCTGGAGAACTTCAGTAAAGCTATATAAGAGGCAAAATGAAGACTTTACTCTCAATGTTGAAAACATCGATTCGTCTGAAGCCAGTCTAACTTCACGTATGAATTATCTCATGTACAGAGATTTCATAAAGGAAAGCTGCAAAAATCTCTTTCCATCCGTTTTCCATCCGTCTGATGCCATATATTGAGTAACGAGGCAAAATTACTCAGTATAATTGTAGGCAAAGTGGAAAGTTCACTGTCAAGAAAAACCTATGTATGCGACGCTGGTTGTATGCAGTTAACGACACGAGGGACCAATTTGTTCTTCCCCCCTGTCTGAGTTGGTTTGACACGTCTATCCTGCAAATCGAGAAGGCTAGCACCGAGATAAATCTTACAGATATCCGGATTTCTACACTCAATGTAATGCGACGACACATCCCACTGGACGACTCCACCCGATAATGCTAAACGTCGTTGAGGTGTCCGTTTCCACGACAACCAAGAAACAACGACAATTATCGAGGCTGACAACAGTCAGCTAAATTTCAGATTTCTCCCCAGTGATAATCTGAAAGTGGTGCCTAGATTCTGCAGAATCTTCACCTGTAATGCGACGCCTCAATTGCGTCGTGGTCTTCCCTTTGAAGTGCCGCTTATAAGTGACGTGTGAGCTTACGTCATCTCCTTGGAACTCTGACATTAATAGTGAGTAATCATTAGCACGGCTAACGCGCACATACTAAACTCTAGGACTCTAAGAAAATGAACACTATTATATCGTATGCAAAATAAGAACTTTAATGTTAAAAGTAATGCTTATTTTACATGTCAACTATTGTTAAAGCGGCCCCATTTGCCGCATAGGAATTGTGTAATTAATCTTTATTTTATATTTTGAATTTCATCATTTTCATCTCCCCTTATTTCCCACAGAGTGTATGACATTGGAAAGTTGAATGAATGATTAATCACTGTGCGAAAGAGTAGTGCCCCTTTTAAATCGGGAAATAAATATCCTGATTTAACCATCTTTCAACTCTCTTGTTATTCATAGTTTTTGAGAGGGACGAAAGAATTTGTACTATTGTTTGCACCATTCGTCTGTTCGTCCATTTATTCACATTTATGATACACACTCACAACACACACCGCCAATAAAACGTTCCTTGGCATGACATTAATAAACTGGGCCCCACCCAAACATCAATGGTGTATGTCATGTGTGTCTATGTAACAACTTGACGCGACGTAGTACTGGCATATGTCACACGGGCTTTTCTTGGAGGTGCACCGGAGCAGGCCAAAAATAGACTTCACCCCTTGCATCTCTAACTTCAGCTCGGGGTCGGCTTGTAACGAGCCTCCCACTTTGTGACATCTGGTTACCACTGACCGTGATCTGACAAGGTAAATTGTGTTGTTGTAAGAAAGTGTCATCTCTTTCCTGCTTTTCTATCTCATCACCATTATGCATTGTTTATTGCATGTTAGGGCTTTGCTATTGAGACTTAGGTGAACTGGATTTTGATAAGACTTATTATTGTGCTGAAATAAGTTTTATAATCTTTACGCTATTATCGTTAACGTGTACCGACTCGTGTTTAGACATACATAGATCGATATTTTGTACGCTACATTAGCAACTGTTGTTTTGCTAATTTTGCTAACTTGGCAAATTTGCGATTAGGATTTCTTTTATTCATGTTTGTCATAATCCTAATCACGTGGTGGCTGGTGTTCATACGCACACCATTGCACCACTTGTGACCGACAGAGGTCAAAATCCCGCGAATATTCTAAGTCACTTTATCCATACTCGTGATAACTAGCAACTTTAAAAATGGCCGAGCTAGTAAACATAAAGAAAGAACTCATGGCTATGGGTAGAGAATTCGGGTATGAGAAAGCCGAGTTAAAGAAATACGTGGATGAGGAGATAGCTAAATGGTATGTTGCGAAAGAAAATGAGGCGAAAAAGGTGAGAGAGCTAGAGGAAAAAAGATCGAAAGAGGCGAGAGAGCTAGAGGAGAAAAGATCGAAAGAGGCTATAGAGCTAGAAGATAAGAGACAGTTAGCTAAACAGCTAGAGATGCAAAACCTGAGAGAGCTAGAGGAAAAAAGATCGAAAGAGGCGAGAGAGCTAGAGGAGAAAAGAGCGAAAGAGGCTAGAGAACTAGAGGATAAGAAAAATGAGCTAGAGGAAAAAAGAGCGAAAGAGGCGAGAGAGTTTAAAGAGAAAGAAATCCAAGATATGAAAGAAATAGAGTTATTAAAGATTCAGTCTGCTAGGGATTTAGAAGATAAAAGGCAGGAAGTAGAAGAGAAAAAGCTTAAGTTAAAAGCTAGAGCACATCAGGAACAGCTTGAATTAGCTAAGCAAGAGGTAACAGCTAGAGAGAAGTTGTTAGATGGGACTGCTAAGCAACAGGCCGAATTAAATAAACCCCGTACACGGCTAGCTTTCTTCAACCCTGAAGTCGAGACGATTGACGAGTTTTTGACACGCTTTGACAGTTTCATTGCCAACTTTAATTACACTGACATTGAAAAGAAACAACAACTCGGTCAAATACTCCAAGGTGAAAGCTCTCGCGCATTTACTGATCTAACGCGCGATCCCGCTATTACTTATGCAGATCTCAAAACGGGTTTGATGCGTACTTTTCAATGTACAGCAGAAGGCTTTCAAAAAATGTTTAGAAGAACCATACCCAAAGCTAATGACACCATGCAAGCCTTCGGTACCCGGTTACGCCATTATCTTGATAGATGGATTGATTTGACAGACATCCGGAAGACATATGAGGGCCTATTTGATTTGATATTAAGAGATCAATTTCTCCATATTGCTCCGCCTGCAATGACGACATATTTGCAGCAAAATCCCCCGACTAACTTCAGTGATATGTTGAAGTTAGCAGACACGTATAATGATTACCCTGATCCGGTAATTACGAGGAGTGCACCACGCCCTTCTCTTACAAATCCGCAGAAGTATACACCGAAATTGAACCGACCAATGACGAAATCGGAAAAACCCAAACTGGTACAGCGGACATATACTAAGTCACAAGAAGTACGACGTCACACACGTGACTCCCCGCCTATGACATGTTACACTTGCAAAGGGAAGGGGCATAGTTCTCAGAACTGTCCCAGTCCACGTGATGTAAGAGTATGCACTGAAACAGGTGCAACTCTAAAGACCCAACAGGCTACAGTAAACGGACAAAGAGTCAAAATACTGGTCGATACAGGTGCGTCCATAAGCTGCATAAATGCTAAACTTGTACGCCCAGAACAGTATCTAAGAGGTAGTGTCCGCATTCGATGTGTTATGGGACACCTTAGTACATGTCCAAGAGCCACTGTACATGTTACGTCACCCGTATTTTCTGGTACAGTCACCGCCGCAGTAATAAGAGACATGCAGTTCGGATTCATACTATTGCCCAGACAGTGTGACGCACACACTGATGACATCTATCCTGTTCTCCCCGTAACCACTAGAGCACAACGGGAACGTAGTAAACAAGGACCCCCAGCTCTAAAGATAGTCGAGAATACATTTCCGCAGTTGACCCCAAGTCAACTCAGTCACCTGCAGCAGGAGGACAAAAGCTTGTCCTCAATGCTAAAGCTGGCACGGAAAAACACTATTACGTCCAGCAAGTACGCGACAATGACGTATTTCCTGAAGGACGGACTAGCGTTTCGGCGCACCGACTATAAGGAAAATGATACTAGAAGCACCACGTGTCTATTTACCCCTACACCACTCAGACTGCTGATTCTTAGCTTTGCACATGACTCAATCATGTCTGGACATCAGGGCGCACGTCGCACTGAGCAACGGGTTCGCGAAGATTTTTTTTGGCCAGGCCTGAGTAGGGATGTTCACTCGTACGTTCGTACATGTATGCAGTGTCAACAACATATTGACCAAGGGCGTGTCAGTCGAGTTCCCCTCGAGATAGTACCAACAGTAGAGGAACCATTCCTAAAAGTCGCAGTAGACATCATTGGCCCAATCATTCCCGCGGCCGAAGGAGGATATCGCTATATCCTAACAATCATGGATTTTGCAACACGATATCCAGAAGCAGTCGCATTAAAGGGCATCACAGCGATCGAAGTCGCAGACGCTTTAATAGACGTATTTTCTCGGACGGGCGTACCTCGAGAGATATTGAGTGACAAGGGCACTCAATTCACTTCAGCAATGATGGCTGAAACAATGCGTCTACTGGCGTGTAAACAGTTGTTCTCATCACCATATCACGCTCAGTCTAATGGTGCCGTTGAACGATTCAACGGTACAATAAAGAAAATGTTAATTAAAATGGCCTCGGAACAACCTGACCAGTGGCCGCGTTTTCTGGCACCATTACTCTTCGCGTATCGCGAACTCCCACAAGAGAGTACGGGCTATTCACCGTTCCAACTACTATACGGCAGACAACCTCGTGGTCCCCTTAAGCTAATAAAAGAAACATGGGTCAAGGGAGACACTGTGACCGATGGTAAAGATGTTCACATGTACATAGCCGAACTACGTCAACGTCTGACCGAGACATGTCACTTAGCACAGGAAAACATTCGCGAAAAACAACCCCGATACAAGCGAAATTTTGACCGTACGGCTGTGGAACGTAACCTCGAACCAGGTCAGCTCGTGTTACTCTTGCGGCCCACGCATAACAACCGCATGCAAATGCACTGGCGTGGACCCTACCGCATTATTAAGCGTGTGAAGCAGAACGATTATAGCATACAGATAGGAAATAAGCAGAAAATCTATCACATAAATATGCTAAAGCGTTACTATGAACGCAGCGACGAACAGATACAAAACGTGAATGTCGCACTGATACAATTGGAAGACTCCAATTTCAGAACAGACATGATGTCCGCCGAAACCACGCCTAACTCCGCAGTTACAGTCGATCAAGTCGAGATTGACTCAAACTTAACTGTCGAACAGCGCGACGCAATGTCAAAGCTTTTACACAGACACGCGCGCATATTCGCCGACCAACCGGGCCACTCAGATTTGGTTGAACACCGCATCAAACTTTTAAGTGACAAACCGATACGCTTAAAACAGTACCCACAGAAATATGAGAGCACAAAGTACATAGCAGAACAGGTGCGTGAAATGCAAGAACAGGGCGTGATTGAACAGTCAATCTCCCCATATTCATCACCGGTCGTCTTAGTTAAAAAGAAAGACGGTACGCTTCATTTTTGTGTGGACTACAGACAGTTAAATGAGATAACTGAATTCGATGCGGAACCTATCCCAAATCAGGACGAATTATTCGCAAAACTAACTAAGGCACATTACTTTTCGAAGTTTGACATGTGCAAAGGGTACTGGCAACTGTCGGTTGCTATTGACGACAGACCAAAAACAGCATTTCCAACCCCGCTAGGCTTATTTCAGTTTTGCCGACTACCGTTCGGACTAGCGAACGCACTCGCAACATTCGCGCGCTTCATGCGAAAGTTACCGTTAGAGAGCGTTAACGCATTGAATTTCTTTGATGACATACTGGTAGCAACAGGAACATGGGACCAACATTTATCCTCAGTGGGTGGTCTACTTGATATTCTTGAGCGCCATAAATTGACCGTGAAACCCTCCAAAGTACGCGCGGGCTTTCGAGAGATTGAGTTTCTTGGCCATATCATAAGTGACGGACAAATAGGCCCAAATCTAGACTTGACTGCAGCCATTTGTGACATGACCTTACCGACTACAAAGAAACAGGTCAGGGCAGTTTTGGGGCTAGTGGGGTACTACCGAAAATTTGTCCCAAACTTCAGTACGCTTCTTAAACCGCTGATGGACTTAACTGGGAACAAACAACCCACGAAAATACGATGGACGGCAGAGTGTAGCACCGCCCTCGAAAAAGTGAAGGACATCTTGACCAGTAAACCCGTCCTACAGTTACCAGACTTTGACAAGAGATTTATTGTCAGGACCGACGCATCAGACGAAGGCCTCGGTGCCATACTTCTCCAAGAGACAGATGACGAATACCTACCGGTAGCATATGCGTCTAAGAAACTGTTAGATCGTGAGACACGGTATTCTACGATTGAAAAAGAGTGCTTAGCAATCGTATGGGCACTCAAAAAATTTAGTGCTTATCTGTACTCTAAACCATTCATCCTGCAGTGCGATCATAAGCCGCTGACATATCTGCGCACTAGCATGTATGATAACGCTAGGCTAACTAGATGGACACTCCTGCTACAGGAGTATAGCTTCGTTGTCAAACACATCGCGGGCAGAGAAAATTCGGGTGCCGATGCATTATCCCGGCATGCCATAACCGCGATATAAACAAGAGAGAGGATAGTCTCTCCACAGATGCACATATAATTCCTGTGGGGACTATCGTGTGAAATAATTTTTTTTTTTTGTTCCTATTTGATTTCCACTCTGTGAGCTCCAATCAATTTTAAGAAGGGGGTTGTCACAGGAAATGAGGGACAGAAATTATATTTTATTTCATTTTAAAAAACCGCTAACAAAACTAGTTGAAGTAACCCGAGTTTTGTTATTTTTCATATTATCATGTGTAAACTTCCAGTAACGGTCACCTAAGATCTCTTTAGTAGACAGACGTTCGTGACGCAGTGTGTGTTATTATATCATATTGAATATATATATTAGTTTATGAAGGATATGTATATTTAAAAAATGGGACAATTGCGCAGTACGGGTCACATGTTGTTTACGAGAGGAAAGGCCAGTGCGCATTAGAATTGACCACAGAAAGACGTTCCGCACGGACATCACTAAATATCCAAGGCAAAAAATGAGTCACACGGCATAGCTTCTGGAAAGTTCTGGAGACCTTCAGTAAAGATATATAAAAGGCAGAATGAAGACTTTACTCTCAATGTTGAAAACGTCGATTCGTCTGAAGCCAGTCTAACTTCACGTATGAATTATCTCATGTACAGAGATTTCATAAAGGAAAGCTGCAAAAATCTCTTTCCATCCGTTTTCCATCCGTCTGATGCCATATATTGAGTAACGAGGCAAAATTACTCAGTATAATTGTAGGCAAAGTGGAAAGTTCACTGTCAAGAAAAACCTATGTATGCGACGCTGGTTGTATGCAGTTAACGACACGAGGGACCAATTTGTTCTTCCCCCCTGTCTGAGTTGGTTTGACACGTCTATCCCGCAAATCGAGAAGGCTAGCACCGAGATAAATCTTACAGATATCCGGATTTCTACACTCAATGTAATGCGACGACACATCCCACTGGACGACTCCACCCGATAATGCTAAACGTTGTTGAGGTGTCCGTTTCCACGACAACCAAGAAACAACGACAATTATCGAGGCTGACAACAGTCAGCTAAATTTCAGATTTCTCCCCAGTGATAATCTGAAAGTGGTGCCTAGATTCTGCAGAATCTTCACCTGTAATGCGACGCCTCAATTGCGTCGTGGTCTTCCCTTTGAAGTGCCGCTTATAAGTGACGTGTGAGCTTACGTCATCTCCTTGGAACTCTGACATTAATAGTGAGTAATCATTAGCACGGCTAACGCGCACATACTAAACTCTAGGACTCTAAGAAAATGAACACTATTATATCGTATGCAAAATAAGAACTTTAATGTTAAAAGTAATGCTTATTTTACATGTCAACTATTGTTAAAGCGGCCCCATTTGCCGCATAGGAATTGTGTAATTAATCTTTATTTTATATTTTGAATTTCATCATTTTCATCTCCCCTTATTTCCCACAGAGTGTATGACATTGGAAAGTTGAATGAATGATTAATCACTGTGCGAAAGAGTAGTGCCCCTTTTAAATCGGGAAATAAATATCCTGATTTAACCATCTTTCAACTCTCTTGTTATTCATAGTTTTTGAGAGGGACGAAAGAATTTGTACTATTGTTTGCACCGTTCGTCTGTTCGTCCATTTATTCACATTTATGATACACACTCACAACACACACCGCCAATAAAACGTTCCTTGGCATGACATTAATAAACTGGGCCCCACCCAAACATCAATGGTGTATGTCATGTGTGTCTATGTAACAACTTGACGCGACGTAGTACTGGCATACGTCACACGGGCTTTTCTTGGAGGTGCACCGGAGCAGGCCAAAAATAGACTTCACCCCTTGCATCTCTAACTTCAGCTCGGGGTCGGCTTGTAACGAGCCTCCCACTTTGTGACAATATATATCAATTTTAGTATTTTGTTCAAAAATAAAGTTAACTAAAATGCACATTTGTTTCATCATTAATTACTGAGAAGTTTCAGTATTTTTTTCAAAATTTAAGTTAGCTAAATTGTTCATTACGTGAAAGGGAATGACACAAGCTATTTGCAATACCTCGACAAATAAAAATTAGTTGGTGCCCTGAGAAAACAAATAAAACATGCTTTCCCTATTCCGTATAATTCATCAAAGTTTTAAGACCAACAGTTCTAATTGATAATATAGAATCAGAGAACATAATTGCTTAAAATGCTACTAAAAATTATTCTGCACTACATAAGCCCGCGATTTCAATCGCGTAAATGTTTATTTTGTTGTTTGTTTTTTTTTTTTCAGAATATGTAGATTAAAGTAAACTTATTTTAAAGAAGTTGTTTGTATAGAACTTGTTATGCACATAATACAAGATTTCCTTTCGAATATCTAAAACGACGATTTTTATTTTAAAACAAAGCTGAAATTTAGTTTTGAATGCGATGTGGGCATTTAACATAATGTAGACTGTTAAGTATATATCTTTGTCAGAACCATATGCTTTTCGCGTAGTGGTGAAGTTTCCAAGTCTAGTGAAAGCAAGGGCATTCTTGATTGGAAGCTAGATATTCTTTATAACGCTGATGATTTATACTGAGAGAAACATAAAGTATTTTCTTTATAATGTTCCCAGCTGATGATTTATACTGAGAGAAACATCAGGTATTTTCTTTATAATGTTCCCAGCTGATGATGTATACTCAGAGAAACATCAAGAATTTTCTTTATAATGTTCCCTGCTGATGATATTATACAGAGAAAACTGTCGAGTATTTTTACTTTATACTGTCTTTCAAAGTGCTCTAAATATCGGTGAAACACTTACAGCACAGTGTTCCGATGGATGCCGTGAAACCAGTTTTGCAACCGCATGTTCCAGTTGTTCCATTACATTTTGAATTGGCGTCAGTGGCAACACACGAATCTGCTCCTCCAGATGGTGCAGTGCAGGCACCCCCATAGGTATTGGGTATTACGGCTATTGAAGAACAATTACAGAAAGAAATTCAATTGCAGTTGAGGTATTGTTTACTTAACTCGCGTTAGACACTTCTCTGAACAATCGAACAAAGTTGCATAACTCTATACAAATATCATTATTGAAATTATATTTAAGTTTGACTTAATGAAAGTCACGTGTGTGTATATATATATATATATATATATATATATATATATATATATATATATATATATATATATATATATATATAATTATTCATAAACATTAAATCTCAGCTGATTCTGAGTTGGGGGCGGAGCCAAATTGGCGACGTACCAGTATATCAGCGTAACAGTTGCAGATATACCTATTTAACCAGTAACCCATACTCTGCACCGGCACTTGTAGATGTCTTGTATCATAGCTAATTATACAGAGTTGGTATAAGTCATTATTACAAAGTCACCCCAGAGTATAGCGGCGACAAAGTATTCATGATAACATATGTTATTTGTTACGTTTCCAGTATTTATTTAGAGACCCTGCTTAGGAATTTATGGAAACTTTAATTTACTATTTAAATTAATTCCTTCTCGTTTAACCTAAACAGACTGGTTGCCCAAATCATCATTTGACTAACTTAAAAATGTGTCGTGTAGTGCGGACAACAGATTTACAAACTGACAATTTGCGTACAAAGCTGGCTTGGGGTCGTTAAATTCCTCTAAATTAATATGCATTCGTTATGTCATTCAGCTCATTCGCCCCCATCCAAACCAAGAGTATCTATAGGTCTATCATGCATAAAAACGTACTACAAAGAGGATTAACAATTAAAAATAAGATTTAATAAGTTTAACAATTTAACAAATAGTTAATACGAGCGCGAAGTCTGATTCTAAGCCTCGACTATTTAACGTGCTAAATGTCAACGAGAGAATTGCCTTGGAAACAAAGTTCATTTGATTTCGGTACACCAAGCAATGACTTAGCTTGTGAAAGTGGCCACGTGTTCAAATCCAGTCCAGACCAGTCTACCTCACTTGTCTTCCCTCAGCAAGGATGCATACAGCATAACAATGGAACTGTCTTTCAGTATCACGCTGAATGGAATGGTAAGTATAGACAGACGTGCAAACCTGCGCGTCGGCACTGTCTCGATATGGTAATAGGACAATGGTGGATTCAGCTCACTCATAGAGCTTGAACAGGGCTTTGTAGAACAAGGATAAAATGCCGACCTGAAAACAAGAATGTTTTCGTAATCGTCTTGCGTTTAAGTTCGCCACCTAAGCACGATTAGTTTTTAAATGCTCGGGCTAGAAATTCGACATAAATTTACAATTTACATTAAAATTACACGCAATAAATAAATACTTAATACACACGTATTCATCTGTTTTTCTTCTCATGCACATTAATTTTACTATAATTTTGTAGTGAGATTAAAACGAGACCTCTTTGTTTATTGGAAATGTATTTCCTTTCTATAGGTAATTAAATGTATCGATTAGTCCTGTCAATTTCAAACTTTTAATTGATTTCATACTATACATTGTGCATTTACATATAATAACCATTTAAAACTTTATTTATGCGTACGTTGCAGTACTGATGGCCGGAAAAACTGGATGTGCAGATAACTCACAATGCACTGAGAACTCCGTCTGCTCAAGTGGAGGAACGAGAACATGCACGTGCTCAGCAACCTACGTGGCACAAGCGAGCGGTCTTTGTTGTAAGTTTCCTGAAGTATTCATGATTAGGATCTGATGCTTTATTGTACGTTAACTAAGTATTCGTGATTAGGTTCTGATGCTTTATTGTACGTTAACTAAGTATTCATGATTAGGTTCTGATGTTTTATTGTACGGTCGTATTTTGAAGTATAATTTTCATCACTTACGTCTCTATTTGATATTCATTTGGCAGGAAATTATCAAATCCATAAAACAAAATTTAATAAGCTTTACATTAAGGAATAAGAATTTAAACTTTCGCATTTAAAAACGTTTGCTGTTTAAAGATATAAGTTCTCAACTAATTAAGTATATCTTCTCTTTGATATTGAATTATAGATACACGAAAGGAATATTTTGATTAATGTTATGAAACTTGCAAAATTTATGACGTTAATCCTTCTCCATACGAAATCAATTTCAAACTGCAGCTGAAATAAATCTATATGTTTTAGCGATGGGTTTAATTTTCTCTTTAAATGATAACTTATAGAAACGTACTTTCAATGTATCACCTCCTATTGTACGTGTGAATGCGTAAATGAATGTATCCTTGTGTACGTGTTTTCGTATGTATGTGCGTGTAAGTGTGCGTGTGTGCGTGCGTCCTTGCGTTTGTGTGTGTGTGTGTGTGTGAAAGTGTAGGTGTTCTATAATTCAATTGATTTTCGTCTTCGCTTTAAGCTTCATTACTTTTAATAAAATATATTTGTCACGTGTATTTTGTTTATCACTTTTTAATTATTTTTTAACCATAGTACTCATAAATGCACTAGAAGTGAAAGTCTATTATTATAAACAATCAAATTGCCAGTGATAATTTGTATTAGCAATGTTTCACTGTTTGTTTCTTAAATTACAAAAATATAACAAATTACAACCACGTAATCGTCTGTTTTTCTTCTTCACGCACATTAATTTATACTTTAATTTGTAGTGAGATTAAAACAAGAACACATTTTTAGCAGGAAACTTATTTCCTGTTATAGATTGTGCATTTATCGATTATGTCTATACAATTTTCAATTTTGTTATTTAATTCCGAGAATACATAGTGCACTTATGTATACAATTTTATTTCATTCAAACATTGCAGTACTGCAATCTGGACAAACCTGTACAGCGGACGCACAATGCACAGCGAACTCCGCCTGCCCAGCTGGAACATCGAGAACATGCACGTGCTTAACAAACTACGTTGCACAATCGAGCGGTACATGTGGTAAGTTTACTAAAGTATTCATGATTAGGATATGTTACTTTATTTTAAGTTTACTAAAATAATCATGATTAAGGTATTCTACTGTTTACTTTTACTAAAGTAATCATGATTAGTGTATGCTACTTACTTGTAAGTTTACTATAATAATCATGGATAGCAAATTCTACATCGATGTAAGTTTACTTAAGTAATCATGAACAGGAAATTTTACTTTGTTGTAAGTTTACTACAATAACTATGAATTATATCTTATGTTTGTTGTAAGTTCACGAACTTAATCCTGTATAGGAAATGACGATTTTTTAAGTTTATTTTCTAATCATGAACAGAAAGTAATGCAACATTGTTTTAACCATACTACATTCATTAAACTAAATCCGTGCTTTAATTTGATTAGTAAACAGAGTAGTACACATAGAATGTGAATTATAAGTGAAGGGAAAGTGATCATGAATAATCGTGTACAGTTAAAAGTTCCAATAGTATTAATTGACACACAATGTAATACTGTTTTCTCATTTGTATTTTTGTAATTTGTCCAGACCTCAAAATATTAGTATCTGATATATGGATACTATTGTCATGTGGCTTTCTTTTTCTTAATCCACACGTAAATTTATTTCAAATTATAATATTGTATGCGATCATCGTATTTCATATTGTTTGGTAAATAGGGAAGAGACAGAGAAAGACTGATAGGTGCACTGATTGATGGATATATACCTTTATGTGTCTGTAGGTGTGATTGTAAATCGTGATTTTCTATTAGCCATAATGTTAACGTCAAACGTTTACTAATTAAGCTCAGCATATTTTGAGTCTGGTATATTCTCTGTAATAATTTGTTTACTACTATACATGTAAATGTGATTGAAAGTTAGCTGTATTATGTCCGTTCGGGTTT
Organism: Sinotaia quadrata; assembly: GCA_028829895.1. Taxonomy (NCBI): domain Eukaryota; kingdom Metazoa; phylum Mollusca; class Gastropoda; order Architaenioglossa; family Viviparidae; genus Sinotaia; species Sinotaia quadrata. Next base: position 18,341,164 of record CM054184.1, read on the forward strand.
ACTTTCATTAATTCCGTTTTAACAAAATCTAACGTATCAATCACAATCAAATCTAACCAAATTACTGGTGAACTCTATTCTAACACTTAAAATCTTCCTGACCCAATATCTAAAGTAGCTCCTAGTAAACATTAAATCGGGGAAAGTTGACATTCTTTTGAAGACGGTTCAGACAATATGTTTCAGGTGTGTGCAATGGTACACTGAATTACAAAATGCTATTATAAGAGAGGTAGCAAAATATGAATGAATTTATATAGTTGTAATTCTTTAATATAGTATGATCATATGTTCATATTCAAAGTATACATTTCATCACTTATGTCTTTATTTGACATTAATTTAAAAATAAATAATTAAATAATAAGAAATATTAAATCTGAAAGAAATAACCATTCGAAATTCCGCATTTGTCAAAATCTACCGTTTTTATAAGTCATCAATTAATGAAATATATCTTCTCTTTGATTTTGAATTATAGGTAGACGAAAGCAATATTTTGATTAAATTTATGAAACTTGCAAAATCTTTTTAATCCTTCTCCATACGAAAGCAAATTTCAAACTGCAGCTGAAAGAAATCGATATGTTTTAACGATGGGTTTAATTTTCTCTTTAAACGATAACTTATAGAAACATATTTTTACTGCACCAACTCCTATTGTACATATGTGAATATACAAATGAATGTATCCTTGTGTGTACGTGTGTTTGTATGTATGTGTACGTGCGCTCGTGTGTGTTTGTGTGTGCGTGCGTGTAAATGTTTCATAATTAATTTGATTATCGTCTTCGCTTCAGACTTCATTACTTTTAATACAAAATATGTGTCACATGCTTTTGTTTATCTATTTTGATTGAAAATTCTATACCATATTACTCATAATTGGATTAAGAGTAAAAATTTATTATTTTAAACTTTCAGTTTAAAAGTAACAAGTTGTATTACCAATAATTTGTTTCGCTGTTTCTTTTTTGTAATTTACAAAAATATAATACTTTAGAACCCCGGTGATAAGTCTTTTTTTCTACAAGAACATTATTTTAAAATTTAAATTGGTACTCAGATTAAAACAAGAACACATTCGTAACTTGAAATTTATTTCCTTACATAGATTGTACATTTATAGATTATGTCATACATATTTCAAATTTGTAATTTATTTCATAGTATATATTGTTCATTTATGTATAATACATATATAGAATTTTATTTCTGCCATATATTGCAGTACTGAAGGCTAAACAACCTGGCTGTACATCTGACATACAATGTACAGCGAACGCCGTCTGCTCAAGTGGAACATGCACGTGCTCAACAATCTACGTGGCACAAACGAGCGGTTTTTGTGGTAAATTTACTAGAGTACTCTTGATTATGATATGTTATTTTGTTGTAAGTTTACTAAAATGATCGTGCTTAGTATATGTTAAATCGTTGTGAGTTTTCTATAGTACTCATGAATTTGAAATGTTACTTTGTTATAGATTTAAGACAGTGATACTAAATGAGATGTGATATTTTGTCGTAAGTTCTCGAAATTAATCCTGTTTTGGAAATGTCGATTTTTGTAGGTTTATTTCAATAATCATGAACAGCAAATAATGCAACTTTTTCTACACGCACATTAGTTTATACTTTAATTTTGTAGTGAGATTAAAACGAGAACACTGTTAATTGGAAATGTATTTCCTGTGATAAGTAGTACATTTATCGATTATGTCTGTCTTTTTCAAATTTGTGATTGATTTCCTAGTATACACTGTGCATTTACATATAATAACTATTTAAAACTTTATTTATGCTGTACGTTGCAGTACTGAAGGCTGGAAAAACTGGCTGTACAGATAGCCCACAATGCACAACGAACTCCGTCTGCTCAAGTGGAACATGCACGTGCTCAACAAACTACGTGGCGCAAGCGAGCGGTCTTTGTGGTAAGTTTACTGAAATATTCATGATTAGGATATGTTATTTTTTTTAAAGTTAACTAATGTAATCATGAATAAGATATATTAATTTTGGTACGTTTACTAAACTATTCGTGATATGGATAATTTACTTTGTTGCGAGTTTACTAAAGTTATCACGATTACTTTCTTGTACATTTACTAAAATAATCATGATTAGGTTATGTTATTTGTTGTACGTTTAGTAAAGTATTCTTATGAGGATATGTTACTTGTTGTACGTTTAGTAAAGTATTCTTATGAGGATATGTTACTTTGTTGTGAGATTACTCAAATAATCACCATTAGAATGTGTTACTTTGTTGTAAGTTTACTAAAGCAATCAAGATTAGGATGTTCTATTTCGTTGTAAGTTTACTAAAATATTCAAGAATTTGAAACATTACTTTTTATAGGTTTTCTTCAGTAATAATGAATTAGACGTGATACTTTGTTTTAAATTCACGAAATTAATCATGTATAGGAAGTATACTATTTTTGTAGGTTTAATTCAATACTTAATCATAAACGGCAAATAATGCAACATTGTTTTAATCATACTATATTCATTATAATAAATCGGTACATTAATTTGATTAGTGAACTTCGTTAGACGAGTAGTACTCACATCATATGAGTTAAATTTGAAGGAAAGTGATGGAGATTAATCGTGCACAGTTAAAAGTTTCAATAGCATTAATTGACACAAAATGAAATACTGTTTTCACATTTGCGTTTTTGTAATTTGTCTATAGCTGATAATATTAGTCTGATATATGGATAATATTGTCATTTTCTTTATTTTAAATAGCACGTATATTTATTTCAAATTATAATATTTTATGTGGTCATCGTGAGTCTGTATTTCATATTGTTTGGTAAATAGAGGAGAGAGAGACAGATAAAGACAGATAGACGCACGGATGAGTGGATGGATACTTTTATGTGTCTGTAGGTGTGATTGTAAACCTTTATTTATTATTAGACATGAAGTTAAAAGTCAAACGTTTATTAATTTATATCGGCATATTTTTTTTTAAATCTGACATTCTTTGTATTGGTTTGCTTCTATACACGTACACGTGATTGTAAGTTAGCTATTATGTTCGTTCGTGTTTACTGACAATTTTGATTTAACGACATCAAAGTTTTCAATTACAATTAACGCTAATCAAATCAAATATTAGCACTTTTCTAGCATTAAAAATCTCGCTGACCACATACTCTAAGTATCTCTTAATAAACATAAAATCGGGGAATGTGGAAATTCTTTCGAAGTCTGTTTCGGCAATATTTTTCAGTGTGAGCAATGGCACATTGTATTTTATAATTCTACTAAATGAAGGATAGCAAAGTATGAATATTTAATGTATATATTTGTAGTTTTGTAATAGTCCCTGATTGCATGGTTTTATTTATAATTTACACCACTTACCTCTGCATTTGACATTCATTTAGAACAAAATAATCAAATCATAAAACAAAATTAATTCTGAAAGATTTAAATGAAAGAAATGAGCACTCGAACATTTTCAATTGCAAACGTTTACAGTCTGAATATATATTTCATCAAAATTAAATATGAATAGCTTTTCTTGGATTTTAAATTTTAAACTGAAGTTTAATTGAATCGATATGTGTTTGAATTGTGTTTTGTAAATTTAATAAGTCTTTTTCTCTTTACCTAAAAACTCATAGAAACGTATCACCTCCTGTTGTGCGAATGCATATATATTAGTGAATGTATAGATGCGTCTGTGTGTTTATTTGTGTGAGTGTGTATGTGTGTGTGTGTGTGTGTGTGTGTGTGTGTGTCTGTCTCTGTGTACCATAATTCAACCGATTTTCGTCTTCCCTTCAGGCTTCATTGCTTTTATTAAATATATTTGTCAGGTGCTTTTGTTTATCTATTTTGAAAGATATGTTGCTTATAACCACCCTTATAATAATTGTATTAATAGTGAAAATGTATTATTTAAACAACTGATTTTCCAGTAATATGTTGTGTTAGTATTTATTTGTTTCACTGTTTATTTTTAAATTACTAAAATAAATAACTTTATATACACGTATCCGCCTGTTTTACTTCTATATGCACATTAATTTATCTTTTAAATTTGTAGTGAGATTAAATCGAGAACACTTGGTTAACTGGAAATGTATTTCCAAGGTGGTACATTTAGGTGGTACATTTATCGATTAGGTGGTACATTTATCGATTATATCTGTCTATTTCAAATTTGTTATTGATTTCCTAGTATATATTGTGCATATATAAAACAACTATGTAAAACTTTATTTCTGGTCCATGTTGCAGTACTGAAGACTGGACAAACATGTACAACTGATGCAGACTGCACAGCGAACTCCGCCTGCCCAACTGGAGGAACGAGACAATGCACGTGCTCAACGAACTACGTGGCACAAGCGAACGGTGTTTGTTGTAAGTTTACTAAAATAATTAATCTTCAATAGGATATATTACTATGTTGTATGAATACTAAAAACAATCAATATTATGATATATTACTTTTTGTAAAATTACTAAAATAGTCATTTAGGATATGTTACTTTGTTGTAAGCTTACTTGAGAAATTATGATTAGGATGTTCTATTTCGTTGTAAGTTTACTAAAGTACACATGAATTTGAAATGTTACTTTGTTATATGTTTACTACAGTAATAATGAATTAGATGTGACGCTTTGTTTATAATTCACGAAATTAATCATGTATAGGAAGTGACGATTTTTTGTAGGTTTAATTCAATACTTAATCATAAACGGCAAATAATGCAACATTGTTTTAATCATACTATATTCATTAAAATAAATCGGTACATTAATTTGATTAGTGAACTTCATTAGACGAGAAGTACTCACATCATATGAGTTAAATTTGAAGGAAAGTGATGGAGATTAATCGTGCACAGTTAAAAGTTTCAATAGCATTAATTGACACAAAATGAAATACTGTTTTCACATTTGCGTTTTTGTAATTTGTCCATACTGAGATAATATTAGTTTCTGATATATGTATAATATTTTCGTTTGACTTCCTTATTCATAATCAACACGTATATTTATTTCAAATTATAATGTTCTATGCGGTCATCGTATGTCTGTATTTCATATTGTTTGGTAAATATGGGAGAGAGAGACAGATAAAGACAGACAGATGCACAGATGAGTAGATGGATACTTTTATGTGTCTGTAGGTGTGATTGTGAATGCCGATTTTCTATTAGCCATAAAGTTAAAGTCAAACGTTTATTAATTTATCTCGGCATATGTATTATTTGTATTTGTTTGCTGCTAAACACATACATGTGATTGTAAGTTAGCTAATTATATTTGTTCGTGTTTACTGACATTAATTTCATTTTAACGACATCAATTTTGTCAATTAAGGGTGGATGTACGTGTGTACAGAGCGGTGTGTGCGTAGCGCTTGTTTTGCCGGACAGCAAGTAGGTCATCGGCGATAGTTTGAATCGCGCGGTGCGGTCTGCTATATAGAAATTTTGTATGGCTGTGCCATTGTGTACGTGTGTAACCACATATGCGCTTTACAATTACAACAATATAATACACGCAAAAATGAGTTTAAATTGTTAACACGAAACATGCACAGACGTTCTGTGATACAAATCAGTTATTTTCAAGTTACTGTTTTTCCAATTTAACAATTAATTTAAAGGATGTAACATTTCAACTTAGCCACACTTTTATCAAGTCAAGTGTTTTGGAGGAAATCGCAATATTATAATTCCTGTAATAAATAATAGGCATAAATTCACACAATGATAACTTTGAATGAAAATACAACAATATTTTAAGAAATCGATGTGTTACCTTGTTCTAAACAACTGTATGATCAACGGCGGGTCTCTCTCGTGATCCACAGAATTTCAAATGATTTAGATGCTCGCATCGGTCTATCCTTTCCTTGTGAATGCGGCTCTACGTTGCGATCAGTGTATTTAAAGGAGTATACGAATTTATGGCGCGAATCATTAGTCACGTGATAACGCTTGGTTCGACCTACAATCAGGCATTGTCTAAAATGTTACATAACTGGAGTGAGAGCTCTCTCTCTCTCTCTATGAGTAGGTTTGTGTATCAGAGCATGACGGTTACTTTACTCTTACAAAGGAACTGCATCCCAACAAGAAAAATAATGAATTTAAAAATGAAAGCTGGTTAAGAGGTCAAGTATAATTTGGTCCTGACTCTATTACACCGCCACTTATCATATTATATATTTATTCAATAAAGTTAATGTTTAGGTATTATAATACGTAGTGGGATGTAGTTTGTATTTATGTAATTTTGTAAGTTAGTTTATATTGTTTTCTAAGTGTATTCTATGATTTATGTATGTGTACATGGTTTTCCCCTGGCATAGTATAGTATATTTATATTGATAGTATAATTTTCATCACTTACCTCTGCATTTGACATTCATTTAGCACAAAATAATCTAATGCATAAATCAAAATTAATTCTGAAAGATTTAAATGAAAGAAATGTGCATTCGAACTTTTTCATTTGCTGACGTCTACAGTTTGAAGCTGTAATTCATCAATTAAATATGAACAGTTTTTCTTGGATTTTGAATTATATCTACATAAAAACCATTTTGTTTTATTTTATAAAACCTGCTGAACCTTACGATGAATCATTCTCTATATTAAACCAATTTTAAACTGCAGTTTAACTGGATCGATATGTTTTAGCATTGAGTTATGAAAATTTAATAAGTTTTTTTTTTTCTTTATGTGATGACTCACAAAAACGTACTTTTACTGTTTCTCATGCTGTTGTGCGAATGTGAATTCATAATTGAATGTATACATGTGTGTACGTTTGTGTGTGTGTGTGTGTGTGTGTGTGTGTGTGTGTGTGTGTGTGTGTGTGTGTGTGTGTGTGTGTGTGTGTGTGTGTGTAAGTGTCCCATAATTATTTTTTTTAGTCTTCTCTTCCAGCTTCATTGATTTAATTAAATACATTTGTCACATGGTTTTGATTTTCTACTTTGACATATAATTTATTTTAACAATTGTACTGTTAATTGTATTAGTAATGAATATTTATTATTTTAAACAACCAATTTACCAGTCATTAGTATTAGTAATTATGTTTAACTGTTTGTTTTTCAAATTAGTAAACTAAATCATTGTATACACACGTAATCGTCTGTTTTTCTTCTACACGCACATTAATGTATACTTTGATTTTGTAGTGAGATTAAAACGAGAAAATTTTGTTAATTGGAAATGTATTTCTTGTGATAAGTAGTACATTTATCGATTATGTCTGTCTTTTTCAAATTTGTGTTAAATATTCTAGTATAGTTTATGCATTTACATATAATAACTAATTAAAACTTTATTTCTGCGGCACGTTGCAGTACTGAAGTCTGGACAAACCTGTACAGCTGACGCAGACTGCACAGCGAACTCCGCCTGCTCAACTGGAACAACAAGAACATGCACGTGCTCAACAAACTACGTCTCACAAGCGAGCGGTCTTTGTGGTAAGTTTACTAAAGTATTCGTGATTAGGATATGTTACTTTGCTGTGATTCTCCATATTAAACCAATTTTAAACTGTAGTTTAACAGGATCGATATTTTAGCATTTTAATAAGTCTTTTTATCTTTACCTGATAACTCATAGAAACGTATATTTACTGTATCACGTCCTGTTGTGCGAAGTTGAATACATAAGTGAATGTATGTGTCTGTGTGTAATTGTTCCATAATTCAACTGACTTTTGTCTTCGCTTCAGGCTTCATTGCTTTTAAGAAAATATATTCGTCACGTGCTTTTGTTTTTCTATTTTGAAAGATATTTATTTTAACCATTATAATGATAATTGTATTAGTAGTGTCAATTTATTATTTTAAACAGTCAATTTGTCAGTAATAAGTTGTATTAGTATTTATTTGTTTCACTCTTTGATTTTTTTTCAAATTACTAAAAGAAATCAATTGAAATACACGTAATCGTCTGGGTTTTTTTCTACAGGCACATTAATTTATACTTTAAATTTGTAGTGAGATTAAAACGAGAGCACTTTGTTAATTGGAAATGTATTTCCATTTATAGGTAGTAACTTATCGATTATGTCTATCTTTTTCAAATTTGTAACTTATTTCCTTGTAGGCCTATATATATATATAGTTCATTTATGTATTTTACTTATATATAAGTTTAACCCTTCCACACTTGCAGTACTGAAGGCTGAACAAACTGGCTGTACTGCTGACGTACAATGCACAGCGAACTCCGCCTGCTCAGGTGGTACATGCACGTGCTCAACAAACTACGTCTCACATGCGAGCGGTCTTTGTGGTAAGTTTACTGAAGTATTCGTGATTAGGATATGTTACATTGCTGTAAGTTTACTGAAGTATTCATGATTAGGATATGTTACGTTGCTGTAAGTTTACTGAAGTATTCATGATTAGGATATGTTACGTTGCTGTAAGTTTACTGAAGTATTCATGATTAGGATATGTTACGTTGCTGTAAGTTTACTGAAGTATTCATGATTAGGATATGTTACGTTGCTGTAAGTTTACTGAAGTATTCATGATTAGGATATGTTACGTTGCTGTAAGTTTACTGAAGTATTCATGATTAGGATATGTTACATTGCTGTAAGTTTACTGAAGTATTCAGAATTAGGATATGTTACATTGCTGTAAGTTTACTGAAGTATTCATGATTAGGATATGTTACATTGCTGTAAGTTTACTGAAGTATTCATGATTAGGATATGTTACATTGCTGTAAGTTTACTGAAGTATTCATGATTAGGATATGTTACATTGCTGTAAGTTTACTGAAGTATTCATGATTAGGATATGTTACTTTGTTGTCAGTTTACTAGAGTAATCATGATCAAATTACCATTTATAACTACTATATCATTTACAATTTCACTGAGAACATACACTGTGTAGTTCCGTAGTAAATCTTAAAAATGTGAATATGAAATTGTTTCAAAGTCGATTCCGTCATTATGTTTCAGTTGTGTTCAATGATAATGATGTTATAGGTAGGCCAGCAAAATATAAATATTCAATTTATATACTTGTAGTTCTATAATATTCCAGTATTCCATGTCTGTATTTGAAGTATAATTTTCATCACTTCCATCTGGTTTTGACATTTATTTAGCACGAAATAATCCAATGCATAAAATAAAATTAAGTCTGAAAAATTTAAATGAAAGAAATGAGTATTTTGTTTAATTTTTGAAACTCACAAAATATTGATGTGAAACATTCTCCATAGTAAACTAATTTTAAACAACAGCTGAATTATTTCGATATGTTTTAGAAATTAGTTTTGAAAAATTAATAAGTCTTTTACTCTTTACCTGATAACTTATAGAAACATATATTTACTTTATCACCTCCTGTTGTTCGTATGCGTATGCATAACTGATTGTATAACTGCGTGTGTACCTGTGAGTGTGTGTGTTTTTTGTGTGTGTGTGTGTGTGTGTGTGTGTGTGTGTGTGTGTGTGTGTGTGTGTGTGTGTGTGTGTGAGTGTTTGTATAAGTGTCCCATAAAGCCACTGATTTCTTCTTCGCATCAGACTTCATTGCTTTTAATAAAATAAACAATAACAGTTGACAAATATATTTTATTAAAATTAAAATCTGTTGAGATTCTTAATTTAACCATAGATTTTAACCATAGATTCTATTAATTGCTTTTGTGACGCCAATGCCAACGAGTTAGAGGTTATTTATTATTATTAATAAATTAATCAGTCATAATTAATTACAAGTGATAAGAATCTTAATTTATTTGATTAATAATTCTTCATCACACACCATTCTCACACACCATTCGTGTCTCACACTTTGTTTATATGCAGGCACTGTAAATTTGTTCTCTTTCCCACCACAATAAAGACAAACATTTACAGTTACACAAATGTGGAAAACTTCTTACTAAAGGTGAGGGAAAATCAATCTGTAACTATATATTTAGCGAGCCCCATCCCAATTCAATGAAATGTAATCAATATTTGTAAGAAGGTCCATTAATATAACAATAAATGTATTAAATTAACACTCAAATATATAAATAATGAATAAAATTAAAAGATTACCTGACATCAATAGTTCCATGAAACTACTTTTGAATATTTTTATACTAAACAGCTATGTATCCTAAAAATACAATTAAACAATATAATGACAATACAATTCACAGGAAAGTTCTTATCAGAATACAGAAATGGAGGTATTGGAATATTAGTTTCTACGTAAACTACTATATGTAGAGCTGCAATTGTCTTTTTGTGTGTGTGTGCACTTTTCATATCAAAGTCACAAGCTTATTGTCCACATCAGTTCCTAGTGTTTTCTTATCATATGGTAAAATTGCTGATTCACTGCGTATTCTCTCTAGCTAACCTGGGTGCTTATTTGCTGTACTGGCTTGCTCATGCAGAACAACAATAGTAGCATTTCCAGTAATTTCCTTTTAATAGAAATTGCTTGATGGAGTCAGCATACCTTGCCACCATACATCAATGGGGTGTAATGTATTCCTTAAATTTACACACTGTGGTAGATTTATTCCGCATCTTCTATGGTCATACGGGTTACAATCAGTAAATCAGGAGTTTAAAATAGCAAAGGAAAGGCTGCTTTCTCTCTGTAAAATTGCAATCAGGGAACTAATGTTTAGTTTCCAATTCATTCTTTTTCACTTCATTCTTTCTTATATTCATCTCAACTTACAATTTCCGTCAAAAGTATTTATTAGCCCGATACACACAAACAGCATAATAAATGCAGTGTAAAAGGTGTTTCAGAAGCTAATTCACTAGAAACAATTTCAAGTGTTTAGCATACGAGTATCTTACTTCAAACATTTGTAAAAAAAATAATAATCTACTCACATAATACATCTCATTGTAAATCACAAGTATAACACATCAATAGCAAAAAATGCATGAAATATTTCTAAATCCATTCTCTCTCATTTGGTCAGTTAACTCACTATTAAACTAACAGCTGCCTTAAGTGGCCGGACTTCTTGCTTCACGAAACTCAAGTGAAAATGCCTCCAGTCTAGACTCTAGAAGATGTCAATTTCAGGTCATTTTTCCTCTGGGTTCCCATCTTTGTAGGACTGTAGATTTCCTGAGCTCCAACTCCCATCCTCAGACCGACTATAAAGAATATTATCATGCCACAGTATTGTGTTGCAATAAACAATTATATGGGCTTTGTGGCAACAGTGATATATTACTCTTTACAATATATTTTCCTCCATTATAACACAATCATAATTATAATACAATTTAGCTCGTGGTTCATGCAACGAGTGTTAACTGTCATGAGTACTTTCCATGATAACAATTAATCAACGGAAATATGGCTACATACACATGATTACTCTACTTGATCATTTTATAAGTGTAACAATCGCTAACACCACTTAGTTTCTGTAAGAAAAATGTAACAATCATTTGGCAAACATTAACAATCACATAAATATTCTACACAACATTTATAGTATAAACGTACAACAGTTGCACGATGAGAAATATAAAGAAGCCAATTATATTTACCACTATGTGAAGTCATGCACGGTCGTAAAATGGTGTACATGATTTGTTTTTACCCCTGGACAAGGGCACCGTACATGAACGTTGGCGTGTCTGACGAATTCGATTCGTTCAGACATATATATGAATGAATCGAGGTCACCAGGTCGATCAGCGCTACGTCACAGTACGGAACGCAAGTGACCAAATATGGGTATCCCATATCCGGCTAACAACCTTTCATTCACCTTTGGTTTGCTCTACATTCCTCTAATGCATAAACAAGTTTGTTGCATCAGCTAAGCCTAGTTGCTTAACGGAAGTCTCTTCATAGATTATATAGACAGTAGAAACAGCTAATAAAATGAACAAGTAAAAATTATGAAAAGTATGTTTCATAACTTTGTATAATTTGGTTAATATATTCTGACAGTAGACATGACTCCTTAATGGTTCTACCACATACAAGTTCGAAGGGCGAAAATTGGGTCAGATCTTGTGGTACTTCGCACAATGCAAACAAAAATGCTGACAAATATATATATCCCAATCATGTGGTCTTTCCACGCACAGTTTTCTCAAGGACTTGTTAAGAGTAGCGTTCAGATATTCAATTTAACTGTTACACAGAGGGTAGTAAGGAGTAGTTTTAAACTGCTTTACGCTCAATAGCTGTTTAATCTCTTTCATTAAGTCGCTCATGCATTGAGTCTTCCAGAAATCCTACATGTGAGAAAATGATAAACAGTGCATTTGCTACCGACATGGTACTCAAATAACTAAGAACAACTTCCTCAGGGTATCGTGTAGCATAATCAATGTTTATGAGAATCCATCCGTGTCCTCGACCCATTTAGGGCACACATTCTTAAACGAGATCGGAAGCTATACACCGATAGCAAAATGCAAAATGCGAGAAATATTTCTAAATCTATTATCTCTCAATTCACCATTAAGCTAAATGCCGCCTTTCATGATCGAACTACTTGCCACAACAAATTCAATTAACTAGACAATAGAATTATCTACAGAAGGTAACGTTTGATTTCTGCCCAATTTATGTTACATGAACACAATTTAGTTAATGGGTATTATTATTATTAATTATTTAATCATCTATAACTAATTACAAGCGATGAGAATCTAAAAGTGTTTTTATTAATAATCATCCAGCAGTCAGCACTAGACTCTCTGTCACTTGGCAGATATGCAGGCCCTGTAAATGCTTCTTCTCTTCCACAACATTAAAGATAAGCATTTACTGTCACACAGTATTATGTGGGTGGTAAACGTCTTACTAAAGGAGAAAACAAATCCGTCTTTAATCTATATTTAGTGAGCTCCCATCTACCCACATTCTTCTCCAACATAAGGTTATCAATATATGTAAGAAGGTAATTAAATTTAACAATAAATTTATTAAGTTAACAATCAAAGATACATATGATGAAGACTATGAAATAGGTTACTAGACATTAATTATTTCCATGTAACTACATTCAAATAATTTCTATAATTTACAATCATATGCCTAAAATACAATTCAGCAATTCAATACAGATCTCCAGTTTAGTTCTTATCAGACTACAGAAATGGAGTTATTAGAGATAAGCGAGCGATAATAGTTTTTACATAACCTGAATTAAGCACAGTCTCAGTAGTCTTCTGAGAGCATTGCAACAGAGCCATAAGTTTCTTGTCTGCCGTCAACTCAAAATGTCTCTCGCCACTCATATTGAAATCACTGATGAACTGTTTTTCTCTCAAAACCAACGTAGATGTTTTTTTTACCACCGTACAAGCTGCCCCAGGCAGAATAACAATAACTAATTTTCTAGTAACTTCCTTATACACTTCCTAGAATTACTTGATGTGGTCAGCGTACATTGCTACCATACATTGTTGTATGATGAAAAAATTCCCATATATTTTATATACATTTTCATGTGTAATTTAAATTGAAGCTATTTGCAATTTGAATGACGTGTGTGTATTGTGTCATGTTGGTTTAGAAGTGAGGTCCTGAACGAATGAGTCATGCCGTTTGTTTTCATATTCCGAATTGATAATTTAATGATTACGTCTTGTCCTCTGTTCGTCTATTTATAATCGTCATATATATCTATTCATAAACCTTGATTCTCAGCGAAATCTGATTGGGAGCCGGAGCCAAACTTGGCGGCCTACCAGTATATCGACGTAACAGTTGCATATATACATATCTAACCAGTGACACATACTCTGCATCGGCACTTATAGATGTCTTGCATCATAACTAATTACACATATTTGATATAAGTCATCCCAGGGTACAGCGGCGACATACAACAACGATGTGTAGTGTATCCTTTACACTTAGGCCTACACACTGCTCCCTGCCACTCTCACAGTGGGTGTAACAAATCGATCTCAGCCCATTGGCTGATTTCGTTCTCGTAAAACTTCCCCATTAGTTAATAAAACTATATATCCAGTTGGAAATGGTTTGCATTGCATCAGCAATTTCCATATTCTCGAGTGTTTACTCAAATTCTGACAATTACAAAAATAAAATCACGAGGAGCGCCCGAGGTCGATTTTAACAATTTATGTATGAATTAGATTTAGAAATTTAATCCGCCAAGTATTAGTAGTGTTAATTGATAATTTTGAAACAACTAATTTGCCAGTAATAAATTATATTAGTAGTAATTTGTTTCAGTTTTTTAAAATTAATAAAATAAAACACTTTACACGGACATATCCGTTTGTTTTCTCCTACACGCAAATTAATTAATACTTTTAATTTGTTGTGAGATAGAAATGAGAGCACATTCTTAACTCGAAATTCATTTCCTTTCATAGATTGTGCATTTATCGATTATGTCTATATGAATTTCAAATTTGTCATTTATTTCCTAGTATATATAATGCATTTATGTGTTGTACCTATATATAATAGTATCCCTGCCTCACGTTGCAGTACTGAAGGCTGGACAAACTGGCTGTACAACTGACGCACAATGCACAGCGAACTCCGCCTGCTCAAGTGGAAAATGCACGTGTTCAACAAACTACGTGGAACAAGCAAGCGGTCTTTGTTGTAAGTTTACTAAAGTAATCATGAATTGGAAATGTTACTTTGTTGTAAATTTACTACAGTAATAATGAATTGGATCTGATGCTTTGTTGTAAGTTCACGAAATTCATCATGATTAGGAAATGAAGTAATTTTGTAGCTTTAATTCAAGAATCTTAACAGCAAATAATGCAACAAAGTTTTAATCATACTTCTTTCTTTAAACTAATTCGGAACATTAATTTGATTGGATAAGTAAACATCGTTAGACGAGTAGAACACAGACAACATATGAATAATAAGTGAAGAAAAAGATGGTGAATAATAATGAAATATTGTTTTAGTAAACGAACAATAGCACTCTCAGTGTTTCTCAAAATAATTTTGTAAAATTTATATTTCAGAAATCTACATGCATGTGTGCCCTGAATAAAATTACAATGGTCATTTATGAAACAAATTAAATGTGTGAATAACTTTTCAATCACATTGAAAAGGTTTAGGTATACAAGAAATCGGGAACTGTACAAACAGTTGTCTGAATACAGATAAGTGTATTTTTAAATTTTCAGAGAATGAACATCATTAAACATATTTCTCATTAAGTATTAATTTTTTTGCGACCACAGCTTACTTACCGTGTTATATCGTCAATATGTTTATGAAAGAAAACTATATATAACTTTACATATTTTTTTTAGAAGGGCCCATGACGATAAATTTATATCTTTTAGATACATTATTTAGATTTTCACAGGAATAGATGTTAGATAGATAGATAGATAGATAGATAGATAGATAGATAGATAGATAGATAGATAGATAGATAGATAGATAGATAGATAAATAGATAGATAGATAGATAGATAGAAAGACAGATAAACAGATAGATAAATAGAGAGAGAGGGAGATGGATGGATGGACGGATGGATAGAAACAGGCACACACCGGACGGACAAATGTCTGGATTATGCATTTTTGCATACATGATTACATATGTGCATATATACATAAATGTAACTTCCATACTTTTTGTCTCTGTAATGTTTACATTAATCAAAAATTCTTTCAGTACCTAAAGAAAATGCTAACGGAGGTTCCTGTACCATTGCCAATAATGTAGACAGCTGTGTCACTACTGGTGCGGATCCAAATGCTGTTTGCAGTGCAGCGAGTGGGGGTACGTGTGGGTGTAAATCGATTTACACTGCAACAGTAGGAGCAAAATGCTGTAAGTATATAACTATATTTTATAGCCAATAATTCAATGTTCAAATTGCTTTATGTTCATGACTTCAAATGTTGATTGCCACACTAAAACATTTCAGTAATATTAAATGCCACAATATAATATTGTTTGCTAATTTGAGTTTTTGTAATTAATCCATACTGAGTTTAATATTAGTGTCTGATGTATGGATAAGTGTGCCACGGAGCTTGATTATTCTTAATCCAAATGTATATTTTTTAAATTTATAATATTCTCTAATGTCTTTGTATGTCCGTAATTCATATTGTTTGGAGGAGAAGGAGAGAGGGATGTAGAGAACGGGTGGTTGGATACTGTTATGTGTTTGAAGGTATGCATGCTAGGCAGATGTTCTATTAGAAGTAAATTTAATGTCACAAGTTTATTAAATATGTTCGGCATATTTTGAGCCTGACAAATTGTCTGGATTTGTTTGTTGTTTTATACTAAAACAAGAAAACAAGATCTTACCACGATAAAGATAATGATATGTTGAAGATAAGTTTAATTCTTTGTCCGAAGCCTCCATAGAATTAACATTATGTACAGCAAGACTCCCCATACATTTTCTGTCTTCAATACAATATAATAACATTAATGGGATGTTTCATATAATATGTTTCAAGTACTAGTTCTGTCACAAACATGGTCGTAGTGTAGACGTCGTGAACAAGCTAATGCGTAAAGACAAACAGGAGGAGTGAAATCGGGTTTGGCCTGTTCCAATGTATCTCCAAGAAAAGCTCATTTTGACATGTGCCAGTAATACATTGTGTCAAGATGTTACATAGACACATATGATATACACCATGGATGTTTGGGTTGGGCACACTTTCATTATGTCATGCAAAGGAACGTTGTATTGGCTGTGTATTCGTCTCTTTTTCTTCTACACGCAAATTAATTTATACTATAATTTGTAGTGAGATAAAAATGAGAGCACATTCTTAACATTAAATTCATTTCCTTTCATAGATTGTGCATTTATCGATTATGTCTAAACGAATTTCAAATTTGTAATTTATTTCCTAGTATATATAGTGCATTTATGTGTTGTACCTATATGTAATTTAAACCCTGCCCCACGTTGCAGTACTGAAGTCTGGACAAACCTGTACATCAGACTCACAATGCACAGCGAACTCCGCCTGCTCAAGTGGAACAACGAGAACATGCACGTGTTCAACAAACTACGTTGCACAAACGAGCGGTCTTTGTTGTGAGTTTACTGAAGTATTTCATGATTAGGATATGTTACTTCGTTGTACGTTTACTTAAGTAATCGTTGATAGGAAATGTTACTTTGTTGTAAATTTACTAGAATAATGACTTGGGTCTGGTGCTTTGTTGTAAGTTCACGAAATTCATCATGATTAGGAAATGAAGTAATTTTGTAGTTTTAATTCAATAATCTTAAACAGCAAATAATGCAACAATGTTTTAATCATACTTCTTTCTTTAAACTAATTCGGAACATTAATTTGATTGGATAAGTAAACATCGTTAGACGAGTAGAACACAGACAACATATGAATAATAAGTGAAGAAAAGGATGAATAATCATGAAATATTGTCTTTAGTAAAAAAAAAAACAAAAGACAATAGCACACTCAGTGTTTCTCAAAAAAAAAATAGTGCAAAATTTGTATTTCATAAAACTACATACAATTGTGTCCTGAATAAAATCACAATGGTCATTTATGAAACACATTAAATATGTCAATTACTTTCCAATCACATATACGACAGAAAGGTACACAAGAAATCGGGAACTGTACAAACAGTTGCCTGAATATAGATAAGTGTATTTTTAAATTTTCAGAGAATGAACATCATTAATGACATTTCTCATTAAGTATTAATTATTGCGACTACAGCTTACTTACCGTGTTATATCGTCAATATGTTTATGAAAGGAGACTACATATAACTTTAAACATTTTTTTTAAAAGGACCCTGACGGTAAACTGATATCTTTTAGATACAGTATATATTTTTTCATATTAATGCACTTTATGATAAAGAGAGAGAGAGAGAGAGAGAGAGAGAGAGAGAGAGAGAGAGAGAGAGAGAGAGAGAGAGAGAGAGAGAAAGATAGATAGATAGATAGATAGATGGATGGATGAATGGATGGATGGACGGATAGATAGACTGATAGGTAGATATTTAGATAGATAGATAAGATAAGATAAGATAAGATAAGATGAATGGGTGGATAGATACAGACATATAGGCGGACGGACAGATGTCTGGATTAAACATTTTTGAATACGTGCATATATACATAAACGTGACTTCCGTTCTGTTTGTGTCTGTAATGTTTACATTAATCAAAACATGTTTCAGCACCTAACGACAATGCCTACGGAGGCTCCTGTACCATTATAGGTAGTGTAGACAGCTGTGTCACTACAGGTTCGGATCCAAATGCTGTTTGCAGTGCAGTGACTGGGGGTACGTGTGGGTGTAAATCGGGTTACACTGCAACAGTAGGAGCAAAATGCTGTAAGTATTGAAATATATTTTCTATACTATAATTCAATTTACAGATCGCTTTAATTTTATGACACCGTCTGCCACGCTAAATCATTTCAATAATATTAAATGGCGCAATATATTACTCTTTGCTAATTTGAGTTTTTGTAATTAACACATACTGTGATAATATTAGTGTCTCATATATGGATAATTTTGCCACGGAGCTTGATTATTTTTAATCCAAATGTATACTTTTTAATTTATAATGTTCTGTAATGTCTTTGTATGTTTGTATTTATATTGTTTGTAGAATAGATGAGAGAGGGATACAGAGAAAGACAGTTAGATATGGTGATTGGATACTGTTATGTGTTTGTAGGTGTGCTGATGTAATATTAGAAGTAAATTTAATATCAAATGTTTACTAAATATGTTCGGCATATTCTGAGCCTGACAAATTGTGTGGATTTGTTTGTTGTTTTATACTAATACAAGAAATCAAGATCTTACCGAGATAAAGAAAATGATATGTTGAAGATAAGTTTAATTCTTTGTCCGAAACACTATCTACAATAAGACTCCCCATAAATGTTCTGTCTTCAATACAATATAATAATTTTAATGGGATATTCCATATAATATGTTTCGAGTACTAGTTCTATTGTAAATTTCACTTGACAGACTTCTGATGGATTTCATTTTGACTTTTCCGTTCAAACA